>OU343114.1:37146428-38451785 GCA_910594885.2 Bibio marci
CTTCTGGAAAATGTATACCAAGGTTATTTTGAACAGTTTTCTATATGGAACCAGTTTATATTTGTTAATTTGTCCACCGATGATGATAGAATATTGTATGGTGGTTTATAGTGCGATTGACATAACATTTTAAAAATTATGGAAATCGATTTACGAACAGGACAGCTTTTGATCGTCTCTCTATCTGGAAGTTGATGATTTAGTAATTTATCTCAACCGATTTCGATAAAATGCAGGCTAAAACAGGGATTATAACGAATAATTCTTAAGAAATCTCTGGATAATTAATAACACTGGTCAGTTATTCTAATCAGTTTTCTAAAACCAGTTCATATATTTATTAATATCTCCACCGATGGAAATAAAATATTGTATTCTTTATTTATAATAGAATTGTATAATTGAATTTGATAAAATTTTGTATCCAGGTTAAAACCGATGAGTTATATATGAGCAATTTCTGTGAATTCAATGGTGTCCGTTATCCTGATCAGTTTTTAATGTACCTATTCATATTTGACAATTGCTGCACCCGTGTGGTTATAATAATTTGTATATAAATAAACTAAAGAAATCGGTATCCAAGATGGTTGAAACCATTTTAACCTTTAAAGAATTACATTTCCTAGAATTTTCTTATAATTTCACTGTCAACCAATGCGTATAAATTTAAAAAAAAAAAACGAATTAACAGAGGTTCAAGGAAGCTGAGGTCAGGCTATCTAATCCACGGTAATCAATTTTACATAACTTTATGTTAACACATAAAATCTCATTCTAATCATAAATATTTAATAATTTGGCAAATGTTTGGTGAACAATATAAACAAACAAAATCACTTTATAAATCGTTCCCGGAAAAATTTGCTTATGCATAGAAATCCACTTGCGTATATATTATATTATTTATATATAGATCAATGCACTTTTATATTTACACATACAATTTAGTTTGTGTGTAGAAGAAAATGTAAAATAAATATAAATTTATTTTCAAAATAATTTTTAAAGAATTTATTTAAAATTTTTATATAATAAATAATTTTCACTTTATGTGCGTGTCGTCGTATATTGAATTTTAGCTATTTTCTGGTGGTACTGGTACTGAACAAACTGATGAACAAGAAAATTCACCCGATGGTGTTGCTGTAGCCGGCGGACTTGAACATACAGCTAAATCTGATGGTTATACAGAAGGTATTCCTGGACCAGTTACACGATTATTTGTACTTGCTAATCGTGGCATTGCAAATCTTATTCAAGATTTAATACTTGTAAATATACATCAATAATTATTAAAATATATTTTTTTAAATTATTATTTATTTATAAATAATATTATATTTATTTTCTATCAATATTTTTGTCTATATTTAATATTTAATTAATTTTTTGTTTATTATAGCGTCTTGCTGCAACAAGTGAACGAGTGGTTAATTTCAAAGCACGTCTTATTACAGCACTTATTTAAGCTAATAAACAAAATTAAATTAAATAAAATAAAAAAACCAATAATAAAGCAAAAGATTTCTTTTATCTATCTATCCGACCGAACATCAATCAAATCCAATTTATATATAAATATTAAATCAATATTTATAAATTATGTATGCTAATTTGTTGTTGTTTTTTTATTTTTAAGTTATATTATTAATTTATTATTTTGTACGTGTTGTCATCAAAATATGTTGGAAAAAAACAAAGACAAACTCAAACAATACAAAAAAAAAATTAAAAATTTTCATTTTCTTAATTTAATTCTATTTTTTTTTTCTGAAAATCGCTTAATATTTTATTTATAATTTTTTTCTTATTCTTTTCTATACACATTTTTTCTTTTTTCTTTATGCTAAAAAAAATTAATCGAAAAAAAAAAACCTATGCCTAACAAAATATTTTAAATTATAATTACTAATTAATAAAAAAAAAAAAAAAACTAAAGCTTAATAAATATAAACTAATAATTTTTAAAACTAAATCAAAATATAATTTCTGATAATTTTACTTTTATAAAAAATAAGTTAAAATTATGTTAAAGAAAACAATTTATATTTTTTACTGCTCAATTTTATGACTGTGGTGTTTTTTATTATTTTATTTTAAATATAAAATTAATTAAAAATATATATATAAAAAATGTGACAACATCAAATGACAAACGAGCGTCAAATATAAACACATTAAAAATATAGTCAAATTTTATAATTCTATGATTTTTGATACTAAACTAATGATCTTCCGTTTGTATTTACATATAAAATTGTATGAGCAAGATCAAGCGTAAGCGTAAAAACATAATCAAAGATCGGAAATATTCTGAGTATTAACTCGGAGACTATTTGATAAGTTGTCATCTTGTGGTTGCATTTATTTATATATATTTTGTAGTTATTATTTTTTTTAAATAATAATTTATTTAAAAAAAATTTATAAAGGCGTTACCACGAGTTCAGTGCAAGTCTGCGAAGGTGGTGGTGCGGTGATAGGGAACAAAATTCTAAATACTGAATGGAATTTTTCGATTTAGAGATCTGTTTTCGAAATATCGGCCCTCATTTATTTCGGTAGTCTTATCTTTAACGTATTTATAACTTCAAAACTAAAGGTTAATTACAAAAAATGTATGTTGACATGACTTTTTTTTTTTTTGAGAATTAAAGATAATACAAGACGGAAATAAATTCTTAGAGCCACAGTGCCAAAACAGAACCCTAAATAAAAAAAATTATCATTTAGTATTTTTGACTTATTGTTATTGTGCGTATTTTTCCTATCACCCCATTAGAAGGTTACTGCACTCGTGGACACGCCTGTATAATAAAATTCTAGGTCTAGGTAGTCAAATTATTATTATTTTATTTTTTTAAATTAATTTTAATAAAAAAATTTTCACACTCTCCAACACACACACACACACACACGTATACGCGATAAGTATATAAAATATATAAAAAGAAAATCATGGAAAACAAATTATTCATCAAACAAAAAACAAAACATTCTTTCAATAATATTTTTTTTTATCCTACGCATTTATTTTCACACAAAATCCTACGGTTGGTGACTCTTGAAAATTATTTTACAATACCATAAAAATTTATTCTTGAACGTACATATGAAAAATAATTGATATTTTTGCTATTTTTAAATTTTTTGGATTTAGAAAATTCAATTAATTTCCATTGTTTCAGCGAAGAGATTAAAATCACTTTATTGGTTACATTTAGCCAATTTTCCAATCAGAAGATTTGTATGATTTGATTTATCCACAAGTATCAGAGTATTTTTTTAATTTTCACATGTTATCTATTATAAGTTTCACGAACATCATTCACAGTCTAACAACGTTTTCAGCTTTATTTTCAAGAAGAAGTACGGACCAATCAGTCCACTAGACCAAAAACCAAGTTAAAAACAGTAACTTTTTGTACATGCATTGGTTTTTGTAATATTTACTCGTGGCTATTTTCTTTACCGTATACGGATACACCATTTTTGTTTGTTTACACCAATTTCAAAATGAACTTCAACACTAAAGATGAATTGGTTAAAAATAAATCATCGCTGCAAGAACCAAATTAAAAAATATACGACATAATTGGCAATAATTTTTGTGTTAACTACATTTTATAAATGATTTTACTTCTTCGATCTTGAATTGAACCAATTTCTATTTCGCATTTATTTACAATATTTCGTATGCTGCTATTTGTTGGACAATTTTTTCTTTCAACTTATTATGCTAATTAGCTTTTAACAAATTTTAATTTTATAATTAATTTTAAAAATTTCTTCATTGAAATATTGGAAACTTTTGATTTGATTTGAAAAATGCAGAAAAAAAAGAGGTGCTTTTCCGGAAAATATCAGAAATATCCTTTTTTTTTGCAGCATTTATCGATTAATTTTATATATGCCATCAAGAATATGTATAGTTTTGATAAAATTTCATTTGTTTCACAGGAGCCGCCAATGAATCAAAATCTATTTCTAATCTTTACTATTCTCTCTTATTAATAAAAAAAAAAAACTGAGCAGGCTCAGTAAGTCCTTTTTTATCTTTAATTTTTCGATCACAAAAAATTGTAATGTTTCTAAACTCTCGCATTTTATCTCTGGTTAAAGTTTTAAAAATATAAATATATCCAATTATAGAATCTGTGGGCTGTTAAAAGTTAAAAAAAAAAAAAAATCATAAAATTATATTTTTTCTTTATATTTTTTTTTTTTTGTAAATATATTTCTTTATCTCTAATTAAATTTAAGAATATAAAAAATAAATATATATAAAATAAAAAGAAATAAAAAAAAACCGATTAGATTATGGACATTGCGTTTTCTGTAATTTAAACGTTTTGCATCATAAAAATAAATTAATAATAAAAATTATAGAATAGCGAGTTTGTTTAGAAGAAAAGAACTATAATTAATTGTTTTAATTTTGTATAATTAAATAATGTTCATTTGCTTTTGTGCTATATGTGATTATTTAAAAAAAAAAAAAAAACAATTCATTTTCTTAACAAATAAAAAATAAAAATATAAAATAATAAATATTAAATAATAAATTAATTAAAAAATTTTGCAAAACTATATTCAATTATTTTTTTTTTTAATTTTTATGGTATAATTGCGGCGTGGTAAATCATTTTTTCTATTTTTTAATTAGATTAATTTGCCATAGAAGAGGTTTTTTTTTTTATTTTTTAAATTATTATTTTGTAAATATAATATTTTTTTATTTTTAATCAAAAAAATTAAATTTATTAGATAATAACGAATAAAAAGATAAAACTAAAATACAAAAGAAGATAAAAAATTATTTGTACACAATTTATTTTTCTTTTTTTATTTTGTAAATAAATAAATAAATAAATAAATATTAAATAAATAATTTTTAAGTAAATAAAAAAAAAATATGTAGTGTTTTTATTGAATATTTTATAGTATGTAATTAATTACTATCTTTTTTTAATTAGCTACCAAGTTTTTTCAATTTGTTGTTAATTCATGAACGCTAATAAGGATTTCGTAAATGTCGTAATTGCTAACACTCACGAATATTAAATATCGCCACATTCTTTCCTTTGAACCATGCACCAGAAGTCAACCGTTCAGGATTTATTATTATATCACTTATTATTCCATTTTATTAAGGAACTACCTTGTCAAAACTAGTAAATTTAAAGATACCCTAGATTCTATGTATGGTTGTTCAAAGAGGACAAATATTATACTGTTTTTAAATGATTTACACGAAACATATAACAATTAACCAAATAGTAAGATGGACAGGATACTTATTATATTTTCGAATTATATAATTGATTGCATTAATATATGATTCACTATATTAATCATATAAAGTATTTGATTGGGATTCGATATTTATACAAAACTCGCCTTAAATATATTAATGCAATCGCAATGCAACCAGAGATGCGCAGTATTCAATTACAAATTAATCTGATTAGTAATTTGATATTACTTTTAATTAAAGCTTAACATGTACTGCAAATGTACCAATTATTACTAATTGTTAATGTTTGAAGACAGATCGCATGTCTCTCTTAATTGAATATATTGTTGTATTTGTAAATATAAATATGATAAATTTATTTATAATTTACATTTACAAACATTTAATGTTCTGACTAAATAAAATAAATAAATAAATATATCTTGTGTGGTTTTGCAATTAATGAATCAACTTGAAAGAGTTTTAAAGTTATCCATAGACGGAAAACAAACGCTTGTTGCGATTTCAATATATATATCGAAAAATAATAATAAATCTATTCATTTAAAATTTTATAGTGATTTTATATTAGAGTCAAACCAATTAGGAATACATGATATTGCAAATAAAATGTAATTCATAATATTCTATTTGCACATTCCATTTTATCATTAGCTATAGTTTCGAAGGGTTTGATTTTTGAATCAGACGCAAGATTAGTCGCATACGCAAAACTGATATTTTTATGTATAAATTCCATAGTAATGATATGTAAAAATGGAAGTTTCGCATGTGATATTTCTTGCATTTGCATTAAAAATTTAGCCTCTCTGAATTTGATTTTTTAATAATACAAGTGCAATATGAAAAACACGCGAGTATGTATATATAGTATCTTGGAATAGGTACTCTATAGTATCTAGAATGTGTCTTTTAAAATAGCAGACACAATTTGGACACATGTATTATCTGCATATGATATCTTGGCAAATAGGAACAATTAGCGTGAACCTATAGTTACTTGAATATCTTCATATCTGTACATGTTATATGTTATTTTATATTATATCAAAGAGCACATTGCATATAATGGTCCGTCGTATTAACACTTTAATTTGACTTTTTCCGCAAATTACCCTTTATTTATATACATTTGTTACCTTTATTCTGTACACTTACTTTACTGGAAGGCCAGGAACAAATTGAATAAGTTTTACGAGTATATTTTCCAGTCATTTAATAAGAGACATACCACATTTTACCAAATTTCATTTCAATATAAAATAAATAAAATGTATATATATTTTTACTATACATTAATGATGAAAAATTAAACAAAAAAATTTAATAAAATCAATTACAAATAGTGTTTAATGTTTTAAATGTATTCATAAAAAAATTCAAGTTAAATTCATGTTGTAATAGAATAATTTTGATTTTTTTAAAACCATCATAACTTTTTGGTTATAATCAAAAGAATAAAAATTCAAGTTGATTGTTACAATTCAAATAGAATTAAATATAATTACAATTTACACAAATGGAATAGGACAAACTATTAAATATAAATGTATTTAATAAAAAAATTGTACTCACCTACTAACCAATAATTGTGACCATTAGAACTGCCATATCAGAGATGATGGGATGATTTGATGGCATCAGAACATCATCCTTTCGCATCAGAACACTTTATAACACACACATATATATTATTAATTGTTATAGCTGTTTTTTATTAATACAATTTGCACAAAAATACATTTTTTCGTTCTTAATAAACGCGCACTACACAACATTAATTTCTATTATTACAATGAATAAATATTAACAAATGATCAATGGACAAAATACAATATATTTTTGAAATAATAAATAAAATTATAAATAAAACAAAAATTTATCTATTTTATTTATTGGTTTATATTTGTATAATTTTTACACAAGCGCAATGCCAAAAACAAAACACCCAAATAAATATTATAATAAAAATATACTGGAACAGGTTTTCTATACTAATTTTATAAAAATAAATATAAAATAATTAATTGAATTTGTCCCCTTTTTATACCACTACAACTGCACAGCAAAATTGCAACAAAAGAATTTATTGCAAGCATTTACAATATGAAAACGAAACGAAAAAAATAACAATAAAAAAAACCAAAAAAAACCAAACAAAAACAAAAATAAATATTCTTATTAATTCCGTTAATGCTTTATTTTTAAATTTTTTAAATTTAGATATTATTTGTGGTAAATAATTATAAATTTGTACTGTATATGCATATGAAATGTTATTTTGCGTCTGAACAAGGGATTTTTCCATTGAATGTCCATAGATTTTCCACTTAATATAATAGTATTTTATTTAGATCAATTGAAATCTTTAGATTGTCAGGATAATATGTCCAACATATATCCGGGCGGTATTGTATTCATATTTTATTTAACCAATTATCCAAGACAGTGGTTCAAATATTGTATATTTCGATTATCTAGATGTAATCCTCACTCTTTTTAATTTATTTTCATAATTTTTAAAACAACCATCTGCTCAAATCGAAATATTTCCGAGGAATTTTGTAAGACTTTTCATTTTATCCGCGGTTTTTTGTTTTTCTTGTTTATTACAAAAAAAAAATGCACAATCGATGAATTTTTGCTTGCCATCGTTCGGGCAGCATATTCATTCCGTCCTCATAGAACTTCTGGTTAATCGGTAAAAAATTGAATCAAATCAAAAGCGATTTGGCATCATCGTCATAAGAAAATTTATTCTGCTAATACGGACAATTCATAGGTATTACTTGCCAAAATACATGTAAAATCCAAAGATATTTTTGTCAAAATCCGTGGATCTGAATTTGGATATAAATTCTATGGATATTCTGTGGAATAATACAGCAACGAGAAATACATCTAATCAGAATTAGTTGAAATTATCATCGGAAATATAAGGATAATCCAAGGACATTTTTTATACAAATTCATTGACAGGGTTGCACTCGTCATATAAAATTCCAGCGGACATCTTTAAGAAATCCATAGATATTTCTTCGGATTGAAACTACGGACTAATGTGTAAATTTTTGCATACAAACTACGGACAGTGTTACTAGAGAAGAGGTGGTTTAATTTACCCCACCAACAATTTGTTCGTACTTTGAGAAATGAGGAATATTTCCGTGGAAAAAAACAAAGAATGTCCATATATTTTCCACTTAATATAATAGTATTTTATTTAAATCAATTGAAATCTTTGCATTGTCAGGGTATTATATCCAAAATATCAGCGGTATTATATTCATAATTTATTTCAACAATTATCCAAGACATAGTGGTTCAAATTTTGTAATCTAGATATAATCCTCACTGTTTTTAATTTATTTTCATAATTTTTAAAACAACCATCAACTCAAATCGATATATTTCCGAGGAATTTTGTAAGACTTTTCATGGATTTTATCCGCGGTTTTTTTGTTTTAAATTATAATTTTTTGCCATAAATTGGAAAGAGTGAGGATTATATCTAGATAATCGAAATATACAGTATTTGAACCACTGTCTTGGATAATTGGTGAAATAAATTATGAATACCATACCGCGGATATATGTTGGACATATTATCCTGACAATCTAAAGATTTCAATTGATCTAAATAAAATACTATTATATTAAGTGGAAAATCTATGGACATTCAATGGAAAAATCCCTTGTTCAGACGCAAAATAACATTTCATATGCATATACAGTACAAATTTATAATTATTTACCACAAATAATATCTAAATTTAAAAAATTTAAAAATAAAGCATTAACGGAATTAATAAGAATATTTATTTTTGTTTTTGTTTGGTTTTTTTTGGTTTTTTTTATTGTTATTTCATTAATTTTTTTTTTTTTCGTTTCGTTTTCATATTGTAAGTATTTGCAATAAATTGTTTTGTTGCAATTTTGCTGTGCAGTTGTAGTGGTATAAAAAGGGGACAAATATAACCATTCAATTAATTATTTTATATTTATTTTTATAAAATTAGTATAGAAAACCTGTTCCAGTATATTTTTATTATAATATTTATTTGGGTGTTTTGTTTTTGGCATTGCGCTTGTGTAAAAATTATAAAAATATAAACCAATAAATAAAATAGATAAATTTTTGTTTTATTTATAATTTTATTTATTATTTCAAAAATATATTGTATTTTGTCCATTGATCATTTGTTAATATTTATTCATTGTAATAATAGAAATTAATGTTGTGTAGTGCGCGTTTATTAAGAACGAAAAAATGTATTTTTGTGCAAATTGTATTAATAAAAAACAGCTATAACAATTAATAATATATATGTGTGTGTTATAAAGTGTTCTGATGCGAAAGGATGATGTTCTGATGCCATCAAATCATCCCATCATCTCTGATATGGCAGTTCTAATGGTCACAATTATTGGTTAGTAGGTGAGTACAATTTTTTTATTAAATACATTTATATTTAATAGTTTGTCCTATTCCATTTGTGTAAATTGTAATTATATTTAATTCTATTTGAATTGTAACAATCAACTTGAATTTTTATTCTTTTGATTATAACCAAAAAGTTATGATGGTTTTAAAAAAATCAAAATTATTCTATTACAACATGAATTTAACTTGAATTTTTTTATGAATACATTTAAAACATTAAACACTATTTGTAATTGATTTTATTAAATTTTTTTGTTTAATTTTTCATCATTAATGTATAGTAAAAATATATATACATTTTATTTATTTTATATTGAAATGAAATTTGGTAAAATGTGGTATGTCTCTTATTAAATGACTGGAAAATATACTCGTAAAACTTATTCAATTTGTTCCTGGCCTTCCAGTAAAGTAAGTGTACAGAATAAAGGTAACAAATGTATATAAATAAAGGGTAATTTGCGGAAAAAGTCAAATTAAAGTGTTAATACGACGGACCATTATATGCAATGTGCTCTTTGATATAATATAAAATAACATATAACATGTACAGATATGAAGATATTCAAGTAACTATAGGTTCACGCTAATTGTTCCTATTTGCCAAGATATCATATACAGATAATACATGTGTCCAAATTGTGTCTGCTATTTTAAAAGACACATTCTAGACACTATAGAGTACCTATTCCAAGATACTATATATACATACTCGCGTGTTTTTCATATTGTACTTGCTATATTAAAAGACAAGAGTGGCTAAATTTTTAATGCAAATGCAAGATCACATGCGAAACTTCCATTTTTACATATCATTACTATGGAAATTATACATAAAAATATCAGTTTTGCGTATGCGACTAATCTTGCGTCTGATTCAAAAATCTAACCCCAGGAAACTATGGTTAATGATAAAATGGAATATGCAAATCGAATATTATGAATTATATTTTATTTGCAATATCGTGTATTCCTAATTTGTTTGAGTCTAATAATTAATCACTAAAAAATTTTAAATGAATAGATTTATTATTATTTTTCGATATATATAGAAATCTCAACAAGCGTTTGTTTTCCGTCTATAGATAACTTTAGAACTCGTTCAAGATGATTCATTAATTGCAAAACCACACAAGATATATTTATTTATTTATTTTATATAGTCAGAACATTAAATGTTTGTAAATGTAAATTACAAATAGATTTACCATATTTATATTTACAAATACAACAATATATTCAATTAAGAGAGACATGCGATCTGTTTTCATACATTAACAATTAGTAATAATTGGTAGCATTGTAGTACATGTTAAGCTTTAATTAAAAGTAATATCAAATTACTGATCAGATTAATTTGTAATCGCATACTGCGCATCTCTGGTTGCATTGCGATTGCATTAATATATTTAAGGCGCGTTTTGTATAAATATCGAATCCCAATCAAATACTTTATATGATTGATATAGTGAATCATATATTAATGCAATCAATTATATAATTCGAAAATATAATAAGTATCCTGTCCATCTTACTATCTGGTTAATTGTTATATGTTTCGTGTAAATCATTTAAAAACAGTATAATATTTGTCCTCTTTGAACCAACCATACATAGAATCTAGGGTATCTTTAAATTTACTAGTTTTGACAAGTTAGTTCCTTAATAAAATGGAATAATAATTGATATAATAATAAATCCTGAACGGTTGACTTCTGGTGCATGGTTCAAAGGAAAGAATGTGGCGATATTTAATATTCTTGAGTGTTAGCAATTACGACATTTACGAAATCCTTATTAGCGTTCATTAAATAAAGAACAAATTGAAAAAACTTTGTTACTAATAAAAAAAAAAAAAAATTAATTACATACTATAAAATATTCAATAAAAACACTACATATTTTTTTATATTTACTTAAAAAATATTTTAATAATTTACAAAATAAGAAACAAATATATTTACAAAAAAATAAATATCGGAAATATACGGATAATCCAAGGACATTTTTTATAAAAATCCATAGGCAGGGTTGATCGCATCATATGAAATTCCAGCGGACACACTTAAGAAATTCATAGATATTTCCTCGGATTGAAACTACTGACTAATGCGTAAAATTTTGCGGCCAAACTACGGACAGTGTTAGTAGGGAAGATGTGGTTTATTTTACCCTACTAACAATTTGTTCGTACTTCGAAAAATGGGGAATATTTCTGTGGAAAAAATCCGCATATTTTCTATTGAAAAGATATATTTGAATTTGTCCAAAGAATAATCAATTGAAATCTTTGCATTGTCACGGTAATATCTCCAACATAGATTCGCGGTATTGTATTCATCATTTATTCCAATAATTATCCAAGACATAGTGGTTCAATTTTGTATATTTCGCTTATCTAGATATAATACTCACTGTTTTTAATTTATTTTCATAATTTTTTAAACAACTAGCAGATCAAATCAATATACTGCCGAGGAATTTTGTAAGACTTCGCTCGGATTTTTATCCGCTATTTTTTGTTCTTGTTTATAAACAAAAAAAAATGCACAATCGATGAATTTTTCACATCGTTCAGCATCTTCATTCCGGGCTTATTGATATTACTAGAGTAATAATAATAAAATGTATGAATAATCAAATTATTCACCTTCGCTGAATTTTGTTCAAATCTTTTTGCCGAACGGTGGAATTGATATCTTGAGCAAATATTTATTAAGCTAATAAAATTATGGAATATATAGAGGATTTCAAATATTTTTAGGTATGAAACAATTATTTTTTTATAATATAAATATTAAACAAAACATTTATATCCATAAAATTATTATTATTATTATTTTTATTATTTAGTAGATAATTCCCATATTTTATTATAATATTATAAAATTACAAATACATTTTCAAAGTAGATTTTTAATTGTCTCCAATGTAAACTGCATCACCAAGTGCAATACGACCTGATTTTCGTACACCAATATGAATACCCATAACAGGTGATTCATCTGGAATTATGCTACGATAAGCTTTTAATGTTTTTAATGGTTCTTGATTTGGATTCCTTTTTGCAGTTTCAGGATCGATATTTGTGAATACACATCTAAAACCAGAAAAAAAGGTAATTAATAATAAAATCATTAAGAATTATTATTATTTTTATTATTATTATTATATTTATTATATTATAAAACTGGTGTTAAATAAATATAATTCATTTCATCTAGGCATTATGCGGAGTTTCGAGCGTATCATAATTTTTCAATAAAATGCATTATAAAATTGACTGTTACCTTCAACAAAACCGTATTTAGATAGGAAGAAATCGACATATACGTAATATAATACGATGATCTGGGGAAATAATTCCGTGTGGAAAAAGATGTATTTGTGCTGGTTTTAAATAGTGGCAAGTTAAAACCACATACCTTGTTTGCATTGGATTAAATTACTAATATTGACTTGAGAATATATTTTGATACTGAAATTATTCAGTTGATAGATGATTAACATTTGTGCGTTTATATATAGTATAATCAAATACTATATATTTAAAAATATTAACAATATTTACACATTCTAATCGCACTTCTATTAAATTAATGGAATTAAGAAAACATGTATCGTTCGTTAATAGCAGACCAATTAGTGGTGAATTATTAGGCACTACCATGTGAAGAAATTAACCAAATTGAATATATATTATAATGGTTAATAAATTTCTGGTAGATACCATCACATGTATAAGCATCACTTCGTGTAACATGACTTGATGATGATGATGAAGATGATAATGGTGATGATGATTATTTTTAAGTTTTTAATGTGTTTTTTACAATAATTATGTGCTATACACTTTGGTGTAGCGTTCCGACGAAATAGCTAATATAGATATGGTTGCATACGACTTCTGGTCTTTAAATCGGTAGAAGTCCATCTAAGTGTAAGAACAAAGTAATCATTTGCTATATTTAATATTTATAATATCTTTAGTTTGCAACTACAATAATACACAAAATATATATATGGGGCACCGTCGTTACGCAAGTGATGTTACTCCAAGTGAAGCTCATGGTATCTACCAAATATTCGTTACAGCTAAATTGACAAGTACTAGGCAAGTAAGTATGTAAGACTACATTTAAAATTTAGGACAGCTACTATGTCAATTGGTATTGATTTCGGTAGCCATTGAAATCCGGTGTGTTTAAAAATGTATTATTGTGTTATTACATCAAAGAAACAAAAGCAGAGCTTCATAAAAAGAATCGTCGTAAAATTTGAATGGCTAGCAAAAAAAAAGAGAGAATAGCAGGCCGTTCGGTATCATATTAGCCTATTCGTTCATAGCATTTAAACGTGAAATTTATAATGATACACCGCATACACCCGCATATTACGATAAATAATAAGTTTTAAAATTATATATAAAATTGTGATTTATGAACTTACTTTTGGATTCCGCATAAAAAGAAAATTTTGTGTAAAAAGAAAGTGAGAAATTATGAAAAATTGTGTTGACAAAAAAAAAATGTACGAAACGTATAAAATTAAAATTAAGATAAATAGTATATATAATTAATTACCTAGTACATGCTTTAACATTTCTAAATAAAACATCATTTCCAATTTTAATCCATTGCCAATCATCTTCTTCGTATGCTGCTGGTCCTTTTACAACAAAATTGGGTCGAAATTGTAAAGGCGTTACCGTTAAATTATCTAATCTTGAATTTAATTCAGCTAATGATGCTTCATTCATTAGCATATAACTTGATGCATCGTGTAATGCACCCTAAATATATATAATATATTAACAATGTGTACAAATAGTATGAACATAAAATAAATTATATAAATGCATTATTACACCATCAACAGTTGTTAACGTATCGTAACGTAAATTTTTCGGACGAACGGGGCGCGTTGCAACCGTACTTGGATAAAACACTAATCGCATACCAAAATCTTCACTTAATATAAATCTTGAACACCAAATTGCAACTTCTTCACCACAATCAATTGCATCCACACCTTGTTGCCATACTGTTGCACGTATTGGTGTTGTACTATACACACGTTTCATATCAACGTCAATGTCACGCATTCCCGGTGCTGACAATTGCATTGTATCACCATTAAATTTCGGTTGGATTTGTACTAATTTTGGGTATGTACGTGCCGTTATAAATTGTCCTTCCGGTGTTATTATCATAAATACTCTATGTAAATATATATAAATATGTAATTGGAAAATATTATTATTATAGTAAAATTAATTTAATTTTATTTTATTACAAAATCATATTACCTATCACGAATATGTCCCTCTTCGAGACCCAACACATTACATTGCATATCATGTAATCGTATCGGACCACACGATTTTATTGGATAACATATTATATCACTTATTTCACCAACACGACGCCATCTAAAACAAATAAATTAACAAAATTATGTATTAATTAATTAATAATTATAATCTATTTTCTATAAATTTTCGAATAATTTTTTAAAATATACCTTTTTGGTGGTGATTCAGCTAATTTCTTTTTATACAGATATGCCAAACCAATGGCTGTTAAGGCTCCAACACCAATTGCTATTCCAGTTGTTAATTTTGAATCAAATCCAGCACAAGGTTCTAAAATTAATTTTGCAATTAATATTATATATTTTCTATAAATAGTATGTTTTGATGGAATATGTAAAGCCAGGGTTGCATTTAACATGCTAAACAACATCTGGAGGTTGTCCAATGTTAGTCTTTGATACCAAATGTTTTGTTATACACTTACGAAACCTGGACCAAGCAAGGATTGATATTTTGATGAGGAGACGTAAATGTGGATGAATCGGTCAAACGTTAGGGAGTGGTGTGGTTGGAGGTCATAACATAGAAATCATTCGATTAGAATCCACATGACAGTAGAAGTGTGAACCGATAGTTACATGGCAAAAGATTTTCAAGACGTTGGGCCAAAATCGAATCTAATGGTGTATTTTTATTGATACTCTAAATGATGATGATGTTTTGATAGTCTATATTGTCTATATTATTAAACCTAACAGAGACAAACCACTTTGATATGCTTGAACGGTGTTTAAAATCAATAAACAGAAAGCGAAACGCGTTACACACTAAAGCGGTATATCTAAAAGGTGTATGTATGTGGTGTTTTAATGATTTTACGACCCGAAGAAATATAATCCAATTAACAGAACTAAATTAACTGCTACTTTTAATATCAAATTGGCGAAACATTTTACTAGACGTATTTGCAAGCAAGCTATTTGGTAGCCACACAATAATAATTTAATTCATAGAAATATATTAGATTCCTACTTCTGATGATAGAATTGATCAAACATATAGACGCCTATACACACACACACATCACTTCTATCCTATTTTGTATAAATGTTATAACACGCAAGCTCTATTATTCATTGACATCTACTATTTTGTATTCTCAAATCTCATATATCTTCTCGCATATATTATTATATAATAAATTATATGTTTACTCTATGCGCAACGTCGCGTCTTATGAATATGTATGATGAGTATTATATTTACCATTTATAATGTAAATACCATATACACTAATACCTCGATTTATATATGGTAAATTTTAGAATATTAGCAGTACACTTTTAGTGCGACAAATTATGGAATATAACAGTTTTTGTATGGGTTACTAAAACTACTTCGTATTGAAATATTTTAGTAACTTTTATTTTGTTATAAATCACAATTACTTCGTATATTGAATTGAAATTTGACAATGTAATGTATGTTTGTTTGTAGCCATTGCTTCACTTGGAACAATATGCTATAGAATCAATATCAATATTGATTTTCTATATAAAATCATTTACATTTAACTTATGTTTTTCATAGGTCCTTATAGAAGAAATTAGTAGCACGTATAGTCCTGTAGATTTTTTACACTACGAATAAATATAAATTTGTATGTCTTCAAATTTCACGTATTTAAAGAAGTTAATATTTATCTTAACTATAAACCCAACAATTTATTATTGCTTTTAATAGTTTATTATTATGTAATTTTGAAGACATTCGTCGTCTCTTGACCATGAACCATGATCTAAGATTTGTCTATGTATTGTTCATATACATTGTATATAGATGGAATACAAATTAAGGTATTAGTGTATAATGTCTTTATGTATGTGAGCAACTTGTTTGTTTTTAATCTATATATCATTATTAAACAACAAATGTATTATATTAATAATTGTTCACAAATATTTTCAAGTACAAAACGTAGCTGCTGATACGCACGCAGTAAATTAATGTTTAAATTGTACAAATTTTATGAAATTTAATATAATAACAAATAATATTATATCAATGTATATTTTTTTATACAAATTTCTTATCGCTAGTATTTGTGCCTTATCTATTATAAAATTATGTTGTCATTTTATCCATTGTGAAACTTTCATTTTCGCAGACATCTATAGCTAGATAATATATATAGATAGTTAGATAGATAATAGAAAAAAAATACTATTATTATAGGTTAATTGTAAGTAATTATAAATTAATATATACTCACTGATTGCCATTTCTTTCTTCAAACAAACAAATATTATATAAAAAATAAACTAAATACTTTTTCGACTATTACACAAATTCACAGAAACCGGCTTTATTTATACTTTATTTACTGCAATTGCGTTGTATCACACCTCTTAAAATGGTATATAACAATAATTTTAGATGATTTGCATTTGCTATGGAATGAATTTATATTGTTGAAATATGGCAAATGATTATAATTTTCGTGGAAAATTTTCTATAAACACTTTTGTTAAATTAAAATTTAATATAAAATTATATAAATATTGCACGCGTATTCAAAAACCATATAAATTAGATTACAAAAATATATATATAATATAATAAAAACTGAACACTCCAACAACACAGCACCAGTCACAGTGTGTCACTCACTAAAGTAAAAAAATTTATTTTATGCTTCTAATTGTAAATTTGTAATATTATTTTTAAGTGGGTGTCCTCTTCTATAGTAAAAAATAATATAATTTACATCTTCCTCTCCTCTCTGCGCTGGTATAATAATAATTCCACACTATTCACTATAAATGTATAATCAACTGGTGTATGATGCGAATGAATTTTTAAAATCACAAAACCTATAGTATAAAAAAATAATTATTTTATGTGAAAGTTATATAAAAAAATTGATTTTAGTAATTGTTGTTGTAGAATAAACAAGTATTTTTAGACCATAATAGATAAGATTTACATTTTTAAAGAAAACACACCAAATTTGATGTTATTATATGTATATACACTGTGTCCGAATAACCCACGGAATGATTGTCTAATATATGGCGTATCTGGTAAAGCCATCGATTTGCCTGTGAATGTGATTTATGTAGGAACTTATGTTTTACCAAAAACAACAATTTAAATGAGAAGTTAACTGAAAAAATTGGTCCACGAAAGGTAAATTCAAAAGTTATGTTTATAACGACACTGTTTTTGCCATACATTTTTTTTATTTTAGAATCATACTTTAGTCTTATTATTTTTTCAGTTGGCCTGTTGTGATTGCATCGTTTAGTTTTACTGTATAAACAAAGCATTCAAAGTTTGTTCCACACATCAATTGACTGAGATGATCATTAAAAAAAAAAAAGGAAGTGACGATCATTTCTTAAAAACTATTGTTACTGGTGATGAAACATGGTGTTTTCAATACGAACTAAGCGTCAAAGTACTGAATGGCCGTCACAAGAGGATGGAAATAAAAAACACCGCGTTTCATGAAGTTAAAAAGCAAAAAAAAGGGTTATTTGTTTTTAGATTTCAAAGTTTGTTGTTCACAAAGAATTTGTTCCAAGTGGTTAACAACGATTAATGCTTTGCATTATATATTACATTGGTGGACTTATACGTTTGCTAGGCCGTTTTCGTTGTTTTGCTGCCAAAGGGTGTATACAAAAAGCAAACAATTTGTATATGTATTTGATATTTTATATACTGAATTAATTAACAGCAAAAATAATGTATTGTAAATATAGAGGAACAAAACCTATTCGTAAACAAATTTATATATAAATATAAAATGAATATATCCTAGCAAGTAGCAACTAGCTACAGCTAAAGTTTAAAGTTAATATATATTTTCCTGTCGTCTCTTTCATAACGCAATATTAATCCAAATGGAACTTATGGCATCTACGTGCAAAACCAGACAAGTTTGTAAATTTGCTACGCACGGGAAGTTAGTAATAATTTACCAATTGGTTTGCAATAATCCAAAAGGGATAGATGTTTCCCTAATTACATTATTTTTATGGGAATGATTAACAATGTGTGCATCAGACATTTTTATTCTTTTATAAGTAGCGAGTTCAACACTACATTCGTTTTTTTGAATAAATGGTAACCGAGCTGAAAAATTTCACTATTCCAATTAATACCGAAATATTGGTATATGAAAATGTTCATCTATATATTTATTATTTTTAGTTTAAAGTCGTTAGCAACAGCAATCAATTAATTGTTGTTGGAAAAAATTTTAAATTGTTTGTTATTGGTGAATTTATATTACTTAAAACATAAACAAATTTCAAATTATATTGAGTATAACTTGAATTTTATTATAGCTTTTATTACAATACAGGAGTGTAATCGCGATTGATGCTATTAATTTTTGGTTATACTTTGATATATTCTGCATACACAAAAAATGGAAAGTGTCAACAAAAAAGTGCGATGGTGATATCGCAAATGCTATAGAGCAAAAAATTATTGTGCGGTACGTTATTTCAAAGATGACCATTCCTAGCAATTTTAAATGTAACAAATGTTTAAAAGTTATTGAGAGGAAAAGTAACATTGTGTTTATTTTTCGAATTAAACTTGGTCAAACTTTTCTAAAGAAATATTTTGTTTACCATTTGATGGTCCATTAAGTACCTGGATAAATCTAAGTTTAAATTATGTCTCATCTTGATGTAATAATATATTAAAGATCTCGGAAGTTTTTGTAATTTTTTTTTTCATTGCATTTTATTTTCAACAAATCCTTTTGGGTTGTTAGTGTCTTGACTTATTTATGGTTCATCGATCATGTTAAATTCCATTACAACATATTCGCGTTATGTTGTTACCATTATTGACACGTTTGCTGGAATACTATTTGTGTAGCTGTTATATAATAACCATTAACTTCATCTAAATGGGGAGTTAAATAATTTGTTATTATTTTTATTATTATTTATAATTTCAATATATTTATACTTAATTTTTACTATAATATTATTAATTTCAATAGTTAAATTATTTGAAATATATAAATAGTAATAATAAATCTTATCGTATTATAATTGTATTGTTTTATTTCACTAATATCTATTCCTACACCATTTAATTTATTTTAAATGCTATATGAATGATATGAGATAACATTGTTTTTAATTTTAAGTAAATAATAATATGTATTATTTTAAAATAAAAAATAAGACTAAATAATAATATGATTTCGTAATTGTTAAGCGACACCGATCGTGATGATGCGACAAGACAACAACGTGTAACAATGTAATTTTAAAAACATATATTTTTTATCAGTTATATATTTGAAGTGTGTGTGTATGTCTCATATTTTACAGTTGATGGTGTCAATAATATGGCCAAGATAAATGAACAACTAAATCAGTAATCAGTAAAAGTTATGCAAACAATTTGTAGAAAGGTATTTGGTCATTCATATGAATATAATAGAATAGAGGAAACATTTACCTTTCGATAATTACAGGATTACCAATTTGACTGTAATGAATGTTTTGGTAGATGCCATAAGCTTCACCTGAAATATCATGATATACCTATATTCCATTAATTAATAATTAATATTCCAAAATTTACACTCGTAGTCCTATTGGCTCATTGTGTTTGCTCTGAACCCCTACCCTTATCTCATAATGCCGAGCGAATTATGTAGGTTGATTGGTCACACACAAACGCTAAACCAATTCAATTTGTCTAAATAGTCTAGCTCGCTTTTAAATCATCTACCAAACATTATACACAGTCAAGTTGGTAAATTACTTCATCACTTCAAATGAAATTATATTTTTTGTGAATTATATATTTTAAGCTCATAAGAAAAGAGGTGTCTCTTATTTTCCATTTATTTGGCGTAAAATATGTTAAAATTTCACAAAAACAGCAAATATACTTTTAACACACGATTCTATCCCAGTAAAATGTATATTATATCGCATATGAACGGATTGATAAGAATAGTGACTGTAAGTATATTGCAAAAAATTGTTGTAAGTTTTAATATAATTACGTTATTTTATTTATATTTTATATTTTATCAATCGTAAAAATATATTAATTTAATTTTTTTTTATGAATAAAAATTATTTGTTTAATTATAAAATAGGAATAAAAAAAAATGAATTAAATATTAACAAAAAAACCGCGTTTTGTCATGATTTTTTTATTTTCACATCGTCTTGAAATATATATACGATGTGTGACTATAAAATAACGAGACTAATACTGTAAAAAAATTTATTGTATACATATCTAGGTGTTCCCCTTCAATATACACTCGTCCTCTATGCCAACAACGATCCAAGCGATTTTTCCATTGTTCAAAACAGTGTTGGAAATATTCTTCTGTGTGCTTCTTCATGATGCGTGCCGCTTCTTCTAACACAGATGTTACACAAACATATTCACGAAATTCGTTTTGTTCGATTGTGAGAATTTTAGGCTCCATTTTCGCGCACACTTTTTGTTAAAATTGTTATGTCAAATTTGCCTTATGCCATTCTTTGTTAATTCGCAACCCAGGTGTTCATCATCTTCAACGTCTTGTCGGCCAGAAGTCTTAATCTAGATATTTTATAGCCACACATCGTATATAAATAAATATAAATATAAATATTTTCATATATATATGAAAAATAATAATATAAAAATTTGTAAATATTAATAATAAAATAATAATAATAATTCATAACAAACTGAATAGGTAAAAGATAAAAAAACAAATCTTAACCCTTTAAACTTTTATTAATATAATTTGGTCCTAATTCTTAACCATTTCGGAAACTAAATATACCGCGTGAAAATCTTAAAAGTAAATTTGGTTCTAAATTAATTATTTGCCTATTATATAA
Organism: Bibio marci; assembly: GCA_910594885.2. Taxonomy (NCBI): domain Eukaryota; kingdom Metazoa; phylum Arthropoda; class Insecta; order Diptera; family Bibionidae; genus Bibio; species Bibio marci. Next base: position 37,168,337 of record OU343114.1, read on the forward strand.
TTTCTGATAATTTGTAATATACAAATAAATAATTTATTGCAAAAATGTCTTTATGACTATGTTCAAATTTATCTCACGCAGGATGTTTATCTCGAAGACGGTTAGGAATTAGTGTTAGATACGATTATGTTGATAATCTATTATTTTTTTTTTACTATTGTGTGTACATGCGAAAGTGTGATTTTTCGAATATATTTTAATATATAATTTTTTAAATAAGAATAAAAATTTAATTATGAATTAATAAAATAATAATGTAAATATAACAATACCGCAATGAGGATGAGTGTGTGGTTGTTTATATTGTGAATTGTTTAATTTAAATTATTTAACTTTATTTATTTATATATATAATCAATCATAATAATATCACTTCTTCGTTCCGTATCAGCCATCATCCACAACACAACGCAGCGCACGTTATTCATCTCAAATATCTTTAACTTTTATTAATACATGTTTGCCATGCTAGACCACCGCATGCCATACTTACAATTACATAAATCATAAACAATATGATAGCAACAATAACAACATATAATTTAACATTTTTCCAAAACAATGCTCGTGCTAAATTTCTTGACGTTTTACGAAATGATACAGATGAATTACGTAAATTTTCTGTTTTATTAACTAATAATTCCAAACGTTCACCGCGTGCTGATACATTTTCTGAAAAAATTTTTGTAAAATTTACTATAAATAAATAAATGTTTTCGCTGAAATTTTGCATTCGCATTCGAAGTGCGTTTGTGGTGTCACTTATTATTATAATTTAAAGCCGCGCAGATTTATGTGTTATTTATTTTTAATGGATCTTAACGGTAAAATCTTGCTCGAACCCTACCCTCATTTTTGGAGTCACTTTCGAAAACACCTTAAATTAAATGAAAACATATTGTGTTACGATGTTCTATCTACAACAAAAGTTGTTCAGTATCCAAATATTGAATTACAATTTGTTCGTTGATATGGAAATTAATCATGAATCATTATCATCATAATCAAGTCATGTTAATCCAATTGGAACTTATGACATTTTCCAAACATTCATTGCTGTTATGGTTATCAAGGTACATCGCATACAACATGTAAAGAGTGCTTTACTAGATTCAATATAGCGGTAATTTTGATGTCAATGACAAACAATGCTCTATACAATCGAAAAAGAGTTCAACGACTACGAACTGTAAGCATTATTAGATGAAATCTTAGCTCTAACGCTGAATTCCATTTTTAAATCATAGCTGAAACATAATAATTAAATAGATTCTATTCTAAAACGTCTGATTACTGGTTATGAAAAACAGGATTAGTTACGACAAAAATGAAAACGAAAGTAAAGAACTTGTTCGAATGATGGCAAAGTCAGAATTTTCACCAAAGATGATGTGATGTGATTGGTGAGATTGAAAGGTAATCGTACTTAATGAGCTGCAGCCGCCTGATGACAATACATTTGATTCTGAACACTCTACTGTTAATAATTAATCAGGCTAAATCGAACAATTAAATATATTAACTAGAATAGGAAACACAAGTGTCATGTCAACAACAGGCAACAAACTAATTTGATGATGCGACATAATTAAGAGTTTTTCTGTCTAATTTTAATACAGTACACTATCAGCCTATAATTTGTTCCTATGTATACAGAACGGCGTAATGGCGTAAAGTTGTGAAATTTACTCCTCGAGCAACTAAAAGTCAATAAAACAACGCTATCTTGTTCTATGTTAAGTTAAATTTTACACTTCTTGTCGGGTTAAAACCTTGGACTGTTACACTTTTGCGTTATGTACCCCTTGGTTGATCTAACCTTGTTTAGCCACGTGAATTCCACGCCTATAATTCCGTAGTTTTATTCACCACATTCGTCCTTAAAGTGTGTCTGTCAACTCCATTCGTATTTGCACCGTTAAATTTTACTATGTTTTCATTGCGCTCAAAAATTGAACTCAAATGAATATGATAAATTACAATCTAAAGAAAGAGTCGATTGTTGTTGTGAGTTGATAAAGACGAAACTTAATCACGGAATAAAAATATAATTCTTTGCTAATAACTTACCTATATTTTTAACCATAATATCTTTTAATTCACCAATTTGTGCATGTACTTGTGATATTTGATCGACATCTTTTGATTCACTATAATGTTTCATTTCCGATGCTAATATTCTGGAAAATTCAGTATTCATAGCATATGCAATTGCGGTTGCCACTTGTAAACCATATGTTACTATAAATTTTCTTTTAATTTCATTTAAAAATAAAAATGCACGTGCTCTTTCAAATTCCTTTTTTTTTTTGTTGCGTTTTCGAGTATTGCACAATAAAAATTGATAATCATTTTGAAAAATTAATATTGCATATAGGTAGTATTTATATAAATATAACTTACATCATCCGTTATGCACATATATACAATTTTATCTTCAATAGCATAATGAATTAAATAATTTCCATGTGAATATGTTAATTTATGATTGTGTACAGGTATTTTCATAATAATCTGTTCTGTAACTTCTGCAAAATTACCAACACATTCCGCATATTTTGTTAATATTGTTGTACCACGAGATATTACGCTATATAATATAGGCATGTTTTATGATGCTGTAAATATATATTTAAATAAGTGTCATATGAAAAATAAATATTGTGAAATTAAAGATTATCACAGGAAACATGTTAAACCCACATAAATATATACGACCATTTATTAATGATATTTGATAATATTTCAACTTATAATTATTATACATTTAACCACATATTATAAGAATACGTTTTAGTGTAACAAAATTGTATTATTACAGACAGATGATAATTATATTCTCATCAATAATATAAAATATATTTTAAATACAATCAAACGAATAAGGAGATAACATAATAAAAAAAAAATAAATATAAACAAACACATAAATTCGAATTTGAATGTATAGTTTAATATTTTTATATGTATCCCATTGTTAATGCATTTTAATATATTTATTTATGATATAATGCATAAAAAAAATTAAACAATAAATAGTTTAAAGATATGTTTGTTGCTCAATTTGTCGATAAAATAAAATTTTAAAGTTTGAAAGTTTTATATACTTTTTGTACGTGTCGTGTCGTGTCTACAAACATATTTACATTTTTGGAATAACAAATGTATAAAATTTAAATTCAATTGTACAAATAAATACTTTCAAAGCAATACATCAGCAGCGGTTGATACGTACGTCACTACAATGAATTTAAAAAGATTATTTTTTAGTAAAACGAAAATACATATTTAACAATTTTATTGATTACTAATTATAGGATTTTAAATAATTGTTGAAACAGCAATGAGATTGGGGCGCGCTTATGTTTATATACAAATATGTACTGTTTATACAAAAAATATATATGTAATGTGATACTTTTATTTTGTAAAGAGACACAATAATTGGATTACAAAAAAAGAGGTAGAAATACTTTTATAATTTATGGAAATTGTAATATTAAAATGAAAAATATTTAATATTACAATGCCCATTTGAAAACCACAAAAGAAAACAATGCATATCAACAACAAACAAAAAAACGTCACACACACTCAGCAGTTTCTGAGAAATGTAATTTTTCAATGTTGTTACAATAAGATAAATAAAATAAAATAATAATGTATTATCTATCTCTATATGCTATATATAGTTATAAAATATGTAACATTTATTAAATTTCATACACTTTCGAAAGAAATAATAATTACTTTACAAATACATTAATAATCATTGAAAAAAAAATTTTACCTTGTTTTTGGTTCTTAAAGAAATTTAAAATTTATTCCTTTACAAAAAAGAATAGACACAAAGCTTATATTATTGCACACAATATTTTATTTATTTTATTCAATACAGAATTTCTTTTTAACAATAGAAAAATTATTTAAATTAAAAAATAATGAATATACATGATAAAAAAACATTTATTAAACTGAAACTAATAGAAAATAAGAAAATTCTGCGTATATTATTATTTTGTTGTTTTGTTGATAGAATCAATCAAATCAGCAGAAATGTACAAAAATATCCCATTGAAATATTTAAATGTCAAAAGTGTCACTATTGAAAGATTGACATTTTTACTGATTGTTGCGCCATCTAGGTGTCGTAACAAAATTCTTTCAATTTTCTTTTAGCCGAAATGAATTATAAATTTACAAATTCTTACCTAATTTAAATACAAGAAAACATTAGAGTATTCTTAAAAAAGAGACTTTTTGCGAAAGTGAAAAGTATTCATTAACACGTTCCGTAGTTATGTAGGTTTGAACTTTGAACTTTGGACACATGGTGATTTAGATATTGCATTTGAAGTTGATAAATGCGATTCTTTATCTTGAGATTCATGATATTTTCTTAAAGTTTGATTCATATTTTCAAGACAATTACATTTTATGGTATACATATATCTGCATTTTAGTAGCGTTTCATACTGTTTGTCAATATGACAATATTTTCAAACATATATGCTATTATGTTTGCTTTCTGTATTATTATAGACAAATCTAAAACCTTTGACATTGTGTGATTCACTAGACATAGTTTCGTTATTTATATTTTAATTTATAATATAATATAATCTATTATATAATTTAAATAATTTTATTTGTTTCGGTTAGGTTAGCAGAACAAGTGTATTTTACTTACTTTAATCGATTATTTTTGAGACCATAACAAATTTTATCCTAGTCAAAAAATATTGGCAATCAAAATCGACAGCTGTCATTATGTTTTCAAAGTTTTCAATTTCTCAATTTTTTGAAATGGCTCCGAAAACCGAAAATTTTTTGAAAACTTTTCAATGTTTTCAATGAAATTTTGTTTTAACTTACAATTTTAGTTTTGGGTCCAGTTGAGTCTGATCGTGTAAACACTAATATGTTATTTACAAAACGTATTCCGCAATAGGCTCTCTTCTCTATTTTGCGTAGTGCAGTTCAATGTGCAATTCTAGTTCTAAACGTCAATTGGAATCAATCCTTATCCTTAATTATAAATTAAAATCAAAATCAAATAACAGTGTAACATCCTTTATTTTATAATTTAATTTAATTAAATAATTTTAATTATAAAAATGTGGATAAATGCTAGAAATTATAAAAAAACGTATGCAGAATTTTTTTCGTATAAGTGTTTTAATGAAATCGAAATGTATCTGGAAAAATTAATTAAAATAAAAAATCTGATTACAGAAAACTGGCGACAACAGGTTCATTTAAGTATTATAGAAAATTTTATATAACTATAAATAAAATGTTTTAATAATATTGTTTTATGAAGTAATAACATTAAAATTAATAAATTTAATTCTAATTTTTTTATATGTTGTTATTTCTAGCATGTAAATTCTGCTGCAATGATATTATCATATAAAAATGTTTCGAATCGGCGGAAGTGTTAAATCTTATTTAGAAAAAATTGCTTTAATTCAAGATTTTCACAGCGGTAGCTTATTTAAAGGTACGATTTTTTGTTATTCAATAGAAAAATAACGTAATTGCATTTTAATCAAAACTAATAAAAAGAACTTCTTGTCTTTTGAATGAAAAACACAATTACGTTATTTGAAGAATTCATTCTTTTGTTTTTTTTTTCAAATGGAATAATTCACAATGACCTTTACTATTTAACTAATATATTTACTTATTTTTCATATTTTTTTATGCATTGTAAAAGTATGTGTTGTTTTCATTTGTTTTGTTTTTTGTTTTTTTTTCTATATATTTATTATTTTTCTTTAATAATTAATAATTGATTATTTTGAAGAAAAGTGTTATTATAATTATCTCTTAAAATGAATATGTTCCTTGTATACTTAATCCATTCGATCATACGAAATATTCGTCAAATAATAGGTAATAGAAAATTTTGGAAATATATTAACATATCGGACTAATCGTTTTATCATCATTAAGTCATTTGGAACATATGAAATCTACCAGACCATTCATTACAAAATGTTTTAAAATTAATGTAACTCCACGTAGCCTTATAATTTATCAAATTTATGGAAAGGAATATGTTTTTATTAATTAGATTATTTTTTATATAAATTATTAGATCATAATATACCTACTTTTTTTTTATTTATTAAGAAGAATATGTTTAATTTTTGTTTTCGTTTCATCCTATAATGAATACTAATCCATTTATTGATGTATTAACGTTTTTTTTTTTTTTTTTAGGTATTAATCCATCCTCATTTTCTTCGCTTTTGAATAACAATTTCCATTTGTTTGTATACGAAGATATTTATTTATAAAAACGTTTACACAACATGTGATCACAGGCTGTGATTCTTCCACTCTCGTATGCATATAAACAATAATAAAACTTTGGAATGACGTTAGAATAAAAGAAAATGGAATTTTAACAATAATAGTTAGTTTGGACTACGTCCAGATATATATTAAATTGATTATCAGTTGTACTACCAAAGGTATAGCAGAAATCAACATTATCCTGCCCTCGATGAATGAATAATTGTACCTATTATTTGAATAATAATTTGAAGCCATGATTTTAAATTGATTAGTAATATGTTTACAACATTTTGTGGTACAACAATGATCCAGTTCGTTGGTAAGTGATCACAGGCTGTGATTCTTCCACTCTCGTATGCATATAAACAATAATAAAACTTTGGAATGACGTTAGAATAAAAGAAAATGGAATTTTAACAATAATAGTTAGTTTGGACTACGTCCAGATATATATTAAATTGATTATCAGTTGTACTACCAAAGGTATAGCAGAAATCAACATTATCCTGCCCTCGATGAATGAATAATTGTACCTATTATTTGAATAATAATTTGAAGCCATGATTTTAAATTGATTAGTAATATGTTTACAACATTTTGTGGTACAACAATGATCCAGTTCGTTGGTAAGTTGAATTAATATTATTATGAATACTTGCTAACATTTGAACATTTGTAATTCCTCAATCTTTACATTGCCACTAACGAAGTTTACAATGCGGTTATGGGTTTCAAGATTGATTACTCTTGTAAACCATGGTATTCCTAATTTGTCTTGCTTAACCTTTTTACTCTGAATATATGACTTCCTCTATGTATTTTATCCAATATTTTCTCGTTCATATATTGTAATTTAGTGACATTTCGATAGTCAATCACATTAATTTTGTATAGAGTAAATAAAATCGATTCCTCTGTGTTGTGGTTCCAGTGAATTGTGTTAATTGCTGAAATAATATTAGTATATTAGGCATATTATTTTTTGTTCTTGTTATAAATCTATAACTGAATATTATGGCATTGGTAGCAGCCTTGTAGTATACATTTTCGTTTCAGAGAAGATTTCTTATATATATGAATTAAGAGTATACCTTCCTTGGACTGATCCCTATCGTTTAGCCTCATAAACTCGTATGAAAAAAGACTTTGTCTGTTAAATATACGATTTCTTCAAAGTAATATAACTATAATTAAAAATTATCGTTTATAACGAACCTCTTGGATGGCAGAATTAAGCATACTCCTCGAGATTGCTTACAAAATATTTTATATTAAGGATTAATTTTCAAAAATTTCAAATAATTTTAATAATTAATATTATTTGTAATGTGTTCAATACAGAAAAATGCTATATTTCATCATCATCACCAACTATTGTTGGTGGCAGTAAATGCAATTAGATATTTGCGAACAGGGTAGGAACATGATTCATTCAAACTTGATGATAGTATAATTTAGGAGGATGATGAATTGTAACACTTCGGTGTAGAAATAATATTAGTAGGGTAAGAACTGGTCTTGGTACGGAAACATATCTCCAAAGTATATGGAAAACTTGTGTTACATTTAACATTCTTAATAACATCTGGATGTGGTTCAAAATAACTTTTAATATCAACTTGCAAATTTTTTACTCCAACGTAAATGGTGTTATTATTATTGTAGAATAATAATGGGAAAAAATTTATAATGAACAATGGAGAACGTAGCCCAGATCAAAGCCTGGACGAGAAGTTAAGACTTTGACTCAACATAAAACAAGGTGTAAGCGTTGTTTTTCTTCTTTTTATTCCTATGCTCTCCCTTGAGAATTTACAGAAACTGATTATAACATTCAAATATTTACCTAAATTCAGTTCTGCTGCTCGCAATCCAATAAATAAGAAAAAAAACATAAGTGAGTTATGTATAAATAAAACAAAAATTTATATTTACATAATAATGTGTAACCATTTAAATTCTTCTAGTATCTATAGATAGATAGATAGATAGATAGATGATACAATAATATGAAAAATGAAAATAAAGTACGTAACACAATATGCATTGAAAAAATAAAAATTTAATGTTTATATTTACATAAATATTTTTTTCTTTGTTTTAGTCTTACAACAGTATTGAATGCGTGTACACATTTATATATTATATTATTATGTTTTGGATAGATAGATGATGTGAGTTTGTAAATATATATCGTATGAGTGGATACCAATAAAATGGATACATGAAAATTATCTCTCCAATTTGATTTGGGTTTATATTTTCCCGCTGACTCGATACAAAGAGAATTTTGTGCTCATGTATTTCAGCAAAAATATTATTTACTATTTAAATACATGCGTTGCGTTATATTACGATTTCTTGAGAGAGATACATATAGTAAAAGTAATAATAACAACAGTTTTATGATGATAGAATAATTGGGGGAAAAACAAACATATAGTTGTAAAAGGCATAAAGTCTCAAAATGTATCCAGCCAGCAATCCCTTTTTTATTTCCGAAGAATTTTCTCTATAAAAATCATAAAATGTATACACAAGTGTATCGTTGAATGTATGTGGATAAGTGCGTGTTTCTATATATACACATGTGTTAAAAGTACACAGGATAATAAACCATAAAAATATCTTTATTCACATTATAAGGAAATTTGACGAAAATTTTTGGTATCACCACCACCAACACCACAACCACCACCACTACCCATCAACTTTAAATAATAGAATAAAGAAACAAACCACTACATTGTGTTGTTATACGGACAATTGTTTATATGGCTTTTTAAAACTCTCACTATATTATCACTATATTTACGACTTTAGTTTTTCAATAATTATAGTACAATTTTTCAATAAACCATTGACTAATTTAATATGCACCTATTTTTATTTTATTTTTTTTAATATTATGTATTTACGCAGTGCATTGACACGCACACAAATCTTTTTTTTTTGTTGTTATATACATACTTATATACAATAGTTACGAGTATATAACAATAGATAACTCTTATGTACGCGCGCACTCTACAAATTCTATATACAGCCAGACCTCTATCATAATATTTAGATCGAGCATTACTAATATATTACTTAATTTATTTATAGGAGGGGTAACATTATCATACCGCCAACATAATTTGACTTCAATGAAGATTTATCAAGGAAAAAAACTCATATCTCGTAACAGTAACAATAGAACAAGCAATGGCTATCACGAATCTAAGTGATTATCCATTTTATATAAAGTACCATGAATTGGAATTAGATTTATGGATAACATTTTATATAATGTGATGTAAAATTCGAATTTATATGATCATGGGTTTCGGTATTGGCCTAATTTTCGTAATGGAAAATGTTTATTGAACAGTGACTCAACAATAATCGTTATTTAAAATAATGGATAGATGGTTGGAATTCAGTTCAGGCTACTGGGGTACCTCATTGTTCTCAGTACTTTCACCTATACTTTTTTTTATTTTCATCAATGGTTTATTATAGCAGTACTACTATAAATCATATTGTATCGATTGGTGCTACAATTTCAAATCCAACGTTTTTTTTTGTTACGATCATTTCAGTGTGATCAAAGTGGTACCATAGATAGGTTTATTATTGGACATTGGTCTAGAATAATTGTGTTCATTTTATTATAGCCCAGCGACACATCCTAATCGCGTTTGGACTACACTGACTCGAACATCTTGGATACACAGGACTTAGAATTTTAGTACACCGGGAAGAAGAAAGTTTTAACAAATGTATACGATGCAATAGTTTTTCGAATTATCGGATGTTTTTTGTTCCTTATACGGTTGAGGTTTCCCTGTATGTATTCTCAATTCCAATAACATGTATAAATGAAAATGTGAATTGATGAAAATTTTCCTCTATTTGTATTTATATAAAATAAAATAAAACTTGTATATAGAAGTTACAAAAAAACACACACACGCTCACACACACACAGAGATTGAGGAAGAGAAAATCATATAATAAATTTTGTTATTATATATTTGGTGGCTAATGTATAAACATTCAGACTGTAAGTGTTGATGTTAAAGGAACACAATTTTGGTTTATACTCTCTAAATAAATTTTCCAGAATTTTTATTATTTTGTTTTGTTTTTTTTTTTTTTAATGCTTTGTTTATGTTTTTTTTTATTTATTTATTTTTGAGGAACAAAATGATTTATTATTGTTTTTCTTTGGCTCCGCACATACCTCGCTTTCATCGGTTATAAAAATAAAAAAAGAAATTGATTGTTGGTGCGTAATTACATTTTTGAAAATAAGTGATTTTTTTTTTATTTAAGTATGTGCAAATTTTATGTTTTTATTGTTTTTAAAGAAAATTTATAGACAATAATTTCCTTGTTCGTTTTCTTTTTTTTAGTTTACATTGTGTTTTTTTATTTTGTGCTGATGCATATGTGAAAAGGAAAAGAAAAGTGCGTGTACGTACAGTAGATAAGTTAAAATATAATGGATTATAGAAAATCATCTTGCAACGCATCATCATTTGTATAATAGACAATGATACACAATATAAAATAATAATAGAAGATTTATTTCTGGAAAGATTAATGGAATGAAATTAATAATTTTTTGGTCCATTCAGTTCGTATCGTATAACCGCTGTGGGTGTGTGTGTGAGATTGTGTGTACTGTGTGAGTACACAAATATTATTTTAATTTTTAAACAGCCAGTATATCGTCGTATAGCTATATATATTTTTTATATATAGTTCATTGTAATTTGTGCAAATTGAGGGAAATATGATTGCGTGTATTGTTTGTATCTATATCTATCTATAATAATATACACGCGTTATTATCTACTGTTCCACATATAACATTTATTTGTACATAGAATATGAAAATTAACTTCCGGCTCTAAAAATCATTTATCATATAAATTTATATAAATTTAAATATGTGTTTGTGTGTGTATATTACGTACCTACTCGTATATATAATTTGTTAGTTTATTTGTTTGTTTGTAATATTATAATGTTTATAAAAAATTAATTAATTTTTTTGTTAAATTGTTATTGTTATATGCTGCGCGAACCTCATCACAAAATAACAAATAATGTAAAAGTGAAATGGTGTTTTTATTCTAAATATTAAATTTTGTTTGTAATAAACGAGCAAATTTATTTTCGCGCACATAAAAGAAAATACGAAAATATACTTATGCTTTCTATTTTTATTATTATTCTAATTTTAATTTTTATTATAATTTATTGTTTATTTATGTATTTTGATTTTAATTTAAGTGATTTTTTTTCAAAATAACCACCAATACCTACCGATCGATTTCGATAAAAAAAATACTATGTAAAAGTATTAACATTTTTAACTATTTATTTATTTTTATTTTATTTTTTATGTATAATTATTATCAAAATATGTGTTCGATTTAACAATTTTTTTGTTCATCATACCATACGACACGACACACGACACGAAACGCAGCCAGTCAACGAAACATAAAATAATATTGTCGAAAAAATGGATAGTTCACCAGATTTATCATTAAAATTACGTAGAGGATCCAGTGATTCTAGGGATTCATTTTATATGGATTTTGCTCAAGGAATTGATTCGGATATAGAAGAAGTTTCAACTATAATATCTGTACAACCACAACAACAACAACAACAATCGCAACAACAATCGCAACAACAACAGCAACAACATGTACGAAAACCAAGTGATACTGAAATTAGTGATAGCGAAATGGTTAAAACAATGGATACATCAATGCCGTTGCCATTATCAATGTCAAGATCACCATCATCACCGTTACAATCACCATCATCAATAATATCACCGGCATTAACAGCAATAATGCAATCACCACAATCACCAAAATCGATATTGCAACGTTCGCCTCAATCACCACCACACCAACAAAAATCAGAATATTCACCATCACCACCGCCATCACCACCACCGCCGCCCTTACCACCGTTATTATCAATTGCCTCATTACAATCAAAAACATCAACATCATCATCACCACAACCACCTATAGCACCACCATCTCCACCACCATTACCAAAGCTACCATTATTACCATTATCAACAATTTGTTCAACAAATTTAACATCCGAACCACCACCACCACCACCAATTCCATCGACATCATCGTCACTGCCGTTAGACGAAGACGGGTAAGTTCATTTTTTCATTATTTATATTGTTTTTGTTTTTATTCCTATATTGTTATTTTCTGCGTCAGCGACTGACCGTTCGTCGTCATTTTACTTTTATTACTACCAAATTATATAAATATCATATTTATTCTATGTAACTAAATCTTTCTACTAAAAACTACGTATGACCAATTGTAATAATGTGTGTACGGTTGTGTGTGAATATGTATACGCATTACTTTGCATTGTTTGGATGGCGATATTAAAAACATAATAATGTATATGTTTATTATTGTTGAGGAATGAATATATAGTAGTTAGTACTATGAAAAAAAAAATATATTATTTACCTATAACAAATATTTTGGGTCGATAACCTTCTATTGTTTTTTTTTTTTTTTTTTCAGGAAAAAATAACCAATTTTTCCTTCTATTTATAAATATTCAATGAAGTTATCAGTAAATAAATAATGTTTTATTTTATGTTTGTCTTAGAAGAATGTGGTTGACCGCCACCCCACAAATTGTTTTCTATAGGAAATTAATAATATAAAATATGAAAATATTATTATTGATAAAAATTATTGCGGTAATATAAGGAGATTTGAAAGTCAGAACGATGCCTTTGTTTTGACGTTGATATATACAGGAACTTGAGGAATCCATTGTTTAATGTTTTCATGAGATTTGAATTGTTTCTTAATAATTTATGTATGGTATGATAGAAGTGACAATCTGATGAAACAATGTCACGCTGGCGTAACACCTGCCACTTCAATATTGTTCTAATGTTTATTCAACTAATTTGACAAAATGAATGTGTGTATTTCTGTGGTTTTACGTTATCTTCTTTTTCCATATCGTAGTCGTTTTTTTTTCAATATTGATTCAGCAGTAACAGTTTCACCATATATTTCAAAATCTTACGATAAATCAATCTTTTCTGATCTCACCAATAACGCGTCATTGCATTGTGATCATATATAATTTGTTTTGGTTGTGTTCGATTAATACATTCACAGCAGAAGGATAAATATTTTTTTTTAGTAATTTTTGGCAACAAATATCATGTCACTTCAAGTGTGACTGAATATTATAGTAACAGTAACCAATTCTTATCTATTTTTCAAGTAGAAATTTTATCTAAAAACATGAAACAGTGATTGATATATAGAGAAATAATCTGTGATATATAAAACCTTTGGTATTTAACACTGACATTATTTGGACTGTGAAAGATTAAACTTGCAATTTAAGAGAATATTTTGTTGCAATCCTTGTTGTCCGATTGTGACCCAACCATATTAGTTTTTTTTTTTTTTTTGTAACGCAGACTTAATTGATATTTTTTTTTTTCATATTTACATATAAATTGAAAGATAAAATCGTTTTGCCTTTTTTTTTTTTATTCACATATTTTATTGATTAAAAAACGTTAGAAATTATAATTTATTTACAGTCTTCTTATACCATAAGACATTTTAATGAAAAATAAATAAAACTACTTTTTTTTTCAAATTTTTAATTAAGAATTTTCAATTTTACTATACATTTCTTTAGACATGTATAAAATTGCCTTCGCATGTATATGAACAACTTACTATATTATAAAAGTAGTAATTCTATTTTATCCTTACATTTTACATTGAAAATATTTTCAATATCCTTTGTGCACATCCTTTTGTCGTCGATCATTTCAATTTTATGCATATTCTATCTATATTTTCATATATATATTATAAAATAATATCCTTTTCGTATCTTTCTATATTATTTATTTATTTTTTTAGGTTTTTAAATGGAATTTAATTATTGTGTCATTTGCTATTTTCTATATTATCTCTTACATGTAATGCCTCCGTACACATACGAGTACAGTATAAATATATATATATATCTGATTTAATAATTATTTATTAACATTCTGTTATGGCACAGAATGTTTATAGCAAATTATTTTACTTTGATAATAAATATGGAAAATAATTGATGCTTTAAATTTAAAATGAAATATTAATTACAATTTTCTGAACGTATCTTTTATGGATAATTGGATATTATGTTGAAAATATAATAGTAGCGAGGATATTAAAAACAAAATATATTTCATTTTTGCCGCTCTTGTACATTTTTTTGGTTTCACATAATCTTCAGAAAAACTTATAAAATGGATAAAAATATAAAAAAATAAAAACACATACAGAAAAGTGAGTCTATTGTAAATTCATAAGTTCTTCTAATTGAAGTGCCCATGGTGTTTGTCGAAAATTAATAAATTTGGCTTCAATTTTCAGAAAAATCCATTTTAAATAAAAATTTGGTGAAAAATTACAATTATAAATCTAAATTCATTAAAAATTGGTTTTCTGTGTCGATTTCAATTTAATATTTTTATACATTTCTATAAATAAGCTTATTTTTAGTGTGACCCCGCGGTCTTTACCATCATCATTGAATAAGTACAATGGTTAGTACACTGCAGAATTGACATGGAGATTGTACGGACACACAAAGATATAAGATAGTATTTTATATGTATAGCCAAATTTTCATACAATTTCTGGAACAATGACAATAGGTTTTGGGTATGAATTGGTTTTATTCTTGTCAACAGTTCATTCGAATTTCGTAGATAGGTTCAGCATGGTATCATATATATGAAATTATTATAAGTTCAATAAGATTTTAAAAATTATATTTAATTTTTTATTATTATTTTAATGCACAAACTTGAGTAACTTATTTCAATTCCAAGTGTCATTACTCTAAAAAAAAATACAAAAACACCCTTTACATATATAATTAATAATTAGTTGGATTCATTTGTTTTTCTAAAAATTTAATAAATTTATTTCTGTTCGGTTTAGGTTTTATTTTAAATAAATAATTTTCCAGAATTATCATTACTATAGATGCTGTTACTATGCCACCATAATATAATGTAATTACAGTAAGAAAATTATCTAGTGCTAATACATCCGGTTCATTAGAAGATAATTCTAATGTTTTTTGATGATTATATGATAATGTACTTTCTGTTTCCCATTTGTTTATAATACCAGTTTCCATCAATTGATAAATCAAATTATTGAATTTGGTTAACAAATGAAAATTTTTTCTGGTTATCATTGCAACTTGATAATTATAAATATTTTGTGATTTATCAAAACAATAAACTTTCTGATTATTCATTACATGTTTTCTGGACACTGCTACAGCTAATCTATTATGATTTTCCAAATCATTTAAACAAATATCTAAATTTTTACAATATTCAAATTTTGTACTATGATCTGCAATAGATGATGACTAAAAATTTTAATGATTACACAAATTTTATTCGTACTAATTTGTAATGAAAAAATAAATAAAAATCATAATTATTTATAAATTAAATAAATTACTTTAAAATATTCATATGCGTATTTTCCACCAGTTAAACTAAAATTATTATATCTTATATCATCCAGTGAATTTAATTGTTTTTCATACTTCAAATGAGTTATACTATTTAACCAAACGCAACCAAATATTGCTTGCAATACAAAACCGGTTAATATAAAAATTAAGGAAACACATCTCGATGTACAATTTTTCGGCGAGTATTTATTTGGCATACCACTTTGCCATTGAAAAGATAATGTAAGGGAATAAGTCCAATGTTTAATAATTCCATCTTTTTTCTGTATATAATATATGAGTGAACTTGGTAAAAATGCCATTATGAAAAAAAAAATCCATAATTCATCTCTCATGAAAGCAAAAAAATTATCAAATATTGTTTTTAATTTTGCACTCTGAATGCACACTGTAATATCGTCTTCAAAGTATGGTACAGTTGAAGTTAATAGATCATTGATATAAATATTTCTATGTAATCCACCAATCATGACATCCGTTTTGCTATAATAATTCAAAGTATACATAAATAATTTATAAATAATATTAATAAAATTATGTGTTTGATAAAATATATTTAATTAATGTGTTACCTTAATATCAAATTTGTATAAAATTCACTGAAATTTTCATTTTCAAACGTTTGTTGAGTCATATTAAAAAAGCTATACATCAATTTTATATTTAATCTATCGGAAATTATTTGCATTAATAACATTTCTGTGCCCAATAAATATTGTTTATCAAATGCGTTTAATAATGAATCGTTGTAATAAACATAAGGTTCCCAAATACATGCTGCTATTTTTAAACTACTTTCTTGTTCATTTACCAATGACAAACTTTCATTTTTAATTGTAACCTTTAAATCATTTGCATTACTATTATCAATTAATACAAAATTTAAATTTATTATATTATTATTCGATGATGAATTTTCTCGCAAAGATTTTTTCACAATATCAAAATTGAATAGGGATGGCAACAATACAAATATTGTTTGTATAAAAATTATAATTATATTTGAAACATTATTATAAAATGGTAATGTTTTACACTGATTTAATGCATTTTCTATTTGTGAGTAATCATCAACCAATGCAATAAATGTGTTAACATTGTAATAATTTAAATATGGGTTAGTAACATTTATTTTCTGCATGACATCACTAATTATTATTGTGTAATTATATATAAATTGATTATTATTTAATATCTGAAGTATATCATTTTGAAAGTAATAATTTTGATATGATGTTGAACAGGTTAAAAATATTGTTGAAAAATTAATTGAATTCATCGAAAAATTATTCATAAAAAATGTTTTAACAACATCAATTAGATATGATGAATTTGGAATAATTAAATCTGATATTTCTTTCCTAGCATTTAAATTAATTATCCCACATAAAATTAGAAATATAAATATACAAAATATATTAATATTCATTATTCACACACAGAGCTCTGTAATACTACGATAACTGAATGTAATGTATAAAATAAATTAGATGATTATTCTTATAAGTTTTGCTGGAAAATAAACTTTTTTGACTAATGAACGACAGAGCTTCCGATTTAATTCCTTCTGAATTTGTTTATTATATATAAAAATGAGATCAATTATTATACATATTTAAATAATGATCAGACGTAATTCCCCAATGCATTTCCTATAAATACATCGATTTAAATCTTGATAAGCATACGCGCACATATAGAACAGGGTGTTTTAAAGTATAAAAAAAGTGCCTGCGAATTATAGTAAGTCAATCAACAATAACAATTACATTTTTGGATTTAATATTGGAATACTAAATAAAAAGTGTCACGTTCGTTGTGAATATAGAAGCATCGATTCGTGATACTATTTTATGAAACTTTGTATATTTATCATTAAATAATGTTTAAAAATTAAATTATACAATGCCATAGTAAATGGTTCACTACATAAGATAAAATTTATTTATATTAAAATGGACTATATTTCATTGTTTTGTTTTTATAATATTTAATTGAATTATTAATTATTGTAAATTGTATTAATTCATGATTAATTATAGATAATTTCGTAACAAAAACAATGTTTTATTGCTTAATATTTTTAAATATTTGTCAAAAACCCACATAAAACAATAAAAAACAAAATTCCGTTCATCCGAGATGTTTTTGAGAATTTTTACGCATTTGTTGTTACAGCGATACTGATTCAGTTCAAAATTTCAAAAAAATAGTTCAGTTTTATAGGTTCATTCATATAGGAATATTTTAGTAACATTTTTCTATTGGACATGTGTGAATTTGTATGTTCATTTAAAATTAATTATTAATCAATTCATCTTAAACACTCCAGTAAAAAATGTTCAACATGTTAATTTTGAAGCTACCGGAGTTATTCATGAAAAAAAGATTGTGAAAATTTGTGGGTTCAAGAATGAATGCGGTTATGACCATCATATTTACAGTAGAAATAAACGCTATGTAATAAATTACCACCAGAAAGTGAATGAATTGGGTCCATAGATTATAGCTTGTGTTCGAGTTATTGCGAGGACATACCAAGATCCTATAGAATCTGAAAAAAGCAAGGTGTAAAGCGAGATTGTACTCTCTTCTTCAGTAAGACAGGCACGAGTATTACCTATGAATTTTCTATGCTAAAATTTTATTTGACAAACTACAATTTAATATAGGTAATAAAATTCATTGATGCGCGGTTGTAATTAGATAAGATAAGTTAAAAAATATAACTTTATAATTAAATAAAATGAAAAAAATGAAATACTACAATTTTTTCGAAATAAACTTATAGGTCACTCATTATTTCAACCACCTAAATATATTGCTATAATGTATCCCATTTGAGAAAGCCAATTTAGTACACAAATATGCTTATACAAATACAGGAAATAAAATACTTATTATCAACATTTCCGATCTAATTTGTTTATAATTTTTATTTTGTTAAATAAGATTAGATAATATATTTTTATTAGTAATAAATAATCATTTTTTCAATAAATTTCCGTATTCGATATTCCCTTGATAATATATTTCAAAAATACGATTATAGTTAACAATGAATTCGCATTCCCTCGATTCCGTGACTTCATTGAATATTTATGGATTGGATGTTGATATTTTGGAAATAATAATAACCCATAATACACACCAACTTAAATTATTGTTTATATTGTAAGGTCTTACAGAAAAACGTAATTTATGTGTGTACTTTATAAGCCTGTTTTATAATAAGTTATATTTTTGTTTTATTATTCCTACTTGTTTTTTGTGTTCTTTTGCATTCAATTAACCCATTCACTAAACTAAAAATTGTATAAAGTTAAAATATGTTTTATTTATAATAGAGAAAGGTGCATTTAACAGTTTTAAATTATAAAATAAAAAGTGATTTATTACAAAAACATTTTTAAAATTTTGGAAAAATTGATATGCAATTATAAATTGTGCAATCATTTGAATGGTCGTATACATAAATATTTACACATTCAATTATATTATAAATATTATGGTGAAACACTAATACAAAAAAATAGAAATGGTTAATCAAACAAACACAAATTTTTAGTCTTGAAAAAAAACACAAATTCAGTAATCATCAGCGACGGACAAAATTGTTGTGCGGTAAAATGGCAAGATGATAAAACTACAAAAATGACTTCTAATTTCGTCAGTGTTGGTTGTTTATGTCGAGTTAGTCGATGGGATAAAATTTGAAAAGAAATTCATCGATATATCTCGTCCTGATTTCGTTTCACTCTATAATGGGTAGATAAATTACAGGATTTTCATTAAATCAAAAAAATGGTTATAACGAATGTTTTCTCACTTTATGGATTTTAGTGTAACTTTAAGAGATCGTATATAATTACAAGATACACTAACTGAAAATTCAAAAATTATAAAGTATGATAACGTGAAATAGAAAATTTAAAAAAGGCGAAACACACATATACGAATATATTTTTTCTACAATTATCACAAGGCAGATATTTCGTAACTTCCATTATTTGTAAAGGAGTGATTGGTCTATAATGCTGGGTTTTAATGGTTTTTAGTTATCTTATATATATTATAACTACACTACGGTATATAATTCATGATTTCTTCAAACTGTAATTTATAATTGTACATATTTTAAAATCTTACTGATATTTAAAATTATTGTATTTTGAATCACAAACTTGCATAAATTATATTGTAACCTAATGTTCTGCAAATATATCCATAAAGGTGGTTTTCTTTCAAGCTATTTAATAGTACATACGATTCATGTAAATAAACTAAGTTAATAAATTATAAAATGTTAGCCACTGCAAATCTTGTGTAAAATTTTTCGATTCTTTTTGAATTAACAACTTTTTTTATTATTTAATTATTTTTTTTTTTATTAATGAAAATGTTAATAACATTTCATACGTGAATCAATATCTAGTTGGATCTATTATTTTTTCTAAAAATTTCATAAATTTGTTTGTGTTGGGTTTACGTTTTGTTTCAAATAAATAATTTTCCAGAATTATTATTACAATAGATGCTGATATTGCGCCACCATAATATAAAGTAATTATACCTAAAAAATAGGGTATTCCTAATACAACCGGTTCATTGGAGGATGCTTTTGATAATTCTATTGTTTTTTGATGATTATATGATAATATACTTTCTCTTTCCCATTTGTTTATAATACCAGTTTCTATCAATTGATAAATCAAATTATTAAATTTGTTTAACAAATGAAAATTTTTTCTGGTTATCATTGCAACTCGATAATTATAAATATTTTGTGATTTATCTAAACAATAAACTTTCTGATTATTCATTACATGTTTTCTGGACACTGCTACAGCTAATCTATTATGATTTTCCAAATCATTTAAACAAATATCTAAATTTTTACAATATTTAAATTTTGTACTATGATCTGCAATAGATGATGACTAAAAATATTTAATGATTACATGAATTTTTATTAAAAATAAATAAAAATTTTAATTATTTATAAATTAAATAAATTACTTTAAAATATTCATATGCGTATTTTCCACCAGTTAAACTAAAATTATTATATCTTATATCATCCAGTGAATTTATTTGTTTTTCATACTTCAAATGAGTAATACTATTTAACCAAACGCAACAAAATATTGCTTGCAATATAAAACCGGTTAATATAAATATTAAGGAAATACATCTCGATGTACAATTTTTCGGAGAATATTCAGCTGGCATACCAATTTGCCATTGAAAAGATAACTTAAGAGAATAAATCCAATGTTTAATAATTCCATCTTTTTTCTGTATATAATATATGAGTGGACTTGGTACAAATGCCATTATGAAAAAAAAAATCCATAATTCATCACTCATGAAAGCAAAAAAATTATCAAATATTGTTTTTAATTTTGCACTCTGAATGCACACTGTAATATCGTCTTCAAAGTATGGTACAGTTGAAGTTAATAGATCATTGATATAAATATTTCTATGTAATCCACCAATCATGACATCCGTTTTGCTATAATAATTCAAAGTATACATAAATAATTTATAAATAATATTAATAAAATTATGTGTTTGATAAAATATATTTAATTAATGTGTTACCTTAATATCAAATTTGTATAAAATTCACTGAAATTTTCATTTTCAAACGTTTGTTGAGTCATATTAAAAAAGCTATACATCAATTTTATATTTAATCTATCGGAAATTATTTGCATTAATAACATTTCTGTGCCCAACAAATATTGTTTATCAAATTCGTTTAATAATGAATCGTTGTAATAAACATAAGGTTCCCAAATACATGCTGCTATTTTTAAACTACTTTCTTGTTCATTTACCAATGACAAACTTTCATTTTTAATTGTAACCTTTAAATCATTTGCATTACTATTATCAATTAATACATAATTTAAATTTATTATATTATTATTCGATGATGAATTTTCTCGCAAAGATTTTTTCACAAGGTCAAAATTTAATAGAGATGGCAACAATACAAATATTTTTTGTATATAAATTATAATTATATTAGAAACATTATTATAAAATGGTAATGTTTTACACTGATTTAATGCATTTTCTATTTGTGAGTAATCATCAACCAATGCAATAAATGTGTTAACATTGTAATAATTTAAATATGGGTTAGTAACATTTATTTTCTGCATGACATCACTAATTATTATTGTGTAATTATATATAAATTGATTATTATTTAATATCTGAAGTATATCATTTTGAATGTAATAATTTTGATATGATGTTGAACAGGTTAAAAATATTGTTGAAAAATTAATTGAATTCATCGAAAAATTATTCGTAAAAAATGTTTTAACAACATCAATTAGATATGATGAATTTGGAATAATTAAATCTGATATTTCTTTCCTAGCATTTAAATTAATTATCCCACATAAAATTAGAAATATAAATATATAAAATATATTAATATTCATTATTCACACACACAGCTCTGTAATACTACGATGACTGAATGTAATGTATAAAATTAATTATACTTATTAGTTTTGTTGGAAAATAAACTATTTTACAACGCAACCTTTGACTATCTAACAAATGAACGACAGAACTTCAGATTTATTTCCATCTGAATTTCTTAATTATATATAAAAATGATATGATTTATTATATATTTAATAATGACCATACATAATTCCCAAATGTAATTGCTATAAATACATTTGTTTAAGTCCTCACATACATACACGCACTATTGAATAGGGTATTTCAAAGTATATGAACATTTTTGATTTAATACTTAAACCAGAAAATTAGTATCTTATTTTGAATAAAAAATAATCTATTCAACAAAATGCCTGAGAATTATACTAAGTCAAACAACAATGAAAATAACTCATTTTCGAATTTAACAAACTGTATACTAAATAAAATGTGTCACGATCCTTGGAAAACCTATAGAAGCATCGAATCGCCAATTTGTATATTTATCATTAAATGATGCTTATTAAGTCAAAAATTCTAAGATAAACGTATAATTGGTATATTTTAGCAATTCATTTGGAAATATTAAAATAAATTGAGAAGAAAAACAAAAAATCTAATTGTTATATAAATAGTTATTGAATTCCCTTCTAAAACGGTCGTTTGTCATCTGTTGTCTAATATATATTGGAAGTGAATATTAATATATTCCATATAGAAGAAATAAGTAATTCACTAAATGTGTTCTATGAGAAGGTTAATTCAACCACATTGTCCTCTATGCGATGTGTCAAACACCAAGCGATTGTACAATTACATTGGAGAAACGTTAAATAATTAAATTCAGACAAATAGCGAAGCACCGTTTGTACAGATGAAATCAAAATGTTCACAACAGAAACGTATAATTTATACAAAAGATGAACGCTAATTCCACTGAATTATAAATGTTAAAATAATCTAACGTAACCCTGGTTGTTCTAAAATTTTATTTGACAAGCTGTACTACTATAATTTAATATAGGTAATAAAACGCGGTTGTAAGTGAAGATAATTCAAAAAATATATACCTTTATAATATTTGAAATAAAATTAAAAATTGTAGAACAAGGAATTTTTAGAAATAAACTTAAGGTCACCCATTATTTCGACCACAATAAAAAACCCAATTAATGTACAAATATGTGTGCAAACAAATGATAATAAAATAATTGTTATCAAAGTTTTCGATCTAATTTGTTTGTAATTTTTATTTTGTTAAAAATTTTTTTTTGTAATATAATTGGTCATTTATTGAATAAATTTCTTACTAAAATATTTTAATTCTATTATTAAATATCTATTTCAATGATTATATTTCAAAAATGCAAATGATTATAGTTAACGATCAAATCGCATTCCCTCGATTCCGTGACTTCATTGAATATTTATGGTTTGGATGTTGATATTTTGGAAATAATAATAACCCATAATACACAACAACTTAAATTATTGTTTATATTGTAAGGTCTTACAGAAAAACGTAATTTATGTGTGTACTTTATAAGCCTGTTTTATAATAAGTTATATTTTTGTTTTATTATTCCTACTTGTTTTTTGTGTTCTTTTGCATTCAATTAACCCATTCACTAAACTAAAAATTGTATAAAGTTAAAATATGTTTTATTTATAATAGAGAAAGGTGCATTTAACAGTTTTAAATTATAAAATAAAAAGTGATTTATTACAAAAACATTTTTAAAATTTTGGAAAAATTGATATGCAATTATAAATTGTGCATACATTTGAAAGGTCGTGTACATAAATATTTACACATTCAATTATATTATAAATATTATGGTGAAACGCTAATAAAAAAAAATAGAAATTGTTAATCAAACAAACACAAATTTTTAGTCGAAATGACTGGTACAAATAATTTTACACATTAAAGGGTTTAATGCTGCCGGAACCATTAGAGTCAACCGATTTACAAGTCCATCCTATATAATTTATAAAGAACTTGAAAAAAAACACAAATTCAGTAATCATCAGCGACGGAAAATGTGAAACCATGTGAATCAAAAATTAGTTGGATTCATTTGTTTTTCTAAAAATTTAATAAATTTATTTGTGTTGGGTTTACATTTTGTTTTAAATAAATAATATTCCATAATTATTATTACAATAGATATTGTTATTGCGCCACCATAATATAAAGTAATTAAACTAAAAAAATAGGGTATTTCTAATACAACCGGTTCATTGGAGGATGCTTTTGATAATTCTATTGTTTTTTGATGATTATATGATAATGTACTTTCTCTTTCCCATTTGTTTATAATACCAGTTTCTATCAATTGATAAATCAAATTATTAAATTTGGTTAACAAATGAAAATTTTTTCTGGTTATCATTGCAACTCGATAATTATAAATATTTTGTGATTTATCAAAACAATAAACTTTCTGATTATTCATTACATGTTTTCTGGACACTGCTACAGCTAATCTATTATGATTTTCCAAATCATTTAAACAAATATCTAAATTTTTACAATATTCAAATTTTGTACTATGATCTGTAATAGTTGATGACTAAAAATTTTAATGATTAACATTAATTTTATTCATACTAAATTATAATAAAAAAATAAATAAAAATCATAATTATTTATAAATTAAATAAATTACTTTAAAATATTCATATGCGTATTTTCCACTAGTTAAACTAAAATTATTATATCTTATATCATCCAGTGAATTTATTTGTTTTTCATACTTCAAATGAGTTATACTATTTAACCAAATGCAACCAAATATTGCTTGCAACATAAAACCGGTTAATATAAAAATTAAGGAAACACATCTCGATGTACAATTTTTCGGAGAATATTCAGCTGGCATACCACTTTGCCATTGAAAAGATAACTTAAGAGAATAAATCCAATGTTTAATAATCCCATCTTTTTTCTGTATGTAATATATGAGTGGACTTGGTAAAAATATCATTATGGAAAGTAAAACCCATAATTCATCACTCATGAAAGCAAAACAATTATCAAATATTGTTTTTAATTTTGCACTTTGAATGCACAAAGTAATATCGTCTTCAAAGTATGGTACAGTTGAAGTTAATAGATCATTGATATAAATATTTCTATCTAATCCGCCAATCATAACATCCGTTTTGCTATAATAATTCAAAGTATACATAAATAAGTTATATATAACATTAATGAAATTATGTGTTTGATAAAATATATTTAATTAATGTGTTACCTTAATATCAAATTTGTATAAAATTCACTGAAATTTTCATTTTCAAACGTTTGTTGGCTCATATTAAAAAAACTATACATCAACTTTATATTTAATCTATCGGAAATTATTTCCATTAATAACATTTCTGTGCCCAGCAAATATTGTTTATCAAATTCGTTTAATAATGAATCGGTGTAATAAACATAAGGTTCCCAAATACATGCTGCTATTTTTAAACTACTTTCTTGTTCATTTACCAATGACAAACTTTCATTTTTAATTGTAACCTTTAAATCATTTGCATTACTATTATCAATTAATACAAAATTTAAATTTATTATATTATTATTCGATGATGAATTTTCTCGCAATGATTTTTTCACAAGGTCAAAATTGAATAGGGATGGCAACAATACAAATATTTTTTGTATAAAAATTATAATTATGTTTGAAACATTATTATAAAATGGTAATGTTTTACACTGATTTAATGCATTTTCTATTTGTGAGTAATCATCAACCAATGCAATAAATGTGTTAACATTGTAATAATTTAAATATGGGTTAGTAACATTTATTTTCTGCATGACATCACTAATTATTATTGTGTAATTATATATAATTTGATTATTATTTAATATCTGAAGTATATCATTTTGAATGTAATAATTTTGATATGATGTTGAACAGGTTAAAAATATTGTTGAAAAATTAATTGAATTCATCGAAAAATTATTCATAAAAAATGTTTTAACAACATCAATTAGATATGATGAATTTGGAATAATTAAATCTGATATTTCTTTCCTAGCATTTAAATTAATTATCCCACATAAAATTAGAAATATAAATATATAAAATATATTAATATTCATTATTCACACACACAGCTCTGTAATACTACGATGACTGAATGTAATGTATAAAATAAATTAGATGTTTACACTTATAAGTTTTGTTAGAAAATAAACTATTTTACAACACAACCTTCTTTGACTATCTAACAAATGAACGACAGAACTGCAGATTTGTTAATTATATATAAAAGGGATACCAATTATTATACATATATTAAATAATGACCAGACGTAATTTCCCAATACAATTTATTTAAATTCATTTATTTAAATCTTGATAAGCAGACGCGTACATATAGATTAGGGTGTTTCAAAATATATGAACATTTTTTGATTTAATATTTACACCTGAAAGCTATAGTATCTTTTTTTGTATAGAAAATATTCTGTTCAAAAAAATGCCTGCGAATTACAGTAATTCAAACTACAATGAAAATTACTCACATTTTCGAATTTAACAAGGGAATACTGTTTAAGAAGTGTGACGATCCTTGGGAAACCTATAGAAGCATCGAATCGTGATACAATTATATGTCAAGTTATATATTTATTATTTAAATGATGTTATAAGTTAAAATTTGAACATAAACGTATAATTGGTATATTTTAGCAATTCATTTGGAAATAATTGGGTTTAAATAAAATTAAAATAAATTGAGAAGAAAAGCAAAAAATCTAATTGTTATATAAATCGTTATTGAATTTCCTTCTAAAACTATCATTCGTCCTCTGTTGTCTAATATATATTGGGAGTGAATTACAAATATTAATTCCATATAGTACAGTAGAAATAAGTAATTCATAAAATGTGTTCTATGAGAAGGCTAATTCAACCACATTGTCCTCTATGCGATGTGTCAAACACCAAGCGATTGTACAATTACATTGGAGAAACGTTAAATAATTAACTTCAGACAAATAGAGAAGCACCGTTTGTACAGATAAAACAAAAATGTTCACAACATAAACGTATAATTGATACAAAAGATGAACGCTAATTCCACTGAATTATAAATGTAAAAATAATCTAACATAACCCTGGTTGTTCTAAAATTTTATTTGACAAGCTGTATTACTATAATTTAATATAGGTAATAAAATTCATTGATAAGCGATTGTAAGTGAAAATAATTCAAAAAATATATACCTTTATAATAAAATTAAATTAAAAATTGTAAGACAATGATTTTTTCGAAATAAACTTATAGATTACCCATTATTTCGACCACCGCGAGTATATTACTATAGTATAGCCAAATTAATGTACAAACAAATGATAATAAAATAATTGTTATCAAAGTTTTCGATCTAATTTGTTTGTAATTTTTATTTTGTTAAAATATTTTTTTTGTAATATAATTGGTCATTTATTGAATAAATTTCTTACTAAAATATTTTAATTCTATTATTAAATATCTATTTCAATGATTATATTTCAAAATGCAAATGATTATAGTTAACGATCAATTCGCATTCCCTCGATTCCATGACTTCATTGAATGTTTATGGTTTGGATGTTGATATTTTGGAAATAATAATAACCCATAATACACAACAACTTAAATTATTGTTTATATTGTAAGGTCTTACAGAAAAACGTAATTTATGTGTGTACTTTATAAGCCTTGTTTTATAATAAGTTATATTTTTGTTTTATTATTCCTACTTGTTTTTTGTGTTCTTTTGCATTCAATTAAGCCATTCACTAAACTAAAAATTGTATAAAGTTAAAATATGTTTTATTTATAATAGAGAAAGGTGCATTTAACAGTTTTAAATTATAAAATAAAAAGTGATTTATTACAAAAACATTTTTAAAATTTTGGAAAAATTGATATGCAATAATAAATTGTGCATTCATTTGAACGGTCGTGTACATAAATATTTACACATTCAATTATATTATAAATATTATGGTGAAACGCTAATAAAAAAAAATAGAAATTGTTAATCAAACAAACACAAATTTTTAGTCGAAATGACTGGTACAAATAATTTTACACATTAAAGGGTTTAATGCTGCCGGAACCATTAGAGTCAACCGATTTACAAGTCCATCATATATAATTTATAAAGAACTTGAAAAAAAAGGTCGGAGAAACACAAATTCAGTAATCATCAGCGACGGAAAAATTGTTGTGCGGTAAAATGGCAAGATGATAAAAATACAAAAATGGCTTATAATTTCGCCAGTGTTGGTTGTTTATGTCGAGTTAGTCGATGGGATAAAATTTGAAAAGAAATTCATCGATATATCTCGTCCTTATGTCATTTCACTCCAAAATGGTTTGATAAATTACTTATTTAAAAGTAGATACGATTCATGTAAATAAATTAAGTTAATAAATTATAAAATGTTAGCCACTGCAAATCTTGTGTAAAATTTTTCGATTCTTTTTGAATTAATAACTTTTTTAATTATTTAATTATTTTTTTTTATTAATGAAAATGTTAATAACATTTCATACGTGAATCAATATCTAGTTGGATCTATTATTTTTTCTAAAAGTTTAATAAATTTGTTTGTGTTGGGTTTACGTTTTGTTTCAAATAAATAATTTTCCATAATTTTTATTACAATAGATGCTGATATTACGCCACCATAATATAAAGTAATTATAACCAAAAAATAGGATATTTCTAATACAACCGGTTCATTGGAGGATGCTTTTGATAATTCTATTGTTTTTTGATGATTATATGATAATGTACTTTCTGTTTCCCATTTGTTTATAATACCAGTTTCCATCAATTGATAAATCAAATTATTAAATTTGGTTAACAAATGAAAATTTTTTCTGGTTATCATTGCAACTTGATAATTATAAATATTTTGTGATTTATCAAAACAATAAACTTTCTGATTATTTATTACATGTTTTCTGGACACTGCTACAGCTAACCTATTATGATTTTCCAAATCGTTTAAACAAATATCTAAAGTTTTACAATATTCAAATTTTGAACTATGATCTGCAATAGATGATGACTAAAAATATTTAATGATTACATGAATTTTTATTAAAAATAAATAAAAAATTACTTTAAAATATTCATATGCGTATTTTCCACCAGTTAATTTAAAATTATTATATCTTATATCATCCAGTGAATTTATTTGTTTTTCATACTTCATATGAGTTATACTATTTAACCAAATGCCACCAAATATTGATTGCACTGTAATACCGGTTAATATAAATATTAAGGAAATACATCTCGATGTACAATTTTTCGGAGAATATTCAGCTGGCATACCACTTTGCCATTGAAAAGATAACTTAAGAGAATAAAACCAATGTTTAATAATTCCATCTCTTTTCTGTATGTAATATATGAGTGGACTTGGTAAAAATATCATTATGAAAAGAAAAACCCATAATTCATCACTCATGAAACCAAAAAAATTATCAAATATTGTTTTTAATTTTGCACTTTGAATGCACAAAGTAATATCGTCTTCAAAGTATGGTACAGTTGAAGTTAATAGATCATTGATATAAATATTTCTATCTAATCCGCCAATCATGACATCCGTTTTGCTATAATAATTCAAAGTATACATAAATAAGTTATATATAACATTAATGAAATTATGTGTTTGATAAAATATATTTAATTAATGTGTTACCTTAATATCAAATTTGTATAAAATTCACTGAAATTTTCATTTTCAAACGTTTGTTGGCTCATATTAAAAAAACTATACATCAACTTTATATTTAATCTATCGGAAATTATTTCCATTAATAACATTTCTGTGCCCAGCAAATATTGTTTATCAAATTCGTTTAATAATGAATCGTTGTAATAAACATAAGGTTCCCAAATACATGCTGCTATTTTTAAACTACTTTCTTGTTCATTTACCAATGACAAACTTTCATTTTTAATTGTAACCTTTAAATCATTTGCATTAGTATTATCAATTAATACAAAATTTAAATTTATTATATTATTATTCGATGATGAATTTTCTCGCAAAGATTTTTTCACAATATCAAAATTGAATAGGGATGGTAACAATACAAATATTTTTTGTATAAAAATTATAATTATATTTGAAACATTATTATAAAATGGTAATGTTTTACACTGATTTAATGCATTTTCTATTTGTGAGTAATCATCAACCAATGCAATAAATGTGTTAACATTGTAATAATTTAAATATGTGTTAGTAACATTTATTTTCTGCATGACATCACTAATTATTATTGTGTAATTATATATAAATTGATTATTATTTAATATCTGAAGTATATCATTTTGAATGTAATAATTTTGATATGATGTTGAACAGGTTAAAAATATTGTTGAAAAATTAATTGATTTCATCGAAAAATTATTCGTAAAAAATGTTTTAACAACATCAATTAGATATGATGAATTTGTAATAATTAAATTTGATTCTTCTTTTGTAGCATTTGAATTAAGTATCCCACATAAAATTAGAAATATAAATATACAAAATATATTAATATTCATTATTCACACACACAGCTCTGTAATACTACGATGACTGAATGTAATGTATAAAATAAATTAGATGTTTACACTTATAAGTTTTGTTAGAAAATAAACTATTTTACAACACAACCTTCTTTGACTATCTAACAAATGAACGACAGAACTGCAGATTTGTTAATTATATATAAAAGGGATACCAATTATTATACATATATTAAATAATGACCAGACGTAATTTCCCAATGCTATTTATTTAAATTCATTTATTTAAATCTTGATAAGCAGACGCGTACATATAGATTAGGGTGTTTCAAAATATATGAACATTTTTTTATTTAATATTTACACCTGAAAGCTATAGTATCTTTTTTTGTATAGAAAATATTCTGTTCAAAAAAATGCCTGCGAATTACAGTAATTCAAACTACAATGAAAATTACTCACATTTTCGAATTTAACAAGGGAATACTGTTTAAGAAGTGTGACTATCCTAGGGAAACCTGTAAAAGCATCGAATCGCGATACAATTTTATGTCAATTATATATTTATCATTTAAATGATGTTTAATAAGTCAAAATTTGGAACATAAACGTATAATTGGTATATTTTAGCAATTCATTTGGAAATAATTGGGTTTAAATAAAATTAAAATAAATTGAGAAGAAAAGCAAAAAATCTAATTTTTATATAAATCGATATTGAATTTCCTTCTAAAACGATCATTCGTACTCTGTTGTCTAATATATATTGGGAGTGAATTACAAACATTAATTCCATATAGTACAGTAGAAATAAGTAATTCATAAAATGTGTTCTATGAGAAGGCTAATTCAACCACATTGTCCTCTATGCGATGTGTCAAACACCAAGCGATTGTACAATTACATTGGAGAAACGTTAAATAATTAAATTCAGACAAATAGCGAAGCAACGTTTGTACAGATAAAACAAAAATGTTCACAACAGAAACGTATAATTTATACAAAAGATGAACGCTAATTCCACTGAATTATAAATGTTAAAATAATCTAACGTAACCCTGGTTGTTCTAAAATTTTATTTGACAAGCTGTACTACTATAATTTAATATAGGTAATAAAATTCATTGATAAGCGATTGTAAGTGAAAATAATTCAAAAAATATATACCTTTATAATAAAATTAAATTAAAAATTGTAAGACAATGATTCTTCGAAATAAACTTATAGATTACCCATTATTTCGACCACCGCGAGTATATTACTATAGTATAGCCAAATTAATGTACAAACAAATGATAATAAAATAATTGTTATCAAAGTTTTCGATCTAATATGTTTTTAATTTTTATTTTGTTAAATTAAGATTATGATATTATATTATTTGTAATATTGAATTGGTCATTTATTGAATAAATTTCTTACTGTAGAATATTTCAATTTATTACTTGAATATCTATTTTAATGATTATATTTAAAAAAATGCAAACGATTATATAGTTAACAATCGATTCGCATTCCCTCACGATTCCGTCATTTAATTGAATATTAATGGTGTCTATGTTGATACAAATACTTTGGAAATAATAATAATCCATAGTACAACTCAATTATTGTTTATATTATAGAATTACTTTTTTCTTTTATATACCATGTACCACCATGTACCACCATGTACCATACATTCTAAAATACAGTTGCAATAATCTTACCAGCTGATGGAATTGTTTTTGACTTATTTTGTGTGTTCTTCTACCAGGATTTACCCATTGCTTTGACTGTTGTATTGTTTTTCATATGTAGTCACATATGGCAGATGTGATGATGAATCGACTTAAAACGTAACGGAGTTCGGATAACGCATTTATATCAAGCTATACTTTTATTCCTATACAATGGTTTTTCCACATTTATTTAACACTTCATTTTAACAACTGAAACCAAAAATAATATTGACAAATCTGTCTAATATTTTATCTACAACCTGTTAAGCGATGCCTTGTGTGAACAATAATGTTACAGTATTAATAACAGCGATAGATTTGTTCCTCGCTTAACCACCTCTTTTGGACATTATATTTTATATGAACTTGTATTTTTACCAATTAAGTTCTGAAATCATTAGAGCTTTTTTTTTTGTGCCACCGCATAACCATCGCGAATATTTGAATTCTTTCAAATTAAAATTATTGCTGATCTACTTGCGGCGTATGCTTTACGTGAAATTTTATCATATGATTTTAATGATTATACAAATTATATATAGAATTGCAATTATATGATGTAATTATAACATTTTTCCAGTTATTATTCAATTGTCATCGAAACTGAAAAGAATCTGCGTTTGTCAAAGTTAAACAATAATTTGACTTTGATTATACTTTAATGACTATATATTTTTTTCATAATTTGCTTATAAAAGTAGATAATAATTTCAAAAATGACATACATTTTTTAATATGCTTTGATAAATAATTTATATGTACGAATGTATTTGTAAATGTGTGTGTGTGCAGAAGTTATACATTTTATAACAATCGCAATATTTCACTTTTAGTATATATGGAAATGTTGATGAAAAAAGCTTTAAATGTACACCCTTATTATTTGCATTTTCTTTAATGTTATATGCTGTTATATGTCGACTATACTGAATACGATGATGGATATATAAATAAAACGTACAAAAATTGTTATTATTTTAATATTATGAGAGAATTTATAGTAAGTTTGTGAATATAATATATGATAAAAAAAAATTAAACAAAAAACAACGAGAAGAAAGAAAATGTCAAAGAAAACTTAAATTCAAGTTTTATCTTTTATATAAAATGTATAATATAAAGTTTGCGCGCTCGCTTCATCACCATATATATATATGTACAGTGTCTATAATTATTTATACTCACGTTTCTTGTTCAAAAAATACATTTTAATTACAACTACTATAATATTGTTCACTTGAAAATTTTGAATATTAAATTTTTCGTTAAATAAATATTTTACAAAAATAAATGAAAAATCGGAAAATTTAATTAAATTTAAATTATAATTTATTTGTATTTATTAACTATATTAACGCATAAATCTGTTTTTATCAATATATAATATGGCAATCGTCTATTGTAAATAAAATTAATTGATTTTGTCTGTCAAGTTATTAAGTTGTTCATACATTGTATTATTTTTGTGTATGGCGATGCAATATTATAATAATTTATATCTATACACTTTCCTCTTGTTAAACGATGCTTTACATTTTACGCAGAAAGTATATTATTCTTACGTAACAGATGGTAAAATTACTCGCGAGTGACTATCTATAACAATTCACCAATTGTTCTGCAATAATTGCAAAGCAGATATTTCCATATATTGCTATACACCGATTAACAGACAATTTTACAATCATATATATTCGTAGCTGAGATTAGTACCGCTAAAAAACATTATATATGTAAATCCACAAAAAAAAAATAATACAACACTATATTTTTTCCAAGTCCAAATAATCACGAAAATTTCATAAAATTTATATTAATAATAATTATACATTTATTTTTGTATTCTATAACAAAATTGTTATATATATTTTTGTTTCCTTTAAATAATATATGGTATAATATAGGGAATGTTGAATTGAATTTTAAGAATGAAGGTATACTTCGATTTATTTTGCACTTACTAATGTGAGTGAGGTAGGTGTGATGGTATATATTTTTTTGTCATCAATTAATAAGGATTTTCATTTATTATATATACAATAAGGTATGCATGCATAGTTACGGCTCTACGTTATCGTTACGAAATTTTGAGCACACGATATAAAATTTTCATAAACACATTTGAATATATTTGAACCACACATTCAATTTTTTAAAATCTTCGCTTTTGCTATAAAAATTTTTTTAGTAGTATCATTTTTGTTTCAAAAAAAATTGCTAATTGCTATTACAAACGGATTTTCAATAATTTAATATTCTCGTACACCAAACCACACCCGGGTAACCTCTGTCAAACAACATTTAATTTTTAAATTTACAGTTTGGTTGAGTTCATAAAAGCTCCGCACTTGAAGGAACACATGAATTGATGTGAGTTAAGGTGGAATATGTTGTATATATACTTTTACCAGGTAATACTGTATTGATTTGACCGGAGCTATAAATTTCTACGGATATACATATAGCCACTGTGTATATAAAATGTGTTTGCATAGGACGAATGAATGAATGAATGAAAGAAAAATCTATAAAAAGAACACTTTTTTACTTACAATTTATTCAATTTTATGTTATTTTTTCTTTCTCATTGTAATAATAATGCACTTTATTTTTTAAAAAATTCAATTTTAAGTATACATTCATTTACGATAAAAGATTTTTGTAATACTACACATAATATATTAGCAGTAAATTCCTTATCAATTGAATATATAATATAAAGGATTTTTTGCGTCACATAATTGATAAAACTTATACTATGTCTTTTTTTTATATATTGTATATTTTAAATAAATACAGAAATTCTTATTATAATTATAGTCAATGAACTTCATACAAATGTATCATTTTGTTAAGATTGGCACGTACTCTCTACTACAATAGTATATTTTAATAACAAGCACACCTATATATCCTGTTTACATTTGAATATCCTTGCGTAAAAAGCAACTACAATATTTAAGAGTACATCATTTTTTCTTATTTATATTAACATCTACACACAAGTCTGCCACTCAACAATAAGAGACACTATATGTGTGTGTGTGTGTGTGTATACAACAGTGATGTACGTTTATTAACTATATAGTCATATTACATTAAGTATGACTATATATAACGTGAAAGCACCTATATCTGACCCATTAAGTAATCGGATATGATATAGAAAACTTGATGACTTTACGCTTGTTCCTCTCTAGTTTGCTGATCTTTTTCGCAACAATTCTTCTTCTTTGACATTATCAGTAACAGTTTCATTGGCTCCTTATACTGATGCCACCAAATACATGGCAATAAATGTTTTGATAAGCAATCGTTGATCATCGAATATAAATTATAGGTTAGAAATAGGTGTATCTACATTACATATTGTATATACAATTACCATATATAAAATAAAATATGAAGATGTCTGTTTAGGTTCTTTGTAATTTAAACTGACGGGACATAGAAAATGTAATTACTCATATGTTCTTATTATGATGAAAGTTTTGAAAGTTTTATATACGCGTATATAATTATATCCATTATTAACTTTTATACACATTTACTTCTTATATTTACTCATATATATTTATGTTTTTAGTGATACACGCAACTATAAATATAGTGTGTCAATTAATTTTTAAGATTGCGATGCTATATGTCAACCCACAGTGACGCAACACACATGTGTAATCGCACAATCATATACGATAAACATCGATCGTCAGCCGGTCAACAGTCAAAAGTTATGTGCATTTGTAAAAATAAACTCAAACAATACACATCAGAGAATTAAATGTTGAATTATTCAGATGAAACAAAAAATAAGCTTTTAACATTAAATTTACTATTAAAAGGGTTGCTGAAACATACCAATTGAGGAAACTAATTTCCACTCAGTATTATTTAGCATTAAAGTAAATAAAAGGTTTACTTGTGCTGCAAACGCTCAGTAGAAGGAATAGATATACACTTTAAGATCAACAAGAAAACCTGAATTTATTGAAAAAGTGCATGATTTCGAGAATTATTATTAAATAATTTTAAAGCATTTAACGGTCAGAATTCGTCGCATTTGTTCAGAATACCGGAATGAAAACAGTACGACATTATATAATGTATCCAATTATACAAGTTACTTGTTATTTGTAAATAATTTGTGTGGTTGAATTTTCCACTGGTGGTTAGAACCATTCCCAATCGCTTCTATGTTTTCCCAAAACTTAAACAAAACTGTGTTAAACAAAATTAGTTCATTTATTTTATTTTACAGATTCAGTTTTATACCATAATTGCCACACTATAATTCCGTGAACTTTTTATTCTATATCTATACAAAATACACTCGCATATGTATATAGTTTATCATCATATCCACTAAATTCTATGGACACAAAGAATAGCGATACACTTTGATATATTTGTTGAAAAATATATGTTTATATATCAGATTAGATACACGATTTTTGTCTGAAGTGGTTTTGTTAAGTATAAGATACAACAATTTTCTCAAATAATTTTTTTTATTTTCTATATACTTGTTATAAGTTTTATATCAAATCATACAATGGAAACCACTTTCTATATCTATATAAAATAGATATAGAGTAACATACGTAGAGATTATCGCACACACATATACATTGGATAAAAACCTTATTTACGGATAACACTTTATATATGTATATTTATAGGAAAAAGGTAGGAAAAATAAATCCTTTACACGTCGACAGAAGTCGTAACCCCAATTATCCGGCGCATATATATTTTATGTTGCAGAATTTATGATTTTGTAAATATTTCCGACAATATATATATATGTAAAAAGCATTATATTTTTTGCTAAATTAAAAAGTTTCTAATCGATAATGGGTTAATTTCATTGATTTTTACTTTACTTTAAATACCGAGCAACTATAAATCTGAAATTATTTAATTTTTATTGTTTTTTCCGCGGATAATTGATTTAATAAATATTTACATCGCAATTATTGTTAAGATATTTTATAAAATTAAGTATAAATATATATGGATCAGTTTAATTAAATTATAACACGTAAAATACATTATTATATTTTATAAAATAATTACACAACAGACATTTTTCTGTGCATAATAGTCTGTATTTAGTATTTACATAAAAATTTTCATATTTAAAATATTATTTTATAGAAATAGAATATATTTAATTCAAAATAGTTGCCATGTACTCTTAAAGCCCATATTTTATTTTATATATACATTACAAAAATTAAAGGGATATGGATTTTTACTTGTTTATTAAAAATAATTCTATATAGTTATGTTGAAATCCTTGATCATGACTTCTACACACTTTGATAGACATTTTCAATGTTTGGAATGCTCATAGTCGAAAAATGTTCCTTTGACACGACTCTATGCTGCAGTATTCACCGCATATTGGCTATATATATATATATATAGATATAATTGGTTCAATGGAACCATCTTCAATGCAGTATCTCTTTAGCACGATCGATGGGATGACACAAACAATCCCCGTAAATAATATGCAAATTTTTTACAGTGGTTTTTAATTATAACCATACCTTATCATACAATAAAACCAAACCATATCATTATGTGCTTATGACCGTCGCCGTGTACAAACAGTGTATCGACAGTGGGGCGACAGAAAACCCATAGAGATACCAAAGAATATCCTATGAATTAAAAGGTAGACCTATACTGTATATCGATTCAATTGTTCATATGCAACTTACAGCTAAGTCTACTGTTTAGGGTAATCCCATAAAATATTTTACAGAACTACACAGTCCTTTCTATTTAAATTTGCCGGATCTTAACTAAAACGTATCGCATTTCTTTCTATATTTGTGGATATATAAAACGATATGCTTATTTTATAAACAGTTTATAGATAGTTCCATAACCTATTGAACCGCAGTACTTATTTTAATTAAATAATCTATAGAACCGTGTTAATGGAGAATACCCGTATAGAATATTACAAATTACAATATATTATATATCCATCACCATATCTTTTAATGTTTCTCAGGAGTAACTATAAATTTGAATATATGATAAGAATACTGTTTATTGAATTTTATAATTAAATTGTAAGAAATTTTACAATTTAAAATAATATTTAATTTATATATTGTATATGGTATATATGGAATTCGCACACATATATGAAAATTTAATTATATATTAAATACTTTGTCGATATTCATATAAATGTAATATGTAATTTATTTAAATATATGTTATACATATTCTATATGGATATATAGAATAATATGATGTAGGCGCAGGTGTTTTAAATTCTCAATCTATATTATACAAATTTATATATTCATATATATATCCCATTAAATATTAAAGGAAATATTACAATATCTTTCGTTATAGGTATGTTTTATTATTTATATTCATATTTAATTATCTATTGATATATATACAATATGTAATATATGGGTAACATTCTTATGTATGTGAATTTAACTATGTATTATAACTATATCCATATCCATACACTCAAAATAACCAAAAACTATATAAATATATGTAAATATACAAAAGGATGTAATTAAATTATAGCTTTGTGAATATTTTAATAATATATTCTATATAGAATATCATCATATACTTGTTTAAATACGAGTATAATGTGATAAGTGAACAAATTATAGTGTATATTTAGAAGAGAAATAATAATAGTTTAAAGATGAAGTTTTTAGTTAATTTATAAAAGTCTGTGCGTATAATTAAATGTAAAAAAATGAGCAATTCATTCAATATTTACACAAATTTTGTTTTTATATAATTATAACCTTCAAATTTTCTTCCATTTAATTTAACACCTTTAATTTTATCATTAAAATTATAATAGGGTTTTTATTTTTTTAGATATTTATTAAATTAAGAATTTCCATATAATATTTGTATTGCAAACCCATTAATAATAATAATAAATTGTGTTTGTCGGTACAATTAGTTATAAATAAATGCATGCCTATAAGTAATAATTTTAAATATATAATATATAG
Organism: Bibio marci; assembly: GCA_910594885.2. Taxonomy (NCBI): domain Eukaryota; kingdom Metazoa; phylum Arthropoda; class Insecta; order Diptera; family Bibionidae; genus Bibio; species Bibio marci. The sequence goes on from OU343114.1 coordinate 37,207,996, forward strand.
TTAATCGCTGAACAAGAATAGTACGAACTATAGTGAAATCAACTAAAAATAGGTGTATTCAAATATTTTGTCCCCGGCAAAGTAATAATCTCTGCACATCATTTGGTGAAATACATTAATGAGTCAATTTTTAATTCTATATCAATTTCAAAATTTGGTTTACCAATTAAAATTTTAGCAAATCGAGCCCATGGAATTAAGGACATTGTGCGAAACCTTTTGGAACATAGATAAAACTGGGGAGTGGTATTTGTTTAATTGTTTGCTAAAAATAAATTTTATATATCATCAAATATCTCTTTAAATATATATTGGTAATTGTTACAAGTGACATGTTGATGTGCTGATGAATCAGTGTGTCCATTTCAATGCAAGAATTCTTTGTTTAACAACTTTTCCTATTAAAAAAAATCAAAAAATGATGAAATACATCATAATACATATATAATACATAAATTAAGCTGCCATTTGGTGGTGATATATAAACAACCACATAATACAATCTTTAAAAATAAAAATCACATTACAATATTAATATTCGATTTTGTTGGAACTTTATAGTTCCAGTTATTTTAGATCACAGTAGTTTATATCAAGCAAGACCAGCAAGCAATAACACTTTTGTGTGTAGTTACACATGAACAACACTGTACCTATTATAAAATAACATAACGAAACAATTGTATTGAAACACAAAAGATTTTTAAATCAAATGCAGTTTTTTTTTTATTTTACCATAATTAAAAATAAATTTTCTAAAACGTAAAAATATAAAATATTTTATAAATCATGCATTTTACCATTTTGCTGTGAATTATCCATTTTTATAATTACATATAGAACTGTATATAGATTTTCTATATAAATATAAAATTTAAAATATGTTATATAAAATCATCAATAATTGATACACGTGGGTATGTAGAGCATCAATAAAAATCGAAAATTGTTCTATTTTGAGTTAAAAGTTTTTACCTCTCGGCAGGTTTTTCGCTGGGTTTCCAGATCTACGTTATGTGTCTCTTCGTTGACCAACATTCCGTCTACTCTGTTGACTTCACTACAAGGAAGTTTCGGTAATATTCGCTACACTTCTTCTCGATCCTTTCCAATCGATTCGATGAATTGCTTTTAACAACTTCAATCCTATGCAATTCTGCGGTATTAATTTTTAAATGTTATGGTGACTCCGTGACCTTATTGCGTTTAATCATAGTAATTTTTTATTTATTTAAATCAAATAATTGTTTTAAATTATGTTTATTGAAAATGCTATTTAATATTGTGGATCGATAAATTCAAGTCAAACTACAAAATAGAATTAATTTTTCTATTGACTATAAATGTAGCTAGAAAAAAAACAATAAAATAATTGAATGTTTCTTTATCAAAACGTTAAAATTACAACAAATTTTAATTATTTAAAAATTAATATAACAACAAACACGAATTAATTTAATGATCCACTTATACCATACAGAGATTCTCTATTGATATACGTACGATATAAGTTTTAGCTTTTATACAGCATATTTAAGCACAAGTTTACTTTTGTGCAATAATATTTTGTTAATTGTTAGCAGAATAATTGTTTAAACTAAAACAAATCTTTAAAATTATTCTGTTTTGTAAAAATCAAAAATTTTAATTGTATTCGCTCCTTCACAAAAACATTTCTGCAAATTTGTAGAAAATTTATTGCCATTTAAAAATTGGACATATGTTTAAGAGATAAATATTTATTACAAATAACAAATTTAAATATCTGTGTTCAATTATACGTAAATCGATTGCTTATTCTATTCATAATTTCGTGTTATCAATCAGTTTTTCGTTAAATGTTATTATGGCAAGATTTATGAGAATTATATCTATGATTAAATTATCGTTACTATAATTTTTCTGCGTAATGACAAAAATTTCTGGTATAATTTTTTGTATTAAATTATATTGGTGTCGATAACAGTTTCACTATCATATGTTTTTTGAAAGTAATCGATGAACTATTTTATTTTTTTTTTAATCCAGTATAAAAAGAACGATCACGTTGCATTTTTGTTTGGTTTTAAAAATGGACATGTTCGTGAATTAAATAACCTCGCTAATGTTATTTGTATTCATAGCACCGGAAATTTGTATTACACTTGGTACAAAGGGTTTTTATTGCATGGAGCGGTATGTTTAAACGTTTCCAGCATATTATCGCGTTGTGTGTACTCTGCGGACTCGCCCACCCTGCGCTCTGTACTATTTGGGTTAGTTGCCAATTTTTTTTTTTTGGCAAATATATAGTATATACTTCAAACAGAAAATAGTTACTTAATTTTCTGTTTACATATGGAAACGAAAAATTTATTCTCTATACATATATTTAATTTTTTTTCATTCATAATATGTATACGTATAGGTTTGAATGCATAACTTATACATATTTTATTCTGCGCGTATAAATTGTGTGTGTTCGTGTATTATATCATGTCATTTCAAATGAAATAATTTAATGAAAGCATATGTCTGTATAATCCCTTAGTATATATAAAAATTTATTATTCTTATATTTTCTACATGTTGTAACATACACAGCACGCATTAAAATATCAACAATACAAAATATAACATATATAAGTTATATGGGTACAATAATGCGATGAGTATAAATATTCAGCCATCAGCAGCACACAGAATATAAAGTCAAATCTCTTTCTATATTTTATTTAGTTTTTTTTTTTTGTTGTTGTTACAACCGTGATATAACATTGTTTTATATATAAATAATGCAACATTCCTTTATATTACAATATGTATACATCAAAATTTATGTTATCACTATATAGCCTCAGCTATCTTTTGTAAAATGGTATATATCGTATTTGCATTATATATGTATGTGATGGTTGTTATAATAATTGGATATATGCGTATATATAAAGTGCTTTGTATACATTCTTATTATTATACTATTGTTTGCAGTTAAATGTATAAATTCACGTATATATAGTCTTAAAAAAATTTGCATATTATAATGTTGTATTATTTATTTATTTATTATTTATAAAGAAAGTCTACATTACATACGACATACATTTACATTAGTATATACCCATCATAGTAAATAAATATATTTAAAATTTAAGTTAATTTAAACTTTGTGCGATTTCTAAAATTATATTAACAATGCACACACACAGTGAGTGTATTATCATTTTATTCTATGGTATATATAATTTGATATGACAAATGATTTATAAATATGATTATATTAATATAAATATGATAAAATATTTTATATACGAGGTGTCTCAATTGTGGTTGCATTTTAATAATGACGGTATACACATCTACACTTAGCTTTTATATGAACCAAAGGAATACAGAAACTTATATTGTAAATTAGTGATGCTATATATGAAAATTGATAACAAAACTATAAAAATACTCTGCAATACCTTTTAATTTATTCATAAATTAATTCAGTTTATTATTTTATCCAATTGTGTTTACACTGATTCGAACGACACTAACAACTGTATATACGATAATATTAATTCAATTAACAATAGAATTACGTAACCAGTCAAATTCACTGGTCTTACAATTTTTACAATTTTATATAAAAATATTCATTTATTATTCATTTTATTCATAATGACTTTGATTTTTCTTTTCGGTAATTTGTAGTTTTAAATATACTTTTTTCCATTTAATCCAGTAAGAGAAGCAGATTTTGTAAACATGTCGGCGCCTGCCATACCATTGTGTTTGGTGGTATCGAAAAAATAGATGATAGCAATTTTATTATTATTATTTAGAATTATTTATAATTATAATCATAGAACATAAGTTATTGATTTACCATTGTGTATATTTCGCGATCCTTATATAGTTACAACTGCACAGTTTAGTTGGTTAACCGCGGTGTACATACCCTCGATATGAGCCTTATGAATACCAACAGATTTCCTCTAGGAAGACAAATGTTCTATTTATACCTATCCATCAATTCTTCTTTATTATAATAGAGGTGATTAATTGTAATTCGTTTATTTGTGTTCATAATTCTTAGAATTTGATCATTAGTACCATTTCATTACCGCAACTATAGATGAAACCCATATAATTAGAATATCTTTTTAGTGTACCATTATGTCTACCCGCACCATTACCGTTGCAAAATCATGTTCATATAGTTATGTGCAGACCTTATATTAGGCGCATTTGGGAAAGTGTTGCAAGTGTCGAGTTTATGTAAACGGAAGATAATTTAAGTCTGTATAACTTCCTTAAAAAAAAAACAGTAATTTTAAAGAAATGGTAAAACATTGAAGACTAGTAAAACTTGTTGGTCTCCATGACAACCCAGGATTTTTTATGTCCTAACGAATAATACAGTTTTTCTACTAAATATTATAATTATCAAAAATGAAAAGTTTTTCTCATTATTATTTGAATCAAAACGTCGTACGTCCAATTTTGCTTCAAATTGGCACACTGTATAGACAACAACACATATTAAATATTTGATATATGCGTGTGTTGATAATATTTCCGGTTTATTTATATATATATATAAATATAATCAACACATATATAATTTGTATGAGATTTGTGATGAGATGAACTAAAATATAATATATATTTGTATATAAAAAATTCTGTAACAATAAATTGTTAAATAGCAATTTATAAATATGTAATATTTAATAATTTATAGTAGTAATATATATAGAATTATTTCCTATATACAAAATGTGGATATATTAGTAGATTTTCATATATATACTAATATATACGGTATTATAACATAAATCCCAAAAAATGTCAACCATTTATACACTGAATAATGCTCTATCTATACCATACAAATATATATATATATAGTGCCACTATACAAATAATAATTCCAGAAGAATGTATTATAGAAAATTAGGAAAACTACTGGAGTTATATGGATATCATGGAAATATTTTTGTGGTATATATTGTATAATATACAAATATATGTATTATATAATTGAGATGATTTATTATTAAACTCATAAAATATTATTCTGTCTGCGTTCCTTTTATCCTATTCCTTGTTTGTATATATACGAGGACCAAAAACAACAAAATATAATTAATTTTTCCTTCTATTATATACAAACTATTATTATTATTATTATTATTATTATTATTATTATTATTATACAATAGGTGCGGGTACGGTTAGTTTTAGTAATTGACAATGTACATATAAATTTAATTTCAAGTAAATGATTTTTTGCGAATGTTTTTTAATTGCTGATTTGTCCATTTGTCGATTAAACAAATATTTATAATTGTGTTTATTTAAAAGTATCATTATTTTCGATATTTCATTTCGAATTGAACGAACAACTCAAAATTGTAAAACAATTTATTATGATACGATTACAATGTTTCAATAAGGCAGAATTTTCAAAAATAAAGAAAATTGTTCCGGTATGAACTGTCTATTGCATTTCATTGATTCATTGTAATAACAAAATGGAATATATTATTGTGGCACATTGTATATGCATATTTTCCTATAACAGACATTATTTAAGGATCTTGTTATAGGTCTATGATCGGTATATAGCTAAATATGAATGCCACATATTTTGGCCTCGCAACAATGTTTAGTATATGGTACATATTCTCAATAATTAATTCGATTTCTCATGTTTCTGTTATAAGTTCTGTTCTTCCTTGTACTGCTCTTTTTCGGTTGCCTTATTATATATTAAGATGGTCATCGGATGTTAAGGATAAATCAATATTATTAGTTTGCTAACGCTTAAATTGCAATTTTCTAAAGTAAATTAGAATTAAATTGTACACAAAGTATGCAAAGTTTCTATCGCCTCACGAAAACAGTTTCTACTATAAGAATATAGAAATTATTCTTCGTCAACATTTATCAGAAATTTTTTTTCAATTATAATTTATATATAACAAACTTTTATTGACTAGTAGAATCTATTTCTGATGGCTTATGCTTATCGTACAATAATAGAATTTAATAATAATCGCTAGAATTGGAAAAAGATCATAGTGAAAATGATTGATATATGGTGTATTCGATTTTAAAGCATTTAAATTTCAGGCAAACTCATAAATTATTCTTGATGTGATATCAGTGTTGATGCATAACAATTCTCACAGATTAGTCTGCAATTATGTTGTCAATAATTTAATTATTTAATTTTATTATACATATACATGGAATAATATGTTGTTGATTGATGTAACTATTAACTTTTACACTTTACTATATGTAGGCAAAAAGAAATTTCATATAAAAACCTAAATTTAACCGTAACACCTAATTTATTTACATATGAAATAGTTTTTAAAATAATAATAGACGCCGTAGACAACGTATAGAATATATTTTATCATTATACAATATATCAATTATATATAGAGGTGTATGCATTATGTAAATGTATTTTTAATGTTATTTTAGGAACATATAAATTTTTCAATTAAAATAAATTTATGCTCAAGGGAATAAATAATAAACTAAAAGTATTTTTTGCTTTTTCATTCTTGGTTGATTTAAAATTAACATAAATAATGGTATGCACATTTTTCTTTTTCCATTTCACTACATTATTACTAATTGAAAAAAAATTAACATATATTCAGTAAAAATTCAAACACATAAAATTAATAATATTATAATATAGAAACTGAAAATCAGAGTAGTCGCCGTTTATATGCGACAGATAATTTTATTTTATTGATTTTTCAACCTATATTTTTTATACAAAAATTTTCTATATTTTTTCGAGTTTCGTATTCATTCATAACCTTTTTTTTTTTCCTATATGCTATAAGTTTTTATTATCTTAAAGTCACAAAAAGGTTTTCATAAAATTTATAATGAAAAGTTTTTTATTTTCTTTAAGCTAAAAAGATTTTCACTATAGAAAAGGGTAGGTGTATTTAAATATAACGCATACAATACTGAATATGAACATTTTATAATATATTATTACAGTAATTGCTCTCTACTTCTCAATCAATATATTGTGTACTGTCGTTGTACCCACCTGACCACCAATTTCTAGAAAAACTAAATAAAAATTATATCATTATGCGCTTAAGCATAACAAATTTCATCAAAATCGGATGAGAGCTTCATCAAAAATTTGTTATTTTATCCAATTATATATAAACCTGCACATAATATTTTATAAATCTCGGATGAAAAATTAACAAACATTAGCTAGATTATTGTCCGGTAATATAATTTGACAAATCATTTTCTTCGTAAAATCTGGTTCATAGAATTCAGAACCAATATCAAAATTCAAAAGTGGTTGAAAAATTATCAAATCTATCAATACAGAAAGTATTTGGTAGAAACCTATATTATGAGTTTACCATTTTCTAGGAAAATAATCGAATAATATTTACATAAATAGGTGTCCCAGTAACTGCAAGAACTTGCAAAAATGTATATTTCAACTCCTCCTTATATGATTTACATTTCAATTTAATTGTTTCTTTTACGCAGTGCACAAAAATTCAATTTTTTGGGATAAACTCAAATTTTTTGATTCTTTTGTTGCAGCCAACTAGTTCTTAGGGTGGGTGGGAGAGATGGTTAAAATTAGTATAGCACAATAAAGATAAGTTAAACGCTTTGTATACATTTCTATAACAAACTTTACGCATTCTCGACCTTTTTTTTTACCGTTTCCTTGAAATGTCGTAGCTATTCTATTGTTCCACTGTATGTATTCAACAACAATTCAAATAATAATTTATATTTATAAAACATATATATACCTGAAGCCTAAAGTAAAGTTTTTATTGGTACACTATATATTTGTTATGTCTGTGCGAATGTCTTTCATTTTCACACCCTAACTTTTTTATTTTGGTTGAACAATTTGTGATTTATTTTAAATTCATATAATAATTTGAATAAAGTTTCCTGCATATCTCTTTCGTTATCTATACAAATATATCGTATCGTATCTCTAATATATATTCATATAAAAAATATTTTCGCCCACCTTTAATCAACGTATATTATTATACTATATTTTATTGTACATATATATACATTTGTTTGAAGAATATAAATAATAAACGCGCGATGAACATGAACATGAACGTTGGATACTATCATTTATTTTTCTATTTATATCTATTATTATTATTATTATTATTGTTAAGGTCAATTAATTTTATATTTTACATATTTAAAATTATTAAGTAATTTTTCCAACATTCATTTATTAAAAATAAAAATTAAATTTAGATCTTATCACACGCGCACGTCATATAATTTACAGTAATTATTAATTTTTTGATTATGAGCATATATAAAGAACATTTTAAAAATTATATTATTATTAATTGTATATTAATTGATACATATAAATATAGAGTATCATACAAATGTTATAGGAATCTGTAAATCCTATACCTGACTCACATATATTCTTAAATACATAATATTATTATGACTTTATATGCGATATTTAAGGGTAACAATAATTAATTCTGTATTTACAATAAGAATTATATAAGAACAAGAAAACTTTGCCGTACATATTATTTAATTTATGATGGAAATAAATCAAACACGAATTAACATAACCGCACAATTATACGGATGATAACAATTAATAAATTGAACTTTGTTGTATACATATAGGAATAAATTATTTTATGTATAATTTTAGAATAGAAAATTTAATGTAATATCGTGAGACTTACGTGATTTCCACAAAAAAACCATTATATTATTTTATTTTATTACTCCAATATATATATAGAAAGTATCACTAAATATTAATAGATTTATTTGTTGGGTTGTTTTTTGAATAGCAATGTTTTGTCCATAAATTCATTAATGTAGTCAGTTATAAGCCGAACTAGTGCAATAAAACCGAATATAAACTTTGTGGTATATGTGATTTTTCTTGTTCCAAGATTGATACAATAGGTTGTTTAAATTACCAGTAGTTTGCAGTGTATTCGGTCATTTAGTATGTGTTTGAACAACAATTTTTAAAAACAACTATTTTTTTCTTCTCATTTTTCTATTTTTTTAATAGAAGAAATTATTATTGAACCCAAATTTTCGATTCCCAGCATTGACATGAACAAATTTTTAAGTATTATTCATACTAAAAAATATTCTACTGAATGATCGTTTGTTTGTTTATGAAATCAAAAACTGAATGTCTTTGAAAATAAGGTGTTAGACGCTATATTCAGAGATTAACAATGCCATAAGAATAATTAAATTAATAAAGCGTCTATCGAAATATAAATGCAGACCAATTGGTGAATCGATTCCATTAATGTATGTTTGTAGAATATAGGATTAGTTTTCCCCCAATTGAATCTATTAATTTATTTGTAATCGCAATAAAAACTATAAAGTGGAAGAGTTCTGATATTTAGTTTCTATCTATCTAGTCTATATCTCCAATTCTAATCAAATTAAACAACAGTACAGTAAATTTTTGAAAGGCAATATTCGCAGATTTTACATTTGATAAATTTGATCAATATATGTCGCAGTCGTATCGATGACGCCGCATGATCGATTTGAATAAAATTGTATAATTATATAAGCTTTGTGTTTAACCACCTAGAGAGACGCGTATCACATAATAATATACGTTTCCTCATTCTATATGCTTCCTTTCATTTAGTAAATGCTTATTCATATTTTTGTTGCAAAATATTCGATTTAAATTGAAATTTTCACAACATTTCAAGGAAGTTTATTTTGCAAGAACATCCCCTAATGAATTATGTTACCAGTTAACATAATTATAAACATCATATATATAGATTTATTAATGACTTCTATACATTATAATTATACATCGTATCCTAAAAATTATATAGTTATTCTAATTATTATAAATAAACTACAATACCAATTCATTTAGATTAGATTCAAAGAACTAAATAAAAATTCCATGACAGTAATCAAAATCTTGTCATTTGTTGTACATATAATACCCGTATATGGACGACCCTTTTTATTTATTTATATTTTTTTTTTATATTTTATGAAAGGACGGACACATACATAAATATATAATTTATATTCTGTATATGTATGTTGTATGGTATAAGTTGGTTCGGCATATAATCTTAAATACATGATCAATAACAATTTAAGGATTTTTCGTATCATATAATATTTATATGTATAAAATATGTAAAGGGTGTTTTTTTACAAGCGCGTCACAACTTTGAAGTTATGTAAAACAAATCCTTTATTTATTACATTTACATGGACCGCATCTAATAATATTTGAAATTTGTACCACGACTACTATTTGTAAAATATTGCTTTCAATTATAGTTCATTTTTTGACCAATTTTAACCAACAATTCATTTGACTGAAGTATATTGTTGGTTTATGTAATTTGACGGGTTGGAAATCTTTCATCAATTGCTTGATGATTTTTTTTTAATTTCATATACGTCAATTTTCTTTAGTGGAATTGTTTAACCACTCATAACTAAATAAGCTTGTGTTCTGTAAATGTTAATGTTATATGATTAAAAGAGTGAAAAATTGTATAACTCTTAAAAAACCACCCCTTATTATGTATTATTATGTATTGTATATATTCGCGCATCTATATAGCAATACGTATCATATAATATAAATTTACCTCCCTAAATAATTTTTATCTATTGTAGGCTTATATGGATTTTCTGGCTATACAATTATATATACTCATATATATTTATACATAATACGCATATACACATTTTAAGTTAGAATATTGTTCCATCTCATCTCTATATATATATATTTACTTTGTCCTATAAAATACAGGGTGTGGTGTCCGCACGAGTTCAGTGAGATCTTTTAATATATATAATAGGGGTAGAAAATAATAATTGATACTTTTTGATAAAAAGACTCTGCGTTTTCGAAATACGGTATTTATTTTAGAATATTCTTATTTTTAAAGTATGTAACTATAATTAATTGTATAACTTGCATAAATTTCCTGTAATTGTACAATAAATTTGAAACAGTACGAAATCATCAAGTGTGGAAATCTATGTTGTTTAAATTTTCTATCACAACTACGGCAGGCTGGTATGTTCTATGTATCATGCTAATAAAATCTATTTGTTCTTGTAAATTACATGCAATAAATTTACAAAATTATCTGTTAAAAAAATACATATATTTGCATTTACATTGTTAATGAACGGGGTCAACACACAAGAATTGTTTCAAAAGGATAAAATGATATGAAACTTAATATTATCACGATTATCTTTAAATCGACAAATGTGCGTGATTTGCGTAAATTCACCATTTCAAGTGAATTGGTTCTCATGCGTCTAAAGAATTTAATTTAATGAAAAACCAAAAATCTTTCTAAAAACCGCAATTAGAAAAATTTAAGTGTTTATTTAACTTTCCTCGAATTAAATTATGTATTTTTTGCAGATGGTATATGGATAAAAATTGTTTTTGGTAAAAAACATTAAAGAATTTCTATTTGCGTCTATACTCGACGACTCATCTTAACTAGTTGTTGTATCGTATTAAAATTTTTACCCACAATGAAGAGCCATATAAGATTGTATTGCAATTGTTTGATTAAATTTGAATTAATATTCTCATATGCATGCGGTGATTTGATAATTCATTACCGATTTCCATATACAGCTGGCATTTGCCAAATAAAATAACCATACAAAAATGTATTTCTGTGATTTTTTTGATTAGAAAAACAAAGTAAATAAATGCTCGTGAACCACCCTATATAAAAATGTTTTATAGATAGATTACATCCAATATATCTATCGAATATGGACAAGAAAGAAAATATACATATATTTTCGGCCACAAAGTGGTTTAATATACATAACAAAAACACTAAATAAGATGAAGGTTAAAATTATGTATTGTCGATGTTTTATATACTTGCGTTTACACTGACACAAAATATATAAAAAATACATACTATATATTGAAAAGATAAATAAATGTATATGAATGAATGAATGAATGGATGAACTTACAAGAATATATACGTGTATACACATAACATATAATAATAGATACAAATATATAAAATTTTATAACACCAGAAATATATTTAAGAGTTTTTCCATAATATAAAAAAACAACTACAACGTATAAAAGGCACGCATCTCATTCTCATCTTATTCTACACTATATATATATACGAGTATATACATTGTGCACACATATATGGAGGATTGCATATTTTCGTGCCCGATTTAAAACCTAAAATCAATAGATTATGTTTTTGTATAAAAACTGTTTTATTAATTATGATTATAATATTCCCAACGCGATGTGTTAACTTTTGGACGCCAGATTGATATAGAATGGCAACGGGGGTTTGTTCAGCAAAATTGCGATGAGGTGATTTTCAACGTTTTCCGCGCTGATCTAATGTTATTGTTTTAATCAAAATATTCCGCAGCATAATTATGGTGAAATATCACACGTTTTTGGTTTGGATAAAACGTGACCGTTCTTCTTTATATTGTTTTATCCGATCTATATATAGTGAGTGGTTCACCATTATTTATCCGCAGTGATTATTTCACCGCATCGCAAAGTCTTAATGAATTATTCCACTGCAATCGCATCGAAAATATATAACAACTTCATTGCATACAAACTAGCTTTAGTAAATGATTCTTTTTCTTATAAAGTTATTGAATAGCATACATTTTTCTTTAACTATAATGAAATGCACGTTGAATTAATTAATTAATATCTGAACTTACAACCATCTATATAAAAATCGAGCTCGAAAATATGAAATCATCCATATGATATATTTTTATGGACATTATACGTTCAAATATATATTGAAATAAATGGTTTTCGATTTTGATGTGCGAGAAAGTCTATATTTGTTTGATAAAAGATTAAATTTATTTGGTATACTACAACAATATTCTATAGTAAATTTTTATATTTTTGTTTCGGTTATGTGTGTTGTGTAATATAAATATATAAAATACATGTCTTCCGCAATATATATATATAAAATAACACATATGCAATACGTATACATTTTATTGATTGAGGGCTGAGAAAATATTTATTGCTCATAAATGCGTTCTACGTTTTTTTTTTTCACATATATATTGTACATAGATAAATTTATGGATATGATGACGGAAGTGTTCTATATACATTTTATATATATATCTCTGCGTACATAACTACATGTATATGTAATAAAATGTTATAAATAATTTATAAAGGAGTTAAACAAAAAAACCACCATAAACGTCTATATATTTATTTATAACTTTATTTATTAAATTGCATTTTAAAATGTTAAATATTTATGAAAATATTAATTGAATTTTAACTATTTTATAATAATTAAAAAGATTGTATTTCAGTATAGAATTTATGTAAAAATTATACTAGTAGATATTATTATATTAAAAGTTGAAATGTTGATGTAGTATATGACTCTATACACGGTGTGTTAAAGAATTTTTAAGGATGGATCTGTAAAATAAAATCTAAACAATCAGTGATAATCAGTGTGTGACCGTTATTAGTTGTCATAGTTTATTTAAAAGCAAGGCCTGCCAATACCCTTGTGCAGGATTGCTTCTAAATTAAGCATGCATCGAAACTGTATGGCTGAAACATCATTTAAATTTTTTTTGGTAATACAGAGAACACGTATATAGTGTGCTAAATCAGGCGAATACGGTGGATGAGTGACCGATATTTTATTTGTCATAAAATCTTCAAACCATAAGTGAATACATTATCATACAATAAACACCAACTGTTTTTATCTCGATATTTTGTGCGCAAACGGCTACTTAATGCTCTTCAAACGCATCAAAGCATATTTAAATAATATAGAATTATTTGTCCAATTGATACATTGTGGAAGAATGTTGTAATGAGCATAAATTGTTTTAATAATTCAACTTCTATAAAAAAACAGCCGTTTTACTTTACTTTACTTTTGAATTAGTATAGCAAATGCACATAACTTTTGATATATGTTATAGTATTGACTGCTTTTATAGGCACAATCGCCATTTAAGAATAAGATTTAATAGTTGGCCGACTATATCACATGAATTTAATTTAATATTATGATTTTTGTCAAATTTGCCTCTTTTTGTGTTCGTAAATGTGATAGCTGTGTGACGCAGGATCGTTTCAATTTATATCTGAGAAATGTTTACGTATATAGCTGCGTTATTTATAGTATGGAAGCAAAAAGATAGAAATAAAAGAAGCGTATCTCGAATTTTCAATATCGATTAAATCCTATAAAAAATACATTAATCTTAAAAATTACTTGACACATTGTATATGTTTTTGGCACTCATCCAAATACTATTTCATTACATAACCTCCGTATAAGAGTGTAATAATATTTCATGAAATTATAATTATTTAAATTTAATGTAATAAGAAGGGTATTTAAAATTTTGTCTATATAATTTATGAGAAAAGTGGTTATATAAAATATTTCATGTATTAAATCAACCACACAACCGTTTGCTATACCGAATTTTGAAACATTTAATTATTGTAACTTTTTATCAGTTTAGTCGTTTTTTTTTATTTGCTATATATACAGATTTTAAAAAAATTACATTTTAGTACACGAATTGTTTTTGAAAAAAAGATACTTTATAGATATGTTTACTGAAATAAGTTCTTCGGACTGTATCTCGAAAACGGATTCCTATTATCGACTTAGAATTGTGGTACTCCTCATCTCGCCAAAGGAATGCCCACCGCTCGTTCACACTATCTGTGTGTACAAACAATATATAGAAACAATAACAATTGATATATCAAACAAGTGAATTTTCCTATTATGGATATGTAAAACGAATGACTATTGTACATGACAAACAAAAAATAAAAAAAAGGACATAATAAAAGTATTGTAATAATAATAAAAATATAATATTCTGTAAAAATAGAAAAAAAAAAAGGAAAACAACGTGCTAATAAAATGTAAAGAACAAAAAACAAAATAAGCCATTCAACTGATGGCCACACTTATTTATTTTTATATTATTTATTTATGAATGGTATTATGGGTAATAAAGTGAAGCACAGTATAGAAATACTGTGAAAATGTATACCAAAAAGATATTTTTTTTTTATGACAGCCGGAAATTTATAGTGAAATAATTTATGTGTTTTTTGTTAATTGCATTTTTTTTTTTCTTATACAATAAGATTTTTGTATTACGGCGATAAAAGTTATACGAGACGAGGAAAAGTATTAAGTAATTTTTTTTTCTATTGTCATCATCATATTTAGTATTGCGTGCCGTAGTCATTTATATATAATATAGTAATTTATAGTGTATATATTGTGACCACAGTGGCGAGCGGTAAACATTTGTGTTGGATAAGCAGAGCAAGATAAAATTGCAGAACGTAAATTAAATAATAAATAAATCTATTCACATATTAAAATTTTAATTCTTGCTGAAAACTCTATTGTTTTAAAGTACTGCGATCTTAATGGTCTAATTTTACTATGCTAGTTATGGTAATTACCATCTTTGCAGTATATACTCCAGACCTTTTTGTTCTCTTCATTAAACATACCGATCGAGCTAATATATACTTTTAATATGTGTATGTACGTCGTATATCTAACGTATATGAAATTATGGCTACCAAATGCTACAGTATGGACCGCTCGCCACTGCCAGTGACTATTATTATATTTTATAATAACAATAACTTTTGGTGAAATAATATATGTTTAATTTTATACTAGAATTTTATATATAAATATAAAATTGTATAATAGCCCTTTTTTTCCTTGTTTTTCTTGATAAACTTTTTTTTTATTTTATTATATTCATCGGAAAATCTTTTCATTTCCTTGAAATATAAAAAAAAAAAGGTCAAATAATTTATGCTATTGTAATTCTTATTATAATACATGAGTATGTATATAGCAAGAGCGAAACTTAAAAAAATATTTTCAGATTACAAATTATTTTTCTATTCCCCGAATTGAAAGTAGACTACATTATGAAAAAAAAAATATGGAATATCCGCTTACTAAATTTTCCGGAAAATCGACTGTTAAGAATTATCGGCTTTTTGAATTTCGGGACATAGTTCTAACGGATTTCCATTTTTTGTGTACAGAATTACTAATTCTAATCAATTTCCAATCTTTCATAGAAGAGACATTCAAAATCGTTTCGCGCGTTTAAAAGGTTTGACCGATTTTTCGTTTGATGTCAAAAAAATGATAATTCGTAAAACCCAATTTTCCGGAAAATTTAGTTCATAAATAATTTGTTATGAAAATTTCTTTTCGTAATTTAGTCTAATTTGATTCAGGTTATAAGAAAAATATAGTGGTATTAATCACTGACGGTTATTTCTCTGGCTTCGCCCCTGGATAGGATAGATATACTATAAACGGAGAGACTTTATATATTATTTAAAATTTATGATAAGATTCTATATATTAGGTTTTTTTTTCGGTTCACACAGAACAAAGAAAAATATATTCACATATATATTTTTGAAAACTAAGAAATTCTTAGCCTCATTTCCCCAAATTTCATAATAATATTATTGATAAATAAAGAAAAAAATATAAGCTTTCATTTTATTGGGCGTATATATTTGCCGTTTTTATATATCAAATTTATTATACGATTTTAGATTTATTAATAAAAGAAAATGATGAGACTTACACAAATATATAATAATTTTCCTTTTTTGTCATTCCATAATATATACAATATTTTATTCCATAAAATTTAACCTACATACGACGAGTATATTTTCTATTAATATTATTTATATGAAAGATATTTATTTTATATAGAATTTAAAATAAAAATGATAATTCATCTTTTTTATTTATTGTATTTTATATTAGAATATTTTTTCAATTGAATTTCTTTGTATTTTATATATAAATATTGTTGGGCTATAGATATCATTTTTACATTATATTCAATGCATATATAATTTAATAGCATGTGTCTGTATATCGTTAAAGAAAGGCATCTGTCATAAATCAAGTGGAAAACTTCGGATAAAATTGTATATATTTATATATAAGCGAATGAACATGATACAATTTTTTATAAATTTTATATAGATAGTTTAAATTGTGTTGACAACTAATTGATTACACATTTCACTCAGACATATCTTTTTAGTTACATTTTTCGATACACCCTCTGTTTCAAAAATTCTCAAACTTTTTAAAAATGAAAACAACAGCTGATTTTTATTTATGCAAAATAATCTCCTTTAGCTGAAATACAGAATTTAGGAAATTCTAAAAATGAATCGAATTACTTTTATCATTAGAAATCATCAATATGACGACGTCGCTACTATCCATTTGATTCGTATTTATATCAGCAAAATTCGTTCCTTTCATAGCTAAATGAAGTTTTGTAAATAGAAAATAATCACAGTCGCAGCCAAATCAAGCGACTATTGTGAATGGTTAAGTGTTAAAATCGGTAACAATATTGATGATCGCATCGATGCTGCATTATCATGAAAAAGATGCCAATTCGAATCATCAAGACCGTTTTGAAAAAACCATTCACTTTTTCGATATTCGTTTCATCACCGAAATGTGCTAACGACCACTATTGAAACGATTATATCATTCAAATAAATTGTTATACAAAACTTGACCAACATCTCCATAAACTTTTTCATCAATTCAGAAGTCACGGAAAATGCATATTTCCAAGTTTAAAATAAAATTTAATATTAGCTGTATGTGCTTAAGTTCCTTTTTGTACACGTTATGCCACAATTAACAGACTGACGGTTTTAACTTTGCTTTTAAACATTGGCATGTTAAGAAATTGTGACGCAACATCATACAGAAATAAAATTTAAAATCAAATCAAGTATTTTCGTCAAAATTTTCTTTTATTACTTCCGCACAACAAGTTTTGGTATATTTGCATTTTTATTGTGACGAAATCGTAAAAAGACATCAGTACTAAAATTGGTTTGTATAATTTCGTTCTGGTAATTATTTTACTCTATGTACGACATCGTTTAGGTCGTCCAGTGATGACCAAATAAATTAAATCGATGCGGATTATCAAACCACAACACATAAAATTGCTTATATTCCATAAATATTTAAACGATTGATAACGGCTGACGATAAAAATTGTGATCGAACAAAATGTACACAATACATTTTTACTGAAATTACTTTTTGTATTCATAAAAAAAGACGTAATCACTTAGTTGTCAACCCAATAACATTATAATTATATATGTTATTGTGTGTTTATATAAAGGAGAATATAAAGGATCAATTTAAAATAAATACTATGTACTATTTACTATTCTATGCTTTATAATTATAAAATGAAAATTTTCTAAAACACTTATTATGAGATTTTTTTTGTAAATTATATCATAAAATGAAATCATTTAAATGGTTTTTTTTTCTGAAAATGTTATTTGCGCATTTTTGCTATATACACAGTGATAATTCGATAATTCGATAATCTGGATAGTACACTGAACGATATTCATTTTTGGTTAGATGACTAAATAATCCTCGCATTCGCATTGCAGTCTATATGAAATCCTGCAGTCGTTTACACTTTTGGTCGATTATTAACAAACATACGCTTATGAATCCATTTAATTGATGTAGCCTTGCGCAACTAAAAAATTAACAAGATCTGTAATGGTTTTTTTTACACCACAAAAAATGTTTAATTAACTCTTTCACTTTTTTTTTCCGTTTTAACAACTCTGGCTTACAAATGTGCCATTCAAAATAAAAGTAATTGACACAACTGTCTGATATTTTGAAATTTAGGTGATGTCCTGTATGAAAAATAATATCGCTTTGTGATTTTACCTTCATTATGAGACGCCGTCGTCGCCCTCGTATAAGTAGATACATGCGTATACATGAACACACTCAACATAACATAACATAAAATACAATAATGTGGATCAGTTGAGTGTTATAAATGACATTGATGTGTTTGTAAAATTATATTTGGTTGTTTTCTCTGCGTGATTATAAGTATATATTTTACAATCTCTATATATACACATATGCGTGTATATAGCGTTTTACTCCTACATAATATCCATACGTACGATCTACATATACTTGTTATTTTAGTTAGATGTAAAAACAATATTTTCGTTATTGATATAAAGCCCTTTCATTCCGAACACTTTTATATATGGATATATATTGAAGGGTTAGAGTATTTTATGGATATATGTTCGTGGAGACATTACCACTATATTTGTTATATACATCAAACCTATCGTTGTGTAAGTGTCGGCTATAAATTTAAATATCGATCCATCATATTTTATATATAATAATAATAATATGTAAAAGCATTAGAGGATGTGTAAAAAATTTTTGTATATAACATTTATATTTGCGATATGAAAATTATATTTAAAAAAGCACGTAAATTTTTATTTTTGGTAAATTACTTTAAATTGGTGTGGTACTTACAGCAAAAGTACGTAACGTATATTTCTAAAAATAAATATATAATTTATATCGTTTATGTATGTACACTTGTGTACAGTGGATCACTTTATAACGTGGTATTCGTACAAAATACGGTCATAAATTCACTGCATCCCTTTTGGTTTTATGATTCGTTTAAGATGAAAAATGAAAATCTTGTAAGGAAGAATATTTTTAATTCAATTTGAATATAATGTTAAAAATTGAATTGTATGTTGAATTTATGCTGAAATAAGAAAAATTCAATAAATTCAGTAAATTCTCTAATTTGGATATTTTTAAACCAATTATTGTATAGATTTAAAATGGGTTTAACAAAAATGACTACTATTAAAGTACTGGTAAATTTATAACCAAAATAATAGTCTTAACTTCTGTTTTTTAAAAACCAGACGACAAATTTGAATATTTATTAACATAATTTGTTGAAATTTACCATACATATCGAATGGTATTACTCGCAGAAATCCTGATGATTGTCAATTTTACAGAATTTTATTATAATAACAATTTTACAAGAAAGTTTCTAATGAAATATTAAAATTTATTAAATTTCTGAACCTTTTTTCCGGTTAGAAAAATATTGATTATAATTTTCCAGGACTTTATAAAAAATCATTTTTTTTAAAACTACAATTCCACAAGAATGGTTTAAAAAAATTGGTTATAATTGTCGTACGATGAAAAGTTGCTATTTTGTACCGTATAACCGTCGATTATCCTTATCTCTCGATATTCAGGACGAACACGTAGAATACATTAATTATAGCAATATAAGGTAATATACCATATATATAAAGCCATATTTGGCAAAAACTCTTAGCGAATAATACATTTAGAATTGGAAAAACAAATGATATATTGTTTTAATTTTTGACTTTAACAAACGAGATGGTAATCACTTATCGTTTATCATTACGGACTTTTTTTAGGATCCTATTTTACACATACACAAACCATACGAATTTCACTAAAAATTGGTCCGGAAACAATGCGTCAGGTTTGTGTAAGCTCTGTTATAATCTCATTTTCCTTTTACCAACTGAAAATTCTACAAGAATACTTGTTTATATATATAGAAATATCGTAATCTGGCAGGTTCTTATGCGGAAACAAATGTATATGTGTAATGAGTTAAGTGCAATCGTTCTGGTTGTCAATTTTCACAAAGGAACCGTTCTGTTAATATCTTTTATATACATATACATATTAAATTGCAAAAAAATTGGTTAGGCTGCAGAATGTTTTACAGATTTTACTTGTATTTCATATAAATTCATTAATCGAGTAATGTAAACTCGCGTTAAAACAGAGACTACTGTATTATACATTTATTTATAATATAGATAACCGTGACCTCTATATAAATTCCATTTCATTTAATATAGATTCGTACGTGTTTGTATATTATATTTAAAATAATTTAGCATTATTATCAGCTGACAAAATCCACCTACCTTCCTACCTACCTACTCCTAAACACAAAACATGTGTACTGTTGTTATATACAATATTATTTTATAAAAAAAAAATTAATGAAAGAGTATGTTCCATATATGTATATGTTTATATTATGTACAACATAAACATTGTACATATAAACATAAAATATTGTATATATGTAATTATTTTTATTATACATAAATTATTTTATAATGCGGAAAAAAGTCATTATTTTTTTTAGAGAGTAAAGTAAAATATAAACACAAATGCATCATTTTATATCGTGTAATATTGTATTTTTTATTATTTGATTTGATGATGCCCTTTTATTTTATTTTGCTGTACAAAAAAAGATAGTTTTTAGAGTATTTGTTTAACAATATATATCATACAATTAAGTGAAAAATTGTTAATTTTAAATTATACAGAGTGTCGTAGTAAGTATAGCCCAAACGTATGTATATATGTCGTATTTATATAGCACATAATAAAATCTTAGCTAATGGGGTGCATCTATATCAAGCTAAAATTCATATAACAATTAAGTTTGGTAAATTACTCTACATAGGACTTTGTTTATCAATTCACCAATTGGTCTGCAATTGCAAAAGTTTCCTTATTATTCTGATATGAATGATTAGCTAAATTAAATTAATTTTTCTTTAAGTCCGAAAATGATTACAGTTGTGAAATTGTATACGATTATTGGCGATAGTTGCACTTTGTCGCTATTTGATTTGTGATCACCCAAAATGTTTAATTCGTGTAAGTTTATCAATTTTATACAGCGGTGGAATTGGCATGATATAGCATTCTCTGCACGTGTACAATGATCGAGAAATGAATAGTTTTTGTTGCATATATAAGACTTTTCTTCATTTCATGTAATTTCATATATCCCAATTTGAAGTAATTTAATAAAAAAATCGAAATAGATGTTATTAAATTAAAACATGACATTTACATGAATTGCGAAACAAATTAAGAGGCAATTATTATATTACATAATATTACATGACTTAAAGCAATTTTTATAGGTATATATGAAAAACAATAAATTTTATAGATAATATTTGATTTTACACCCTCATCGTGAAAATATATTTGTTCTTCTTCTTTCTTAAGAGAATATTGTAACAATATAAAATTTCATCTTTAAATCGCCCTCCTCTGATGCTAAATCATTTATTTCAATCATAGCTGCAGCAAATACGATGAACTGTGTTGCTAAATATACATTAGTAATACCATATACAAATTAATTGAAGGTATATACTTTATTACTTTATTTTATTTTAATATTGTACATTTATACTCTTATGCATATGTAAATATCATTAAATTGAACATCATCCACGTACATTTATTTATTATGTCGTTATACAAATGCATATATACCACCTACAAATAAAATAATACTATTCCCATATTTACGCGTATAATTTTCTATAAATTGATATGTGACATAAAGAATTAAAACATTAATATCTTGTGTTTTTTTTTTATTTTGTATAACATATAGAAAATAATTAATGTCATCTTTTCTTCATAATATAGTGAAACTAAAATTAAGTATTTCTAATAAATAAAGTTATATTTATTACTTTAATTAATTATAAAATATATTATGGCGTTGGTTCTATTTTTATAGTTATACCGGAGAGATAAGAAATAAAATGAATTACTTTTACCATATATAAAATTTTATATAGCGAGGGTGCAAACTTTATTTATATCCATAAAAGTATAAATAAAATTAAAGTGTTGTTGAAATTAAAGAATATATTAAAGTAATGGTATAATTTTCTATTTTTATATATGCATTTATTGTTCAATTTCGGATAAAATTTATATTATAATAGAAACATTACTTTATAACAAAAAATATCTATATCATATCAATGACATATGAAAATGCACGCCGTGAATATCCTTAGTATAAAGGACATGATGGACAAACAATTAAATTTAAAATGAATTCTAGGCTTACTATTTTATTATATTTATGCATAACTGCATTATATTGATCGGAAATTGGGTTACTCCAAAAAATACAGACGTAAAATTTAAAATTTCACAAGACATATAAACTTTATCAATAAAATGTAATGTTATCTATTCCATCGGCTGTATATAATGATAATTTCTACAAAAAAAAGTATATTAACTTAAGTAAATCGTGAGAGGGTTAACTGCCTAATTAAAATTATGTTGATCTTATACCATATATGTAAAATCACACAAGTGGTCAGTTCTGGTAAATACGCTGAATATCGCAGAACATCTCAGACAAATATGTTTTGTCTGGAGTTTTACAACATGCACGGTTGAGTAAACAAATTTAAATCAAAACTCTTGCAATAATAATTTTTCACAAAAACCCTTCACATAATTATTATTTATTAATTAGATAAATAATTTTTTTAAGAACATAAATTTGTGTGACATAATTTCTAAAGAAAATATTAGAATACCAATTAAATAAATTATACCGCATAGTATAAATGCACCAAGAAAATGATCGGTTGTTAATTGTATGAAATGTGTTTGTTTTCGTATATCTTCCTTCGGATGATAAAATACTCTTGTCCAATTCATTATCATTCCATTACTATAAAATGATGTTATGACATCAGCAAACCCATCTGGTAAATATGAATTCTTTTCATATAATGTACACATATTTAATACATAAACATCTTCTTTGGCAGCATATAAATCCAATGGGACTTGACCCCGAGTCACCAAAATAGCACCTTTAAAATTTAAATCTTTTGTTAATTCCTCTAATTGACGTTGTCTATCAAATCGATAGAATTCAGTTCTATAATATATAATAATAAAACAATTATTAGTTTATGTTTAACAATTGTTGATTTATTGTGTGAGAAAATAAAAAACCCACCGTGATCGAATTTCTGGTATTACATCTAAAACAAATGATTTTTGTTCGTCAACATAAAATGTTAAATTTGCTTGAATCATATCTTGAATTGTATTTATCGATGAATAATTTCGTGATAATGTTAAATATTTAAATAATGATCCTTGATACATATTCCTCAAAATGATTGTAGAAAATGCAATTAATATAAAAAATATTTTCGTCATAACTGGAATATGTTGTTCATAATTTCGAGAAATATCCAAACCAAGATAAAAACGTAATAAATCTAATCCCGTGTAATATGTTATAAATTTACTGGTATAATTTTTATGTTTTATAATATGCATAATTTTTAATAATATTATTGTTGCAACAATTATTGATAATATTGAAAACCATACGATTGATCGAAATGGCCATAATAATTTTTCAATTGATGAATATGGACGTCCCGGCGGTGTTATAAAACATAATGAATTAACAAAATAATTTGGTTGTGGTTTAAAATAAGTATCATAAATATCACGATAAAAAAAAGCACCCATTGCCATATTAACTTTGTGTTCATTGATCTGTTAATTTATTATTTATTTTTTCTTAGAAAATATTATATTTATCATAATATAATTAATAATATCCGATAAAATAATTATGGATACAAATAAAAATATATTAATATAATATATAATTTATTACCAATTGTAAGGCACCACTAAATGTTTCATTTGGATAAATTGTACCCCATAGATTTTCTGATATTGCAATTTCAACACTAAAATTTAAACGATTTGCTAATGCATGTAATAATTCACCTTCGAATCCATTTGTTAAATAACTGCCATTTATTCTTGGTGTTAATTTCATAAAATTATGTACATTAAATGCGGCAACTTTAATTGGACAACGCCATAAATTCGCTAATTTATTTGGATACCATTTTTTTGTTGGTTTAATAAAATTGCCATTTATAAATTTATTGTATAATTTTGTATGCGTTTTAGCACAACCATATTTTGTATATGGATAATATGTGTATAGATGGGGTACCAATTGATTAGCATCGCCATTAGTGCTACCATCATCATTCACATGATTTTCCATTGTTAGTAAATGTACATTTAATATAAGTAAATTGAAAAATTTTTCAAATAAATTTTCAATTATTTCAGTTTGATTAATATGTGAAAATCCAATAGATAAAATTAAATATTTTGCTGATAATTTAAATATATTTCTATTTAATATAATATCGTATAAATTACTAAAAATTAATTAAAAAATTTAGTACATTAATGAAATAATTTATATATGTTCTTAAAACATTTAATACATCCCCCACCCCACCGAATCCTACTTCATCATCCCTTACACCTCTTATAACTTAACCTGTAAAACCTTTTCACACCTTTTTTCTATTTTAGCATTGTCTAATTTTTGAATTCTATACTGGTGGAAATTAATTATAATATTATGTTAGCAGAAATGAAAATCCATGGAAGAGGACGAGGTTGAGATACTCATCCCATTACATACCACACATCTTTATAGAGATATTCATATAATACTTTTAATTGCAAAATCGTTAGAGATTCTCTAAAAATTCGTTAATTTCAAAATTGAAATGAAATTGAATTAGTGGTTTTAGTGTTATTGAAAATTACGGACAAAATGAGTACGCGATCACAACAATCATTATACCATACCACCTATATAAATACAAATATCTAAATTAACTATCGTGAGAATTAGGTCGCTACCGTAACAGATTTTTTTCGAGTTATCGCGGCATACGACACAGTCAACGTATCATTTTGGTGAAATTTTAATTTTATAAATATAAATTTAATAGAATTAAAGCACAAATTATTTCATCTTCAAATTATTTCAAAATCATTTTATATAAAATGATGATAATATTAATATTAGTGTTTGTGTCAGTAAAAGGAGCCCGCACTTATGACCCTTTTCATATTTATTTCCCAAAAACAAAATCTATTGTATATTATTATCATTATTATCACAAATATTTTCTATATATGTATTTACTGGTATTCACATATTAACCAGGTGTACAAATATGAAGTGACGGTACTTCTTTTTTCGAAAAAAATATATAAATATTTTTTTGTTGAACAATCGTTATAGTTACAATCTTTTCTCAATTTTTTTGGTAATTTATGAATACCATAAATAAATGTATCCTTTATTGATGCCTGCCTACAAGCAAGTAATTTTTCAACGTCTTCATAATTCTAAACCAGTGGTAATCTGATTGAGCATAATTTTCGTAAATCCAGAGCGTGGGATAACATAACGCAAGCAAATATACTTCTAACGTTTATTTGGCGCAACATTCTTTTAGATAAATCATATGTCGATACTATTTAGGCTTACACGCAAGCATTCGATGACTTTCAGAAGCATTTCTATTAAAAAGCTCACCAGGTCTGGTAAAAAAACTTGACAATTTCAATTTAACAAAAAAATTATCTAGTTAACACAATATCTATTCCATCTGAATGCTAAAGATTTATTGTCAGTTGATATAAGACTATCGTGATTATGTGTTTATGTGAAAAGTCATATTTGTTCACATTTTTCCGACAACATTATATCATTTTATTATATTACAATACATAAAATATATAAACCTACCGTAATGATTGAATATCATCAATCAAAATTATATTAAATTTTGATGTTTGTTTCATAAATGGTATATTATGAATATCCAGAATTTGTGATGAAATTTCATTATTTAAATTCGATAGAATTTTATTTATAATATATGACTGAGTTTCATAATTAAATTGATTATTATTGCTATCATCCGAAATGGGATTATTAATTTTATTATCAGCACTATTTAAAAATACAATGGTTGATGTTTCATAAAAGAAATATTCATCAATAATTTTTGTGGTTGTTTCAACTATTAAATCGTAATAATTTATATTTATAATTGCTTGTTTATAATTTGCATAAGTTAAAGCACAGTTTATTTTATTAATATTATAATTTAAAATTAATACAAATAAAATATGTAAATTATAAGGAAATAACATTTTTAATAAAATGGTTGTAATATATTTAGTTGCTCGTCTCCGATGAAATGTTTTATATTTATACAAAGTGCACAACTAAACTGCTAGCAATGTAATAACGAAATAGTAAATGAATTTCTAATCTAAATCGGATAATTGAAAGTTTTTTCTTCCTCAAATGAATATATTTATCATTAAATTAAAATGAATCATCAAAAAAAATATGTATAATGGAACAAAAGTTTCTTTTATAATATAATATATAATACTATAAACTTTGATTGATTGATTGATTGATTGATTGATTGATTGATTTACTAAAGAGAGAAAAGAAAATATTGATAAACATAATTTGTGTGTATATAGTATAAAAAGTTGTCACATCTATAGTTGTTAAAGACATTTTCCTTCACTCCCTCATATACGAACGAAAAATATTGTATATATTAAAGAAAAATTAATTGTAATTATTGTATTAATATTTTATGTATACAAAATACATATACACCCTGTGTCCGACAAATAACCACAGTTACTTTCTAATGGATCCTGCGGTAACATCATTTAATGCACTTGGTGAAATTGTAAATTAGGTTGATTTGGGTGGTATTGAGTATTGCGGGAGAATATTTCGAATAAATAAATTGTTTGCTTTTTTCTTAATCCGTTCCGCCGGTTATTTTGTGGACAGATGGTGTATATACAAATAACATCATATGTATATGTGGTGTACATTATAAATATATTTATTAATAACTTTTATAATGAATATTTTATTTTAAATTATTTAATCAATAAATAAATAATATCATTATGTGATTGAATACAAACTAAAATTTGTGATTAAATGTTTTACATAATTATATAATTATTTATTTACGATGAAATTGATTGTGTAAATGTATTTATTATTTAAAGCTCACAAATTGTATACAATACATGATATAAGAAAATATATACCAATTATAGAATGATGGTGCATAAAAAGCGTGTCCCTTATTACATCGTACTGTAGCGTGTCTTATTTGTCGACCGTATAATTTAAATAAATGTATTACTGGACATAATTAGCATTATTTAATTGAAATTTGTCGTGTGTAATTATGTGTATTTCTTTATTTCTTGGATATATATATATATACGTCTTCAGTATATATTTATACAGGATGTTCACGAGCGGTTTGCATTCCTTCAACGAGAATGTTATGTTCATCAACTTTGTAGAACAATATTTTAACCGTTTTAATAGAAATCAAAACAGTTTTTTTTTTATGGACACACCAAAATCAAAGCAGTAGGCAATACAATGAAGTGCACCAAAGAGCGCAAAAAGACTTCATTCAATAAGAAAGATTATGACTTATGTCAGTTTTCTGTGATGCAAATGGATTGAATGATTTATCTAAAAAAAAACGTAAAACAATAATCGGAAAATATTATTCAAAACATTTCAAAACAACTGGATGATTATTATAAAATAATAATTTTATTAAATATACTTATGATTATGCTATGACTGAATATTATATTTAAATTTCCTAAATTTATCAAAATGGAAAATTAATAATTTTCTATCCATAATAAATTCGATGTATAAATTGAAAATATTGAATTTTTATCGAAATAATTTCCAATATAAAAACGACGAGTGCAACTAAATACACAACTGAACATATTATAAATAAACCATACAAATGATCTAAACTTAATTGAATGTTTTCATTTTCGGATGGTGTGGACATCGTTTTTTTCATATTTAAATTTTTAAATGAATTTGCAAATTTTGTAATGAATCCATTACTTAAAAATTGTAATATTTTTTCATTAAATACTTTAACTAAATATGAATTTTTTATAAAATACATACAAATATTCATGCGGTAAAATTCTTCATTGGCCGTATGCAAATCATAATTAATATGTGCTCTTGATGTTAATATTGCACCATTAAAATTAAAATTTAATGTTTTACGTTGTAATTCAATTAAATCATTGTATTGTACAATTTTTGTTCTATATATAGATATGGAATTTTATAAAATTATGAAATTTAAATTAATAATAAAGGAATTGTAAAATATATATAAATTTTAATATATTAGGTTGTCAACTATCTCCCTTCCGCCTTTTTGCTCTTTATTCAATGCTTTATAAAAAGTGTTACAGTAATCGGATTTAGTTCAAATATGCGCCGTTTTGTTCGATAATCTGTTTCCATCTAGACTGCAACTTCATAATACCTCCATCGTAGAAGCCCCCCTCCTTATTTGCGAAGAACTCGGACAGCCACTTTTCACAAGCCTCTTTTGAGATCAATTTTACACCACCAAGGGCGTTCGCCATGGACAGGAACAGGTGGTAATCACTTGGCGCTATGTCCGGGCTATATGGTGGATGCGATAAAACCTCCCATCCGAGCTCCCGTAGCTTCTGACGAGTCATCAACGAAGTGTGTGGTCTGGCGTTGTCCTGGTGGAACACTACACCCTTCCTTTTGGCCAATTCTGGACGCTTCTGGTCGATCGCCTGCTTCAAGCGGTCCAGTTGTTCGCAGTAGATGGTAGAATTAAGCGTCTGGCCATATGGGAGCAGCTCATAGTGGATGATTCCCTTCCAATCCCACCAAACACACAGCAAAACCTTCCTGGCCGTCAATCCCGGCTTGGCCACTGTTTGGGACGATTCACCGGCCTACGACCACGACCGTTTTCGCTTGATATTGTCGTATGTGATCCATTTTTCGTCGCCAGTCACCATCCGCTTCAAGAATGGGTCGAGTTCGTTCCGTTTCAGCAGCATTTCGCAAATGGAAATTCGGTCCATTAGATTTTTCACTGTTAATTCATGTGGCACCCAAACATCAAGCTTTTTTTTGTATCCAGCCTTCTGCAGATGGTTTAAAATGGTTTGGTGACTAACTCCCATCTCCTGGGCGATGTCACGAGATGCCACATGCCGGTCTAACTCGATGTATTCCATGATTTGATCGGTATTTGTCGTCACAGGTCTTCCGCCGGCTAGATTATCCATGGTGTCGTTTTCACCGGCTCTGAATCGTCGAAACCATTCCTCCGCGGTTCGAAGTGATAGAGTACCATCCCCCAAAACACCATTAATCTCACGGAACGTTTCTCTAGCGGATTTGCCTTTAACGAAGGAAAACTTTAAAATAGCGCGAATTTCGGCGTTAGTGAACTCCATGTTTACACGTCTATAACTGTTGAACGCAATATCCAAACTAATCATACATAGCGTCGTTTTGTTTGTTATGTCAAGAGCTTTCAAATTATGTACAGTGTTGCCAGATACGAGCTCTGTAGCGCTTTGTACATAGCCGCGAAATTAAAAAGACAAAAAGGCGGAAGGGAGATATTTGACAACCTTATATTACATGGCATTTATTATATGGATAAATAAATATTCTTTACATATACCTTGATTTAATTTGTGGTATTATATCCAATAAAAATGTTGCTTGTTCGGGTAAATAAAATATTAAATTTGCATTTATCATGTCATCAATTGTTTCAATTTTTATTAAATTTGGATGCGATAAAAATGTATAAACCGATGCTTGATATAAATGTCGTACCACAAGTGCACCATAAATACATAACATTATTGAATAACGAAAATATTTTATGTCCGGTAATCTTCGTACTGATATGCCCAAATAAATTCGTATAAAATCAACAAATGAAAAATTTGGTGTTGCTGCAGAATTTGTTAGTTTTACAACAAAATATATTATGACAACAACGACTGTAAGATGTATTATATAAATCCATACATTTAATTTAAATGGACGAAAAAATATTTCCAATGAATTGTATGGTATGCCCAATGGTGTAACAAAACAAAATGATGATGTATAATAACTTATTGATGGATCAAATAATTTTAACATATTTGATTCTTGAAAATATGATCCTAATGTCATATCAACTTCACGATTAAGTAACTAAATATGTGGAAAAATTATCATATTAATTATATTGTATTTATTTATATATTTATTAAATTAATTATTAAACAATATTTCTATATGCAGATAACATCTATTGCAGAAATAGATCTGTGTTCATTGAAGATTTATCTTTTTTCAGTGTAGACGGGGTCGAGCTCATATTTTGAAGAGTTTAACCAATTTTCGTGTCAAAAAGAAGGAAACTCAACCTACACAACCATTACAATTTTAATGCTAAATTCTAAATTAATTAAATATTACAAAACTATATAATATATTGAATACATACCAATGACGAAGCACCCGTTACGGTACCATTTCGATAAAATGTACCCCATTTATGTTCGGGTATAACAATATCAATTGTAAAATTTAATAATTTTGCAATAAAATTAATAAGTTCACCTTCAAAACCACGTACATATATTTTACCCGTTTCGATTTCAATTAAATTTATATAATTACCAGTATTAAAGGTTGCCACAATAATTGGACATTTCCAAAAATTTTCCAATTTATTTGGATAAAATTCAATCATTTCATTATTCTTATTATTATTATTATTATGATTATTTGTTGTTGTAAATACATTCAATAAACGAATATTTATCGTGGAACAATTATTTTCGGAATACGGATAATATGTGTATAAATAATATTCATCGGCCGTATCGACACCATCACCACCACCACGACCACCATCGATAAGAATATTTACATTTAATACATTTAATTGAAAAAAATCATTAAAAATCCTTTCAATATCATTAAATTGATAATTATTTGTTGTTATAATAATTAGGTAAAATCCTGACGATTCATAATATTTAATTTCAATATATGTCATTATTTTTCTGTAATATTATTATTTAAGAATTTGTTTTTATTTAAATGTCTCAATTGTTTTTAAAATAAAATTATACGTCACATACCGAAATAATACCAAATCATTAACAAATATAATATTATAAGATTTTTTAATTTTTGCCATATATAAATAATTTGAATTAAATATACAAAATGTTATTGAATTGTCAAATGTTTTTGTAATATCAGAAATAATGTCTAGATGAAAATTTTCATTTCCTTTTCCTTCGCCATTTCCATTGCCATTAACATCAGTAATTATAATTGTTGGTGTAATTGTTTTAAAATATGAAATTATTTCAATAACAGCATTGTTTATTGAATTCTTTTTATATGAATTATTTTCAAATGTATCAATTATTGAATAACCATTATTTAGTTTAATTAACACAAATATTAATGTACTTTCAATAATTATATTGTGAATATTTTTCATTGTTACTAATACACTTATTATTATTTTGATCAATATGAAATTTAATTTTCGAATAACTTTTAGGATATTGTGTTTCTTATTTATATATAAACACATCTCGTATGGTAAATTATTAAATCATTCATGTCACTTTTAATTTAATATTCAGATTATAAGGTACTGATTAATACGCAGATAGTACGAGTATAAGCTAAATTTTGATCTTTAATTAATTAAATTCTTATTTATTATTCAATAATGTAATTAACTTTTATATATTGAATATATTATTTTTAATTTATTCATGCATGTAAGGATTTGTTATTGTTTTTTCTTCCCTATATATATAAAATGGTATTATTGGATAAAATCAAATCGTGCTGTTGTTCGATTAATTTATTATATGTTATATTAGATATGTGTGGCTAATTTAATGAATATATACGATTTTATTATTATTATTTTATATAAATATTCCCACACAACACAAACACGTCCTACGCATGAACTTCTGTTGTATATGTGATATTCATAAATAATGCCCCCGACATAATGTGCATATTCCTGGTTTGACGTCCCATAGTTATCGTATCGTGATATCAAATGGTGTGCTCATATTGGACATCTCGCATACATAACATAAAAGACATTTCACGAACATCTGTAAAAGATATCACATATTACCTTGAAATATCTCAGTTGATATTTCTGATATCCCTTGTATATTTTTTTATAAATTTCTCGCACGATGGCCTGCTGGCATATCTGCGGCATATGTTTCAGAGATATAGTATAAGAACAATATTTTCTTTGTATATTTTTTTGTTATGGGTATGTCACGTGATACTCTGTGGAGAGAATATCATCAGGGTTCGTACTATATTCGATCCATCGGTGAGAAACTACAATCGTTCAGCATCGCCTATAAGTGGAAATACTGATATATCCAGTAAACATCCCATTCTACCGTACCTAACATAATCTATACCTATATATATAATATATCTCTTGAACATCACAGTGATATCACATATCACATAAAAATATTATAGGAATTTCATTAAAAATTTATAAGGACATTCTGATACCACATATTTTATATAGACAATGCCGTAAAACGAGTGACACTAATGTGATTGAAGATATCTTGGATTATTATCACATATGCCGTCATTTCATTTGATCACTTAGCTGAAATTAATGCATCATAAACTACTGATCTTCCTGTTTATGAAAACGGTTTAGTCTTTTAAGTTTATCAATTCTGCAGCAAGATATACAGGTGGTTTATAGCTGACTACATAACTTTTTTAATCTTAACTAATCAATTGATAATCATTTTAATAATATTTTATATACTATGTAATTAGTATAAAAGATCAATTAACACCTTTCTGATATTATTTTTAATAATAATATCACTATATAAAATAAAGAGTATAATTTTATTATTGGCATTGGTGGCACACACGGATATTATTCATTAAATTTAGGTTATAATAATAATTAATTTAATTTAATTTTCATTCGCATAAGTGTGATTTGAAATGACTGTGGCGTGTATTATTGTATTTAAAATCTTTCATAAATGGAACGGAAACATTTTTCTTGTTTTGTATACGATCTTTGAAAATTCATTTTATTATTGAATTTTTCATATATTTATATATTAATATTAATATAATTAAATAACCTTTATACATATAGCTACAATATATAGATATAGAGAAATAACTTAAGTATGTGTGTGTACATATAATTTTTAATTTAATTATATCACAGACATTTTATTATTATTATTTTTTTGCATTGCAAGATATAAATAGTATGTATTAAAACTATTGTATGCTAATTTAATATAAAATATAAATATAAAATTATTATCATATTTGAAGATGGGTCTCATACGCTCTAAACTAAATATATAAATTCATAATTCAGTTGATTATTAATAAATTGATATCTGCATATATAAAAGTTCATTCATATACACTTTTTTCCCATAGAAATTGTTTGTAAAACTTACGAAATTATGAATAAATATATATAAAAGTGTCATTGTTACAAAATTTCCTCTAAATTAATTTATTCAAAAATATATTGTACTTATATAAACAAATGTTATGTGGTGTGCGTATTAATGGAGTAAAATGACCAATGCAGAACTTGCACTCAATGTTGAATAGAACATTTTCTTCCTAATAGAAATATTTCCAAAAATGGATTTTGATACGACTACGACAAATAAAAAAAAAACCTAATCCAATGCAACTTTAAATGTAATGATTTATAAGGATCTTGCAAAATGCTAACTTCGTGCATGGTAAAATCATTAATAACACAATAATTTTTTTTACACTTAATGCCCAAATCCATTAATTGCTAATAAATTATTTTAAAATTTAAACTTATATACATTTTAAGTAAATTTTGAATCCACATTTGGTTTGTCTACTCTACAATCTACATCCAAATGTGAAAAGTATTCTTTCTTCTTATATCGCAGTTGATCGCATTGCGTCTTCACATTTGAAACAGTTTTTTTAATATATAATATATAATAATTTTTTTTTTTATTTTATTATATCCATTTGCAGTGTAATAATAATGGAAAGACAATCATCATTGTCACAACAAATTCCATCACCATCGTCTTTAGAAAATGTTATAGTTTCATCAGAAACATTAAGTCATCATTCATCACCAGCAAAATCATCTAGAATACAATTTCATCAACATCATCATCATCATCATCAAATGCAACATTTGCAGCAACAACAACAACAGCAGCAGCAGCAGCAACAGAAGCAGCAGCAACAACAACAACAGCAGCAACAGCAACCACATCAACAACAACAACAACAACAACAGCAGCAACATCAACAAAAACAAAAGCAACATCATCAACAACAACAACAAGAACAACCATATCAACTGAAACAACAACAACACGTTACAATAGATGAAAGAAAATTACCATTATCAGTGTCATCACATCATCAATTAGTTGCAACCTTAGCTGGTTCGCCAGCCTCATCATCATCACCGGGTGGTTTACAAACAACATCATCAACCGGACATTTAGCATTATTATATCATCATTCATCACATCATCATCATTTACATCCAATAATGCCAATAGCTAGACGTCCATCAAGATTACCAGAAGCTGTTTATATAAAACCAAGAGAAATTCGAGCGTAAGTTTAAAAATATAATATATAATTAATTATTGTCCTATGCCTATGCCTATGCCTATACCTAGATTTATTATATTTATATATTTGAAATATATGTCATATATTTATTATATTTATTATATTTTTTTTTTCTACGGGTGCTCTATAGCCCATGAATAATCCGTCAGTCATGCAAAAATATTTAACAAAGAAAAAAATAAATGTGCAAAATTTCTACAATATTAACAATAATTTTTCGCTTAAATAATCGTACAACAAATAGAGAGGGGCCATAATAATAAATAAAAATTAATATCGTATATTACGAGTAGTATGTATATTATAATACATATCAATAATATACATAACGTGTACGTACATGATTGAATTCGGGTTCAAAATTATATTTAATAAAATACACCTATAATATGTATTTTGCACAATATAAATAAATTATTTTCCTAAAATAGTAGCACTTTTTCTTTCATTCAAATATATTATCATATGCATATCCAATTTTACAGTATGTTATTTAAATAACCGAAGTGGTAATTTGAATCAAAGAATAATACGTACAGTTGAAGGTATTCTTCTTTCAAACGCTTATAAGTTCATGTAAATCGAATGACGGATGTAAATGTTTCATACATTTGAATGATGTAGTATTAAAGTATATTTTTGGTGCTTTATGTTGTAAAACTATAAGAGCCAATATTAATATTTGCTATAACGATGCAAGACCTAAATGTCCAGACACTGAAAATCTTCCAGTATCAGCGGAAAAGTGTGTTAAATCATTTTTGTGAATGCGAATTCATTAGTATATGGAACCTTTATATTTGGAATAAATATATACGTTCAATGGTATTAATTGTGTTTCTGAAAAGTTCGTTTTTTTTAATAACATACTGTTTATATAAATATATTAATATTATATGATAAGTGATAAAATTTGATAAAACAAAACTTTAATTAAGAAAGTTTTCCCTTAAGTTTACAAATATATTACGTAATTTGATTTTTTATTTAAATTAATTTTTATTTTCATTTATTTTATACATTATAAAATTTATTTGAATTAACTTTATATATAAATATTTTTATTTTTTGCTAATTTAAATATATAACATTCATCATGATCAACATCATCATCAACATCAACATCATCATTGTGTATTTATATGTTTATAATCAACACAACTCTAAATATATGTGTAATCATCACAATGATATATAATACAACACTTTTAAAACATACATTACGATTACGATGTAATAATAACAACTCATATTTTATTTAATATTAATAATATATATAAAAGGGGCGATGCATTAGCCACAACATTTTCAGCACTTTATGGTAAATTACTTGTTGTAATGGGAATTGCTTTTCCAATGGCTGAAGTTATTTCAACTTATATACCACCATCATTTTATGAGGTAAAAATTTAAATATGATTTAAAAGTTAAGTTAAGTTAAGTGTTAAATTTTGTAGAATATTTTTTATTTTATGTTTATTAATTAACTGTAAAACAATTATAGGTTTATATAAATGAGGTGGGTGTGCGGGTGATTAATGCCCCTACACCACTTATGTTTTATGTGATTTTTTATGGTAAAATGTATAATGGAACAGTTTTTAATTTTACGTAAATCAATTAACATTTCCAGGGAAAATGGGAAATTGGATTGAACACATAGGAAGATCTATACATAATTGATAAAATTTAAAATAATAATAATATTTTAGTTATTAATAATTTGTATCCACAAAATAATCTCGAATTTCTTATTTTTTTTTGTGATTCACTTATAACACTATATAGCCAATCTGCCATTTAAATCCACAGAAGATGCATTACTTTCGTCATATAATTCATCAATTTCAACCTATTTACCAATAACCAATTGAACATATCTAAATCCCATAATTGTAGATTTTTATGTCGAAGGCACTTCTTTTGAATCAGTATACATATAGATTGCAAACCGTTTGTAGAAACTTTCCCAAATATTCTATACTCTAGATCTTGGTTTCTTCTATATTTAATTCCAAATGACAAATTTGTTTTAACATTGAAATGTTATAGTTATTTTTAATCAAATAAAGAAATTCAAAATATGGCATGCGTTACCAGAATTACATTTCGTTTACTCAATGCTTCAGCAGCTACTATAATTGGTTACATTATTTCTCATTTTGTTCTACCTATAGTCTTGCAATCCAACAGAAAACTTTCAATTATAGATAAACCTCGTGTTTCTTTTACCTGCACATATGCTGATATTGGAAAAAATAATTCTATAGTAATTGAAATCAAAAGATTAAATTGAAAATTGTAAGAAAATCATATAAATTATAATTGAGCGCAATTCTATTTAGCATATTTGACTTCCAATTGGATTATCCGAAATGTTGTAGTTTCACCTACTTTAACAAATCTTTTCAAACTTATCATTTAACAAGCATCAGTTCAAGATTTTTTCAAAAATTCAAGATAATAGAATAAATGGTGCTAGAGAGCAATTCTATAGGGTTGGGTTTAATACTATATGCAAGCTATGTATTTTCAAATTGGTCAGGCGAAGTTATGTAAATAATTAATTCGTCAGATATACATTCGACGCATGTAACTTAACTTGATTTATTGTAAGGATTACAAATACAAATAATAAATTTGGGATGTCGTAAATTGCATGATTCGGATATAGCTAATATTGTAACATCATTGCATCGGCCGACCCTGTACATGATTTAATTAATTAATTAAATAAATTGTAAATTTTATGATAAAATGGAATCTAATTGAAAACTCCTCCTCTATCCATCTATCCATATATATCAAAAACATAATGGTTACATTATTTAAACACACTTTGTGTGTAGTGCCTGGTTATAATACCTACAGCGTATTGCATAAGTCATGCATAAGATTAAAACGAAAATTGTAGTCAAAAGAAAATTTTCGAATTTATGAAAAAAAAACAAAAAAAAATTTATATTTATAAAATAATTTCAACCAAGCCGATAATAAAAACTAATCCCATGAAAAATTTAAAACAATGTCACTTGCAATACATTATATATTTATATTATGTTATTCATATACGAACGAAATAAAATATTATATACTTAAAAATTTGTATATTTTCTCTCCCCCATGAAAACCGACAAAACATATAATATGGGTAAATAGAATATAGAATTACACATATACGGCGGCGGTTATACAAAATATAGACATATTACGAGCCATAAATCTTTATAATACATTCGTATTTCCTCTATATCAGAGATCCCAGCAAACAAATGGATTTCCGGATGACCTATCTGCAGCTATAACCTTTTCCAATCCCGATTTTTAAGGAACATAATATCACAGTTCATTGCATTTAACCATCTAGCCTTAGGTCTTCCGGCTCTTCTTCTTCCTTCTGGATTATCATTCAACAGTATTTTGTTGCACATACGTTCCTCTTCCATACGAGATACGCACCCAAGTCATCTTACAATTAGTCAATTGATTTTGATTGTTTTGACAATATTTTGTGCATCGTACAACTTGTATATTATATGTGGAAAGTATATGTACCACTAATAACTATATTTTTAGAGATGCCAAAATCAATCAATCGCAGCCAATTTTTATTCGCTGTTTCATGAAAACTGTGTTTACCTATAATTGCTTGATATATTGTTTTCTGTTGAATTCAGTTTATTTATCGCATATTCTTATTTTTCAAATTGCTTGTTATTCCCAATATAATTGTTGCAGTTATCTTATAACCAATATTTAAAATTTTTGAAATTAGTCCTTCCGAATTACTTGGGAAATATTGCTTCCTCATATTCCTAATATTTCTATTTTAATAGCTCTACAAACTTTCAATTAATTTGCTTTTGAATGTAATTCATCTTAATGATTTTATGATAAAATCTTATAATGTGAAGAGAGTGTAATACCCACCTCGTTCTACCATGTCTTACCTCCAAAAATATTGATAATTAGATTATAGGCATTTCACATATACTTACAATTTTGTCGATTTCAGTTTCCTAATGATCGTGATGCTTCCAAATTAGCCCCTTCTCAGGCGACATCATCCCAATGCTCAATTATTAAATTCGAAAAAGACTAGCTTGAATTACTAGCAACCTTTTTCTTTTATTAATGCTATTTGACGACAATTCGATCTCGGTATACTCAGATTTGAAATAAATTTATCTGCCCAACTGTGAGTTAAATCCAATGTATGTGTTGTCATAGAAAAATATTCTTATTTGGTATTCATGAAACTATTCCAATATTGAAAATTGGAATACATATATTTAAGTGTATCGAGTGAATATAGCAGTATCTGTAATAAATAGAATAATAAAATGTTAAATTTCTTTATCGAACCTCCCTATTACAAAAAATTGTCTTTACTTTAGGATTGTCAACGCATAATATAATGGTAATAAAAGTGTATATAACAATAAAAACCATACGCGCGAAATGAGTATTATGAAAATTCAAAATAAATTTTGTCTTCTAATAATATTTTCATACAGCCACGAATAAATAAATAATAGAAATTTGTGAAAATAATGACAATTTATTTCTTTTCAATTGATGGCAGTATACGATATTGTGTGTGTGGATATGGATAAGACAGTGAACATATCTCTATATTATAATTTTGTTTCGCGTTGATGGTCTGATATAAAACATTAGAGATATTGGCTGTCTGCACATTTTTGTATTATTGCATATGTTTCGAAAAGTTAATTCAATTTTGATTTTCCTTTACTAATACAACGTTTTTATAACATTATATTTTCTATTGTGAAATATTGTGTGTCGCTTTCAATCAATTTTTATTTTATCCTTTTTTTTTGTTACTAATATTTTATTTTCCTTTTTATTTTATTTTAGGGTTTTTATCTGTACCTGTACATTGGCAGTATGGTCTTTTTACTTTTTATGTATGCAACATTGCTATGGGGTAAACCTAGAACAGCACCTGTGTCAGGTAATATTTTTGTTTTTTTTTATATGGATAATATTAGATATTTATAAGGTTAAACCTGCAGTATTTGTGGTGGTTGCTATTATATACGGATTATATGGTTGCTTTTTTTTTTCGTTATGTATCTCGAGTCTATTTAAAAAGATATTTTGTGGTTTGATGTTAAAAGTATATTCAACACTTTTTTTGTGTAAAATAAACTTTCTCTTTCTTTATAAACTCTATTGCAGTATTTGAATGGATGCAAAAAAATTAAATGTATATAAAGAAAATCAATTTACATATTATATTATATTTGCAATATATTTCTATGCAGGGTGATCTGAAATGCTAAGTCTTTAGTAGTTGGGAAAAAAAATATGTATGCATAATGATATATTTATAAATGTCAATCGAAACGAAAGGAATTTGAATGAATTGGTACAGTAAAATGCGGCAACAGACGTGGATAGTTTTAAAAGTTTAACCATTTCTGGAGTATGCATGACCCGAAACAAATTCCATTTGTCAAATAAGAAGAAGGTTACTGAAATTGTATTAATGTGACATGAAATATTAAATGGCTTACGTGTTGTAAAAACGCACTTGAAATCGAAGTATAGAAGTACTACCAAACAGATGAGTAATAAAATTAATATTTCAGCAGATAGTGTTTCACCAAATAGGAAAAATCATCGAAACCCTAACAACCGAATTGGATATTGTCAAATGAATATAAGTTACGTGTGGCCTAGCTTAAAAGTTAAAACACTTTAAGAAATTTTTAGAATGTACGTAACACAAGGAAGCTTAAAAACTCAGCAACAAATGGTAATTAAAAGTATCCTATGTGTATCGTTAACAGATCTCATCACCAGCACAAAATTTGGATAGTGCCATGCATATATTGCAGTAATTATCAACAAAAAAAAAACTCTAGTCAAAAGAGTCGTCTACTTAACCATGAAGTTTAAAGTCACACCTTATAGAAGTTTTCAAATGAAAATTTAAACTAATATGATTCCAAATCAGTTATATGAAATAATTTAATTTGAATATAAATGATGAAATTTGGTCTGTTCAATCAATCGTATTTTTGTTCTGAGTATTGCTGATTTTTTTTTTTTTGATAATATTTCCAATGCTCACCATAGAATTTGCTATCCTTTCACATCATTGAAGGTATTATCGTATCAGTTGAGAAGAATTAACTCCCTGTATATAAAAATAAAAGTTTCGACAAAGTTAATAAAATTTTGTATGAAATTGAATTTTTCATTTATTAAATTAAAATTAAAAAAGTATATAATTCTTTTAATCAAAAATACTTTAAATAGGTCGTCTGGGTTTGCACGCGTTATATAAATTTAACATTAAATACTCATTTAATATTATGTTAAAGAATTGAAATTTTATGTAATTATATTGAAAAGTTTTCTCAAGTACATTTATTTTTATAAAGAAATTTCCTGCGTGACAAATATTTAATTATCTTTTTTAAATTTTTATATTTTTATAATAGCATCAACACATCGACATAGACAATCGTCTAGTATAAGTGATAGTATGGATGAATCGGATACGGAAAGTGTTATATCGAGTTCATCAAGAAAGAAAAAAAGTCTTGGAACACCACCGATGCGAAGACCATCGGCTGTATTAGCTGCTTCTGGTCGGTTACATTTTGGTAGTTTTTATTTACGTATGGGTGCCGTAGGTAAATTAAATATTAATATAAATTATCACATTATCTTTTAAATATCATTTGGTAATAATGGTATTAAGGAAGATATTTTTAGATATTTGTATACAGTACCAAAATAAAAACTGAGTTTCCAAATATACAAGTGTCGTAGGAAGTTCCACACTTTTCTATCTAAATGCTAGCTGAATATTTTGGTGAATATATATATAGACAGTTATATCTTTTACTGACTACGCAGACCACATTCGCTGTGAACTTTAATTTATAATACATAAAAACAACTAATTCTTGAACTAGATTGATTGATGGTGTGCAAACAATGACCCATATTATATCGTACCATATAAGTGTACATTACAATTTATCGTCTATGTAATGTCTTTATATAAATAAAGCTGTAGGGTACAACCGGAAACTTATCAAATCACCTACGTATATAATCGGTCCAGATCGCTTGAAAAATATGCTGTATATCTTTTAAATTTTATCTTATTTTCTGTATTCTTGAACCCTTTTCTTTCTGTGTTGATGCACTAATATGGATAAAAATAATTTTAAGAAAAATTGCAAAACATTACTTGCGGCACTTTTCTATTTTTTTTTGAAATTTAATCTTTCATTGTTTTTATAGAAAAAAAAGAAAAGAGTTGTGAGTGTGTGTCCCCTCGCGTTTGAATGTATTATCACATAATTTTATTTCTTCTCTATTTTAATCCTTGCGGCCATAATAAAAATATATAAAAAAAAAACTTGAAACTATATAGTTTAACTTGGAATAAAATTAGTGGATTGGGTTTTTGTTTATGAAACGAAAAGAAAATATATTAATATATATTAACTAACACATTCAGTTGTATTTATTTCATATATTCTTATTTATAAATTACTACAATGATTAAGATTAAGAAAAGTTATTAGAATTTGTGGAATCTATAAAAATTCACTGCATTACTGTGTCGTCCCTTTACTTTTGTCAAATGTTGTTGCCTACCCTAAGGCATTTAATAGCTTACTTTCTTTTGAAAAATATTTACCCATTCTCCATAGTACCCGGGGATATTTAGGTTTAAGGAACAACCAGTTCAATTTTACTAACAAGAGTTGATATCTCATGTGTATTTTCGACTTTATGTTGGTCACTCATTCAATCAATCGTTGTTAATATAGATATACTGAATACATTTACTTGCAGATAACTGGTTTATGTAGCCGTGATGACTGCAATATTTTATTATAGTATTCCGTTTATGTATTTCTTCATTATTTATGATAGCAGATCCTGCGTTCCATACACATCTATGGACAGGCATAGTATAATTACGAACTTCTGCAGTACGAAAAACAATAATCTAGCTGCATTTTCCTTTGTAGTAATATGTGGAAAAACATCTCATTCATAAAAACTGTCATAGTTTCTAATTCTGGTGGCACCACTTTTATGATAACAATTAACAATAAAACGTATCATGTCCAAGCAATTTTTATAAAATGCTGTGCAAATAATATAAAATATTATTATAACTTAATAAATTAACTATAAATGAATTTTAACACAAAAGCTTGCTAATATATAGTATTTCACTTTGACTTACCAAACAAAAACATATAATGTTATATAAATATTTGTAAATGTACGTAAATTGAAAAGTATATATAGTCGATAAATATATGTACGTTCATAAATGATCCCAAACAAAAAATAATGAAACACTTTTCAATTATTCACAATTGAAAATAAATTTCACCTGATGCTTTTCATGATTGTTACATTTATTTTTACTATACAATACCTCTATCACTGTCCACATATAGA
The DNA here is from genome assembly GCA_910594885.2 of Bibio marci. Classification (NCBI taxonomy): domain Eukaryota; kingdom Metazoa; phylum Arthropoda; class Insecta; order Diptera; family Bibionidae; genus Bibio; species Bibio marci. The sequence continues at coordinate 37,251,853 of OU343114.1, forward strand.
GAGATCTATATGTATATATATATAACAAAAATAATACGTAATACGTTAACAGACAGAATAATATAACATTTGAACTACTGGTGGTACATATATGATGTCTGAATGATATGCTCTTTTTTGAAAATCTATGTAATATAACATTCATCATTCATTTTTAGAATCATTTGACACTGACAAATTAACACAAGAAAATGTTATAAAATATATATAAATTTAGGAAACGATGTTTTGTTTGTATTTGTATATTTGAATTAATAAAACCGCATACATTTCTAATTAATAAAACATGTTCCGCAAAATCATTTGTTATTTATAGAACACAAAATTATTTAAAATTTTATGAAACTAAATAATTAATTTATTTAATTTAAATATATATATATATATTTGGGATAATCTACAGGATGTCTACAGGGAGTATTATAATCTATGACTTCTCTGATTGTATTATGAATTGTTATTATTTACTTGATATTACTATATGATATGATTGATTACTCAGACAACATATGACAATTGAATGATAACTTTATTGAAAAATTGAAAATATTTTTGGTGAACGAACATGGTATGTGTGTGACACATCACAACTATCTATTTTGATGGCTCTCATATAATCCTAAAACTGTTTGTAAAGACGTTTAAACTGTTGATGCCGTACTCTATATTCTTCAGACAATTTGGATGATTAAAATATGTAAACATATGTGCTATATAAAATACGCTTCAAAGTTGAAAATTAATTTTACACAATGTACGTCGTCCTCCTTCTGTATTAGCAATAAATGAAGTGGATCTGCTAAGCAAATTTACAAAGTACTTCACCAATTGTCTAACATTGATCTATAAAAGAAGACACAGGTTAAGGTCAACGATAATCAACTAACAACATTGAACCCAATACACTTACTAAAATTCATCAGGACTGAGTATGGGTAATACAACAAAAGTGGGTTACAATACATAGCAGTAATTACTAATGTAGGTTCTTGGTGTATATTGTACTAAGATTGCGATATTTATTCTCATCTCATCTGTTAGTAATTTTACAGCTTAGTGATTACGTTTTATTTATCACTCACATTTTTTTACTTTTTCTAAATAAATAAATGTTATATACATCTTATAATTTTTTCAGCATTTGGAATTGGCAGTATGATTTATTCTGGATTAGAATTTGGTCAATATTTTGAATTGGAACGTGATACCAAATGTCATAATGTTATGTTAGCACTAACACCGGCTACACGAATGGCTTTTATATTTATTCAAATGTATTTTATCTTCTTAAATAATGAGGTAATAAACAAAATATGTGTATTATATTCAATTTTTATTAGATTTTATAGAATTGAATTTAATATTTATTTCAATTTCAAATTATTTTTATTTTTATTTTCATATAACTATAATGTTAAAAAATTAAATTTATCTATTTAAAAATAGTACCTAACATACACCCGTTTGTCCGAATAATAACCAGAATGGCTTTCTTATATATACATGGATTGGGTATAACGTCAACTATTGGTTGCTAAATTGATTTATGTATTGTGAAATGACTCCTTAACAAAATATCGAAGGTTTATGACATTTTCTTCCGTGTAAGCTAAAATACAATGCATTAAGTGATAACAGTTTTTAGTGCATCGGTCCAAAATTGTATAAAGAACAAAGAAGCAACACTACAATTTGCTTTAAAATTGTTAAAAAATGTTATTGGAATATTTGGAACGATTAAAATCGATTATGCTGATTATTGTTTATCCAAAACCAAAAGTTTTGAGTGACATCAACGATGATTCAAAGACGGCACAGAAGATGCGTGGATGATGATGAACGTGTATAGTCCGGGCATTAACCGAAAGTTTACTGAAGAATACAACCAAAAAGTAGGTGATTTCGTACAAGTTGACAAGAAATCTTCAGTGAGATTCATGAAAATGAAACTTCGTATACTCGAAACAATAATTCAAGAGAATTTAATTGAAAAATTGGTTTACTAAAGAGGAGTTCAAAGTTTGTAACCCGGTAATCAAATGACAAAAAAAAATATTCCAAAGACATGATTAAAAATGATAATTTCTTAAAAACTATTGCAACTGGTTACAAAATATGTTGTTTTCAAACCAGAAACTAAACGTCAAAATGCTGTCCAGATGAAAGTAAACCAAAAATCTCTTTTGATGAAATGGATAAGGTAAAAATCAAAACAATGCTCACTTGTTTTTACGATTTCAAAGGTTGTGTTCTTTGTTCTAAACAATTATTACACTATAATGGACTCATTCAATCTGTGATAATAAAAAATAAATATAATGCACAAATCGATGTATTTTAGTTCAGGAAAAAATATTTCGAATACATAAAATTATTTAGTGTAAAAAAAGGAGGAATTGTTTGCTTTTTTCTAAATTAATTCCGCCGGTTATTTTTCGGACAGTGGATGTATAAAGATTTACGTAAATAATGTGATGGAATTTTAAGAACATACTTTACAAATTCTTCATCATTTTGTGTGTGTGTGTATGTGTGTTAAAGACTATATATTATATTTTTACATTTCGTAATTGTTTTTGATTGTGTTTGGCGTTTGTTTGTGTGTGTTTTATTTCTTTAAAAAAATATTATAGTTTTTAAAAGCATCTCCTCAAAGAGTTTGATTAATGGTTTAGGGAAGTAGAAAATAAATCTTAATTTTTTATTATTATATTATTATTCACGCGCTGTCTGTCTACTATTGGATTACACATTACTTAGAAAATTGTGTTACAATTTATTGTAAAAATAGATTTTAATTGTAAATTTTATTTATTTATTTATTTTTTTTTATACTTCTTACAAATTATAATAGTTTCTTTTGTTGGTATGGTATATATTGTAATATTATTATATAATCGGGATTTGTTGTGTAGGTGTGAAAAACCATAGTATATTGTTAATTATGAATGAATGAAAATTTCCGTAATATATTTTTTTTTCGTGTTTGTGTGACCTTCTTATAAATTAATACTTTTTTTTTCCTCTCTTTTACATTTTTTTTAATGAAAGAAAATTTCCTGTTTTTCTCGTTATATATATATATATTTTTTTCTGTTTCTATTTAAATACAGCAAATGAAGGTATATCGTCATAAAATTATAGCAAGATTTGGTTTAATGCATATGATCGGAACAAATTTATCAGTTTGGTTAAATGTTTTAATTCAAGAAACGAAACATGAAATTTTAACATTTTATGATCCAGAAAATAGAACATTACGAATATCACATCGATTAGGTAAGGAAAATATTATTTTATAATTTGTTAATTTTAAATACAATCACCAAGGAAATCTAAATATTGAAAATAACAATTTTTCTTTTTGTTACGTTACGTTTGACAAATCAAAAAAAAAACCACTGCAAAATAATTGTAAATCATTAGCAAAAAAAACATTGAAAGGACTATAAAACGTCCATAAAATTAATATGATAACATTGCAAATAAAAAAGAAATCTACAAAATCGAAGAAGCCTTGCGTAAATGATGGTAAAAAAATTGAGTGATGATCCAAAAGTCATTACTGTTATATATATACTGATTTATTTTATTATACAACGGTTTGAATCTTGGATAATTATTAATCAGAACATTTATTTTCATTCGATCATTTTCCCACAAATTTGCCATTACATATAGTATCAACTGAAGTTTATTGGGCGATTATGAGTTGTATATTCTTATGCATGGAATTTCATTTGCATAGCTTTTTTATATTTGTACTTCCTTTTCATCCAAATATTCCTAAAAATTTAGTAAACAATTTTTAAAAAAATGCAATCAAACCGACTATACCATATTCAAGGATGTAACACAAATCAAGGGACTCACGAATAATAAGAACCACTGTCATATTAGTCCAAAGCAGCAACGTATTGGAATTAAAATTTAATTTATGAGCGAAGGTCAAGTGCGTCTTCCAAATATTTGTTTATAATATATAGTATCATCAAAATGTAATGACCGAATTAAAATCACCATATAATCAATCATATTAATATAATGAAATTAAGTGTTCATCTTTGCAGACCAATTCGTGAAAAGTAATATATATTCTACCATGCCCAGTAATTTACCAACTTGACTGTGTTACTAATGTGTATATATGCTCCGCTTAGAGTAATACACGACTTAATGATGATGATGATGTACTTACACATTAAGTCAATAGTGCCTTACATTTAAAAACATGTTGTTCACAAGACTATATATCGGACCGATGGATTAATAATTGCCAATCATTAAAGATTTCAACAGTTTTATAAAATTTATACTTCTTCAGCATATATTTTAAAGGATCTGACAGTGTGATTTAATAGTTTGTTAAATATAAATGGTCTATTTTTACAGCTACAAATAAATACATAAATTCAAGTAATTAATCATAAGTTAGGGCTATACTCTCCTTGATCCACAAAACACAAGCCATAATTTATTCCTTAAATTAAACTGCATTATCTATATAATGACCAGATGACTTTTAATTAGAAGGTATTCATATTTTAAAGGAACTAATTGTAAAATATACATTCAAACATACGTGTATATATAATTATAAAAAATGGATTGCAAACATTTTCCAAATTAATTTGGGTTGAGTAAAGACAGAAAATTGGGCAAAAATTTAATGTAATAAAACCAAAAAAAATATTAATCTCCCTTTATAAAATAGAAAAATATGAAAATATCTGAAAAATCGTTAATAATAAATATAAATATTATTCAATAATTTAAATTTAAAATAAAAAGAAATGCATATATTGGAAAATATTATTGGGAATATATATGGATTTGAATTTGACAGAAAAAAAAAATAAATATTCGATTTGATTCAATTGTTTTTCTGGTTTTTTTTTTGTACACGTAAATTTTTATTTTATAAAAATGAATCATTTTCGTTTTATTTTTATCACGTTTGCGTCGCAATAATATTTGTATGGAAAAATAAAAACTTAATTTGTCAAATTGTTTTCTTATTTCATTATTACCATTAATAATAATTATTAATTCAGTAAATTAAATTAATTAATTAGTATTCTAGTATGCATTAAAAATATAATATAATAGTTTTTTCGTTTACATTTTGTACCATGTGTTTGTAATGTTTGTGTTAAAAAAGAACATATATTTTTCTTCTGCATTTTCTTTGTGCATTAAATATAATTTTTTTAAGTTGTGTACTATATTCTATATAATTAATGGATTGGTAATTTTTTATTTATATTTTTGTTTTATCAAATACCTAATGTATAACCAATAATTTTATCAACAAATATTAAATAATATCTTATTCATTATGATAATATAAAAATAGAAAAAAAAATCTTCTTTGTGAAAAGAAAAAAAAATTCAATCAGTACGTGCATTTAGATTTAGATTTAGATCGTATAAAGCCACCTGAATGTCATGAATTATTTGAGAATGATTTTGCATCGATATAAATAACACCAAACAAGGTTTTTGCAAAAACTAATATCCAATTTTTCCTATTTTCAAGTTTTTTTTTTGCTTTTAGTGGGTTTAGATTGAATCGCCAATCCGTAAAATTTATTTTCTAATCTAACCTAAAAAAAAATAATATAATAAATGTTGTACTAAATATATCACACGTGTGAAATTGTTTTCTGTTTCTATTTTATTTTATTTTCATAAATATATTGATAATAATTATATTTAATTATAGAGAGATAAATAGTTTAAATTACAACAATATATTTTGGAAAAAAAAAACATTTTCCAATTTTATTATTTTATCGGAAAATTTCGATCCATATATTACACCCTATAACACTCACACTATCTATCAGTGGCATTGTTCAAGTACAATTTTTTTTTTAAATTCTAATCATATTTATTACGATCTACTAAAACTAAATGCACCTATATTGTGTGCAATGGAATATAATATGCAACAATTTTTAATTAATATTCTAATATTCGAAAAATTAATTCTTATATAATTTTTGTGATCTGTAATTTATTTGTGTCGGGTCGGTTACACGGTATCGGTATTTACGTAAATAGATGTACGATTATGTACAATATAACCTGGAGATGGAATTGCATCTCCATCGGAATATTGAATATTCTTTTATGGTTATAATATTCATTGGGGTGAGTAAGTACACCATATTATATTTAACATATTTAAGAAAAAAAAAATTATTATTGCGTATATAATATTGCGAATTGCGATTTTATTCTAAGATACTTTTATGTAATATTTTACTATAATAAGAAAAAAAGAAACGATTATAACTTATTAAATTTATAGTTTTTATGATCTGCAATGGTAAAATCCCATTACTACAACACTTTTTGTTATACAGAACTTATTTATAACATTTTACTCCTCCGTAAAAATACTATTATTTCTTTTTACTACCACTACTACTACACACACGTAAAGCTAAAGCAAAATATTTTATTTATGTATAGTTATTTATTTTTAATTATTTTTTATTAAAATAAATAAATTAATTATATTGAACTAACTATTCACTTATTTAAAAATATTGAAATTAAACAAAATAGTTATCTTTCAATTAATCCAAAGCAATTGGTGAATTGATATAGATTAATTGATCAACTTGATTGTAATGTATGTTTTGTGGATTCCATATGTGCCATATGCTAACTATGAAGTAACTTGACTTGATAATTAATTATTATTAATTATAATTTACTATTATACATTTAATATTATTTTATATTGCATTCATATGATTTTGAATGAATAAAATTACTGATGAAATATCGTACCAGTACTCAACCCCTAAACAGCCTCCAGTCCCTTATAAGAAAAATATAAAAAATTATTAATATACTAATGTATGTGCTATTTATCCTTATAATGGGCTGGATACTAGTTATAGCGACTGATTATTGGTGCCACTACTCTATATCAAAATGTTTTACGTTACACGGTTATGCCATTCAATCATTCATTTAATTGTCGATAATAAAAAAGACGTGCGACTAAAATGTGGATTTGAACATCTTATATGGGTTTCGGTATATTTGTTAATGATTGAAATGAATTAATAGTTAGCTCGTTAAGTTAACTCGACGCTGAACAATGCAATTATTGAAATGCATTGTTTATACATAAAACTATGCATTGTTGTATGTTGCATGTGAAAAAAAGCTTTTGAGCGTAAAAATCAAAGAAATATATATATTGAACATAAGTATAATTTTATTACAAAAAGAAGTGAGGTCCAAAGAAATTAGTCAGAAACCACATTGAATTTTCCAAAAAACAATGGTGTTCGTTTATATGTAATTTTATTTTGTAAAGTTGGTTAATTATGTTTATTAAAATCATTTTATAATTATATAGTGAAATTATGACGTAATGTTAAAAGTTACAAAAAGAAAATGTTTTTTCAATATAAGATTTCCGCCAAAAAAATAAGGTATGGTTGTATTGTTGTATTACAGTACACCAAAATGTATTACATTGAATTTTATTAAAATATTAACATAACAAATATTAAAAACAAACAAACAAAATTGTTATTTTATTTTAGGAAATAAATTAGCACTTCATCCAGTTGAAGCAAATGTACATGCACGTGTTGCACGTGGCCTAAAGGGACCCCATCATATATTTGAATGTCGTCGTACAAATATTATCGGAACTTTAGTACAAGATGCATCGCCTTTTCTATTTCCATGTACAATAGAATATTCACTAATATGTGCTGCAATTCTGTATGTTATGTGGCGTGCAATATGTCGTCCACATCAAGATATTGAAATAAAAATAGAAAGTGGACATACACCGTGTAATACCAAACGTTCACCACATCATTATTCGGTGGATTGTGCACGGGCACATAAAGGTTTATTTATTGGTATATTAATATTGGTATTAACAATAATATCATTAATATTATTTTTTGTATTAATATCAAGACCGGAATTTGTTACGTTGGCCGTGACCGAAGTAACGATATGTGAATTGGCATTATATGCAACCGCAACAATGGCAACATTAATTGGTATGATACAAGTACGTCATTTACAATATGATGCAATGCGTAGTTTTGAATTGGATGACATATTATTGGTTGGTGCTCAAACTGGTTCATTTTTATATAGTACATTTACTGTAATTGGTGGTCATTTTACAATGAGACGTGACACGGTATTAGTTTTAATAACTGCATTAGCATCAATTGTACAAACAGCATGTCAAACTATGTTTATATTAGACGCTAGTCGTCGTAATGCTGCATCACCCGAACACATACGGAAAAAGCCAGGACGTGAAATTGTTACATTTTTATTGGTTGCAAATTTAGCAATGTGGGCAATTAGTACACTTGAAAAATCCAGAGCCGAAAGTCATCCGATTCAATTAAATTTTTATGGTTTATGGGCATGGACAATTATAACACATGTTTCAATGCCACTGGCTATATTCTATCGTTTTCACAGTACCGTATGTTTATGTGAAATATGGAAACGTGCTTATAAAATGAAACCGGCTTATATGTAATGAAAAATGGGCAGAGGAGATTTTTTTTTTTATGTTAATTTTATTATTGTTGTTGTTTTTTTATTGTTGTTAATTTTATGATTTGTCAAAAATAATAATTATTATTAAATCTCAAACAAAACAAAGATAAACACAGAAATATACAAATTTTTTTAGTCCAATATCTATTCAATATCTGTTAAATTAAAAATTTTATAAATTATTGTCTCGTTATTATTTTATAATTATTATTAAAGGATACAATAATTAATGAAATATCAAATAGGAAAACAAACTTACAAGTATTTTATCGTATAATTATTATATAAATTTAAATAATTAAGTGTTAAATTATTTTGTTTAATTTGTAAAAATGTTTTCTTTTTTTTTTTTTTTTATAATGTTTATAATTTATAAAAAAATATTTGTAATATGCAAACGAATGAATGTATCAATTGTATAAATCTAATTTATTATCACAATACAAATGTGTGTAATTTTAAATATTTAATTAATGTATTATAAAATACGTATATACATAAAAAAGTAAATAGAATTTAAAATTGTAATATAATTTATAAATAATTTATATATATCTTTAGGATTTTATATAAGAATTAATTCATCAAAACAAAACAAAAAAAAAACGATTAAGAAATTTTGACGAGATTAAGATTAGTTTCTATTAAATTTAATAAAATGCAAGACACGATTCAAATAAACTTTGAAATCTATTGATTAACATAATTCAATAATTAAATGTAATTTGAATATACGTACACACGTTTAAAAAAATGTTATACAACGCGAACTGGAAAAATTCCACTGATATCTACAGATATAGCTCCTCATGCAACATTGCTTATTGGTTCATCCTCCGATAGAGAAAATAATAATAATTATGAACCACAATTCGAAAAACAATACAAAAGCTATATGATCTAACATCATATTTTGTTTGTAGGGTGTAGCTATAATCATGTAATATTTTCTAAACGGGTTTTGCAACTAAATCACTTTACCGCGTTTATACTCCTATCCATTATGGGAGTATTATTATAATACACTAATTGGTTTGCAATTATCAAAATATCAATATTTCCATAATTCCACTATTTTTTTTTATATGAGTGATTAGGTATTAGCCAAAAAAGTTGTGTTTGCAGACATTGTTAATTTTTGATTAACGTCTAACACCATATTTTCAAAGATAAATGTTTTTTAATTCCATAAACTAACAAATAATAGTAACTCGTGGAGTTGAACCATGGCATTTTGAAATTATTATCATAAACGCTGCACCAGTGGCTATTCGATATTTACTTTTGAATGAATTGAATTTTAATACAACTTCTATGTACCAATTCCTTTTATATTTGTGTATGTATCATTTTCATCGCGAAATGTTTGCAATTCAGCATCTACAAATTTTTCTGGGTGGTTTTTCACGTTTATTTCTTACTGATGTTAAAATCACCACTTTTATATCATTTTTAAATTAATCATTCACAAATTAACAAACACATTTCAGAAATAGCTGTTTCATAGTTTTTAATTTATTAATTTGATCCTGATTGTTAATTGTTTAATCATCATCTATATTATGTGATGGATTATATTTATTGTAATAAAATAATAGTTCCATATTTTATTGAAAACTGATTATTTATAATCAAAAAATAGCTCATCCGTTTTTCATTCATTAATTTTTCTTCACACATATTCAATTTCATAGTAACTTTTTCAGTATAAATAAACTATTTCTCAAATTCTGTTACAAAATACTATCCGAAATATAATGTTACAATAAGTAAAGTAACATGATTTATATTGTCAGCCTATTTATATAACATAAGAACATTACACGTCCCATCACGAAGTTGATGCAGGTTATCACATCCATGTATTGTTTCCATTTTTTGCATACAAAAATTGAAGAGTCACAACTGTGATTACAACTCGCCTACAAATTTTTGTCAATAAATGCTTTCGAAGAATTCTTCGTGTTCGATGGTCAGAAATAATTATAAGCCTTAGATGTGTGAACAAATAGAGCATTAGAAGGTACTTCAACCAATAATAATACATGTTGCTGAATTGTAATTACTACTCTTCTCGCGAACCAACAGGCATGATGAAACAAAAAAAAGTCATATTGTAATCATAATTTTAAAAAATTCTTATTCTTATTTATGAAAAAATTAATTTAATTTTAATTCGCAAAGCTTTTGTCATACTTATATCCATTCTATGCATAAGATTTTCAACATTAAATAATCCTCTTTTATACCTATTAAAAAAATATATATAATTTATTAATTTTATTATTTCTTTAAATATTTATTCAAATTTGTGTATTTACAAGCAATTATATATTTAAAAACAAATTAAAAGATAAATGAATATATTAAAGTATTAATTAATTAAAAATATAATTCAAAATAAATAATTAATAAACACAGAAAAACAAAAACTTATTGTAATTAAAATGAGTTATTAATCTACGAATAATTACTTTTTTATTCTATTTTTATTTTTATTTTCTCAATACAAATAAATATATATTCGAGTCTTCCCTAACAATTACAATAAAAATATACTATGCGACTATATTATATACATAACTAAATACTCAATATTTTATAAATTATTTATTAAATTACTGCCAAATTATTCATTTATTTAATTAATTAATTTTTTTTTAAATTGCAAATATTTTATAAATATAAACAAAAAATAAAAATTAAACATTTACTAAAAACATTAAACAAAATAAATTGCGTCTATAAATGTATTTTGCTCATTTTTTTTTAATATTTATAATTAATTAACTATATGTGTATGCGTAAAATAAAAAAACAACAAATTTTTCTATCTCTTCTATATTAATTTTTAATTATTAAATTAATTACAAAATTTACAAAACTTTAATCTTTTTATAATAATTATACTCTTTTTAAATTTAGATGTGTATCTCTTTCGATAAATATAAATAATAAAACTACATAAAAAATAAAACATTTAAAATAATTAAATCAAAACACCAATCATTTTATATAGAAAATAACTTATATATACAATAAGCGAATGAGGGTACTGGTCATTTTGTATGTAAAGAAATGAATTGCCAGTGCCTGAAGAACAAAACCAATTTATTAAAAATATAAAATTAATTTAGATACTCTTTTTTATATATATATTTTAATATAGAAAGAGGAGAACATAATAAAAGATTTAAATAAGAAATCAAAATTTTAAATTTTAATATAAGTACAATTAATCAAATAAATTGAGTGTACAAATATGATTCTACCTTTTTTCTTATATGTCGTATTATTATTAAAATTAATGAATATTAAATTAAAACACTTGAATCAACCGAACCCTTTTCATATTTGATATACGTTTTTATTGCGTTGAATATGAAAAATTTTGTGCCAAAAAGATACAACATAATTTACGGGAAATTTTTTACTTTACTATTATTTTAAGGGAAAAGAAAAGTGCCACGAAAACGTAGAGTTTTTTTTTTTGTAAAAATTTACGCTTAACATGTGATGATTTTGATATAAAGAGGCAGCAAGGTGTGGTGTAGTACATCCGGAAAATAGTATTCAAAATTATTCGATATTGAGTAACACGAAAACCATTTGTATTTTACCCAAGATAACGACTGTTTTAAAACAAAACGAAAAATCAGTTTGTTTTCCATCGATCCCTTTTTCAAACCAAATGTATTCCTTTTAAAGTTAATTAAACTATATTTCAAATTAAATAATTGCACGGGTAACAATAACAGTAGAATCAAATTAAAATGTTAAAATAAGCATTAAAACGGAAAAGTACAATCGAAACGGTTTGTTTTGATGGCACATTAAAAAATGACGAGTGATGTTTATATAAAATGTTTTGTACTAAACTTAAAAGGAATTCTATATGATCTTAAAAATTCTTTTTTAAATTTAAATATGAAATTGATTTTATTATATTTCATTTTAAAATTCGCTTTTTTAATTCATTAAAAGGCACATTATTGTAGTTAAAATGTTTTTTATTTTCTCTGTGTTCACGATCCTGCTGTAATCGAATAACATAACAACATTTAATAAAATTGAGCGAAGCTTTGTGCAAAAAAAATGAACGGAGTCATATTTGTACACACAATAAATAAATAAAAAATTATAAAAAGTTCAAAATATTTTTATTTTTACTTTTAAAATATTAGTAATGTTAATGCGAATAGAGTAAAAAAAAAGTATTCAAATTAGGTTGTAGGTTTTTTTTTATAATTTTAAAAAAGTTGCTTTTTTTTAGACAAGGTATTCACGACTGTTCTGGATCCATTCTAGGTGGCGACGGGGTGATAAATCGAAAATAGCATTTTGATTTCGCGTTGTGTTTTTGAAATTCAGGCCAAACTCCTTTTTTTTCGGTAGTCCTTACCGTACTTCAAACTTTTTATGTAACCTCGATACTAACACGGGAATTATATATAATTAAGTTTACGCAGTTTTGTAAAGAAATTCACATAAAATATTTTAACAATTTACAACAAATTGTTATAAGTTCAAATGTTAAGAGAGAGTTATTCTAATATGGGAATAGTTATAATATGTGAGAATGAGTATCTCCTCATCTCCAACAAATCTTTATAAGTTTCGAAAAAAATGCTTAATCGCAAAATATCAAAGCAAACTAATAAAGGATTGTATGCGGTTATTCTAATGTCAATGTTTTAAAAATTTTAACTGTTAGAACGGAAGAATTTAGTGCACAGGAAGAAGTAGAATATGACTATGGTCATAAAACTGTATACTCGAGTTATATATATAGTTACAGACTCTCATATTTCCACTCGAACGCCTTATAGTCCGTATAGTTCGGGTTATATTATAAGTGCGCTGATCAAACGGCACAAGAACGAACGATTTTTGAAAATTTTATTTTGTAATTATACTTTATGATGAATCAAAAAGTACTATAATCATTACACCACCCAATGAAATATATGAATTGATTGCCACGATATATGCATACCAACCCCTCTATAAATAATAGTGATCTCGATTTAAGGTATATCTAACAAGTATTAAAATTATTAAAAAATTGACATTGTTAAATTAACTGGAAACCGATTAGTCGATGCAATCTCAGATTGAATAAATTTGATTATTTAGAAATTAAAATAAGAAAAATATAGGTATAAAAATCACTTATTTGTTTTGAAATTAAAGTATGCCAATTTTATTCTATTGGTGGCCGTATCTCGGAAACAGAGTTGCTAAATAACTGTAATACAATATTTCCGACTTACAAAAAAAATTATATTCCCTATCCTCAACCATTTGAGATAAGTTGCGATCTTGCAGACACCGAAATATTAAAATAATATTTTATTAAATATTGTAGATTTGAACAGCCAAATAAAAATTGAAAAAATACCCACCCATAAATAAAATCATAGAAAATAGAATTTAAATTGAAAATAATTAATAAATAAATAATATATTTATAGAAAATATTTACATATTTTATATTTTAATAAATTTTTTCTGTTTTTCTAATAAATCAAAATACAGACAATTTTAAAGTAGGATTTTTTTTTTTTTAATTTCATTAAATTGATAAATTGTTTTTATATAAAATGTAGTATTATGTAATAAAAATGATATTATATCGTACGGGATCAAATAATTTATTAAAATATTGTTTATTTTTTGCATTAAATAAGTTTTTTGTTTAACAATTTTTAACACCATTAGAAATACGCATGAAAAAAAATTTACATTTTATTATTGGTTATTTTTAATATTTTTTTTTTTATATACGAAAAAAAAAATGGATAATCAAGAATTTTTTACATTAAAAATATAAAATTAATTAATCATATAAATTGCTATGCAATATTTAATAATTATATAGTATTAGCCGGGACGAGCTTATGTCATTCCGTTCGATTTATATTCATACGTTGAAGGCGATTTTATGGATTTAATATTATTATTTGAATAAAAATAAGATAAGAAACCATATAAAATACATTAAATCTAAAAATTGTAAACGGCACTCAATTCAAATATCCATAACACAAAAGACTATGTTCAACAGTGGTTATGACACGCATGCAATGTGCAGTGGAAATATATTCTAAACCTTGTAATTTTCAAGAAACCATCAGAAATCAAGTGATTTAGTAATGCGATCACTTTATATTATTTTGCAATTAATATTCTCACTGAAATGTACAAACAATTGGAACAAAAAATTCGATAGATGCCAAACTATGTAAAGATCCAGCCCGAAGATGATTAGTTTTTATTTGTGAAACTATTAAGTAAAAATTCTCCGTTGGATATCCATAATGCAAAATTTGCTTAGATGCTGTTTATGTGAATCTAATTTATATATGCTACATATAAAAAACAATATCTCTTCAAAATTAAGATAATATTATCTGGAACATCTTCTAGCTATTATAATAAATCATAAAATCGCTTTCGACACATCATATGCAAAGTGAACTAGGAAGACCTTTTGTTTTTCTCTACAAAAACCGATTAACTTCCTCCCCATAATAAAATAAAATGTTTTTCAAAAAAGTATTTCTTCTATTATATATTTATTGTATATTTTATATAAAATCAAATGTTCCACGCTATACTCCTGTGTTGGTCGCGAATTTATTTAAAAATATATAACGTTTAAAATATATTAATAACACAAAAACTATTAATAATTTGTAACAATTAATTAATATTTTCAATATTAGATTAAAAAAAAAAAAAAAATCGAAACGATACTAAATTATTATCCATTAATTGTGTGTGATGTAAAAATATGTATTGTATAATTAAAATTAAAGTTATTTAAATTTATTTTATATACACATATTTAATTATTATTTCTTGTATACCTTCAAACATTATAATACTCTAT
Source organism: Bibio marci (assembly GCA_910594885.2). Classification (NCBI taxonomy): domain Eukaryota; kingdom Metazoa; phylum Arthropoda; class Insecta; order Diptera; family Bibionidae; genus Bibio; species Bibio marci. The sequence goes on from OU343114.1 coordinate 37,267,316, forward strand.
ATATATATATTATTGTATAAATTATATATAGTTACTGTAATTTAATTCTAATAGAATCACTAGATCATCATACCAAATTTAATATATCTATCTATACAAAACAATACACCATATAATATAAATATAAAATTAAACATGTACGAGTATAGTTTAAATTTAAAACTATGTCAATAACATCATCATTCATGTCAACAGATATATACGAGTACGAGTACGCCTATGTTTAATCTTTTATTTATATATGCGAATACATATAATACTATCGATATTTGTATAATATGAATACATATCGGTATTATATTTGTATTTTAAATTAAAATTAAATCAATATATATTTCAGTAAAATTTCATTACATACGTAACTCGTTTATAAAATGTACAACAAAACAATATCTACCTATTTAACATATAAAAATAAAATTAATTCATTTTAATTTAATATATTACAATATTATATAGTATTTATATATGTGCAATTGTCTTTGAAAATAGAACCTATAAACAAATCATTAAATATTTATATTGAGCTATATGTGGTAAAAATAATAAATAAATATAAATATAGCTATTATAAAAATTTTCTATGAACTATTTTTTATAGAAAGAAAGAAATGGTATTATGTAATTTTAATATGTAATGTATTAATATAGATATTATGTATTATATATATATATACAATATATAGTTATACGTATAGCTTTTATTCTTATGGTATTATTTATGAATAAGAATTGTATAAGTTATGAATTTGAGGTATTATAAAGCGACGTTAATATTTATAATAATAATAATAATGAAAAACATTATATATGATACAATAACAATATAATATGATAATAATAACTGCTGTTATTAAAAATTTTATTAAAACATTTACCTATATACTGATATTTTTTAATGATTTTATGTTTAATAATCCTCTAATGGCACCCCATTCTCCATTTCCATTGTTATTAAGATTAATCTTAATGATTCCTAATGCACCGTTCTTAACTCATTGAATATAACACCGATCCATTGCCGTAAATATTCTTTAAAATTTGATATATTATTTCTACATATCTTTATCTTTTTTGTTAAAAACACAGCGTGCCTAGCTAGCACTCTGATGATACTATTGTCATTATTTATATAATCAAACTAATTAAAAGCAAATATAAAATATAATTAATACTTTCAGCAATGGAATTGTAAACAGAAATAGAAGTATCATTTCTATCATTTTTATTTATTAACAACGCAGCCAATCTGAAATATCTAATTCTATTATATATGGATTGAAACCGATATTTTATTTCACAGCGCGTATTTAAGTGACATTAGTTCAAATAAAATGCATTGATATTTTCTCTATAGGTCATTACCATTAACAATTTAATGGATCGCTAACGCACTGGCAATTTATACTCACAATCAGTTACGATTTCCGTTTTAAAATACCAAATTTTATAATTTTATATATCATTATTCATAAATAAAAAAGTGAAATTAAGCATTTCTGATATGCTCAACTGATTCCTAGAAAATATAAAATTTAATTAGAAGATTAGGTTTTTGGTGTGGATGTGTGGATGAGTGTTAGTTAGTATAGTGGCTGATTTTGCAAAACAACTTATATTAGATTTTTCTTCATATTTATTTCGTTAAACTATTTTTACTGTGTACTTGATTTTTCCGCACAACTTCTCGTCCGACATGTGTCGTAAATCTTCATATAAATAATAAATATAAATGTGTATGTATATATTCACTAGTGAAAATCAGAGATAATGTTTAATTCAATTATTATAATTTATATATTCATATAATACTATTGGTAGCATATACGCGTATACATAATTAATTATGTTATCTCTTATTTACATGCTCACAGTATATTTATTAATATTTAGTTGTACTATATTTCAATTACAATATAATATGCGATTTAGTATATACCAAAATTGAATTTATATATATTATTATATGTTTTAGGTTTTAGTCTATAAATATTATTAAAGCAAAGATGAACAATATACAACTTCAATAATTTTATATTCTAACTAAAAAATGAATTCTTAAATTATGGCTGCGTTTTATTTCCATCACTGGAATGTAGGTACTAATACATAGTATCTCGTGTAGTGAATGATTTCATTTTAATTCCACCAAACTTATACTGCAGTAACACATTTTGATCATAAATATTCCGTCTTGTAATGGATATTGATAGTTCATCTCTGAACTAGATTTTCTTCATCATTTGGAGATATTGTTATGTGCACCATAAGAGTTAAGAAACTCTATTCTTAAAAAATTAATGAGTTGCATTGATTTCGGACAATTCTGTATTTTTTCCATTACATATACTAAAAATGACTTTATTAAATTATCATTTATTTATTTATGAAATCAGAATTAATTAATATTTAAATGTATATAGAAGCTATTAAAAAGTTTAACAATAAATCTATTTATACAAAATGCGCTATAATAATAATAATGTGAAGCATGAACAATAGCGATTTTAAAAATCTCTTCTATAAATGTTTGTAAATTGATTATATATAATATATTAGAAATCTGAAATCTTGAACTATATTGAACTTAAGTATTTTATATATGATTAATTTTTTAATATATGGAGGTGATGGCGATGATATCCTGCCATAGTTAAAAAATATGAAAAATTAGATTATACATATGCCTAAAATTAGTCCGTTATTGGTCAGTTCAGTACACATCCAAATTTGCTTACTATGGAATTGTTACAAAGGGAATGATTGAATATTTTCTTGAATTTTTCCTTGTATAGTGTGTAAATTTCTCTATTAGTTGGAACATATTAGGCACTTTTATATATTATTTAATTTCTTCAATTCTACAGATTGGTTTTTTTTTATTTCTTTTGGTATCTGTTGCATGTATGTAACTTTTATAACCTCGAGTTCGTCACTGTTTATGTATAAATAAAAATAATCTTATAAATCACATTATATAATATTCTTTTTATAAAATCAGGTAATTAATAGTAATTCAATAACACCAATAACACTTACGCTATGTTTGCATATATGTTTGTAACACAAGATTAAAATGGTAATTGAAATGATTTCCTATTTTTTTTTCTAAGTAATGACAATATTTGTTGTTATTATTATTATTATTATTATTATAATTTTTTTTTTATGAGGTAAGAGTAAGTAATGAAGTGTTATCAATACTATAATTAATTTATACCAATATTAAATATAATGTTAAATTGCGGTTGTAATTTTTGAAATAAATTCATTTTTATTTTTCCTTCTGTTTTCATAATCTTTATACTATTATATTATGTTTTATAAAGCTTATCTATTATCTATATATAAATATATTATATACCCAACCCATACCTATATATAATAAAATATAATATATACAAATATATTATAATCCATATTAAATTAACTTTTATTTAAGTATTCAAATAATGTATAATTTATAATAATTTTTAGAATATATATATATTTTGTAAAAATAAAAGAAATGATTTGTAATAATATATAATATTAATAAAAAATATTATAAATAATTATTATAATTATAAATATAAATTAATTATTACAATAGTATGACTTTTCCATTTTTAATATAACTATGTCAATTCTATAATAGATATATAATATAACAAACAATCACTTCAACTCCATCCGCACCATCCACTAAATACGAGCTCAATATAAAATTAAACACTATGCGTCAATTGTAATCGAAAGTAGGAAAAATACTCGATATAATTTTATATTTATTATTATTTGAGATATTAAAAACGAATTAAAATTAGTTCAGGTTCAATATTTACAACAAATTGTAAGTTTCTTACATCGCACATATCAAATGTAATGCTAGTAGAAATATTTGAAAATATAAAAGATCATATATAAAAAATAATTGAAATTATTAATTTATTATTGGTTAATATTTTGTGGAATTACAATCATTGTTTTATTAATTGGTTTGCAATGTCTATTCATAGATTCCAACCAGTTTTCTTGTTGAAATCAAGTCCTATATCATTATATATTATTTCCCATTCATGCTTCAATTATGTGATTTTAAAAAAATGGATTTTGTGTCATCATAGTTGATATTTTCTGATTCTAAGATCAAATTCATCTTAAAACTATGCAAAATTTTGTACATATTCTGGTGATGGTGTGGTGGACTATATTAATGCCGGTTTTTTTTGTAGATATAAAGAAACTTTTTCATAAATTAATGTTTAATAAGTTATCTTTCTGATTGCTGTTGCTGAGGCAACAAAAAACTGTGGCTTCTTTGATGCGATGTTAAAATCACTTCTCGAACATAGAGATTCTGCATCGATCAGAGCAAGTCATAATCAAATAATAATTTGATCTTTTTCTTTCAATGCACATTTCATATTAATCAGTTGTTGTTGCGGTTATTATATGATTAATACTTCCCTAGGTCTAAATTTTTAATGTAAATGATCAGAAATTTTTGAAAGCATATAATATTCATGTTCACCGGTGAGTATACACGCTTGCTTCATTTCCTTCATCTTTATTTTGATTGCGTATTTTCAATTAAGCATTAAAATAAAAAAAGTATCAATTCTGAACAAATTAAATTCTCACATTTTAATAATATAATGTAACAATATAAATTGATACAACTACATAATACAAATTACTTACGGTTCGCAAATGGAATGTAATGTTGATCTTATGCCGCTTAAAGCATTAGCTTCTTTCTACCTACACTGACTCCGTTGCAATAAATTCTAATTTTAATAATGCCACACTCATCTTTATTGCAATTGCGTAATACAATTTATTTTTATATAGTTTATAAACGGTTTTTATACAAAATTGCTTTTCTTCATAAACATAAATTAATTGGTTACTTTTCTTACCTTTAACAAATTCACAATTTAAAATTTCCATTTTCCATACGAAACAATATATTTTCAATGGATTATTTTAAACTTTAATTTAATTTGATATAATTCATTCACTAAATATATGAAACTGAATATTAAATTTTTTTCAAATTTCGTTTGCTATTATTTGCGTATTGCATGGATATCTATTATTAATAAAAATATCGGTACACAATTATGCACTTCCAAAGTTCCATTTGTCAAAATTATAAAAAAAAGTAACTACTTTATATAAAATTCATTGACAACTTTTAAAAATTATTGAAGAAAAAATGTTAATTTATAATAATAAAAAAATTTTAATTTAATTTTAAAATAACTTTAAATGAAGATTTACCATAAGCAAAAGAATATTTGTCGAGAGAAATGAATGTTGTGTGTAGTTATGGAAGTACGCTCTATTACACCCAGCAATTTTCAATTTCTTATACGTATACTTAATTTTTTTAATCCCACATTACATTCGAAATAGTTTATCGTGAAAAATTTGATACAATTTAAATTCCGGAAAAAAATTATCAAATCATAAATTTCCTATAACATTGTTGTTGCCAAAAAATGTGCTATTAATTATGGTAATTTTAATATTTTTATATACACAAACTCAATTTTTGGTATGATTTGCTAACATTGTCAAGGATTTTGTCCTTGATAATTCATGGTTTATGGCACATTTATATTTTTAATTTAAATCATCATTTTCTTAATTGTTATTAATATTAAAATTATTTTTATTTCTTTGTTTTTTAGATCGTGTGGATTCGATTTTGTTATTTGTGAAATGAAATTGCATATTGTATATAAATATATTATATGTAAAAGCCAAGTGAATTGAATGCAAGAGCAAAGATTCCTGTCGGCTCTTCTATTACGGATAGTATGGCGGAAAACGTGAATAAGTGAGTACAGTTTTATTATATTTTAATTGTTGCTTATATTAATTATAATTGATTGTATTCAACTTATATTTTATTTTGTAAGACCAAGATTATAATATAGGAAAAAACTATGTAATATAAATTATAAATTGATAGTTATATATTAATTTTATAACAATTGTTATGTTAATGGACAAAACATCAAAAATATAAAAATGAAATAAAGTCAAAAATGTTGAAATCACATTTTTAGATATTTTGTATAGTATTCAATTTTTTTTATAGTATTTAATTTTGATATCATAGCAAAAGAAAGATACAATACTATCTAAAACATTAGAGAATGTCTAATTTCTTAGACTTTATTTCATTCTTTCCATTTTTGGATGTTATTACGTTTGAGGTTTTTTTTCATAAGGCCAAAAAGTGATGTGATGTCTCAATTGATTGCGATTATTTTTAGAAGTTGAATATGGTTTTGGTTTTTTTTTTAATTTTATAATTGTCATTTGGCCGTTGTTTGACGCAGCAATGGATTATTATTAAATTTTTTTAATTAATCCTTATACTTTCGAATATACGAGTACTTGTTGCATATAATATTTATAGTGTATGTGATATATTGGAAATGATAATGATGCGCACTACAAAAATTTATATTTTTCTCATGTATTTGCAATTTTTAACCATTTCAGAATATATCTGCTATATATTTATTTTACTTTTATTATTATTTATGATGGTATATTATTATTATAACATATAATACCACACATTTAGTATCGGCATATATAAGTTAAATTATTACGTATTATTTATATAATGTGATATTAAACGTGTCTTATACATAATAATTAAATTGATGTAACCTACATTTTAGTTTTTCTATATTGGTTTTTCACTTAATTATATATTGTATATGAAATTTCACACAGCTTCTTTTAAAAATATACAATTCTATTTCATATTTTACATTTTATATAATATATAATTAGTGTGATATATTATTATACAATATATTATATAGTATTTGTATGAAATTAAAATGAGAACGCGTCTATATAAACATACATAAATTATAAATAACATATAATAAAATATAACATCCATAATATTGTGTGGATTATGTGGATAGAAAATCAAATTAAAATAATAATTAAATTGCTTATTTTGTTTGATTGCGCATAAATGCATCGCATATAATACATAAAACATACATTTACTTATTGAGATATGCTCGCACATACATACGACGCGGACAGTTGCACGATAATTTTATTTTTCTAAATAGAATTAAGAACTATAAAGATGAGATGATGCTGTGTTATTCTTAACTTTATAAAGATGAGATGATGATGTTATTTTTATTATTATTATTGGGTTTTTTTTTTTTTTTTTGATGCTGTGCTAATTATATATGTTATGCATGAATTTAAAATTTGTGTGCAGTGCATATTATATTGTTTATATGCATATATATATATATATAGTTCGTATATGTGTTTCTATAGGCTATGTATGAAATGAAAAACTATACAAAAGAGAAATTATAATTACACATAACATATATTATTTGAATGAAAATAGATTGAAAGAAAATTTAATGGAAAAACCTTAAATAGAAAACATCTGTAACATTTAACAATAAAATAAATAATTTATGTGCATACTTAATTTTATTAGTATATGCGGCGGCCGTGTTGAAGTGATAATACTTAAAATACAAAAACTATATATATATAATTAAGTAATCAAAGTATTATATATTTAAAAAAATATATAAAATTAATTTGTGAAATTTAAATGCAATATTGTCTTAAAGCTTATTTATATATTAACTAATTATTTCAATAAATTAAACATGTGATTTATGTTAAATATAAATTTATATTATCCCTTTTTAAGACGACGCGACGTCTGGCACGAATTCGATTGCAAGAAGGGAGATTGTATTGCATTATATCCGATTGAAGTGATTTTATATTGAAACACGTGAATTTGAAGAGCCAATGAAATGAAAAAATAAAAAAAGAATTATAATAATAAAAAGTCATTCAACAAACGTGATCATTTCCATCCGGATTGTTCTATCTAATGTTTAATTATTATTTTAATTATCATATTTCTTTTTACTTTCATTTAGCGACGGATATCCCAAAATGATATCTTTCTTCATATTTGGCGATATCTCAAATTATATACTTTTACATTTCGACAATGGAAAAGAAAACTGCTATATTGCAATGTCTCTGTAATATTCTGTATTCATATCCATGTGTAATATCCTTATGCTATATCTATGTGATATCACCGAGGATTTCTCAGACATATACTACTATTTGTATATAGATTATGGTAGGTGGTTTAAGCACATATCATTCAATCCAGAGAATTCCGATACTGACATCAGAAATAATTACCACTATAGTTTGTTTATGAAATCGTATCTTTGAAAATATGGTATTTGACATTATTCAACGATTAACATTGTTTCCAAATCGAACGCTATGAGTGATTCACCAATAAAAATATTATAAATAATTGAATTAATAAAGCATACTATTGCTGACCAATTGCGGTAAACTGTTATACAATTATACTCACATACAGAACAATTTTCCAACTTGACTCTGCAATGTTAGATGGTTATGCAGTAAAAATGAGAGGCACTATTGTGGGGGATGACTTTTCGTATGTCTCAGTATAATCAAGCCGTCACTTGTATAGGGGACGAAAATGGATATCCCTAGAAATATCCAGATTGTGGTTTTTTGCTATAGAGATATCAGTTAACCTATATAATAGCGAATGTCACGCAATTAAGTAAGTAAGTAATTTTGATAGAAACCACAGGTTTTTAATTAAAAAATGTAAATTTTCTATTGATTCATATAGAGTATCCAAAATTTAGGACTATATATATGGAATAGAATATCGGTTAAATGGCCTCTACGGCTTTGCTGGCATATATTCGTACCTTTTTGTCGATATTTTCCATCACTTTTTTGCATAAATGTAATTAAATTTCGTTTATACAGAGTTCAATTTCCTACTTCAAGGCGTCCTTGGCTCTGTTGGCATAAATCTTTTACGCTCCTAAAAAACCCAAATGTTTTGTTTAAAGCACATGTAGTTCACATCCATATATCTTGCAATTTAGGCACAAAAAACTACATTTTCTTGTCGTGATATATCGAGCACTATGTACTGTTATTACATGGACCAGTCGCATTTTCGACGAAGAATGGTCCAATGATACCTCCAGTCCAAGCTCCGCCCTAAACACTCATGAATTTTCTGCATCCCATATGCTACAATTTTTACAATTAACGAAGTTATCATCTCATCATCATCTAGTTGGTCCCAAATCCAATGAATTCGCGTTGTTCTTTTGTTTAACATTCCATTTTTAATAATCCTGTGTCTGTTAATTGACACTCTGCTTTTTTCTTTTTTCGTTGGAATAAACATTTTACCGCGTACAAATAACGTAAAATCCCCATCTTGAGTGAATTTTGGGACACCCTTTACAAACGTATGTAGGTATATAATAAATTATATATACATATAATCACAACTTAACCCACATTTGTTGAAAATATAACAAAGAAATAAAATTTTCATGGTAAAAAATTATTGTAATTTCATGTATGGGATAATATATTTTTAATAATAAAACCAATTCGTGAATGTACCTTTTCATAAATTTATTCTTTCATACCATATTATGTATATTCGCAATTTTATCGAATGCCAGTGGGTATAGAATATAAAAATTTCCCGTTTCCGTATTATATCGTATATAAAATATATGAGCATGAGCATTTTATTTAAATATATTTTATCTTCCCTTACCACAGGATATTCGCGTAGGATAAAATGTATAGATTTTACTCTTTTTATCCAAAATGTGAATGAACAATATACGCTATATTCGAGTATATGTTTATGTTGGCTGGAGTGACACAACCGTATATATATAATAAAGGACTAAAACAGGATATATATATATTTATATATATATACAATATTATATAGATAAAATGGAAAAACTATATATATTTTTCCTTTGTTATAAATTTTCAGGGATATGAACTTGTTATCCTTTTTTTCTTGTGATGAATTTATAGGATAGTATTTTTTATGTGTTTTTCTTTATATTTATATACGTATCCTTAGAATTAGGTATTATATATATATATATATTTGGTAAATAATAAATAAAATATATAGTTAAATAAAGAAATGCGCTCCGCTCCATATATATACGAGTACAAAATACACAAAAAAAAGTTACCATTACACATTTATTGATCCATTTATTTTTTTCTATATATAAAAATTGTTGTTGTTGCTGTTGTTGTTAGATATTTAGTTGTTACAAAAGAAATACTTTGAATAAATACCATTTTTTTTATCCTTATTTGGGGTGATTGTACGCAATCGTTTTCTATACACACATATATATACATGTAGTTAAGAGTTTGTATACATCATTTTCACACTTATAACAAGTACATAATATATTTATTGTATGTATAGATAAATACAATTTTCCTTATTTTTTACATTTATTTATAAATAAAATACTATTATCGCATCTCAATGTGATATCAAAAATGTTATTTAATTCCTTATACAATAATTTAGATTACTTAATTTCTAGTTAAACTCATAAGGTTAAGGTAAACGCAAATATTTACTTAATCTGAAAATAGACATATATATTTGTGTTTACAAAATTGAAGGTGTGTAAAAGAGGGCGACGGTATTATAATTATAGTAAACAAATTTTATGTAAATAATATACTGTAATAATTTTCAAATTTTATGTACACGTCTCTCTATAAACATTAGGTTTTTATTAGTACACTACAATTACTATTTTTTTTTCAATATTACTCGTACATGTACTTAAACATTTTTTTATTTATCAATTTCGCAATATATATTGAATAAATAATTATACGTATAGCAATATAATGTGGGTTTCTTAATTGTATGAAAACATTTTGTTGTATCTCAGTATAAAAACTATATTAATTAACATAAATATATAATTATATAATAGAATTTTAAGAATATTAATTAATTAATACATAATGTGCGTAACGAAATATCGAAATAATGTTTTAAGACTCTTTTTTTATACAATTCAATTGACAAGTATAAATTAAATTTTTGATTTATTTTACATTTTTAAATAATACACGTTTGTTTTGTGAATATAAATAAATATAGCAGAAAACCAAAATGATAGTTATTCAATTTAAAATTTAGATGTAGTCCAGATTTTATTTTATTTTTTTTTTAATGGATATGCTATGATTTAGCAAAATAAAAAAATAAAACACACACAAAAATTCTGCTTAAATTATATTGTTAATGAATTTATAGATTTAAATGGTTAACAACTGTTCTTCTTCTTTTTTTTTTATTATATCATTTCAATTCTATAAATAAATTCAAATATTTTTTCATTTTGAAAAAGTGTTTTTTTTTCTTCAAAAAACTTTATCAGTTTTTCGTTATTCCACTGATGATGTTTTATATGTTGTACTATAATTCTAACGCGTTGCGTATAGCAGTGGTGACAGTGGTTGTGTATTTTTGTCATTATACATATGGTAAATTCACCTAATATTTAAAATTTTAACGAAATTGAAACAAAAATGATCGATTTATGAACGTTTCGCAAAAGGTTTGTCTTTAAAACTATTCCGATGAGAACATAGCAATATAATTGTTTTGTCACGTTGATTAAGCAAATGCAGTTAGTGGATGTAGTAGAACATGGTGGTATGTGTTTTTCAAATTTTAGTGGTGCTGTTAGTTTTCCAATAGACAGTAAATTGGATTGAATAAAATCAATTGGAAATTTACCGTAGGAACAACTACCGATGATCGTGATGTAGTGTGTATCAAAACGATCATGAAATAAGCACAATTTGGGGTTTGATGAACAAATTTTAAGTAACACTGCAATTATGAAAAAATAATTATTTTGTAAAATCGTATACAAAATATAATTATTTTCATCAAAAGAAGCAAAATATATTATGTGAATTTGTGGGTGACAATCAACTATGGTCATCCGTGGATTGTAGATTTTGTTCTGAGAACTAAATTTCATTTTCTTCATAAAAATTATGCATAAAAAAAGATGCGCTTTGTTGACGGTAAAGCAGATCAAAATTTCATATTTAATAACATATCTCACCGTCGATTATATATATGCCATTTATAAAAGAAGAACTTCTTCTTCTTTTAAAATTGTTATTTGACCAATTTTGATTTGTGTGTATCAACTTCAACTTCGACCTATAGTTATTTTAGGCAAATGGTTAGAAAATCTATCGAAAATTTCGTTTGCCGTGATACATAAATTGGTTTCAATGTAGTAAGTAAATAAATTGAAGATAAATAGACAGATTAGATTGGGCAAATATCTATGGCGAAGAGGATAATACGTTTACAATAATAATATGTCCAATTAATTTATTTATGCTATAGCTAAAAGAAAGGTTTGAAAATTGTATTTATAAAAATTAAAAATAAAATAATGGATTGAAAATATATTTGTAAAGTGCTGAAAATTATATGTATATTTTATATTTTAACATCAATATACAAGAAATGGAACTGAGTGCAGTCTACCTCGCAATTTTCCAGAAGTTGTACTTGATTCGAGAGATTTTTTTGAATTTGCTAAACAACTATGTTTTACGATGTTTAATACGATAATTATTTTTATCTTTTGACTGGCATTTGGTCGTTACTCGAAAATAATCTGGAAAAATAAACTATATTAATTGTGTTAGATATATAGATGAATTTACTAAATGTAGATGAATATCGACCAATTGAAATTTGTGAAAAAATTAATATACGAGTATATTTCTCAAATAGTATGAATAAAATGAATAAAAGGCTATTAAATAAAAAGGTACATCAAATATATATGATATTGCCCAAAATTTAATGAAAGATATTAAAAAATAATGGTTTGAATTTTTGTACGTGATGCAATAAAAAATATTTTTTCATTCATTCATTAATTTTTCAATAAATATAAACATTTTATAATTTTCATTGTGGAATAGAAAGTATTATTACCTTTTAGCAAAATTTTTACGATCAGTTATGACTACTTTTTGTAAATTTTTCAATGTATTAATCTATTACGCATTGCAGTAAAGTAGGTAAATTATTCCATGATAATAACAATATTCACGAATTTTTCTGCAATTATATTTCTATAGATGCTATAGTTTAATTCAATTAACCTCTCATGTATGAATCGATCATATAGCTTTTTATGTGTACGGAAAAATTGTTAATCTGTCTGAATAGCTTCCAACATGAATATTTTTATAGATATTTATTGTTTCATTCCGCAGTAACAAACCAATATGTGACACAAAATTCAATGGAGTAATTTTCAGTATGGAAAATGTCAGTACCGCAATAATTAATCTCGCAAACTGAAATTTTAATGACATCAACTTATTGTTGTACAGTAATATAGCAACAGTTTAAATAATATATGAACTGTCACATGTAAATATTCCATAAATTATCAGTATTAAAGTAATTTGTTATCTATGTTTGAGGTTGACAATTAACAGGAATAACACATTAATAATATAATTAAAATAAAATATCTTAATTTTTCCGGAAAATTTAATTGATGAAATTAATCGGTTGTCTATATTGCAAATTCTGTGTAATTTTTATTCAAATCCTGCATTAGGTTCTATCGTTTTATCCACCCATTTTATATATATATATACGAGTATATATACGAGAATATGTGTGCACGTTAAATAAAAGAAATGTGAAAATGAAGGGTTAAAAAAATAGAAAATTTTCATTTATTTAATTTATTCATATATCTATTGATGTATGTGTACGATAAACGAAAAGGAAATAAATAATAAATATATATATATTTCATTACCTAAAAGTGCGGTAATAAAAAAATAATAACTAGGACATTTATTTATTTATACACACATACTACACACATTCATACATTCATATATACGATTTGAAACTGTAAATAAACACACATTTTATATGTACAACACAAAAATATAGTATATAAGGAAAATATATTACAAAGAAAATTCCCTATACAATAGTATTTATTTATTTAAATTGTCGTTGGCTTTCCTGTTGGCGCTGCTATCGTTTCAGTTTGTATATGCATTATTTACAGGCACACACACACTACATCCACATCGAAATGGTAAACAATTTTTCATTGCTATGTTGCCATTATTCACATATAATATATTTTCATATTTTCCAATAAATAATTTTCATTCAAATGGAAATAAATTTTTCAAGTTTCCTGTAAATAATTTTCTATACAAATATACTTGCTAAAAGTTTTATATACAATACAATATATTTAACATTTGTGTATGTATTCTATATATACTCGCTTGGTTCTCCTATCACTCTCTCAATACATATGTTGTGTTTTTATATATTAAATTTATATACACAATCATTGTCATTATATATTTACATAAATAATACTCGCATATATATTTACCATATACCAACTCATACATATGTATTTATAGTTATACTTTGGATTGAATCAGTTTGGAGATAGATTCTTTAGAGACAAGAGAACAATATTGTCTGTACAGTCTACCCCAAGATAGCACGGTTTGACATTATAAATTAAGCCCAAATTTTCTAGAATATGTAATTTTGTCAAGTTTTCATTATCAGATAAAATAGAAATTATAACTATTTCTCATATTTTCAACCAATTATGGTAAAATTTAGTAATATGCTTTGTGGAACCTGACAAATTTGGTTGTTTTTTTTAACAAATCCTTATGGGATTTACGCAAGACAAGCGCATATATGAGGTGAAAATCATGTGGTGAGGTTGTAATTTTTGGTCATAAATATTATAGGATATTACTATATAATACCGTTCTGATGTCTCTATGGTACATGTCTGGGAAGTCTTTTGACATCATCGTGATATATTATTATGTTAAAATAGACGATTAGATCGTAATTGTTTATGTGCTCATATCTTTATATGTAAGTTGAATTAGGTCATATACAATAATTGTATTATGTACTTCTAAAATGTTATAAGCAGATCTGTTTAAAATTCTTTAATCTTACTGCGAGCATAGATGATTCTCTTACGATCATTTATTGATAAGCTGCTGCTATATATAAATACCTTTTTTATTTTAATGTAGTTCGTTTCTTTCTATATACAGCAGTATTATTGATAAACTTGTCAAAATTCGTCATAAAATATGAGAAAAATATAATATTTGACAATGGTATTTTAAAAAAAAATTCTCATAAATTCCTTTAATTAAAAATAGTGCCGAACCTATAACCAATAGTTAAGATAAACCTTCACGATTATCATAAACTCAATCCTTCCATTATTGATCAGACTACAAAGGATAGGTGATGCCATTCTACACATAGCAACTAATAAAATTATTTAGCAAATAATTCTTCTATAATGATCGCTTTCTAATGCTAATAAACAAAATTTACCAATTTATAACTTTAAAAATGCTTTAAAATTTTAACGTAATTGCTTAACAATTTTTGATCTAATATAGTAAATAAATTATGTTGTACGAAAACTGTGTTAAATACAGTACCGAGTCATAAGATGGTTCACTGTATATACATTTATGTGCATATAGTATGGAAAAAACAAAGTTATTTGTTGTACGTGCATTCATGTACAAAATTATATATATGAATATGATGGTGTAGTGGTGGTACTTCGCCGTATGTATACTACTATCCGAACAATGAATAAAACTATGATGATCACATATATAATACCAACAAAATGAGATTCTTCGTCTAAAATCCATAATAAAATGTAATACAAACTTCGTATTTTATGAAGAAGAGAATTTATATATTTCTATGTTATTAATGTATGGTGTGTATTCATAATTCAAAATTGTTATAATATAAAGTATATTTTATACACGACTCACAGTATATAGGATACAAATACATTTTTAAAAGAATTAGATGTTGCTCATTCGTACTGGTGTCGTCTGTTGGTCGACGGTATGTGGATAACAAACATTATCTCTATAGGTATATAGTTTGAGTTCTTTTATTATTTCAAAATTGTTATAAATACACATATTCTCTTATTATATTATATGTGTGCGATACAACAATATTTTTATTTATACACATGATTTTCACAATTTTCCCACTCATAATATTCACATTTTAGGAATGACCATGTTAGTAGTATTTGTAGAAACGTATAGTTTAGTTTAGTTATCGGTTTTTTGTTTTGGTTTTTGCTTTTTAGTCAATGAAATTGGTTTCGACGATATAGTGCGAGTGGTTGTGTTTTGGTTTTTTTTTTATTTTTGTTTTTGTGTTGTGCTATTATTTGAAAAAAAAAAAAAAGAAAAAAATTAGTAAATAAATAAATAAAATACGAAAAATATTATAAATAATTTATTGGAATAATTATAATAATAATAATAATAAAAATAATAATAATAATAATAATAATAATGTTGTAATAATAATAATAATAATAATAATAATAAAAGAAATTATAAACAATATTTAGTTTTAGACTAAACATATTTTAATATGCGATGTATTAAATTTATAAAATATATAGCAGAAGATTATATTTTTAAAAATCATTCATTATTTATGTTTTTTGTTCTGGTAAACTAATAACAAAATATTTTAGTATATATAATTGTTTATGTATGAATATATATCCATTTATATAAAAATCACAGTGTGTATAAAAACATTTGATGGATTTCAATTTTGATATTAATGCATCGTTGCATAGTCCCCTAAATTATTAAAATAAAATTGCGTTCATATTAATATATACCTATACTTTTTGTAACATTATACGTACGTACAAATCACACTATATATACGATATATGTAGATATATATATAGAGATTATACTCACGGTCTACGGTATATACGGTCATTAAAATTTCTTTGTGTTATTGTTTTCTTTTGAAAACTTTTGTATATTTCTCTGTTGCGTATTTATTTACCATTCTTAAATTACAATATATATATATTTGGCTGTAGTAGGGCCAACACATAATATAACCTACAACGATTATTATAAAATATATTTATTATTTTGTGCATCTTCTGTGTTTCTGTGTACGCGGCGTATTAATTTAAAAAAGAATAAAAATAATACTACGCATAATAATTAAATTGTTTATATATTCATTCATTTTAACCTTTTATATTATACCATTTATATGTTATGTTTTTATTTCATCTAAATAATCCCAATTTTTGGCTGAATTACATGTTCTATAATAGGTGTCCCTAACATATATATAATATGAGTCAATAATAATATATGACTATTTAACCTTTCAAAAAAGTTTGTCTGCATATTTGTTTGATGAAATTTAAAAAAAAATTAAACGATTTCGCAATTATTATTCAGTTTACACAATCGTTTCTTTAAAAAATATATCAAAACTACTGTAGTGTAGTGCTCCCAGGAAAATTGAAACATTAGATAAATTTCATATTATTGTAAAATAGAATAAATATAAACAAACGTAATATTTCTTTAGAAATATATATAAAATTTTTATAATCATTTTTATATAGTGGAAAATTAGTTTAGTTTTATTTTGATATGTCGCCGAATTATAATCAACAATTATCCAAATTATTGAATATGGATAAATTACCGCCTTCATTCATTTACAATACATATATATATATATTGTATTTTATGTCACCACTCTGGTTTTCTTCCGTACAATTAAATAAAATATATAGAATCCATCATACAATATAAAATGTATCAGATACTTTTGTATCTGGTATTTTTTTTATAGATATGGTACCTGTTATTTAAGTATTTTAGATATACAATTCAATTTTATTATATAAAAAAATCATCTTGTATATATTTTTATATTTTTTAAAATTTTTCTGAACGGTTTGTAATTGAGAATGTAAAAAATAGAGTAAATATTCATTCATTAATTGTCTATAATATATGTTTATTTTTTAATACTTTTTCTGATCACGAAGAGATATTGCTTTCAATTTACGATTTTTTCAATTGTACCGCATTGTTATTAAGAATTTTATATTTATTTTATTTTGTATAGATCTGATCTACCCCTCCTGCAGAGGATATCCAAAGTATGTAATATTCAAGTAAAATCTAAAGTAGGACAGGTTAAGTGAACCAAAGTAAATTCCAGCATCTGTCATGTCTTATTACAAAGTTCCATCCGTAACTATTTTATTTTAACACCATCGGATCCACTTTCAGGAATTGTTACCCTTCTCAATGATTTTTATGATACAGCTTTCTCGTACTTCAATGCGCTCTTGATCCCACCAATTGGCTATTGTATTTCGTAATTGATTTTATAAGATCCACATCACCTTTACATATGCTCATAAATTGTTTCAGTTTGGTGCCATGTATACCGTCACGAAAACCATATTTGAGAATAATTTGGTTACACAGATGTCTTTGTATTAAACAGATCCATTATTAACAATCCTCTGTATAGTACTTTATTTTATGAATGAATGATACATATCAGATCATAAATACATTTTGACTGGGTGTATCTCATTATCACATCATTACCATACCATAAGTGCTTCTAACGTTTTTGGTTTTTGGTGGATCTTGCAACATTTGGTCGTAATTTAAATTTTTTTTTTATTATCAATAGGATTCCAATTATTGTTTTCACAGAATTACATAGTGTAATCAATTTACAATCTTTCATAGTTTAATGGTGCAAATTTAATTATGCAGTATAGTCCAGTCATTCATATAACATTTCAATTACATTGATGGTTAAATAATTTTGATTTTGATTGATTTTATAATAGTTCCTCCGTACTATAATATTTTACAATTTATTAATTTAATATACATTTTCGGCGGCTGTCGAATCAGACCACTATATGGGTACCTATTCGTCCCACTACCGAGTGGTTCCGTGTAGCAGTGGTTATATTCATACAATCCATAGATTTCAGGTTTGATTACCAGTATTGGACAAGAAGTGACTTTAAGAAATATATATTTATCAATTTTTTTTAAACGATACTCCAATGCTATATTTTTTAATATATGCGTGCAGATAGATACTTAAAAAAAATACATACACCTACTAATTGCGATATATTTATTAGTTTTTTTTTCTATTTTCGTTACTGAATTTTATTCAAATTTTATTTCAAATAGAAATTTACATATCACCGAAATTTAAAAAATAGTAAACAATAATAATAATAAAGGTGTATCCAAATTGTGTGTATGGTATTATTATTATTATTATTATTATTATTATTATATGAATGCATATGTGGCGGCTCGCACTGTGTGTGTGTTATGTTATTTTTGTATATTTACAAATTTAATAATAATATTAAAAAAAAAAAACGCAATCATTATTCAATCATTTTAAAATTTCAATAATTTGTTTACACATTTATAAAGTAGTAATTATTTATTTATTAATGTTTTAATTTGGTGAACATTTTTTTTACACATTTTTCGGTCTTCTTTTATACAAAATATTATGTTTGTATATGCGCATTTATTTATAAATATACAAATTTAATATAATTATAAATATTTTATAGAAATAAAAATAAAATAAATAAAATAAAACAGGAAAATTAAATATTGTGAAATAAAGGTTTTAATAAAAACTAAAATAATACGATAATAATAATTTTTAATGATGTAGTTGGAAAATAAAATGTTGTTTAAAGTGCGATTGCAGACATAGAGAAGTTTTTTTCATATGTTTTAATAATATTTCTTGGTGAATTTAATTTTGAAAATCTTTTAATATCTATACTATATAGTCTATAGATAGAGAGACAAACACACACAGAATTTACATATCGTACAAAAATTAATAAGTAGAGATTACGTATATATCAATTTTCTTTATACGCTTACATTTTATGCATATTATTATTATTATAGAATATACATTAAGGATGGCATATACTTTTGATATAAATCACCATATGTGCCTATTATAAAAAAAGGATTTAAATATTTTATTGGTAAGTACATTGTGTCCATAATGTACATAATTTAGCAAATTAATTCAACTTCATATATTACATTTATATATAAATAACTTGTTGAATATATTCTATTACATATACAAACTCCTTTATATAAATATAGGGACTATACCAGTTTTAATTCTATATAGATAGGGTAAATTATCAAGTGATAGGCATCGACAATTTTACAATTTGCTTGTACTATAAACAACGCCAAATTTGACTGTAAATATTATAATTTTTTAGTATTTATTAAACTCATCAAAATTGCAAATAATGTATAATCTTTTAATTTTGTTGTTAGAAATCTGTTAACATGTTAGTATGATTATGTTTGTTTCAATATATGAAAGGTATTTTGATTTTATTTCAGTGATTACTTACTTGTTTAGTGCCTGCATGTGGAATTTAGCACGCTTTTCCAACCAGATCTATCTTCAGTTAACGTCATCCAATCTCGAATTTTTAGAAACCATAAACCATCATGTCCTCCAACTTAAGGCCTTAGGTTTTTTCGGTTTTTCTATTTCCATTTCAATGATATAGGCACCTAAATCTGTAACAGAAAAATATAACAGTAATAAGTGACAGTAATGAATAGATTAATTAATAAATTTTCAAATATTTTTACTAACAATTATTAAAAATAAGAAAACCACAAACTGCTTCTTTTTTTTTTCAAAATTTCAGATATAATAAATATAAGATAAAAGTTCGGTTATGATTTTAAAATAAAAGGAGAAATTATGAACATCATTTTTAAACCAAAAATTTCTTTATGCTATATAAGACAGTAATGATATTTCAGATACTCAATAATTCGAACAGGAAAACACAGTATTCATTCGATACTCTATATTCCAATGAACCCAAAAAAATTGCTGCACGGTTGCAAAAAAAGGTATGTTGCAATACAAAAATCCTTTTGATTTGAATTGCTTATTGTTAGACCTTGTACTGTCAAGTGTAAAAATATCTTAGAAAATAAGTTAAATAGTGCTCGACTGCTGTCATCTTTAATCTTCACAATTTAGCTACAGTTCAAGACCATCGAATAAATTGTAATTTAGTAGTTATTCTAATTCAGGTTATATGTGAATAAAATGGGAATTAAGTAGAACTTGACCGCTTGCATAAAAATATTTTATTATAGTCCATGAATGCCTATTCTATTACTTGAAATATGCGGAACTATATGACAGTGATAGAAATTGTATAGGTATAGAAATAATAATAAACATGAAATAAACTCTAAACCGTAAACTTAATTTGTATGATTGTTATAGCTCGTCTGAAAAATATAATTCCTTATTTTCACCTACATAAATACACAGTAATTAAAAATCAAAGAAACATTCATATGGATGCCCATCACTGTGTGCCAAAATAACATTGCCGATCACTAAATAATTCGCCCTATACAATTTTTATTAACAAGATATTATTTTTCTGTATCCAATATTTTATATCATTATATTCGCTAATGTTATACTTTGAACCCTTTTTATATTATAATTTTATCCATATGTGGATATTGTATTTCACATAGATAGATGCCCGCTCAGATATAAATAACTATACCCACATATCTGTATAATAAGCAAATAATTTTTGAAATAAAGCGATTATTGATTTAATAAACCCTTTTACTTTTTATTAAAATATCTATACAATATATTATAATTTATTATATAAATAGGACATTTGATGCAGATAAAATGTATCAGATCACATTATTATCTATATATATTTAGTATATAAATGCCATATAGTACATGAATGCCACATTAACTTTGTACATATAACTACACGTCAATATTTTATAATATCCAATAACAATGTCAACAGCAGTTTTCTTAATATGAATGTATTTAATTTGGTTATTTCTCGTTCGATTTTAATTTTGTTCAATTATATTATAGAGAAATATGAACGATTATTCAAAAAATCATATGCAGAACATGTTTTCTGTACCAGTTCCAGTATGCTGGACGTTGAAAATGGGAGTATATGTGAAATTCCTAAGAAAATGATGGGAAATCCATAGCCACAGGACAAGTTCAATGTACCCGCACAATTTGACTATTTCTCATTCGATTTACAATAATTTTATATTAACTATAATAATGGGCTTGTATAAACAATCCCTAATACACATAATAGTTTGTACTTATAAATTCTGGAAAATCTCAATAACCAGGATAGTCCTCAAAACTATAGTATAAATACACCAGAACTTGATTATTTCTTGATCAAATCCGTTTAAATTGGATTCTGGATGTCAATAATTATCATCATCAGATTTACATATAATTGAATATCATACTGCATTATTTTAATACAATTTTGGTTGTATATTTATATGATCAATTTAACAGCAAAGTACAGCTAGTTCTTTAAAATCATCGGTATAAGTAGCCCATGTATCGTATAGTTTTCTAAGCAACTTTAAATTTACCTTATCGTTATTCTAAACATGCATACACAATTTGTACGATTTTCAAATTGAAAGTTTTCAAATAATTAAATGATAATATTTTAAAATTTTTCTATTTGCAATAGTATAAAAGTACAATGACCTCACCACATTCACTGCACTGATTTGAAATAGAAATGTACACAATGTATAGTTTTAGGTTGGTGCTATATAGTTTATGGAACGATAAAATTCCACTACAATGTTGCACCGCTATTAGATTTAGGAATCTAAATAATTGTATATGTATATAAATTTTACCAAAGGGGTGTGCGATCTTCCGCCAAATGAATATATGAATTTATACAATAATTCAATTATATAATAGAGATACTTATATACATGTGATGTGAACTATATACATTTATAAAATATATAATGAAAAATAGAAACACTTTGTTAATTATGCTTTTCCTTATATATCATCGACACACACAGACAGGATATCTTTTATATCAAATATTACATTGCATAAATTATAAAATTTTCATGTTTTTCTGTTCCTTATGTGCTTTTACATACTTGAATAGAAAATAGAAAAAGGATTTTTTATTGTAAAAATTATTCCATAATATAACAAAGAAAAAATAAACAACCCCCTTATGTGTATTTAAAAATTTGTAAATAAATATTTGTATATGGTATACAGACAAGACACATATTATTTGACTGCACGCATACACATATCTATATACTTACAAAATAGAAAACCCAGTCTCTCTCTATTTGAATAATGTTGTGTGGTTGATGTGTGACTGATTGTATTTATATAGCATATATGGGGCTATTTTGTTTATATGCGGGGTCACTGCACGCGCAGGAGTCATTTATAATATACTATTGCATATAAAATACACAGATAAAAATGTACATAAATTTTACCCTAACAGGTGGTAACCCAGGGCAACGAGATAATCGTTTTAAATTTGTTATATATTGTAATATATGTATGTTATATTATTTGATGAATTTACGTAAGATAAAAATAAAAGGATAATAAATAAATCCTTCGCGGTTTTATATTTTATAGAAAAAAAAATAATATAATTTTTTTTATTTTTAACTAACAATAAAATGTTATAATCCGCGATGTTATAAAAAAAACGACTTTAATAATATATTTATTATTATTATATTGTATATATCATTTGCACCACACGCCCGCACGAATACAGTTTAGCTCAAACACATGGAAAATTCTTTTACGAAAATATAATAATATTAAATACATAGCTCAATATGTTAGTGTTTTCACTTGGAAAATTTTTTGATCCTTGTGAAACCGCAACCAATTTATTTGTTATATTTCAAATTTGGGATATTAGAGATCTTCTAATGTATATAGAAAAACTGTTTAGTTTAATTTTCCAAGTCCAAGATAGCACATTTCCTGTGATTCAAATAATAAATTGCCTCTCGGTTGACTTACGGGTGATAAAAATTATTCCTGCCCTATGTTAAGCTTAAATACAAAGTTATAACAATAGAGTGATTCGATTCAATGGGCGTAGTGGTACTGACATGATAAAAAATTTTCAATATATTTCATTCGACAAAATTCCTAAAATGAATTACCGCATTAGTTCGTATATATATATGGAATCAAAAAGCAAATATCATTGAAAAATATATGGTTAGATTAGACACCATTCAGAGATTAACAATGTCTGCAGACACACAACGTTTTGGGCAATTCACCAATAATAATAATTGAAGTAATAAAGAATATATCAAAATATAATTTCTGATCAATGGGTGGATTGTTATATGTCCATTCACATATCTTCAAAACGATAGGTCAACTTCATCAAGAAAAAAGTAAGCATCAATATTAGATGCTCGCGAATGAGGTGATTATTTTTATAAGCGAAAGATTAGAAAAGAAGTAAAATATTTTAGTGCCACATGAAATTACTGACTCAACTCTATTAAAAATCATTTAATTGGATATGCAATTCAAAACATTGACGTCACAAAACAGACGTCTTTTTTTATCACTAATTATGTTCGTAATTTTTTGTATTAAAATTACATTTCATAAAGAAACCGGTAATAAAATTAGAGCAATATATGTTCAACATACGAAGAAAACAGTCACGACTATAGAATAATGTGTGACTTTTTTAATCACACAGTCACACTTAATTTTCGCATATGCAAATTTTTATTTATTGTTATTTACTTGTTAGATGTAAATAACACGAATTGTAACAGTGTATTGAAATTTAAACGTGTCTTATAAGAAATGTGAGAGTTTCAAAAAAACCAAGCCGTCGTTTAAAATTTACCATTCATTGATTGATTAAACAAATTTAAGGAAGAAAATTAAGATATTACTGTTAAAATCAAATATGAAAATTATGTGCATAGTTAGGAAAGCTTTCGATAATTGCAAACCAACTGCTTCAATTGTTTTATACTTTCACGCAGAGTAATTTGTCTTCACATCTTTGCAGGTTTTTACCTGGGTTTCTGCTTCGGCAACCACACTTCTGCTTCGTGTACATCTTGGTCTGTGAATTCATTTACCACCTGTGGCAATTGGAAAATATGCTTGGCAAATCATTAGAATTTACCGTACCAATCTTCTTCGCTGGAAATCTTTGCATATTATTGCATATATTGTTATTAACATATTATTAACATAACATGTCTGATGTTTTGAATTAATTCTACAAAACTACATCTGTATGGTATCGAAAGTTATATGTTTCCTAACGCCTATCCATTACCTGAATATATAATATGAGAAAATATTAAATATTATATTTATATGTAAGCCGGAAAATTTTCCATAAATATGTGCAAGACTGTAAAGTATATAATTTAATAGTTTTTAATGTATGTATAATATATGAAAAAAAAAAATTAAAATATACAACAATTTTCCTCACATCATACACATTATCATATCAATTTCATTACATTTATATTTTTTTTCCTATATTTTCTTTAAAAAAAAAATATTTTTTTTTCTAAACATCACATCGTGGTAACGCTCTAGTATCGTACATAAATAAAACACATATACACCTATAGAGAGTACAACAAAACATTAAAAACATAAACAATTTTATGTGGTGATATAATTTTCCGGTATATAAAAAGAAAATATGTAAATATATACAATAATACGCAGTGCATATATAACAAAAAAAATATATAGGACATTTAATTGTGTGTATATTTTCTTTTCTATACTGAAATATAATTTGTCCCATTTTTTTAAAATTTAATTTAATATTATTTCTTTACTATTTAAATATGTATTGTAATGTGTGTGTGTGTGTACTATTATAAAATTTTTAACATCATCACCATTAAAATTGAAAATTAAATAATGTATAATAATGAATCGTATAGGTGTTTGCGGTGAAATCGTGTGTTATGTTATAATGGTCTATTTTTTCATTCATTAAAAATATACAATTGTAAATATAATTATTTTGAAATTTGTGTCATTGTGCCTGCATTTTACATTTTTGTATTATATAATACATTTAAATTCATATGTTGGACTAATAATAACAAATTCTAATAAACAATATTCCCTCTATAGTCTATACTTTTAGTTATGACATGAGTAATTGAGTACATAATTGTATTTATTTTCGTAAATTTTATATAATAATTTTATTATTGTGTGTGCATATTATTTGATGCATAAATTAAAATAAAAATATAAATTATCCATACCAAAAATAAATTTTCTTAAACAGATGTCATAATAATTTTCATGATATTGTTCACATACTATATGTGTATTTAGGATATAATATTGGGTTGGCAACGAATAAATTGCGTTTAATGAAAGTATAATACAATTTTTTTTTTGGATAAAATGTAATAACTTTATTAAAAAATGTATATTGTTTATTTTGTTCGATGTCCCTTTTATTTATGATCATAATTATACGTTCATAAAACTTCCAGTCCTTATCGGCAAAAAATTAAATTGACATCATCATCATCATTGTTGGAATTCTTACCATTCAAGATGTTTTGCAAATTTCGAAATAAATAGTAATATATGATGATGCAAGATCAGGACAATATGATGTGACTTTTCGATTTACCGATTCTGGTCGCTTTTGTTAAATTGTGTTGTTCAGTTTGGTCATGTAGTTATTAAATATATACTTTTGAATTTTATTAGTTTGGTTGCGTGGTAAAAATTTAAAATAGATAATGTCTTTGTAATCCCAACAAACCATAACCTTTTTTTTCGATAAATATCAGTTTTAGATGTTGTTTGTGCTGGGTCAACTTGCTTGCTCCACACGGTTTTTTTCCAATTACATTATTTTAATTTCCTATTATTAATCCTTTCAAAAAAGGATCATTTTCTTTACATTATAAGAAAATTGCTGATGACAATGCATTGTGTTAAGTGATTTTGTTTAAGTTCATGCGGAAATCCATAAATCAAGTATTTTCCCATAGCCAAGTTGTTTTAAACGCATGAAATTGAAATGTGATGCATCGAGCTTCTATGCAATCTCATGTATTGTACTATGACAATCCGTATCAGTTATTTGTTTGAGTTGGTCGTCATCATCTTCAACTGGACGATCTGAACGTTGTTTATCTCTGAGAGAAGCGTACGTTCCTTCGTGGGGAAGCAAAAAAGTAAAATATATCGGGAAATGATCATTGATTTTCCAATTTTTCAACAAAAACTAAAAACAAAATATAAATTTTTTACAAAATTACATTTCGATAAAAATTCATCAAAATTCGTATATATGTAAAAAGTGCAATTTATTTGTTGCCAAGCTAAATATTTCACAAATGGTAAAATTATATATGTAATATCATAAAGAAAATTGCGTGATAAATATAAATAAATTGGGTTTTTGTATAACTTAATAAATAAAATAATATAATGAATAATAAATAAATGATTGTTTATTAATTGAATATTATAATAAATAACTTGTATTCATTACTTTACATTTACAGTGTGCCATAGAATTATATGCAACATCATCGATTTTATTTCCTTATAATATTTAAGCGATCTCCCCGTCCATATAGATCGTAAGAATTTATTATAATTCAGTTCAAATAAATCAATCTAGAATTATATTATTGTACATTATGAATATTAAGTGCATATATGGTTATTTCTAAAATTTCTTATCAGTTCTTCAATTCGTTCAACGAAATATTTGGTGTGGTGGGGTAAGATGAAATAATTTGTAGATTTCTACAGTCCAAAAATAGGCACTCTATTTTTCAATCCGATGAAACGCTTACAAAAACTATACGTTGCAAAAAATATTTAAAGAATATTGCGTATAAAATTAAAAATGTTATTCGTATAAGAATAATTTTGATGCTAAACCAAATTCCTTGATTTTTCTCATTAATTCTTTCATTTACTGGCTTTCAAACAACGATCTGATCCACCATATAAATTTTATATCATAATATTTAATTATATTAATTAAAAAATAAATAAATTTATTTAAAAATAATTATTATTTTTAGTTTTTATCACATACAATATTATGAGAAAATAAAATCGATGGTCTTGGCTATAATTATTATTCGGCACACACTGTAGTTTTTATTTTATATTTTCTGTATCATAAAATAGCGAGCGAAAATAGAATTTTTGTATATTATTTATATTGAATTCAATTATGAATTATCGTATAATATATAAGAAAATTATATATAACTAAGCGGTTATAAACCTTGGGTTAACCTTATTCATGCTGTTTGTGGTATATAAAATAAATTGTTATTATAGAAAATTATGGGCACATTACTTTGTATCCAAAACATTTTTCATCAAATTTATTTTATTTGTTCTTTTTGAAGTATGATAATAATGAATGTTAACCCTTTGGATAATTTTGTACCTAATTCGGTAAATAAATTTCAAGCTGTCGCCAGATCTAAATCATATCTCGTTTTTCTGCTCCCATAACGACATACACACACACACACAACAAAACTTTCTTTCCATAAACATTTCGATTTGGAGTCGATTTAACTGGTTGTTCTGGATCAGTTCCATATATTGTATATTTAGATCGTGTATATACTATTGTTAAAATAAATCAATTTTTCTTCATCACAACTACTGTCTTTCAAAATTTCACCATATAATTTTTATATTCTTCTATGCTTTACTCAATCCATCATATGGCCAGCCAATTTCATTTGCCTTTTAATTGTAAACAATCAGAAATTGTATGTTGTGTATTATATTTTTAATTAATATGGCTGGCGGTTGTTCATTGTAATCAAATTATGTTTGCAAATCGGTATCTTCAAATATTTTCAGAATCAATTTTCAAAAATCAAAAAAAAAATCACATTCAACGATCTTCTACGGCAAATTTTGGACAACCAAAACGTAGAAATAAGGAAAATATTTGTTTCTTAAATGCAGTTTAAATATTAAATGATATTATTATATATTATATGTAAAAGGTATTGCTAAAAACACACACTCATACACAGTCTTTGATCTTAATTCCAAATGAAAATGTAATTTTCTCGAATTCAATTTCATTGTGCACAATGTTGTTAACCACAACAGTACATATATTGAATAGAAGAAGAACAGCATTTAGAAGAAAACGCATAGTCAACGTTCAACTGCGAATATATAATTTATTATGTACCAATTGGCTAGTATAATCGTTTGGTAGGCTTAGGAGTCATACTCGTCGTAATAAAAAGTGTCTTGTTGAGTTATATTATTATATAAAAAATAATGATTAGAGATTCAGATTTGGATTAACCTTTATTTTGTATCGTGCGTATATAGACAACATTTTATGTTAAATTATGGGTATAACCCAATTCCATACACTTCATATTAATTTTCCATCATCATTTGCATTTTTTTTTTGCATGAAACATGCGATATTAAAATATATGCGACGTTCAAGCATGTTCTTTTACTGAAATGACACTGTTAGCAATTGTGTTGTTCAGAAAAATTCTATTTTAAACTATTACAACATTTATGTGATTGGTATCTCTGAACTGCAAGTGTCTATATATATATATTGATGTCCTTATAATTTTGTAATTAACTGTTTATATAAATCTAATATGTGAATGATTGTATACAAAAGAATTTCGAGGAGTAAATTTATTATAAAATTCTTAAAATAGTCTCACAATTTTATTAGATTGTCAATGTATAATAAAAAATAAAAAAATATATATATATATTTTAAAATTAAATGAGATAAGCAACTATTCATATCGAAACACATCATCTTATACATATAGAAACACGACACATTCACAATATTATTAAATATTTCTAAAATTAGGAATATTAACATATAATATTTTAGTATGTTTTCGAGATGAGAAAAAAAGAATTTAATTGTTTATTATTATTATTATTATTATAAACATTTAGAGAAAAATATTTAGCATTCATTAAAAGTAATTAATTTCAATCGATAAACAAATATTTTAGAATCGTATGAATATCTATACTAACTACAACTATAGCGCTAGGAAATATAAATAATATGTATTGTCTAATTTTGAACAAATACATTTTAAAATTAATATTATAATTTCAAATACACAATTCACCAACACTAAATTAAAAGTAAAATTATAATTTTATTTACATTTTTTTTTTAAATCATTCGTTTGAAAAAAGAAAATAAAAAAATTTAATTATTTTTATTTTTTTTAATTCAATTGTGTATGCGTACAATGTTTTATATACATAATTCATTTTTTAAATGTTAGTTTATAGTAATAGATATTTAATTATTAACTACAATATTATACTCGTATAGTACGTAAATGGAGAGGCGCGTCAGAACTACTCGAATTATATATAGATAAAAAATATATTTCTTATATAGTTTCTAACTAAAACCAAAGTCGAGTGGTTAATTTTGAGATTTATTTAACATTTAAATTCCCATATTAATTAACATTTTTTTTTTTTTTTAAACAATTGTTAAGTTTATACTAACTATAGATTTAAAATATGTAAATATATGTATTTTGTATATGTTTATATAATTTATTATTTATTATATACATATAATAATAAAATATGTATATATATATTCGGTGTTAAATGGATGATATAATAACATGTTTGTTTTGTGCTTACTGACTTTTAATTTGTGACTTAATCAATTGTAATATAAAGAAATTTTATAATATAAATTCGAGAATAATTTTTAAAACGATAAATGTCGAAAGGTAATTTGTCTTTCAATTTAAATTAACATAATGTATATAATTTGCACGTGTAGTTTTTTAATAATTAATATCAATATTTTAAAATATACCAAAAGAAAACTATATCTATATCTATTGCCTATAATTTCTAATCGACGGTGTAATAATAAGAGTATTTTAATGTAAAAATTATTATTACTATTATTATTTTATTTATTCAATAAAATTTTATTCCCACTTAAAATATATTTTCTTTTTTAAGGGATATAACGTATTTGTTATTAATATTATTAAATCTCAATAGTATTTAATATTAATATTATTTTTAACATTATATAGTTGTCATATAATCATAAAAATGCATTTTATAATCAAGCAAATGCATTCATGTAGAACAAAAACAATGACATTTTAAATTAATATAATAATATTATTGTATATTTTTTATACACCATCGGGTCGGAAAATAAACATTAAGATTAAGTAAAAAGAAACAATAAATTTATTTTTATAAAAATAATTAATTTATTCGGAATATTTTCTCTCAACTGAAATACATTTGCACGTTCAACAGTGCATCAAATGATTTTTATTTTTGAGCCGTGGATTGAAATGTTTCTGAGCGGTCTTTGCGATTGTTCAATGTCGTCAATTAATTTATTTTCATCGCCAAATAAAGTGAAGGGAATAGAAAATATCCGTATGGAACTAAATCGAGTGGATAACAATTGTAGCAAATAAATTTGCATTTAAGTAAAAAAAAAATCAGTGGTAATTGTCGCGCACGATGAGAAGATACGCATTATTGTATACGCAGAAATCGCCAATTGCCTGGCTCTTGATATTCAGGACGAATACGTCTTAGCAAACGTTTCAATACAGTAAAGTAATGCAAAGCATTAATAGTTGTTATACACCTTAGTACAGAATCTTTCGGCATATAGTAAAAATAAATTATAGTTATTTATGACTTCATGAAACGAATATTTTTAGACTTCCATATTTCGGGTGATCGCCATTCTTCAACTTGACGTTCATTCGTTCTGGTCATAATTGAAAACACTGTACAATAATTTTCTAGAAATTATTATCACTTTCAGTTTTTTTAATGATATATTTTTAGAACGATCAATTCGATGCAATTACTGATCATCATACCGTCAATTATCATATCTCTGGACAAACTTTGAATTCACCTTTCGTAGGCAAATTTATTCAGTCAACATCTCATAAAATGTTGTTTTTGTTATACCAATTGTTTCATTTGAATGAATTGCACTGAAGATTTCTTACTATAATTTTCACGAAATCGTGCACGGTTTCATCAATATCTACGCATCTTCTATATGTCGTCTTTGAATCGTCGACGCCACTCTAAAACTTGTGTATTTGATGATTGATTGATATTTTATTTGTTCTTGTTCTTGACCGACGCACAAAAAGTACTGTCACTTAATGTATTCTATATTAACTAAATAGGAACGATATCTTATGAAATTATAACAATTTGTTAAGAACTGTTCACAGTACATAAATCAATCAGCCGCCTTACCAGATCCATATATATATATATTAAATATTCATTGTGGTTATTTTTCGGACAGTCGGTGTATATATATTATATTCATTGTATTAACTAGTTGTAGTTTAAATATAAAGGTTTAACATGATTTCATGTATATAAAAATATACGTATGTGATGTGAAAATGTGATATAGCAGTGAGTGCGAGATGTGCTTGAAGATATAAATGTTGGATTAGTCATTTTGTATATAAAAAATATTATATAAGAATTATTTATTATAAGAAGCTATTTTATGAAAACTCTGAAAATATAACTTTAGTATAAAAAATTAACTATATAGGTATATTAAAATATTTTATAATATAATAATAATATTCTCTATGGAAATTATATTTGCATACAAATAATAATGTACATGACGTCTTAATAGATATATGAATGTGAAACGAACAACTTATGTTAACTTTAAAATGCATGACAAAATATATTTACATTAACAACAGTGTCGTGAAGAAAAATTACCCTTCCCTGTCTACTGGTCCATTCTGGCAGTTTTTATTAATTGTTATTATTATAGTACTGATCACGGTCAGTAATTGTTTTACCCTTTTATAGTTCACAAGGTTTTTGCGCTGATCAATACCATTATTCTGTAGTAGTTTTCTTCACTAACAAAGCATATCGTAACAGGATTAAGATAACTTAGGGTCATATGGAAGTGTCCGGAATTAGTGTAGAAAAAAAATTCTTTCTATATAACAATAAAATTTCAAGATAATTATAATTATTATAGCGGTTGGTTCAAAATAGAACAAAATGATGCATTTTACTTTTATTATGCCACTGAAAGCCGATTAATTTTTGTTGTACATCAATTTAATAATCAATTATCGTTTTATGTTTTTTATCATAGATCCTTTTGTTTGATTGTGAGTTCAATAACATATTCATTATCACCTATAATTAATTAACTTTGCCAATTTTTCCATAATATAATTAAAAAATAAACAATAAGTTGTAATAAGTTTTATGTTTTCATACACAGGATTACTTTGAAAATAATAATGAATTTATAATAGCCATTTCTCTTTGTAGTGTATATACTCGTAAATAAATATATAAATTAATAACTTGTTGGCAAATTGAAAAACTTTACTACTAAAACATATAACTTAATTTCATAATAACACACATTCAACAAAATTATAGTTTAGTTAAGACTTTTAGAGGTTATTAGTATATATATATAGTCGTTTTACTTTTATTTTATGTCTATCATCATCTCGAGGCATGTTACAACAAGTGAAACACACGTAGTATAAACAATCTAATAAATAGTTAAACGTCTGAATGGTAAATTCAATACATTTTCTCTATAAATTGTTGTATACGACAAATTTATAAATTCAAATATATAATATGCATTGGATTCAGTAGTGCAGTTGTTTGGCTATGCAATTAAAACGCGACTATCTTAAGAATAATTGCACAATTAACATCTATCGAAGCGAATGAAGACCATTTGTTGAATTATAATACATTCACATACAGAGTAATTTACAAACTTGAGTGTAATCTTAGATAAATTTAGTTGACGCAGTGTGTTAACAATATATTGAACAGTTGAAATTAATAAAAATTAACAAATTCCTATAGTTTATGGCTTATATTTTTATAAGATAAATACCCAACCACACAAAACACACACACCCATCAATCACTGCAATAATTTCATGTCATATCCAGTAGCGTCGCGTGAATTTTTGATTTAGGTAGACGTTTATATACACTTCGAACCAACTGTATTAATAAAGGGTCGTTAATTATAGTTTCGAAAAATTTCCAGTTATTATTTATAATATAAAGTTTGTAAGTTAAGAACGGTGACTGTATCAACATTAAAAAAATTAATACCTTTATTTATTATTAACAAAATCATACGCGGTCGATTAAATGAACAATAAAACCTTTATATTTTCTTATATACTAATTCAATTCGTCTAGGCTTACTGGCATAAATATCTATAATCTTTTCTTTGAAGTCTGGTTTTCGAATTAATTCATATAATAGGGCTTTCTCAATAGACATAGTGCATAAATTTGATAATCTTTCCTGATTCATACTGTTTCTAGAAAAAGTTTTAATTCTTTTCAACGTGCTCATTGCACGTTCACTAGATGAGGTTGTGATTGGTATTGTTAAGAACAGCACAAGCAATTTGGTCAATTCTGTATATATACTTTCCAAATTATTTTCAATAATGAATTTATAAAGATTTAATGGATCCAGTCTTTTTACAGGATCGCTGTAAACAATTATTAATTCATTTTTCAATTTATCTTTTGAAAATAAATCAGGATATGTTGTCAGTAATGACTTCAACACCTCCAAACGCAATGAAACATAAAATCAGAATGATCGATCAATGAAAGAATGAGAATAAAAAAATTAATAAAATAAAAATACAACACAAACAATAAGCAAAACAGTAAGAGTACTGTCTACACCGCATGTATAATAAATTCCAACATTATATAATTTTTATGCATGTGTATGTTAAATATTTTACTTAACTTTTAATATAAAATTCAATGAGAAGTAGTCGCTTTTTAAACTGACTACTTCACACACACATGCGGCATATCGATAGCATGTTTCTCAATTTCTCTATTTATTTAGTTTAGTTTATACGACATGTTTATATAATTTGTAATGCTTACTCGTATCTATGTATATATGCATACCATATAAATTTTATATACAGTATATATATGTAATCGCATATGTAATCACATATGTATATACTGTATATAAAAGTTATATGGCATGCATATATACATAGACAGAACCATTTAGTGATTCAGTACAAAATAAGTAAAGTCAATCAAACAAATTTTCATATGGGGATTTTAATAAAAATTATTTTGCATTTTTTTTTGTACTTTTTTTCTGTAATTTTTAAGTAGACGCCGTCTACTCTGTCTATATGGACGCGACGCCACTGGTCATATCTGATTTTTATGCAAGAATGAATAATACTTTTATTAATAATAGAATTATTGTATCCTTAGGCACTTATGAGCAAAGAGTTAATTCTTGTAACAACGAAATTTTGTTGAATTATAATTGTTGAATAATTAACAATATTTGTATTTGTGTACACATTTATTTGTGTGTTTATTTAAATATTATACACAAATTTACTTTACTAATTTACGCATATTGCGTTGTGAAATCTTTTTAAATTAAAAATGATACTTATGTAATTTAATGTTCGAACACACATGGGATTAATTATAACTATCATTTATTAAAATTTAATTTACATTTTAAAATAGACAACATACCTATATATTTACTACTTTGTGTGCATGTATATGTGTGTGCATTAACTTCATGTTTATGCGTTTTTTATATTCTGTTTATAAAAACACATTTAACTTTTAAATTTGTAAGACAAAAAACTAAAAACATTATAATTTATTAAATTTTTATTCTTGACCTTACAGTGTGCGTATACAAATGTTAATAATATAGGTACACATGTTTTCGTTGTATATTCTTACCATTTAAAATGAATACAAATTAATTGAATGCATTTATATAAACCCGGATTGGAAACATAAAATGCATTTTTTATATTATACATTTGTTTAAAATTCAATTAAAATAATGATTGTATCAATTAAATTGTACGTATTTATTGAATAAGAATATCATGTCTTTGACATTTAAAAATATTATTAATATCTTTCTACATATACAATTGTGTGCGCATTATTAACATAACATTTCTATTGCTATTCAATAATTTTGAGCTATTATATAAGATATCTATTATATTATATCTATAATCTATAACTAATTGGATATACAATAGTACAGGGTGTATTAAAAAAATCAAATATTCAAAATCATTTCCAAATCGGTAATATCGTCATTATTGACCCCAGTCAGGTTATTTGTTATTCGGGTAAGAAAATTTGTTGTTTTCATAGCAAAGAGTTAATCTTTAGTTAAGTCTTGGAATCTTACACTATCTACTCTATACCATAATAAACCGGAATGGCTATGTAAACCATTGAATACGTAGTTCGTATTGCCTTAGCTTGACATTTTACATAAATGATTAGTTCTTGTGATGTGTAAGGGCATATGTTCTACTGGTCACATTGCATAACAGATTGCTGATCTGCTTGGGTGGCTAATATTTAGATGAAATTTTGTATGTGAATATTTATAATCGAATTTTTTTAATATGAATTCGTTTCTTAAAAAATTCCTTTAAAATTTCATGTAAATTTTCCGTACAGAGAGAATTGGACGGGTATAAATATTTTTATGAGTGGCTAACATGCGTTGCAAGCATTGCATCCATCGTGAGTCGCTCCGACCAAAAAAATATCTATGAAAATAAATGAGTTCTACTGTGAAGAGATGGTGTATTTTCATGCATTTCAATTTTTTTCGGCGAGACGCACGCAACGAACGTAACGTATCATTGTAGTTACCCGGTTTGCACATTAGTTAAACACTTAGTATTGGAAAGCTGCAATGAAACACATAACCGCACATGTCAGTCAATTGATTTCCTAAATATACACACAAAAATTACTAAAAATCCACACACCAAACAAACAACACACTCGCAATTGAAGCATTGTACGAACTCGAGAACTTCTATAAACATCTCTTCTCTACGAAAAAAATTAAACAATCCACTATCAACAACACGTATTTAATTACACACACTCCCAATGAACTGGAGATTCGAGAACTTCCATAAACATCTCTTCTCTTCGAAAAATTTAAACAAATCACTATCACTATCGACAACACGTTTTTAATTACATACTCCCGCTGAGGCATCGAACGAACTCGAGGACTTCTATGAACATCTCTTCTCTTCGAAAAAATTAAACAAGCCACTATCACCACTATCGACAACACGTACTTAAAAATTTTCACTGATAGGCAGACCAAAAAGCCCGATCGGCTGATTATAAAAAACACAAACACCACGTTTTCACACTTAAACAAAATTTCGTATTTCGTAACCGCACTTACGTATAACTTTACAAAATATTTTATGGAATTTTAATTTTCCTATATACTATATTTTGATATATTATATTAACGAATTATAAATACAAAATGTTAAAAATTATTAGTTTTTCGTAAATTTTTGAATGAAAAACAATATTTTTTTAATATTTTTTAATATCAATATTATCTCACACAATTATTGCTTAATTCAAGTTTTGTTCAAAGTGGATAAAAAACATTGGGATACATGAAAAGATAAAATTAGATAAAAAAAAAAAAAAAAATAAAAAAAGAAGGAACTAAACGTGACCATTCAATACGACGGCATACAAAATATAGGTATAGTTCGAAAAAGTTATATGGTGATATGTAATCAATCACTAAAATCACTTTTCGTTATCCTCCGCTAACGATGTTAATTTATTAAATTTCATATTACTTGATGTTCTTTTATTATTTATTATTTGTATAAGATCAAATTTATTAATTTTTTACCTTATTTTAATTAATAATATTATTAATTAAATTATAAATTTAAATTATTTGATAATTAACTATAAAATTAAACATAACAAAGCGTTAAAAAAGGTGGTGAGCAAGCGTACTTATTTTTATTTTCTTAATAAACTAACTAAAATTTTGAATAAAATTATATGCAAAGAAAAACAATATATTTATTTATAATAATATGTAAATAAGAATGGCTTTGAGCTTTGTGGTATTAAGGTAGGTCACCCACGCCCTACCCCTGAAACGACAATAAACAAACAAATAATATTTATAAGAAAAAAAGTACAAGAAAAATATGTATTTTTTTTCCTATTTTTTAAATTTTTTGTATTGTTTATCGTATTTCCAATTATTATACACCTATTAATTTAATTTTGTCTTCCTACTGGTAAACTGTTGGTATACGCCATATGGTCGGATGCCTTTCCGTTTCAATTTCCGCTATTTTTCATAGGAAATTTTTCGGTATAAATACTTTTAATACTGAAACTTTTCTGCTTTGTTCGTTTATGGAATAAATAGAAACACATCGCTATGCTCTAATCACCCATATAAAAATAATAGAATTATGAAAACATCTATCTTTCGTTAATTGCCGTATAATTGGTAAATTGTTATATACTGCGGAGTAATTTACCAACTTGGCTGTAACCAAAGGGTTTATTAGATGACAAAAAGCTCAATATAGCAATATATGGCTATGAAAATTATAGCACAGGTATATTTACATATATAATAAATTCTTGGCAATAAACATAAATAATATTACATAAAAGAATCTTCTTCAGAGAAAATATTGATATAAATTTCTGATATATATGTTTCTTTTGTATATTTATTAAAAATATTTCTTTTCAAAAAATTATATATCTATAAATTAAATACGAGCAATATAGATATTCAAAATTATATAAAGTTGTAGACATGGTATTTGTATTTATAAAAGATATAGTATATTAACAATTTTTATTGAATGGATGAATAAATAAATAAAATGACTATTTTATCATAATAATTATTTTATATTCAATATAGTTATCTTATATTTATATTTACGCATAACAAAAACTACTAGAAGCATCTGCAATTTGCAAAAATCAAATATTCTAAATTTATGTGAAATTGCATACTCCGGAAACATTTTGCTCACCATTTGTTAATTGCTGACTTCACAAAGAAACAAAGATTTTTGGTCCTTTTCGTAGACTCGTGGATAGAGAGATACACCGTGCGTTCATAGGAACGATAAAAGTTAAAAAATATAACTTTTTTGCATACATCGTACAGTGCAACGGAGTGTTGTAATTTATCTTTCATATTTATCGTTCACTGGTAAAATGATAAATGATAAAATTATTAAATTGAATTTTGTTGTTTTCAAAGAATTTTTGAAGATTGTCTTTTTTTATTTCAATGTTTATGATTGAATTTTATTTACTTTCATGTTTGCTAATAGTTCATTCAATCAATTATATACCTGTATTTAGAATTAATTTATGACAAGGACTCTTAGTTCACAAATCATCTATGTTTTATTTGCAGCTCTAAATTATCGTAAATTTAAGCATTGCTTTTTGTATGAAAATACTTTGTTGGTTCCAGCGTTGTCCAGTTTTAAACATTTGCCATACATATGCAAATTTAATATGTTCCAATTCTAATAGAATAGTTTTTTTTTTCATTTTCATTTCCTATATTTCACGAAAAATTATTAAAACAAAAAATTTCCCATATAACTTTTTTTGATAAAGCATTTTCAGCAAATTGTATACAAAAATACAAATACAACAAATATATAGTTTTATAAATCTATTTTTGTAAACTGATGAAATCTCTACTTTACAAACCACCAACCATCAACAATTCAACATTTTTATATCATAACAAACGTTGTTAGTTTTTTTTAGGTTTTCAGTTTATAAATATTGAAGTAGTTTATTCTAAAAAAAAAAAAAAAAATCTTTAAAATGATCTTTACTTGACCTCTTCTCTGTATATTTTATTATTCTTTTTTAATATATATAAGTAATTTATTCATTTTTTTGTTCATAATTTTCTTGTATTTTTTTGAATAATAAATGATATATTTTTTTTATATTCTATTTATAAAAATAAAATAAAAATCAATTGAAAAAATAAAAAATAAAGTTTTACTAAATGTTATTATATATTCGTAGCGTCGTTTTGTAATAAAATTAATTTATTGGCAAAAAAACCACACACATTCATATTGTATTTTATAAATTTTATGATATCATTTTAATTCTCAAATAGTAAAACTGACTGAATGGATTTGTGTTTGTGTCTGTTGCTGTTTTAACAATTATAAAATTCAAAAAAATTATCCAATACTTATTGAAAAATAAATATATAATTTTATTTTATAAAAAGACTAATTAATTAATTACTGTTAATAATTAGTTATACAGTTTTTGTAATTAATTTTACATGAAGTTGATATAAATTTACAGTAGAATTAAACAATGACAACAATATATTGAATGCGCATTGTCTATTTATTAAAATAAAATTATATACTTTATTTTTGAATAAGTATTGGATAATTTTTAGAATTTTATAATTTTGTATATGTATTGTTAGAATAGTAAATTTTTAGTAAAAATATATAATTATTAATTTAGTTATACTGCAACCTTCTCCACACAAACACGTATTATAGTTGTATAAATAAATAAATAAATAAATAGTGTAAAACATCCACATAAGTTCAAATCCAACGTCAAATATACAACTTGTTTATGTCTCTAAAGTGATATTCATATAATTTATTTTATTTTAATATAAAATTTCATTGTAATTGACTGAGAGACAACGCATAAAAAATGTCTTAACTTAAAAACAATGATTTAAATTTATTACAACATTAACAAAATCCTTTCATTTCGACCAATTTTGTTATCCCGACCAACAAATGAAAACGTATAAATGCAGAATGAAAAGGTAATTCTATTTATTATAATTCTTTAACACAATAATAACTTTAAAATAGTGGAATACCAAAACTCTTTACAAATTGTTCTTAATTTTGCAATTATGCTAATTTTAATGTTTATTATTATAATTTCTTTCATGTTATTTTTTACCAAAATTGGTACCATTTTGCTATAAAAATAAATAAATTTATATTTAATTGTTTATTATGGTGATTCAGATACGATATATTTATTAATTTGCAATAAAACATTGTTTAAAATAAATAATTAATTAATAAAAAATATTGACCCGATTATGTTTATGAGTAAATCAATAATTTGTTATTTTAATTAAGTTATTGTTAATTTTAAACGATTTATTAATGAAAATAAATATTGGCAATAGTTGAATTAAATAAATAACTTACGGCAAGTGAAATTATAAAATTTTATGTACATCTATAAATAAACTAAATTTTATCACTCGAAACGAAACATTACAAATTAAAATTAAATATTTATCTGTTTTTATCTGATATATATAAAAATAAATAAAATTAAGATGCTGCGGAAATCGGAAATCAAAGATCATACATTACCTATTTGATTAATTATTTGTAAGCAATTATTTACAGAGTGGCCGGATTTACGGTATGGCCGGAATCCTCTACCCAATATATATGTGTACATTAAATAACATTGACTATCCCATTCATTCTTTCTATATATTATATAGATACTAACACCATCATATGGAAACATAATATTTTATAATTTTATATAGACAGTTTCATATCTTACTATAATATTGTGTATATTATATAATTACAAAAATTTATATCAATTAACTTCTATGTGATTGATTTTTTAAATTAACAAAGCAACAAAAGTAATTGATAATCATCGCACAAATAAATGTTTGCCATCAATTACATAATGTATACGAATAACGATTATATTATATGTTTATAATACAATAAATATATAGTTACGCATTTTTCGTGTATGGTTAATTATTGTTATTATTTATTTATAACTATATGCAAAATATAAAACAAAGTCAATTATCGTGTATAAATACAAAACAATGTAAATGAGTTTTTATGGTTATATTATTATATACCCTAGTAACACTGTCCGTAGTTTGTCCACAAAATTTACGCATTATATGTAGTAGTACGTAGTTTCAATCCAAGGAAATATCTATGGATTTCTTAGGGATGTCCGCTGGAATTGTATTTGATGAGTGGAACATGGATTTTTTATAAAAAATGTCCTTGGATTATCCGTATATTTCCGAAGATAATTTCTACGTATTCTCTTTAGAATTATTTCTCGTTGCTATTATTACACAGAATACCCAAAGAATTTATATTTATATTTTTTATGAGCAGATCCACGGATTTTGGCAAAAAATATCTTTGAATTGAACATGTATTTTGGCAAGTAATACCCGTGAATTGTTCGTATTAGGAGAATAAATTTTCTTTTTACGATTATGTGAAATCACGGTTTGATTCAGTTTTTTTTTATCGATAGATCAGAAGTTCTATGAGCACGGAATGAAGAGGTTACCTAAAGGATGGCAAAAATTCATCGATTGCGCATTTTTTTTTTAAATAAACAAGAACAAAAAGCCTCGGTTAAAATCAATGAAAAGTTTTACAAAATTCCTCTGAAATATATCGTTTTGAGTTTCTGGTTGTTTTAAAAATTATGAAAATAAATTAAAATGAGTAAGAATTATATTTGTTGTATTTGTATTTTTGTATACAATTTGCTGAAATGCTTTATCAAAAAAAGTTATATAGGAAATTTTTTGTTTTAATAATTTTTCGTGAAATATAGGAAATGAAAATGAAAAAAAAAACTATTCTATTAGAATTGGAACATATTAAATTTGCATATGTAAGGCAAATGTTTAAAACTGGACAACGCTGGAACCAACAAAGTATTTTCATACAAAAAGCAATGCTTAAATTTACGATAATTTAGAGCAGCAAATAAAACATAGATGATTTGTGAACTAAGAGTCCTTGTCATAAATTAATTCTAAATACAGGTATATAATTGATTGAATGAACTATTAGCAAACATGAAAGTAAATAA
The DNA here is from genome assembly GCA_910594885.2 of Bibio marci. Taxonomy (NCBI): domain Eukaryota; kingdom Metazoa; phylum Arthropoda; class Insecta; order Diptera; family Bibionidae; genus Bibio; species Bibio marci. The sequence continues at coordinate 37,310,022 of OU343114.1, forward strand.
AATTCAATCATAAACATTGAAATAAAAAAAGACAATCTTCAAAAATTCTTTGAAAACAACAAAATTCAATTCAGTAATTTTATCATTTATCATTTTACCAGTGAACGATAAATATGAAAGATAAATTACAACACTCCGTTGCACTGTACGATGTATGCAAAAAAGTTATATTTTTTAACTTTTATCGTTCCTATGAACGCACGGTGTATCTCTCTATCCACGAGTCTACGAAAAGGACCAAAAATCTTTGTTTCTTTGTGAAGTCAGCAATTAACAAATGGTGAGCAAAATGTTTCCGGAGTATGCAATTTCACATAAATTTAGAATATTTGATTTTTGCAAATTGCAGATGCTTCTAGTAGTTTTTGTTATGCGTAAATATAAATATAAGATAACTATATTGAATATAAAATAATTATTATGATAAAATAGTCATTTTATTTATTTATTCATCCATTCAATAAAAATTGTTAATATACTATATCTTTTATAAATACAAATACCATGTCTACAACTTTATATAATTTTGAATATCTATATTGCTCGTATTTAATTTATAGATATATAATTTTTTGAAAAGAAATATTTTTAATAAATATACAAAAGAAACATATATATCAGAAATTTATATCAATATTTTCTCTGAAGAAGATTCTTTTATGTAATATTATTTATGTTTATTGCCAAGAATTTATTATATATGTAAATATACCTGTGCTATAATTTTCATAGCCATATATTGCTATATTGAGCTTTTTGTCATCTAATAAACCCTTTGGTTACAGCCAAGTTGGTAAATTACTCCGCAGTATATAACAATTTACCAATTATACGGCAATTAACGAAAGATAGATGTTTTCATAATTCTATTATTTTTATATGGGTGATTAGAGCATAGCGATGTGTTTCTATTTATTCCATAAACGAACAAAGCAGAAAAGTTTCAGTATTAAAAGTATTTATACCGAAAAATTTCCTATGAAAAATAGCGGAAATTGAAACGGAAAGGCATCCGACCATATGGCGTATACCAACAGTTTACCAGTAGGAAGACAAAATTAAATTAATAGGTGTATAATAATTGGAAATACGATAAACAATACAAAAAATTTAAAAAATAGGAAAAAAAATACATATTTTTCTTGTACTTTTTTTCTTATAAATATTATTTGTTTGTTTATTGTCGTTTCAGGGGTAGGGCGTGGGTGACCTACCTTAATACCACAAAGCTCAAAGCCATTCTTATTTACATATTATTATAAATAAATATATTGTTTTTCTTTGCATATAATTTTATTCAAAATTTTAGTTAGTTTATTAAGAAAATAAAAATAAGTACGCTTGCTCACCACCTTTTTTAACGCTTTGTTATGTTTAATTTTATAGTTAATTATCAAATAATTTAAATTTATAATTTAATTAATAATATTATTAATTAAAATAAGGTAAAAAATTAATAAATTTGATCTTATACAAATAATAAATAATAAAAGAACATCAAGTAATATGAAATTTAATAAATTAACATCGGTAGCGGAGGATAACGAAAAGTGATTTTAGTGATTGTTTACATATCACCATATCACTTTTTCGAACTATACCTATATTTTGTATGCCGTCGTATTGAATGGTCACGTTTAGTTCCTTCTTTTTTTATTTTTTTTTTTTTTTTTTATCTAATTTTATCTTTTCATGTATCCCAATGTTTTTTATCCACTTTGAACAAAACTTGAATTAAGCACTAATTGTGTGAGATAATATTGGTATTAAAAAATATTAAAAAAATATTGTTTTTCATTCAAAAATTTACGAAAAACTAATTATATTTTACATTTTGTATTTATGATTCGTTAATACAGTATATCAAAATATAGTATATAGGAAAATTAAAATTGTATAGAATATTTTGTAAAGTTATACGTAAGTGCGGTTACGAAATACGAAATTTTGTTTAAGTGTGAAAACGTGGTGTTTGTGTTTTTTATAATCAGCCGATCGGGCTTTTTGGTCTGCCTATCAGTGAAAATTTTTAAGTACGTGTTGTCGATAGTGGTGATAGTGGCTTGTTTAATTTTTTCGAAGAGAAGAGATGTTCATAGAAGTCCTCGAGTTCGTTCGATGCCTCAGCGGGAGTATGTAATTAAATACGTGTCGTGTTGTCGATAGTGATAGTGACTAGTTTAAATTTTTCGAAGAGAAGAGATGTTTATCGAAGTTCTCGAATCTCCAGTTCATTGGAAGTGTGTGTAATTAAATACGTGTTGTTGATAGTGGATTGTTTAATTTTTTTCGTAGAGAAGAGATGTCTATAGTAGTTCTCGAGTTCGTACAATGCTTCAATTGCGAGTGTGTTGTTTGTTTGGTGTGTGGATTTTTAGTAATTTTTGTGTGTATATTTAGGACATCAATTGACTGACATGTGCGGTTATGTGTTTCATTGCAGCTTTCCAATACTAAGTGTTTAACTAATGTGCAAAGATTTCAATTGACCTAAATAAAATATTATTATATTAAGAGGAAAATCTATAGACATTCTTTGGACAAATTTCCATATATATTTACCATGGAAAATATGTAGATTTTTTCCACGGAAATTTTCCTTATTTTTCAAAGTACGAACAAATTGTTACTAGGGTATTGTATAGTTATTATTATATTATTATTAAATAAATTATAAATTATGATAATTATATAAATTTGTTTTTCATATCATCTGAAAGATTGCAATTATATATTAATAACACACACACACACACACACACACACAGTCCAATTTATATCACAAAAATATATTTAATATTTTAAGATATATGTAAAAATTTTTCTAAAAATACGAATTTTTCAATTTTTTTTCATATGTATTAATTTTACTTTGCGTGTACAAGTTATTATTTTTTTCTATAATACTTTTATTTATTGTTATTATTATATTATTATTAGAATATTAAGCGGAAAACAACATTCTCTATAGTATATACAAAATACATATAATAAAAACTGAGATGAATTACAAACATCTGTTGTTTTCATTTGTAGGTAGAAGATACACGCGTGTGTATATCTTATACTCAAATGAAGAAAAATTTTAATATAAGAAAATTTCTAAACGTCGTCGACGCATTTTTTTTGTATATAATGATTATTTGAAAATATATTTGGACAGTTTGTATATTATAGAATAGATAGACAGCCGTATAGCTAGATACCTCATTTCAAATAAACAATTTAAATATTTTGAATAGGTGTATATTGTAATTATAATGTTTGTGTGTACAAGGTAATCTGGATCAGTGTGTCTGAGGTTGTGATTGTTTATATTTTTTTTTTTTTGCTATATTGAATTTGTGTATATGTGAGTCAGTGAGTATATGTACCAAATTTTACAAGTAGACAATATTTAAATAAATATAATTATTAAAAAAAAATATATATGTCATTTAAACTTTATAATATTGTATACTTATTATAAGTGCATATTCAAAATACTAACGAAAGCATATCGCGCTGCTCTATTTTTCTGTATATTTGTTTATAAAATATAATACTAAACAGTCACTTCACATATGTTATAATACAGAAATATTTATACTATACTAGACCTATATTTAAAACGGATTGAAAACAGAATGGTAATAATAATTATTAAATATTTTGCTACTGTGGTGGAAATTTTAATAAATGTGGTAAATTAAATCTTTTTTTTACCATTTATTATAAAATCAAACATGCCATTTTTTTATTTTATTATTCTCATATGCATGATATTATAAATTATATTATCTATAAATTTTATAAACTTTTATGTGGTTAAAAAGTGTCTTTTTTTCCGTATCAATGAACGAACATACAAAAGCAAGCTTAATATATATATACGCAGTTGGTTTTGAAAATTATAAGATTCAAATAGATACTTAATAGCAAAAATATATAAGTAACATTTTTGGAATACAGTTGATAAATTTCCTTATTGTAAATATTGTTTGTTATTTCACAACATAAAACTCCTCTCTTTTTCCGCATTGATATTGTATCCTTTTTATGACCCGCAATAATAAATTGTAAGTAAAAGGTTTTTCAAGTCAATTGTATATATACGGATTTCAGTATGACGTTTGATAAGTTATCGCATCAATTATTGTTATCTAAATTAATAAAAATTGAGTTAAATTTAAAATTTGTTTCTTGGATTTAATCTTATATTTATACTCTCATTTTTGTGGTCAGTTATTTAATAATGCCTTGTGTGGACAATTTTTATTGTTTCATCTGGTGTGCCTGAGGGTAGCATTTGGGATATATACTATTTACATTATATGTATAAATAAACTATCATCAATCTTCGCTATATTCTCACTATTTTTTCGAAGTGTAAATTTTATGTTGGAATATTTTTGCAAAATGGTCTAATTGAATTTCACAATTGATGTTGCATTGAAAACAAATTTATTTTTAAATATTCAAAAATGTAAAATTGTTAATTTTTGTATAGGAAACACAATATACTTTTGTGAATTCACACAATTTTTAATTGTTTCTTTTTATTGAACAATGTTATGTTGATGAGAAATTTGAAACATAATTTGTTTGTTTATATTAAATATTAAATTGCAAGGTCACTTATTGATCATTTAATTAATAAGCCTCAATAAATTATGGGATTAATTATTCATGAATTTACGTATACTTATTCCCTTTGACCTATTTTAGAACATTTGTACACAATCTAATAAAATCGCGTATCAAAAAAATTGACTTCATACAAAGACGATTTATTAATTATGCACTGAGAAATCTTCCTTGGCAGAGTCAATTCACGTACTACAACAATTTGAGCAGAAACTAATATTTCTACATATGTCTTAATTTAATATACGCTTCTTATGTTTTCTTTTATTTGCAATATTTTAAATGTGATCCCCTTACACGAAACATTTTTTATTTGATCATTTTAAAATGGCGTCAAGATAACTCATCTCTACACCTATCATCACCATACGCAATTCTAACTACTGAATTTTTTAAACAACATTTCTTCTATGTTTGTGAAGTATATGTTCAAATGTTATTTATCCATCCGCACATTTAATTCAATAAAATTATAAATTGATACAATTAATCAAATTAATTTGTTATATTATTTATTTCTATGAAAATATAAATCTTTTTCATTTGGGTGTTATTCAATTGTGAAATATTAAAATAATAATAAAAGAAAAATTTAATTTTCCGAAGTTAAAGAAGAAAACTTTTAATATTATGATATTGAAAAATTTGAGAAAAATTTCAATAAAAATCATATTTTATAATATCGATTTTAATTATAAATGAATGGAAAACATATTTTTTTAATTTAATGTTTACATTAAAAAGATTTTTTGAATGAAATTAAATAATAACATATTTTTTAATGCTATTGTTATTGTAAATATGTAACACGTTAACGTTACGTTTATCTATTATTTATGTGTGATTGTGTATGTGTACAGCTGTGATCAAAATAATAGTAGTAAGTTTAAAAAAAAATTGAGTTTATTTTAGGATAAGTTTAAAAATAAAAATTGTAATTATATTAAAATCAAAGTTATGCAAGAAATATTTCTAGCTAAATTGCACATACTATTTCCATTATAAGTGTTGATGACAATTTAAAACTTTCGAACACATTGTCCAATTAATGGAAAATTACACAAAACCCATATTTTTAACACCTCTATTATTATTTTGATCTCAGCTGTATGGGTAATAAATACTTGTATAAATAAAAAAATTAAAAATATTGATTTAATGTTTATTTAAAAAATTCTTTTTTATTTTTCTTATTTCTTTTAAATTTAATTATTAAGATAATTAATCATATCAATGTTTTATCTTTATTTATTTTCTAGGATTTATGGAAAATTATTAACCATTAATTTGATTTATTGATACGTATATATGCATCATTAATATAAAACAAATTTGCTGCTTGAGTGCTGTTTAACTGTGCACAAAAACAGTTTTTCATAAGATCGGAACGAAAGGTATGCAGCGTTGTCCGTATATTCATGAAATGAGAGAACGTTTACTTGGTCAACCAACAAATTCAATGGCAATGGAAGCCATGATGCAGAGAGAAGGACTTATTGATGGTCGCCAGTCAGATAATCAGGTCGGAACTGTGGTCAAGGTAGGGGGCAATGCTCGTTTCAAATGAAAAATAAATTTTATTTATTTATTTATTTATTTATTATCACGAGTCATGTGCCTTTTTAGCCTTAACCTCATTAATATACATATACAAAATTACACAAATTTCTATGTTATTACAAAAACCACAACATTATTTATTGTATGTATAAGGAAAAAATTTAGAAATAATTATAGTAAAATTAATTAATTGAAAAATAAAAAAGAAAACATAAATACACACACACACAAATTAATTGACAAAAAGATATAATAATAATTATTACACAAACACAAAATTAAAAGGTTTGCTAATTATTCGGAAATACATTTTTACCTCGTGTATTGTGTGTTGAAATTTAAATTTAAATGAATAATTATAAATCTTAAAAATATATTACATAAAGTGGCTTCTTGTTGCAATAAAATTTGCATAAAATTCATAGTTCATTAATTTTTTTTTTTTTTTAATTGCATAATATTTTAATAAATTTTTAGACTATATATTTTCTGTAGAAAATTTATTTCTTTCTAAATTATTATCTTTTGTAAAAATTTTCTATATATTTAAAAAAAAAAACATTTTTGTTTATGTTTCCTAAATTTTTTCCTCATTTTTTACACGCATAATTTATTTATTTATTTTTTTTTAATAGCATGGAAATAAGTATTTTTGTTTAAAAAATTCTTTATATTTTTAATTAATTAATTATATTTTTACCTTTTACACAAACATATATATAAATATAGTTAAACGCAGATGGATATGGTTCACATACTAGTCCAACACATCAAAGAACACCATTAGTGCCTAGAGATCTTGGTGAAGATTTTAGTTTAGATATTGATGATGAATCATCTGTAGATCCTAGAAAACCAAAAAATGCAAAGTAAGTAATTCAAAAAATTATTAATTAATATTATTTTATTTTTTGTTGAGTAAATAACAGCATATATTATTTATGACACATTTTTGGCAATTATTTATTTATTCCTTTATTATTATTATTATTTCTTAAATGTTAAAATAAAACAAACAAAAAATAATTAAAAATTATGAAATTCAGAAAAAACATGTTGCTTCATAGGGCTATATTATAAATATTATAAATAATATTATATTTGTTATGAACAAATAATTATTAAAACAATAATTCAAATTGGTTTAATTATATAATTTTCAAAATTATAATATGATTTTTGAAAATTTCAGCACAAACGAATTTGGCTGTTTTGTTCAGAGGAAAAAAAGGTTAGCAAAATTTGATCGCTTTTTTTGCTTTTGTAGTAAATGCTATAAATAATAAATCATTTAATATTTTAAATATATAAAATTACTATATATTTAATTTAAATAATACTTACACTACACACACACGATTAATTAATATATTAATATTAGAAAAAAAAGCACATTTTCTTCTATGCATTTTCTAAACAAACTTTACTAAAAATTCAAAATTGGATATTTTAATTCTATTATTACTTCTTTTAACGTTTTACGTACATTTACAAACACAGTGTCCAATATATTCTTATATACGCATGTAATAATTTGATCGATCGTGCGAACTCATCGCCACTTACCTGGAATTCTTCCGCATGCTTTATATCACTGCAAAAAATAACAAACAAAGGAGGGGAATCTATCGGATAGATATACTTTCAATTCAAAACACTGCTATACTCTGCACTATATACTTGTTATGTTTAGACTCAGACATTCGGAAATAAACCCACTACCTTTTCGTGGTGATCCAATGTTAAGCATATATAAAACGTTCTACAACGAAACGGGCCATTTTTTTTCCAGCTATGCATACACCCTAGATGTCTTTTAAGAATGTAGTGAATGTGATTAAACTAGCCAGACCGCGACTCTATGTAAAAGTGAGGCGTAAAACTTTGTTAAAATAACTGAAATTATATGAAGGATTACAGTACTCCCGACTTATCAATAACATTGTTCAGCATTATTCTGAATGAAGCTCTATTAACTATATTGAAGCGATCATGAAAATTTTCTTCTTAATCAAGATGCTAACAATAGTTACTACTAACACATGCTGATGATATTATTATTCTATTCAATATTATTAATGGTATAAAAATAATATTAATGAAACTTATGCCAACTCTAAAATCAGTAGGACTCATTATAATTCTTAATGAAGCTCTATTAACTATATTGAAGCGATCATAGAAATTTTCTTCTTAATCAAGATGCTACCAATAGTTACTACTAACACATGCTGATGATATTATTATTCTATTCAATATTATTAATGGTATAAAAATAATATTAATGAAACTTATGCCAACTCTAAAATCAGTAGGACTCATTATAATCACCTGCACAATTGATTATGTTAATAATAGAGCCATATTAACAATTGTTGAAATGTTGAAGTAAAATTGAGCTGTGTGGGTATAACTATTTTCTTTTTGTTTACCAGAAACGCTTATCTAAAGCATAAAAAATGGTACAAGCAACTAAAGAACACATCATGAGATATTAAATCACAAAATATCCTCGCACGTTATAAGTACTTTTTAAATTTAATCAAATGTGTATTGGAATACATTGGACACAGTGTGTAGTTGGTGTTGTGTACATATTTAATTTAAGTACATATACATATTTCATAATGATTTCAAAATACTAATATTTAACTAATTTTGTTATAGTTTTTAAATCTAATTATTTATTTTTATGTTTTTTATTTTAAGAATGCCATAACATTTTAATTTTTAAAAATATTTTCTAAATAACATAAGTTTATTTTATATTTTATTTAAGAATTACCTATATATTCTTTTTATAAATTTAATTTGAATTTATATAATATTTCTTGTAGACTGTATACTTGGACATATATAAATTATACATAAATTCAATTATATTTGCGTTAGACAAAATTTCGTTAACTCTTATGATATAGAATAATACAAGACAAAAATTCCAAAGTAATACATTTTTGTCAGAATATAATATTATTTTAATATAAATTTGCTAATACATTTTCTATTTTGGTAAAATAAATTAAAAGAAAACAAGTAATAAAACTAAATTATGTGTATTATAATCAGTAGCGAACCCATCGCCCATAGAAAACCAACCCGCAAGGGATAAGGCAATTCATATTTTTTTTTAAATTAAATGTAAACAATTAATTTACATAAATTTTAATCATAATAATAAAGTTTTGTTACCTAGAAAATTGTTGTACGTGCAAACAAATAAAAATACTGTAATAAATATCATTTGAGAATAGTGTATATGAAAGTTGAGGTAGTTCAGTGCAAAAATTCTTTATACAATAATATGTAATACAATACTTTAAGCGACACAAGTACATTTTTTCCGTTGGTATTATACAGAAGTTATGGAATCACATTTTGGTGTACAGATCCTAAAAAAAAGGGTGAAATTCTTAAGAAAATATCATATCTTATGGAAAACAGTTTTTTTAAAAGTGAATTTCAATCGGAAATGTCAAATCAAATTGTTTTATGTTTTTAAAACGGAAACACTTTGTTTCTGTAAGATTTTTAAACAATTATAACTTCAAACCTATAAATTCTTTAATGTAAGCTATTACAAATCTTTTAACACATTGGTTGACATGACTCCTATATGTGTTATATTTACAAAGGATTCTTCTGGACGTTATGTCATGAAGTTTTTTCTTGCATCGCTTATTTCGACAAATTCAATATATATTCGATACGTATCCGCTGGCCCTTAGTTAACGTAAACCTTATTATATGGTCGGTATGAAACCGTATTCATACTGTGCAGCCTCTGTGTACTGTATATGCTGTATCTATTCCATAAATACTTGTAATTTCAATTAATTATAATGTTTATTACATTGCTTTAGGAGAAAAAAAAACTTATATTGGCAAAAAAGAATAAATAAAAACGCGCTTAGTTATTTACTTGCCAAGGGATGTTTATAAACAACTTTTTTGTTATAGTAACAATTTAGTGTGCAAAATTGTTTCTATTTATACATAAACGCGTACATTTACTGTATATTTATGTGATAATATCCTTGAGTAAAGAATGTAACGATATTGAAATGAGATATATATTTTATGCAATAATAAATACTCGTATAGGAGAAAATGTTGGCATGAAATTCCAACACTATATACTCGTAGTTTTTAATATATATTGTAGAAAGTATAAATATATATTTTTTTAAGCACATCATTATTCAAAAATTTATTGATTTTTGGTATATTTATTAGTTTTTTATTTATTATTATTATAATGTACAATATATAATAGAATATATATAAGATATAGGTGTACAAGTATGAAATGTGGAAATAGTTATAAAAAAAGTCGATTATTTAAAGTACTCTCCATCGCTAGTTTATGGATACCATTCCACTAAAAATATCACGTCGTTAACCATTCCTTGAGTCATTTTTTACATCTTCGTACACACAAAAGATCTGATCAGCAATTGCGTGTCCCATCGATGCAAATAAGTGGTAATCGAAAGAAGTTAAGTCTAGTGAATAGATCTCATAGTACAACCGGAGCATTATTATGTAGAAAAATTTCATTGTGTTGCATTTTTGGTATAAATCGGTTTTGTATTAACCGTTTCACCAGGCATTATAAGTTACGTAAAGATGTAGTCATAATAGACCACATCTTTGTGATGCCACACGAAACACAGAACTTGTCTGCAACATAGAAATGTATGCTTTTCGAACTCAGAAACCATCGTTCACACGTATGTTACGATGGACCATGTACACATAAGCTTCTTAAAGCAATCAGCAGCAGTTTTTTTTTCAAATGAATACAAGAAAATAATACTGTTGACAAATACTCTTTATTTATGTGCGCTGGACATTTATTGCTGGAGCACCAAAATGCCATATTTGTGTAAAATCTTTATATATTACACACCAAATTAACTGGACATCTGCGTTTCTCAAATTCGCATTTTATAGTTGTACACCTGGTACTCGTAATTTAGTCTGTTCTGCAATTTTTATTATTTATTTATTTTGTGTTTTGTTTTTATCCATTAAATGAAATGATGTATATAAAACCATTTTTTATTATCCTATGAGAGAATCAGCAAAATATTTACGGAAATGAGTTTTGCATTTAATTCCAAATTTATGTACTCGATGATATTTACTTATATTATATTCATATATATATATATATATATGAGACTATGAGTATATTGAAATGTATCTATAAATAAATTAGTTATTTGTTTAACTGTTGAATGTGTTCTACTGCTGCTGCTATATAATTTATAATAATAATAATATGTAGTTAAATGAACGCTGTATAAATTTATTATATAAAATTATAAATTATTCATGTGATGAAAATTGGAAAGACATTTTATGTAAATGTAATTTATATACCATAAATTCGATATGAACATAATTTATTGACACATTACTAAAATAAATGAATAAAACATTTTTTTTGAATTAATATTATTATCCATTGAAAATATGAAATATGTAACTAGATACCTTCCCGTTTGAAAGTCTAATTTAATTTTTGCTGCAGCAAGATGTGGTGTTATGAGTTGCTGCAATCGAATCAAAACATCACAACTTATTGATGTTACCAATTAATTAATTTAAATTCGTCAAGCAAAAATGATTGGTATAGACATCGATAAAGTGATTTTTTTTTTCATGGTCATATGTTTCAATGCCAGAGAAGTTAATATAAGCATTTAACTGTAAAAGTATTAACACATCCGTCGTTTTCACCAGGTATTGCTGCATCAGATTAAATATTGTTTTCATTATAGATGCGTTTAGCACCTTGCACGAATTGCACGCGATTTAGAAATTAAAAATGTCCTCACATTGTATAGACGATTTATTCATTTAAAAATATTAATTAATAAAGCAACCTAAACATATTATGATGAGGGAGTTGCTCTGTAGCCTTAGAACTACACAAAGGTGGATAGGAATAAATTAATTAATTGTATATTCATATTTGTGCAATACATGAACATTTGTACCGATAAATAATGTAGTATACACACTTCTATTGCTATACATTTGCATATATTAAAACAGAACCCTTTTCTATAATTCTATAATACATATGAAAACAAAAGCGTGCTATAGCGGCTATATAAAATAATGTACGTTTTAATTAAAAAAAAAAACGAAAAACCAAAATATTCGTAATTTAGTCCCTTATTTTTTTTTATATTAATAATGTATAAAAAATTCTATTCAAACAAGTTTTAGTTGCATATATACATCATTCTAAATCATACGCATTCGCATATATAAATGCATCTTTATCATAAATAATTCCCTTATATACATTTCTATGTATTCTATATATAACAACTTTGTATGCCTATGAAATGATAAATAATATAAACAAAACAGAGATTTTACAATAAATACAAGAATCTATCGCGTCACAACAAAGACGGAACAAATGTGTGACTATATAACCACTAGATTATTTAAAAGAAATAAAATGCACACTCCAACAACATAACATTTGGTATAAATAAAAACATTATATACCAACTAATACTAATACTTTGTGAAATTTATATAATATATATTTTATATATGGTATTTGTTATATATTTCAAATATATAATATTGTATATAATTGCGTATATACAACGCTTTAAAATTGTATGTAATCACAGAATATATGTGTAAGTTTATATTCTATGAATACATGGTCTAGGGGTAGTATAGTATAGTATTATATTGCAGTGGTGGAGCTAAATGTGGAACAAATAGTGGTTCAAATATTTTTAAATGTATATTTTGATTTCATTGTGTCACAATTGTTTGTGTTCTACATATCTCCTGTTTAACTGTGCACATATAGCTATCATTGTAATATTTACAACAATAATAATAAGCAGGACTATAATCTCAAGATAAACATTTTTTAAATTAAACCCGATATATTAATTATTACTTTTGTTAGTCCAGTAATTGTATTGAACACAGGATATCCGATATTAAATTTAGTAATCGTATCAAAACGTATAAATAAAAGAATAATTGAACTTATAAAACGCATCTTTAAAAACCATAATTACAGATAAAGTGGTAAATTGTTTATTACTCACATACAAAATAATTGACAAACTTAATTGTAATGTTTTTTTGGTAAATTTTTTAATAAACGAAAGTTCCTTTATTGAAATTATGCTTAATTTATTATAAAATATAGAATAACTATTAAAATATCGACGCATACACCACCACTGTTTTGTATATACCTTCATGTGTATTTAATGCTGGAAGAGTTCGTGTTATCGATCAATACCATAAAATTATACGATTTTATTATCGGTTTTATATAGCTAACGAGTTTTTATTATGTATACAAGGTTTTCCAAAATCGACGCCTAATTTTTATATATTTATTTTTTTTTTACATTATAATCTCGTGCGTCCATATACATTTTTTCATTTCGATACACAGAGAATGTTATTGCTGGTAACTGACTAAAATGTATATATTATATAAACGTTTATATGAATAAAAAACAGCCCAATTGGTAATGGAAATAGTCGCTCCAAGACGAGTTGAGATATTTTCATGAAAGTTTATTAGGTGACTTTGCATTTGCTTATTAGAATTTTTCAATAACTCATTTCCTTGCTAATCATAGTCTTTGCTTGTTTTATTAACGTAACGAATATTTGTAATGAATCCAAATTGAAGGAAAATGGATTAATTAACTTGTTTTTTATAATAAACACTTATACACCACAAACCCAATAGATTATGAATGTTTTGTTCAAAAAAATATCGTTTAATTAGTTTATTATATAAAAACTAGCTAGTTTCATAGAATGCTTGTACGCTTTGAAACACTATTCGATTTTTTTACGTGTTACTATATTACTAAAAATAAAATACGATAATGATGTGAGTTTCAGGCACATCAAAACAATTATCTACAATAGTTATAATTGTTTACTTTTCGATAATAATCACTATTCGAATTTCTATATATCTTTTTTGGTTCAGCATACATAATTCATTTCCGATCTTCTTAGTCTTTGTGAAAAATATATAAGTTTGCATTTCTAAATACATGCAGAAAAATTACTTTATTAATAACTAAACATTTTATAAACAAATTTGGTAATACCTATATACAACATTATTATTTATTTATGAACTAGAGAAAAAAATGGGTTTGCTAAAATTAATATTTGATTATATTAACCTATAGGTCAAAATTTATTGATTCAAAACTGAATCTAACTTTGAAATTCTAAAGAAATTTTTTATATTTGTTGTACCAAATCTGTAAAGGTAATAAATAAGGATAAATATAGAATCTAACTTTAAAGTTTACATTTGATAATAATTTGATTACAAATTACGTATAATTTTACCATTTCTAAAAAATTTAATATTTTGTGCGACTTATCTGTAATTAAATAAAATATGTTTATCTATTTTTTACCAATCAAAATTTTTCAAAGAACAAAGAACAAGAACAAGAACTTTTTCGGAAAAATATTATCTGAAAATATAACCAAAACAATAAAGTAACAATATTTTAAGAGTCATCAATCTATGAATAAAATTATCATTTTTTACATCAAATGAAGTGAAAACTTCTTATCGGACCGGATTTTGTTGCTGGCGAGGCGGTTAGTCTTTGATAACCTTGTATATGTTTATGTATTTGAATATATACGTAATATGTACTTACGTTTTTATATAATATAATAAATATATAGGGAATCGCATACGATTTTATGAGGGGTGCGAACTATATAATATATTCGTTGTATGTGTTATATAATAAAAGAAGGATGCTGTATATACTCTGTTGTACGGCATCCTTAATATAAATATATGAACCAAATACAATATTATATCTGCTTATGGTATATATTATTACAGACTGTATACATTTATACAAACATAATATAAGAAATAAAAAATATCTTCCTTGTTTCATTTCATAATGTTACATGTACGGGTACGGTATATGCACATTTTCTATGTATAATGTGTGCGAGAATAAACAATATTTTCATTTCACTCCTACAATTTTTATCAAGTTTCATTATTTTTTTCTCTATATAGCTCATGTAAATATACTGTTATTTGAAATTTCAAACTATAGCTATATCCTTTTTTTATTTATTTATTTATATATATATGTATTATCCACTATATATACAATATACAATTTGCTACCGAACATATATAACATAAATATAACTTGTGATCTTCCACAGCATCAGCAACATCAACAATACTGATTGTTGTCTCTGTTTTACATTTTAAAGAGAATCTTTTGTTCCTTCATCAATTTTATATATGAAATGGAAAAAAAAAATACAAATAATACGTATATCCTGTAACTGAAATGAAAATTATTTCCTAACAAAGTTCTATGTTATAGAGTTGTGTTTCTGACATCGGGAGGAATCGAACACATTTTCTATATAGTTTTTATTTTGGTTATTTTCTTTATATATATAAATTATTTGTGGTGATTTTCAAAATTTTGTAGTTATATATAAATTATAGACAGATAGTTTTCTTAAATTTATATATATTGTAGAGTAAGAAAATATATCAAAATATATAAAGATTTTTTTTATATACAATTATTTGTTAAAATATCACTTGTGGTATATTAAATTAAAATGTTTATGTGTGCTAAAATTTTACTACAATTTTTAATTTTTTTTCCATTTATTTTCATTATATTAAATCAAGAGGGTTGCAATTATTTTGATGAATATTAATTATTTTATATATTTGGTGTGTGTGTGTGTGCGTACGGATGTGATTGATTTGATGTGTATTATATAAAAACAACAAAAGAACTTATCATCATTTCTCAATTTTGAATATATATCCAAATTATCGCACAATATATATATAGGAAATTTACCCCAAAATATTTTTTTTCTGTAATAACTGAATTAATTAGAGTGAAAAACCATTTTTTAAATTTTTATTTACAGAAGGGATTTATTGATTTTTAAATAATTTTTAAAATTTTCTATTATAAATGTCCTTGAGTGGTTGGTGGTGGTGGTGGTGGTAGTGGTTGTGGTTGGTGGTCGTGTATAGCGTTTACGATTAATTTTATACTGTAAATATATTTTCTAAATAATTTTCTTCAGTTCATTGATTATTAATATATAAATATAAATAAATTCGTATTAGTTCGTTATGAGTGATTTTTGCGCTTATCAAAAACATATATATTTAATATTAAACTAATAGAATAATAATATTCACGTGACCTATTTTTTTTTTTGGGTTTTGTTAATAAACATTTTGATTCATATGGTTCCTTTTTTTTTGAATTTTTTTATATGAAAAGTGATTTCCTTATTATGTTATACATTTTTTTTTTTGGTTTTTAAATTAATTAAAATAAATATATGTGCACACACAGAGGTCACTAGGTCGCCCGGGCGGCCAATCATATTCTCTTTTATTGTAGTATATAGATATATATATATATAGTTTAAATGTAAAAAGTGAGCAGCAGCTTCAGTAGCTTCGCAGCATCATCTATTCAGTTCGTATATAATATATAAATGAAGAGATGCTCGAGCCCCACCCCAATTGATTTATACCATATATATATATATATACCACATATATTTTAATTCAAAATATAATAATATATAATTTTTATATGCGCAGCCAGTCTTTTTCCTTGTTTTCTCTAAATAAATATATATTTTATAAAATATAGATGAAAAAAAATTCTCTTTAAGAAAAATACCCATTTTCTTTTTTTTCCGTTCGAAAAAATTATCATTATTTTTATACATAGAAATAGAAATATATTTAAAGTAAAAATACCCACCCAATAATAAAATTTGCGAACAACGATTTTTTTTAACAAACAAAAATTTATAACAAATAATTGTAAATAAAATTAAAAAGAAACATCGAATATTATAGAATAAATAAAAAAAATACTATTTTGTTTCATATCTTTTTTGTTGATATACGAAAATTTATTGTGCTCTTTTTGAAATAAACAATTTTTTAAACAATGTAAAAAAAAAAGGTGTAAATACATTTTTGTTATTAAAATTAAATAGTTCGTAATTTAAATTAAAAATATACTATTTTAATAACGCATATAAGTTTATTAAAAAACGATTTAATAAAAAAAATACGAAATAATATATAAAAATGGTCGGTGGACCAGATGTAAAAGTAGCCACCGTTGATGTTGAAAGCGGTGACAATATGGCTACGCTTCCTGTATCTCGGGTACATACAAGTAATAGTGGTGATAGTGCTGAAAAAAATAATGCAGCAAATAAAGAAATGGAACTGAAAAATGTTTTACCAAAACCATTACAAAGGTTTGTTTTCTTTATAAGATTTGGAATTATTTTTGGTTTTTTACAAAAATTGTATTATTTAAAATTTGGTTTTTTTTTTCTGTTATATATTTTATATATATTTTGATTTGAAAAAATTTAACAAAGAATCTACATAACAAATACATACAAATACACACATATATGCAAAGAAAATATATAGAAATGTATATATGTAGAAAAAACTGTACCCATGAGGGATATTATCTTAAGTATAACATCTCTTGTAAAGATGTAGTATATAAAGATTATATGTATGTATATGTGTATGTATTTATATATATATAGTCATTGTACTTATATATACATATATTTCTATATATCTATATTTATTATTTAAGCATTGTATATTTGCTAAAATATTTATATATTCATATAAAAACAAATAAGAAAATACTATGTACTTTTGCATATACATATTTCTTTAAGCTATTATTTTATTGTACATAAAATTTTTAAATAACAAAACAATATTTTAAGAATTTTTATTACAACTTTGTTCAAAATAATGTTGTGGTCGTATGTTAAAAAAAATGAGTTTTTTTATGATAACTTTTGGAAATAGTAACTTTTGACATAATACATAATTAGTTTTGATGACAATTCACAAAACATTCGGGGTGTTTTATTTTTAGGATAACTTTTAAAATATAGTTAATTAATATATTATTCAGTCGGCGAAAAATGAATCAAGATTTTTTCATAAATTGTAAAATTCATTTTAATTCTTAATTTTAATAAGATATTTATTTTTTTTTATTTAATTACACAATTAAAAAATGATATATTTAAGTATTTAAAATTTATTTTCCTTTAATGAAGTGATATTCAATTATAGGCGGCGGCGTGCGTTGTAGAATGTTTTCTTGAAATATAAAATTAAAAAAAAACATAAATATAAATGTTAATATTTTGTTTGTTCTCCAGAATGCTTAATGACTTCAAATATTCGATCTTCCATATATCGATAAAATAATATTATAATAAGTAGCATAGACTAGGGTATTTTATTCCGGTCTTCCTTTATTTTGCTTTCAGTTTTGTTATACAGACGAAGATCCCACAAAAGTTTTCTATTATGTGTTTAGATCAGTTGAATGTGATTTATGTATGGATGCATTGCCTTTTTGAAAAACGTAATTATCCTTCTGTGTATTTTCACCAAAATCAATCAATAATAAATTCGTATAATTTTCGGAATTCATTTTTTTCGAAATTAAACATATAATTAATTGGTGTATCTTACCACTATAAAAAAATCTAGCCCATGCAATGACGTTACCTCCATACTAAAAATTTCCTGTTGTTTTCCTAAATCGTGCCAATAAAATTTAAAACCGTCCAAATTGGATTTTGTCCATCTGAATATTTTAAACGAAGTGTTAAAGTCTGTTCTATTGATTACTATATTATTATCTTTACAGCAGAAATTTTTCTGTAGCCATGTCACACGAAAAAATAATCATTTAAATAACGCATGAAAATTACCAATAAATATAAAAATTACTACTAAATATTTTAGCTACAAAACCTGTGCAGTTACATTATTTAATATAGAATCGACATCAACAGTTACCATATATGGCTTGATATATAATAACAAAATATTTCATTAATTGATCAATATCTCCGAAAGATTTGAATTTTTAATAAAACTTATGCTATTATTGGAGATTTTATGTGTAAAATTAATCAAGCAATATACAGCTTTTGTAACTTTGATTTTAATATAATTACCATTTCATCATGTTTTTAATGCATTACTACTATTATTTTGAACACAACTATTTATAAACGACTGAAATCAAAGTGAAGAAAATATGTATCCATTGTATACAACAAATTAGTAAAAGTTATTGAATTTACTAATAGGTATTTATTAAATTAATTAAATTTTATTATTCAATTATGATTATATATTTATATTATGTTACATTTAACTTTAACATGATATATATTGTTTAATTTATTTATATGAATCATATATGAAATTTAATTCGTTATTATTAGTATATACTTGCTACATATACATATATTATTAATTAAATGTTTTCCAATTAGGGATATGGGTCATGAGAGTATTAGTGTATGCTATTATTTTATGTATAAAAAAGTTGATAAAATTATAAATTTATTATATTTTTAATTGAAAGTTTTGTGGGATTTTCTAAAATCATATTTTATTAATCGTTTTTATATACAATCAAACTTCATCTGTAAAATAAAACAGAAACAAGTTATTATTATTTGTTTTGGTTTTTTTATTCCGGCTTCAATACCATTGTTACACCGATTTAATAACTATTCGAATGTCTGTTCCAGAGTTCAATTCGTGGCATTACATCCAAAGCACACAACTTTAAGTTGTATGGTCAAAATATCATCAAAATAACATCCTTTTTACTTTATTTTACGTTTTGAGAATAAAAAGGGTAGTTACATGATGTTAAATCAAGTGAATACTACACACACAAACTTTATTTATTTTCAAAAATCTACGAACAATGATTGACTGAAGGGTGTATTATCACACACTTTTTCAATAATTTCACGTGTCTATGATGAAGTCTTGGTCTCCCGGTATCCCTATCATCTAAAAGTGTATCTGTTCCGTACAAAAAACGATTAATTTAATTTCAGCGATGTCTAATGTTACTTATCTAATGAATAGACGGTGTATCGTTCACCGATTGGCACACTTGTAAGTTTTTCGTTTTTGAGTATATTCTTGAACGCACAAATTGTGTAGAGTTCAAAATTTCAATATAGAGATTTTCATAATCTCAAGCATTCGAAAAAATGTATATGGTCGATTTTCGTTTGAATGGCAGTTACTTAATTCAAGAAAATTATGGTATATACAAGCAATGAACTTAAAGTAATCATATAAGTAATGGTATATCTATTAAGGTTGCTAATAAGCTTCCCATTTCATAATTACAAATAATATTCTGTGTAGAAATTTTAATAAAATATTTATAGCAACATAAACCTATTGGATGAAGTCAATCATTACTTGTGTTCCATTTATTTATGGAGTATAATTTTTATGACTCGTTGGTTAGAGTACGCATTGAGGTTGCTACTTCGATGTCGACATATTTACATAAATGATATTTTCATCTATGTTTCATATATTGTTGCCATTTATTTGTTTATAAAATGAAAATACAATCATATACTTTAAAATATGGGTGATGGTGGATGAAATTCACAGCAACGTTCAGCTATACACACAATACTGTGAGCTAATCAATATAAATATTGATATTATATGCAAAGTATGGTTCAATTTGGAATGAATGGCCTGTTGTTGGAGCGATTCACTGACTAATTTGTAGAAAAAAATATATGGCAAAGTGGGATCTATTCAATCTTTAACCAAATCTGCAAATATTTAAAATTACATGTTACATCAACATCAACATGAGAATCAATACTACAATAATTGTATATATATAGTCAACATTGATCTTTAAAGACGCGATTCCATATGTCTAAATAAATATTGTATTATATTTTAATTAAATTACACTTTAATATTATATAAAATATATAGTTAAATACGATTATATAATAGTTATTTATATATTATTAAATAATTAAATAATAAATATATAGGTAAACTAAGATAATAATAAAATATTGTAGTCTGGTAAGTCTTTGTGCAAATTCATTTATATGTAATTCATTTAAAAAAGATACAGGGAAATTATTATATTTCATAGCAAATTATGTTAGCTACAATATATTGTATTTCATCTTATATGTACATAACTTATTATTTACAATAACAACTCAATTATAAATTTAAATACATTTCGAATAGCATATATATTTATAAAATATATTAATTTGTTATACAATATTTGGATATAGATTGTAATATAATAAAAACTTTGAGGGTTAAAAAAGTTGAAAAATAATTGTTATAGTATATTTTTATTTTTTTTTAATGTGGTTTTGTGGTCTTTCTTTAACAACTATAACTATATCATATTATGCGTGTGTAAATAATAATTACTATATAATATTAATATAAAATATAAAGAAAAATATATAAATATTGCAATACAATAGACAAATAAATAAATCCTAATAATAAGATAAAATACATATACTATTATATTGTTATTAGGAAATAAATATATAATTTTTTAATTCATAATGGTATTGTTATATAATAATATATTTTACAATCAATTTCGATACACAAAAAACACTATTTGTAAATATTTTGTATATTTAAATAAATATTATAGTTGTGTTTTGGTGAAACTATATTTTTAATTTTGTTTTGGAAAACAAAACTAATTATCTACGCAAAATTTTAGTTTTACTTTTTCCGCTTCTATTGAATTTTGAGAATTAATTTTGCTTCCAAAACATAATTAAAATAATTTCAACGAAACACAAAAACTATTAGTAAACAATAGATGTTTTTAATATACAATTCAACTATATTTCCATTGTATGAACAAACAAAATCAAATCATCATATGTATAAAAATGTCATCATATACAAAACAATGTTATCATTATCAATGCACGTATACTCATATAATTTATTGTGTATTTTACAATACATAATTATTGAATGAGTATTTAATTAATATTTAATTATTTTTCTATTATTTTAAAAAAAACATTTTTATTTGCAGGACATCTTTATTTATTATAACAAGTTTGGTGTATGCAATGCTTTTGATAGTTGTTTGTATTGCATATGTTATTAGTGATGTCAGTACTCATCAATTACCTATCATGTATTATGAAGGATTTTTCACCTATTTATATGGTGCCAGTATACTTTTCCTGTTATATGTATTCTGCTTTTTATTGCAAGGTAAGTTGATATACATCTTTTTTTTTTGTTGTTAAAATTAGGTGATGCACGGCATTTATCATTTTGATTTATTATATGATGAATCGCACCCACATAAAATATTTTATTCCTTATTTATCTATAAATAAATCAATTGTATATATATAAATAAGTTTTTTTTTTTTTAAGTATGACATAAAATTTTACTGATTGATTTCGTATAATATAAAAAAATAGAAATATCTTGACATATTGACACACAAATAAAATATGAAATACAATAGGAAAATCAATTTTTTTTTCAAGAGATGTTCCTCATTGAAAAGTTATATTTCTTTCTTGCATTATTCTGTATAAGTTTGTTGATTTAAATTTTCAATATATTTATTTTATTTTCAATACTATGAATATTTATATAATATTCTAATAATTATTAGAGTAATTATAGATATTCTTTGATATATAGAAATAATTTAATATTTCTTAACCTAATAACCCTTTTATTCTGAACTCGCATTTCACTTGTGTTGCTTAATAAATATCCACGAAGCAAATCCACATTTACTTTCATAATTTAAGAGCTTTTCACCATGACATTTAAAACGGGAATACCAGTATTTTGCATATTTTAAGACCGTGCGCAAATTGCCGTCCGTACAATGGTAAAATTACTCATTACAAATTCATTAAAATAATGGATATCAATTTTAAATATTCTAGTTAATTAATTTATTTTTCCAAATGTTTATTTAAAAAATTTAACAAAAAAATAACCATTTTTTTCATTTAAAAAAAAATAGTTAAAATATATTTAAAAAAGTAATCATAGTTTGCATCACATATTTTGTAATGTGAAGGACAAACATTTTTCACAAATTTGTTACATCGAACGAAATAATAGATAATTGTAGACTTATATTACATCTTCTCCGTTTGCAGGATGGTTCACCATGTTGAAGCAGAACATCTGGAAGTAGATGAATGTGATGTTGTTAGTAGTAGGATTTAGACGGCGTAGATTGATTTGAATTGAATATCTTTGATGATAGTTAAAACCTTCATCAATTTCAGGAAGATTCACACGATTTTCAATATGTTTCCAAGAATTTATTTTCGTGTTTTTTATTGTCATACCATAATTTGAATTAAAAGTAATATCCATGAAAAATGCATTCAATGGTCAAGCATATTACAATATGCGACAACTAACTGAAATTGAAATTATATAGAACACAAAGTATTATCGAAAACTAATTCAAAATTATGTTGTGAGACTGTTAATAATCATTCATATGAAATTTAATTTTAGTTCTATTGAAATGTACCAACGATTACTCCTTTTTACAATACAACTGCCAAACTAACTAGAATTAAAAAAGTCATCACATCCACGCTATCTTCAAAAAGCAAACATGTATTTATTTATATGAAACGTTTGAAAGTTATATTGTAGCACGAAATGTAACACGCTTCCAATTCTATGTCGTTTCACAGTTCCCTTTCACTCATCAACAACCATAATATAGGCATGATTTGAATAATAACATCAATTAGAAATCTCTATAATTTCGTCTATCGCATATTTTGGTTAGTCAGCAATGTGAATGCATCTTATTGCGTGGAGCTATTTGATATTTGATTGCAAACGACTCTACCCTCGTTTTGTATTTCATTGTAAATGTGTGTGTCAAGAAAAACATATCTATTTTTTCAAATACTGTAAATAATTGTTGGTCGACAGTATAATTATTTTCGTTAGTTATACAAAATTTTTTTAATTTATCAATGCCTTAAAATTGGTTTTTCCTCTTTTGATACGATTCAAGAATCCAGGTATTTTTAAACATCTTCATAATTGTGAAAGTGCTGTTTTAGAGAGTCAATGTATATACTATCGTTTTGAATAAGTGACAATATGATTGAATTACATCTGTTGACAACAGTGAATGGGGTGATACATCCCAACTGAGTACTTTTAACTGCAGGAGCTTGTCGTGAATAATTTTATCCACATTACAATATAATTATGTTTTTGTTTAATCATAACATTTTATTATAAATTATTAATTAAATATTTAATTATAGAGAGCACATGTTGTAATGGTGGCAAACCAAAACCACCAAAGGTAAAGAAACCTAAGAAGCAAAAACCAAAGAAACCTGATCCAGCTGAAACAAAAGATACTAAAAGTGTTGGAAGTGCTGGTGGTACCGGTAAAGAAAAGAGTGAAAAAGTTAAACCAAGTCCATTTCAGGTGTGTATATACAAAATATAAATTTAAATTTTAAAATTTTTATATTACATAATATAAGAAATACTACAATAATATTAAAAATAGAGAGTATCGCCACTTTCTAACACTTCAAATTTATTAACGATATATAAATTTAAAATATTTTATATATTATTACATAAAAAGCAATAGAAATTTATAAAAATAATATAAAAGCGTATTCATATTATCATAACTTATAATTATATATAAAGGGATAAATTCTTGGATAATTATCAAATATGCAAATTATTTATGTATAGAAAAAAATATATAGGTTCGTTTGTACTAAAATACCCACACACACACACATACACACATAGTAATTGTTTTCATTTTTATAGTAATTATATAAAATAACACCACGAATTCTTTGTTTTATGTAAAACATATTTATAGTTTTTATTGTTACATATATTTTTAAAATAGTATAGTTATTTAACGTTTTACACGCAAATTTTTCCTTTGATCGCTTTTACATGAACATTTTAAATTCCCCATAAATAGAAAATTATTTTATATATGTTTACCACTGGCGCACAACAAAAAACCGATTAGTTAATGTGATAAAAATAAATATATAATTATTTATTTTTATTTTTTATATATATATTTGTATCACGCCAACGAACGATGGAGGTATGCCTAAATACAATAACCTATAAATCGTACAAATTCCAAAAAGGGCCACACTGGCGAACCGGATAATATGAATCCCATTCGAACGGAGGAAGTGGTTCCATTACAAAGATGTTATTTTTTATTTTAAAATAAGTAATGAAACTGGTTCTAAAAAATTCATCAATTTTCGATTCAATCAAAATTCATCAATCCCCTATCTACTAAATTACTGTCTTAAAATAGCATTGACTTATTATTCTGTTAAGAAAATGTCAAAATGCTTGCAAGATTTTTTTTTAATGTAGCATCAATAGAAATCTATGAAATTTTTCTGAAGATATATCAGATTAAACAATAGACAAAGTGATATCATTTTTGGATTCTTCAAAAACACAAAATACAATAACAAGAATATTGCCCTTATAAAATATTATCGATGCGAAACAAACTTGTTTTAAAAGTATTCATATCTTTAATGATGATCTCGATATTTTAGCATAATTTTATCTCAAATTAAAGTTGAAGGATTTGTCTATTGATATTATTTAGAATACATTTTTAAAAACCTGATCCTTACAAAGTTGTTTGCATAAATCTATATTTTATAATAAGCGTATAAAATATTTTTTTGTTTCCTTTACAACCTGGAAAAATTTCATTGAAATTGTTAGACAAAGACAATAACCTCAGGTGGTAAGGAATTTTTTCGCATCAATCAAATTAATCTCAGGTGTAAGTTGAAGAATTCTAAATCTGAATTATCTGAATTATACTGAAGATCAGTACTGCATTTATGACCACTGTAAAGTAAAACATCTGAAAACGTCTATTTTTTCTTTTCACTAACTAAAACATGTATTTTAAATTTAATGTGATATTATTCGGATTACAGTGGGTCCTCTTTGGATGTTTTTACGTAATTTTATTTATGATCGATTTTATTGTATTTTATAATATTAAATATTCGCTCGTAATTAAAACAATTTTAAATTTAGCTTTTTTCCTTTTTATTTAATTTAAAGTTATTTTTCTGTTGATTTATTTAAATTTATATATTCTTTTTTCTTATTATTATTTTTAATTATTATTATTATTATTATTATTATTATTATTATTATTATTATTATTATTATTATAATATTTTAATATTTTCACATCACATACATACACTAACGCACACACAAACACACATACACATACAAATTAAAAAAAAAAAAAACAATCTAATTAATTAGGAGGTTTTTCCAAAAAAGAAACGCGATTTGGTTCGTGAACAAATGTTATTACAAAAAAAGGTGAGAATATGTGATGATGAACTATTATCAAAATAAATTTTATAAAATTTTTATTATTTGCATATTTTTTTATCTTTTTTTTTTGTTTTTGGTTTTTTTTTTTATTAAATTAACACTTAATCTTAAGAGAATTGAATATTGTTTTTATAAGCAACGGGTGATACCTTTATCGAAATTTATATACTCATTTTATAGGTTCAGACAATTACATTTCCCATTCATTTCAATAAAATCCTCGTATATAAATGATTTAATCATTTGTGTAAAATATGATCCATATGTATTCATCGGGTGCGCAATTCTCATATTCAATAAAAGGTCAAAATATATATTTTTAGTGGCCATCTATTCTTGAAATTTAGAGAATATAACCGCTTAAAGTTTTGTGTAATATGTCACAGTGAAATTAAAAAATAAAATATATGTCGAAATGAATACAAATGTACTCGATACTGTACAGCTTAACTTTATTTGGTATATTTAAATGATTCACATGATTATATTTTATATATAGCTATCTATTAATTAAATAATAATTTGAATTACGTTATAGGCATCACCCGTTTATAAACTATTTTTTAATTATATATTGAGAAATTTATGTAAATATTTGTGTACTAACAAAACTTAGCATGAACATATTTTATAAATTGTTATACACATACAGTAACGTTGACATGAGTAAAGTGCAAAACTAGTATAACTAACAGTTTTTATCATTTTGGCACATCTTCTAAAATAATAATTATAATGAAACGGAAACTTAACAGAAAATAATCCTCAATATATTCCACATGAAATTTCTTCGTAAAACACTTACTTTTTATAAAAATTTAATATTTTTTTTAGCAATATTTGCTTTATACTCGCATATTGATACAATAACTTGCGACCAATTGGAAGAAAAATATATAATGTATATTTATAAAAATAAGCAATTTTAATTTTGAAATCGTATTTTATTGTATCAGAGAAGAATTATTTTGTATTAGTTTTCATTTCATTACCTTAAATAGTTATTGTTTTAAGAAAACACTTTATTTTTCCAGTTTTTCACTTTATTTTGAAGCTATTATGATGTATATAAGGGCTGTTTTACTTTTTAATTAAATATTATATACGTACTGTGTAAAGTTTCAATTGAAACCTATTTCATCATTTTTGCTATACAACTTTTTGCATGCCAGGCAAGTCGTTGTGAACAGAAAAAAAGGTTTAAATTATAATTATATGGTAATTAAAATAGTGTTATTATTATGGAAATTTAGGCTAGAAGCATTATTGCAGTATGTTTTTTTATACTGTGGTCTGGTATTAAATTGTTATATTATTTATTTCATTTACATATAATAAGAAAATTGTTCTCATTATTATTTGAACATTAGCGGGGGATATATATTTCTTATAAATATAAACAACTTTGCATGAAGATAATTCTATAAAATATTTTAGTAATTCATATATATGAAACTCTTTGTGTGTTCCTAATTAAAAAGGTTTGTACAACCGATGTAGATATTCAAAATTCATTGAAGTATGTTTTATAATATGTAAATTTAATTTAAAATGATGATAATTTATTGATTTTTGACTTATGTAAAAAAATAATTATTATTAATATGTAAATAATATCATATTATTACCTCATATTCTTAAAAAAAAATTGCGTTATATGTTTGTTGACAGTACTGCGTGCGTACTGTTTAACTTATTGCGTATTTGTGTTCGTAAATAAATTACTTGATGCTAACGAATATTTCGAATCATTTAATATCCTATAATAATTTTGGTTTGATTTGAGATTGAGAATTTACGATGGTCATTCAACTGAATGTAGTTGGAAACTAATAAATTTTTTTAGTAATTTTATCTGTATATTGTACCATTTTGTGTTGCTATGGAATATATGATTTCTTTTATTATAGGTGAAATTTAGCAATGAAATTTATCTTGGCAAAAGACAATCTCTTGTACAATATTCTGATAAATTTACAGTACCATTGATAAAATTAAGTTTTCCAACACATTTAATTGATATTTGTGTCAATCAATTTGGTATTTTACTGTTATTATAATTTAATATCACGATCACACAATTTGTAAATGTTGATTTATTACTAATTGTATAAGAAGAGAGACGTAATAGTCTCGAAATGATAATATTTTTCAGTGGTGAAACAAAATTTAATATTATTACATAAAAAAAAACGAACAGAAAATTGAGTAGAATTAATATTTTAAGGATATTTCCAGGACAGAAGGATATTTTTTAAATTATCCATACACTACCGCATATGAAATAGAATCAAACAGAAAATTTAATAGAAGTGCGGTGTTTTAAAGTTCAAAGACTATGTGCATGTAACACACCTCAAAGGATCGAGAATTTAAAACGGGATTGATATGCATTCGCTGTAAATATAAATAAATAAATTTTAGTACACTGGTGTTTCAAGGATCAAGAACTTTACCAGAATAATATTTTCTTTTAATATTACATGCAACACTTGATTTGGCAAAGAATTAATCGTGCAATGAAGTCAAACTATGATATGTGTCATAGATCCAAATTATCTGTAGGGGGTTTGGAAAATTTTCATAATCCTTGAAACATTACTTCTACTTGATTCCTATATACTGATATTATATAAATAAATACTATTAATTTAAATAATTACCAACTACCAGGCTGTAATGTTTGGTAGTTGCCACATGCTCACTTGACGGATTTGTTGATTAAATTTAATTTATACTGAAATTATATATTGTAAATAAGCTTCAATGAATTCGGTTGGGTTGTATTATATTATATTATATTAAACTATATATATTGTAATTATGTAATTCAATTGTATCGCAATGTGTAATAAATATAACACATTTTCTTTTGGTTGTGGAAATTGTATTTTTTTATAATAATAATAATAATAATAATAAATAAATTTCTTTACTTTTATATATTTTCATGTAGGATACAAATGTTGAAACTGTTGAACCAACGGTTACACCAAAAACCATACGAAAACGAAAGACTACACATAACGATCTAGCACATGGAAGTTTTTTCTTACGTGTCGGTGCTATAGGTAAAATATTGAATAAAATATTCCTGATAAAGAATATAAATTAAATGATTTCCTTTTTTTTTTTAATTTTACCCTATTCAGCATTTGGTTTGGGTACAATGATTTATGTTGGATTGGAATTTGGAACATTTTTCGAAATACCATTTACATCACAATGTCATCAAATATTACGTGGCGTCAATCCATTATTACAAATGATATTTACATTTATGCAAATGTATTTCATATTTATGAATTCAAGGGTAAGTTTGTTTTTGTTGTTTTTGGAAGAACTATAATTTTTTTGACAAAAATATAGGCGCCCGTATTATACATTTAATTCAGAAATTTATTTGTTTGTTTGTTTGTTTGAATAGTTTTTTCAATTTTATTTTATTTTTTTTATTTTTTGAATAATATAATTTTTGATTTCAAAAAAAATAGATTTTAATAACATTTTCAATATCATAGTAATTATTTTTATTACTAGTAGCTGATCAAAAACAATCCTAGCCCGAAGTTAAATAAAATTTCAAAATACTTATTTTGTCTTGTTCAATGAAATAATATGTTGATGCAAGCTTTTCAAAATAGATTTTCTTTGGTTTTACACCAACACAGCTCCTATTTCGGATTTAATTCATCTTCAGTTGTCAATGTTGACGGACATATGTTATTTGTAATTCATTAACGACCAATTTTAAAACTTTATGACTGTTCCTATATATTGTTGTTTTCGATGGATCGCTTTATCAATTATAACAACTTTTCTAGAGTTTTAAAGCATCAGTAACATTAATTTAAATTTTAACACAAAATTTAATGCAAACTCTTTGTTCAATAATTTCATTCACTGCAAAAATTTAACAAATCACTTGGAAAAAAAAAGAAATATTCTACGATGTTAATGTTCGCAGTTTCATTACACTTCACTATTATATAGTTTGGGTTGCTTTTGATCAGAGTATAAGTATATAATAAAAATGTGAAATACAATTAATTTATTATATTCTTATAGACACACATTTTTTTCACATCTGTCTGTATAAATGTCAAAATTATTTTATAAATTGGTGTCTATAAATATATAAATTTTTTAACTTAATCAAAATTGTACGTACATTTAAATTTAAACAGAATATTTGTCCATTGTAAATTAATTCACCTATGCATGTGCAATAATATATCATCTTTTAAATCAATTTAGTTTCACTAATATATATTAATGTGTCCTTCTAAATAAACACTCACTCCTTTTTTTAGATTAAATTTAAAATATACAATTTAAAAATTGTTTTTATATGCGTTTTCATTGATAAAATGATATCTGAAAATATTCGATAATTATATATAAATAAAAAAACTCTAATTTAAATTAAATTAAAAACGGGCCGTAGTTAGTTATATATATTTTAAAAACAAAATAAAAATTTGATACATTTTGAATGACATTTAAATTACAAAAAAAAAAAAATTATTATAAAATGAATGAATTTTAAAATTTTGATTGAAGTATTCTTTTGTATGGCAAACATTTTTATTAACACATTTCATTTCAATTCTATTAAAATATCAAAGCATAATTTTTATAAACACCACAATCACATTTGAGTCATTCTTCAACATTTGCTATCTATCAATAGAAACACATTTTAAAATTATCTGAATCAATTAATTTGAATGTCTATTTCTATATGGTGATCTTTGTCGAATTTCATCATCACATCATGTTAATCCAAGTTTAAGCTTATTGCATCTATCAAAATTTCATTGCCATTCTATTTGTTAAATTACTCCGCATGTGAACATAAAACAATTCACCAATTGGTCTACAATTATGCCGAAAGGTACATACTTCCTTAATTCCATTATTTTTAAACGGAGTAATAATTAATATTAATTTAGATAATTTAATTGGTTAAAAATATTTCATAAATTATTGGTTATAGTTCGTTGTTTGATTGTTTTATTGTTTAAATTGGAAAATTTCTTTCGATTACGAATAGAAGACTCTTACCATATGTTCTGTGGGATGGTATATTTAGCAGAAGTTTCGTTATTTCTTAATCTAACAATGTTCTTTTTTCTTATGTATGTCAGCTAAAATTTTAAACATATTTTTTTCGCTAAGGTTGAAAATATTGAGCATTGTCTAGTTTTTGAAGCTCAATTGTGAACATGATTTATCAGAATGGACATGTACAGAGTTTGCTGTCAACGCTTCAAAATTTGTGAATTTGAGCAATATATCGGATGAAGGTAACATATTAATGCAGAAAGAACTTTCAAATATTGAACTACTATAGCTATTTCTGAACATTTTAATACAATGGGCAATATTCATATTCTTATGGTAAATGGTGCCGCTATGAATTTGAAGGAAAAGGCCTCGAACGACGAAAAAAAACGTGAAATATTGATTCAACAAGAACCATCACAACCACAACGAAATATCAATTAAGTCACAAAACAATATTGTGTATTATTGGTGGTAACAGAATTATTATTGTTGGCCGCTATATCGATATCAAATATTAAATTCAAATATGCAGCTTTGAAGCAAAAAGTAACCGGAGTTTGTAAAAAGAACCATCCACCAGACATTACTCCGTCAGATTACCACTTGTTTATATCGATGTTACAATCGCTTACTATAAAACAATTCAAATCGTAAGGGGTACTTGAAAAATGGGTTTCTGAATATATAGAAGAAATTCATATATTAAAGATATATTTAAGGATCTGCATCGTCTTTCCATAAAATACTGCCGTATATACTTATAAAGAATACTTCGTTGAATTCCATGTACACATTTATGTAGATGTTATCTAAAACTGTTCAAAATGTAACAAATAATTAGTACTTTGTGAGAGTGATTTTGGTAAAAAAACATATATAATAATTGTATGGACTGCAGACCTCTGGGATTGCGCTGAATCTTGAAATACTTAAGGTAGGTATTTTGTTTTCAACAAAATAATATTCCACAAAAAATTAAAAACAAACTAATTGTGTATAATAAAATATGATTTGGATTTGTAGTTATGAGTTAATAAAATCCTTTATATGTCACATATTTGTGTAAATATTAAATTCATATATGCATATAAAAGTAGTATTTTATTAATCCTTAATCACATAAACACATACACACACACACACATGCACACACGATACTTGGTTGATCTTTCATTCGTTTTTTTGTTTACATCGCATAAATTTTTTATGAATTTAAAAAATCGGATTAAATTGATTTTTTTTTAACCATAAATGGATGATATTTCAATCGATGAAATCATTTTTTTTTTTAATATTTTAATGCAACGTATGAAATTTGAATTAAAAAAAATATATAGTCCATTTTCATTGTGTTTGGTTTGTGTGCGTGTGTCATGTAAAATGGTGTACGTACACCAAAATCGCATTGAAAAATTAAGACACTATATTGTGAAAACGGAAAATATTTCTTTGAAAATTATATTTCAGTTAAACATACATCGTTTTAAAGTATTGGCCCGTTTCGGTTTGATGCATATTTGTGCAACAAATATTTGTGTATGGATACGTACATTAGTATTGGAATCGTTAAAAGAAATTACTATTTATCATCAAGGACGTGCGCCAAATCCAGAAGATAATGCTATTTTACAAAATATTCGTCAACATACGTTGCGTCACGCTGGTACAGTAATGGGGACACACAATGGACCAAATGCAGATTGGGAAATGATAAATAGTTCACAACAACGTGAACGATCAGTTGATGCATATAAACTACCGTCACATGGCGGCAATTTATTATCACGTATTGTACAGAGTACAGCACGTGCTATAACAGATGTAATCACAACAACAAATAATGGTTATAGTGATGCAACAACACCACTTTTTTCTACAACAATGCGTCCAACACCAATAACAGATTCAACAACAACATCTACTAGTACTACTAGTACTACTACTACTACGCAAAGACCATCAACACCATATAATTCATATTTTAATAATGATTATCAATATCGTCAACAAAAAAAACTTGCAGGAATGGTGACAACCACATTTCAATCGATTACAGATGAATTTACAACCATACCGCCGTCGTCGTCAACACCCACAACAACACCATCATCGAATCCCATATCCGATTTATTTGCAATATTTACAACGCCATCGACAACAACAACAACTACTACTACATCAGCATCTATATTGAATTTTGACCATATTGAACCTATATTTCTGAAGAATTCACCATATCATGTAGACGCATTAACAGCTAACGAAATTACAATGAATGCGACAACAAGTTGTGGACGCGTTAATATTATGGGTACTATTGTACAAGATTCAGCACCATATTTATATCCATTTATTATTGAATATTCATTGATTGGTGCCGTTGTTATTTATGTCATGTGGAAACATATCGGAAGACATCCAAAGTAAAATTTGAATATAGAATTTTATTTCCAATTGTTTATTTAATTTAATCTATTTTTTCTTTCTTTTTTTTCCTGCAACTAATAGATATACCGAAGAAGATCTTGAACATCGTTTAGAAATTATGTTATCACGTCGTGCTGTTGCAATGGCGCAAGCTCATTCAGGACGTGTTGATTGTGTTGGTGCATCAAAAGGACTATTTTTCGGATTATTGTTATTGGTTGGATCATTAATATGTTTAATATTATTCTTTGTATTGGTACGGCATCCACATTTTTCATTGTTGGCCATTTATTTGGCTGATGTTTCTCATTGTGCATTAATGGGTTTTGCAGTTTTTGCAATTTTTGTTGGATTTATAAGGTTTTGTTTCGATGACTTACATTTTTAAATCTAAAAGAAATTATATATGCAATTTAATAATTTTTGGTCTTTTCTTTTTTTTGCAGGGTGCAAACATTAAAATTCCGTTGTGAGGATCAAACTAATTTAAATGATATTTTATTACGTATATCGGCATTTGGATTATTTATTTATTCAGTGTTCAGTGTAATTGCCGGTACATTAAATGCATTACAAAGTGAACCAAATTTATTGGTTATGATAACTGGTATACTGGCCGTTGTACAAGTTGTTTTACAATTATTATTTATTGCTGATGTGTCTCGACGTCGTGTACATTTACCAGAACATGATCGTAGCAAACCGGGACGTCA
Organism: Bibio marci; assembly: GCA_910594885.2. Classification (NCBI taxonomy): domain Eukaryota; kingdom Metazoa; phylum Arthropoda; class Insecta; order Diptera; family Bibionidae; genus Bibio; species Bibio marci. The sequence continues at coordinate 37,344,817 of OU343114.1, forward strand.
AATTGTTACATTTTTATTAATTTGTAATATTGCTATGTTTGCTATTTATACATTTGAAGCACAAAAAGTGTTTGCAAATCCGGTAAGTTTTTTTGTATATGTTGCTTATTTTTAAGTTTTTTAAACTATCACAATTATTCTGCTAATGGTCTTTCTATGAATCTATACTATAGATATATATATATATATATATATGAATCAAAATGTCATAAAGTAAAGCACATTAGATATGTTGAAAAAAAATTCAAAGACTAACATAGCGGTAGCAATAACGCTCAACCTCTGCTATGGAATTGCTATTAAATATACTTCGCCACTATAACTAAAGAATAAAAAAAGGTGGTAATAGATGACTATTCACTATTCGATAAAGGAATTAATTCCTGGAGATTTTAGGTGTGATATGAAAATTTTAAATAATCCATTGATATCGGGTAATTGGTCTACAAAATGCAAATTTGCTATTCCTTTCAAATTAAAATTATCAATCAATTAAACAATGGATTGACAATGGAAGCTTCAAGAAATAATCTATATTCTATTAAATAATACAGAATCAGTCAGATAAGGTATAAAACATATCCTCACAATATCGTGTCCAGCACTATATTGAAAAGTATGAAGATCTAACTGGTCGATTACCTCAATTATTAAACCAGGTATAAAGAACTTACGGGAAAGGTTGTTGTCCAATTACTGAAAGGCATCTTTTATAAATAATTGGTGTCACAATAGATTTTTTAAGTCGCAGTGCAAAGTGAACAGATTTGGTGCGGCAGATACTTAGTTATTATGTTAATCTTGAGAAAAAAATTCCGAAATATGCCAGTATAAAGGAGTTTGGAAACAAGATTCATGTTTTTCCCTTGTTTACCCAATCCTCAAAATTCGTGAATGTGGGTAGAATGAAAGCACAGCATTTATTGGAATGAACTATCGCGGGTCTGATGAAAATTATTTTATTCAAACCAATATAACATAAAAAAATAATAGAATCATGGAAATATCTTTTGTTAATTGTAGTACAAATTGTGAATTTTTATATACTCCAATGCGTAGTAATTTACATTAATTTAAAATACTGCTAATATTAATCATTTTTATAATTTCATTTACTTTTAGGTTCAATTAGATTTCTATGGTTTTATACCATGGTCACTAATACAACGTGTTACATTACCATTATGTATATTCCATCGTTTCCATAGTGCTGTAACTTTAGCTGAAATATGGAAAACAACATATAAAGCACGTTTAGAATAATTTATTTAAAAATTGTTAAGAACTGCAACAATAAAAAAATAAATAAAAATATTCAAAAACCATCCAAGAAATTACAGACGCAATAAAAATACACAAAACACAAATAATAACTACAATTATGTGCATATACATTCGAATTTTCAAATCATACACTCTACACACAATCGACACAAACACGTCCAACATTTGTATGATAATTAAATATTATCGATTAAATTTTGTAACAAGAAAAAAGATTTATACTTAACAAGAAAAAAAAAAAACCATAAATTAATCATCGCATAAATACTTAATTTTATAAATTAAGTTCGTTATACATACTTATTTATATAATTTTTTTTTTTAATTTAATTAATCTTTAATTAACCTTAAAAAAATGTCGAATTTTTAATTTTATTTTCTCCGTAGAAATATTTTAATTTTTAATTTATAAGGAAAATTTTTCTTATTTAATAATAATAATAATGAATAAATTTTTCCGTCGAATATTATTATATAATTTAATATTAAACATAGAAAAATAATAATAATAATCGTCTCAATTAATTTGTGTGTGTGTGTGTGTGTCGCATTGCTGAACTCAGTTTTCGTAATTATATCACACACACACACACACACATGGGCACACATTCGGTTTACGGACAATACAACGATAACAATTTATCCTTAGGACAGTTCATTCGGAATGTCCGAATCGATGAATGATAATTTTTTTTTTACGGTGAATTGTTAATTGGTTATCGCCATAGCCTGCGATCTACGTTATAGACCTTTTCTTATTAGTTTTTTAGTTGTGTGGAGTGTTGATGCGTGCCTAAGTCCTTCCTGATTTCTTTCAAATTTTAAATATGACATGCAAAAACTAATTTCAGCAAAAAAAATACAAACAAAACATAAGACAATAGCCAAAGTTTTTACAAAAAAAAATAATTTACCATGAATTGTCCATATGGTGCATAGTTTACGATGAATTAACCAGATACCCACACATTAATACAATACAATTTATATAATCAAAAATGTTATCGATTTGAGTTCACAGTATTTATTCTATTTTTAAATTCACTGTATTTTAGATAAATTAATTAGAATTAAAAAATAAGAAATATTTTTAATTTGAATGTCACGTTGTGATGAGGAGCTTTATCGATCTACTAGCGTGATCCAAATGAATTTTTACGTCGATTCATCGCACTGTTGATGAAACATGAATCAATTACTACATACCGCAGAAAGCAAACAACAATCAAAACAATGAACTGAAGCTGGTGGAAGTGCACCGAAGATGGCACAAACAGTTATTTTAATATTATTGTCAAAAAGGAAAAACAATCTATAGTGAATACTTTTGTGCAGTGTTGGATCGATTGATTGATGACGGCAAGAAAAAATACCACTCAATTACTATTTCATCGCAATATAATACATCATCACAAACTGCAGTTTTACCAGAACGAAATGTGGAACAATTACGATTCTCGAAATTACTTTAGTTTTTTTCCGGATCTATAAAATTTGTAGCTGGCAAAAAATATGATTATTAAATTATAGCTAAAACTAATGCATATTTCGCAATAGGAATCAAGAAACTTGAAAACCGTTTCATGAAGTGTATTGAGTTGGAAGGCGAGACTATGCGTGGTAAAGTAAATAATAAAATTGTGTTTTCTTTATTATAATGGTTACTTTTGCCCTAGTAAAATCGTTTTATTATTTTTTTCCTATAAATTTTCTTTATAAAATTATTCTTTTAATTAATTTTAATAATTTTTAATAATTTTCTTTGAATAATATTGTACGACAAATTAAAAAGATTACCTCTATTTTTTTTTAAATTAATTTATATAAATTAATAGTGAATTAAATAAAATAAGAATAAATAACTGTGTGAACTCAAAACGATATAACACAAAATAGAAAACATTTTGAAAAACGAAAAAAAAATTAATAAATATAAATAAATAAATGCAAATTTATAACGTAGTTTTTCCTTTTTTTTTTTTTTATTTTCAAAATTGAAAAATATAATTGACAAATTGAAAATATATAAAATATTATCATAATTTTTAAATTAAAACTATTATTAATTATCTATAATATTTATAAATATATATGAAAAAAAAATAAAATAAAAATACATATAGAATTATATAAAAAAATAAAAATAAAATAAAACATAAATTAATTATTAAATAATTAATATATTAATATTTATAAACAATATTTTTATTCAAAAAAAAAAATGTTGTTCCATTTTCGATTAAAACAGAAACAACAAAAGAATCATTTTTATTGTATAGGTGTCGTCTTCGTCTGATGATTAATTTAAATAGAATAGAAATTCATAACATAAAAAAATATATTTAAAAATTAATAAAAATACATAAATTATAATTATTATTATAAAATACGATAAAAATTAATTATATTAAAGAATTAGTTGAACCGAAAATATATTTATAAACACAAAAATGAAAAAAATCAAATCAAATTGAAAAATTTTTTCCAATTTTCTACCAAACAAATTTTGTTTTTTTTTTTTTTTTTTTTATATATTAAAAAATAGTGATGGAAAAAAAAACGCACACTTAAAATTAAAAAATAGTAATTTTTTTTTATTGATATTTTTTCTATAATTAAGAAAATTTTTGAGAGAAACTAAAATATGCCACCGTTAACAAAAAATGGAAAATTTACAAATTGGCTTTTTTAATTACAAGGATTTTTTTTTTGTTTTGTTTTATTTTTTATACGAAACACGAAAATATAAACAATATTTTGTAAATTTTTTGATATTAATTTTTCTTAAAATAACCGCTCCACGGACGACTTCATCAACAATTATAACTCTCTTGACTGCAATTTTTGTATACAATTTTTTGTCTACTCTTTTGTAAAATAATTGTTTAATTCTTTTTTTATGTTTTTTTTTATATAAATATTAATATTAAATAAAAATATACCCCATTGAAAAAAATTAAATTAATAAACACATTTTTAAGAAGAAAATAAATTACATTTTTTAAATTTTTCTAGAACAAAAACACAAAAGAAAAAAAAAAAAATTTATTAATGTTAATTATAAAAATTAAGAAATAACCAAACAAAAATTTACCATAAACAAAACAACTTAATATTTATATATGGAAACATATATTTATAAAATGAACGCAAGCGTCAATAATTAATATTTTAAATTTTTTATTAAAAAAATAACCAAAATTTTTTCCTACAAAAAAATATTTATAATTAAAAAGAAAAATCAAAAAATTTAGAAAAATTGTTGCCAAATTTAAATACATTTATTATTCAATTCCATAATTTATATATACACAGATAAAAAAAAAAACAAATTATTTATAAAATATCTATAGAATTTTATTAGAATTTTGTAGCTTTTTAGAAAAATCGCATATATACACACTCATATACAAAAGGTTACTAAATTATCAATAGGGAGATTGCGTATGTAATGTAAACGCTAAAAATGTGACTACCCGTTACGTATGAACCCTACGTTAATCGTATTGTATCTTTCAAAGTTAATAAATTTACGTTATAACAGTTTGCACACCCTTATTTATGCTGAAACATAACGATATGTTGAACGTAACGTAGAAATATCAAAAACTTGTCAAATCCACAAGATACACGTTAAGTTTTGATCGTATCGATATTAATTGCTACGTTGAACAAAAAAATTGGTACAATTATGAGTTTGTGCAATCATAACTTATTTACAACATGATCAAAATGTGGTTAGTTTTGTAGCGCAAACTGTGATACGGTCGCAAACGTTAGATTTTACATTTGTTAATAACTTTTACTTTTACGTTTACATTGCATTCGCCGAGGTGCCTAATATCGGGGGTATAAGTTTCATTTGAATGCTAATCAATAATCAATTCAAATTAATGTTTTCGGAATAATAAAAAAAAATTCCATATAAATGTATAATTAAATTAGTTTGTTATTGATATAATTAATAATATAAATACAAAGAAGCGACGTAGTGTGTGTGCAGAATTTTCCGCATATTTTAATGTACTACACTGCACCGTGTACAAGAAAATACATGCGTTTATGTATGAAATGAAAATATTTAATTAAATTATTTACTATATTTTATAGTAGATAAAATATGAAAAGATAAAACTAAGCCCGTGAAACATTTGTTGCGATTCAATTTTAAAAAAAAACATATAGAACACTATAGTGTACACCAGATAAACTTACCTATTCCATGACACATGTGTCCAAAGTTTTCTTACTATATTAAAATACAAAATCAGTAGAGCGAATCGTGTAAGGTGATGATCGGTGGTCACCCAAAATGTTTGCTATTTTGTAAGGTTGTCCGTTTTTCAATCGCTAAAATATCATTTGTAAGGGATTTTTACAAACATAAAAAATGTTTGACTTAGGCTAAAGTAATATAGCTAGAATATGCCATCAGTTAATATGATGAGATTTTTCGATATAACAGCTAATTAAAGTTTTTAACAATAATTAATTTCCTATTTAATTTTAATATTCAAATTGAACTCAACTCACGATTTACAGACACAACAATAACACAAAAATACAAATGTTAAAAAAATTAAGTATTAGCGTACCGAATATGATTTTTTCAAACAACAGTCAGAATATGCGCCGACAATGTTTCCATATTGTCTATTTTATTTGTCTTTCGGAAACTGCTTACACACGCCGGGACAACTTTATAAGAAAAATAAATAACCGTTTTATTAAGGCGGTTCCTTTTTTTTTATTCCATAATCGAATTGGCAGTAGAGTAAATCGCAGTTGAGTAATTTTTAGTGGAGAGAAATATACAGGGTATAATGAAGGTGGGTTTATCAAATTGTACATGGCGCAGAACTGTAATTGTCAAAGATGCCCGGAACTCAGTATAGATAAAGAATACATTTAACATAATTTATTTATGATGCTCAAAAAATCCACCATATGTTACCTGTAATAATCAATAGAGTATATTTTAAAATGAATATCTATTATATTTTAAATTCGACTATTTATCTCGACGCGACGTAGACCCTTTTACTCTGTTAAATGTAGCATTAATTGTTTTTCAATAAAACGTAGATCACATTTTGTTTACTTCACATGATAATTAAATATACATAAAATCATAATCATTGTGAAAACATTTTAGTGGAATGTTCAAAGCATTAAATGCTAATTTAATTTAATTTATCAACCCATTCGCATAATTAAAATGCATTTATTAACCAATTTTTATTCTCATATAAATTTCTTCCCGCACCCAACATTAATAAAACACACACACACACACAAACAACACACCCACAATTTAATTTATATATATTTATATTTAGATGTGAGCTTTTGAACTTTGCCCAAAAAATGAATCGATATGATATTATAGTAATTTTTATAAAAATATTATAATATACAAATCAAAATACTAATTATTGACTATATGTTTAACTAATTAACAATAATTTATATATTAATAATAACAAACATTTTTATTAAACTAAAATTAATAATTTTAAATGTGTGTCGTCATCGTAATAAAATAAAATAGTAGGCAAACAAAATATTTATATAAAAATATTAAAATATAATTAAAAATTTTACTAAAATTATAAAAATTATACCAAATTTTTCATAAAAAATAAAAAATGCTCATTTTTTAGATAAATTTAATAAGAAAAAAGAAAAAAAATAAAAACGAAATATTAACATACAAAATTAATTTAAAAATAAAAACAATAAACTGAAACAACGCAAAACAAAACATAAAAACCCACCACTCTTTTATTTTTGGTTTTTCTCCATAATTTACTTGTACATAAATATAAGAAAAATAAATAAATAAATAACTAATTTTTTTTTTTTTTTAAATATATTAATAATTTGTGGACCAGTACTTAATTAACTAACAAGTCTTAAATGTTATATAATATTTAAATATATACACAAAATATACACAGAAAATTATGCAATAGCAATGAGTAAATAATAATAATAATATAATAATATACACACATACACACACATACACAATAATAATAATAATAATAATAATTATTTTTTTAATAATATATTTTTTATTATAATTAATTTTTTATATCATTTTCCTGCATAAAATTAAATTTATTTTACCATTAATAACTATAAATACCCACGCATAGCGCGTACTGCGTGAGAATAGCATACACATATTTATTAATTTATGTTTTTTAATTTAAATTTAAAAATAATAATAATTCGCAGTAATTAATAATTAATCATTAACTAAAAATTTGATGGATAAAAAGCCAAAAAGCTAACTAAATTAAGTAATTAATTGCAGATTTTGTACATGATGTGATTTAAGTTTACACGCTCATCAATAAACAAACGGTGACATTTTAATATAAACAATTTATTTAATATATGGATGCGTTTGTAATGCACGGGTTTTTGCAAAAATATATATTCATAAAGTGGTTGATCAACGCTTTCTGATGCCATTGATTGGATTGAAAGGTGAAGAAATTGATTTCTCAAACCACATGGAATATTATTTGGAAAAGAAAGAAATGGAAATTAAGTACAACTTTATTCTTTGCTGATATTAACACACAAACGATGAATGTAATGTAGTTTTTCTTTAGAAAGGTGTAACGAAATATCGTTGCTTCCGTAATAATTAATTTAAATAAAATTTTGAATATGGGATTGAAAAAGTTTATAGAAACGTAGCTGTTGTGCATGGTATTCCATCGTATATAGTATACTATATATTTACTGAAGTAAAACAGGGTTGTATCCTTTCACTACACTGTACATTATATTCATCATCGTTGATGTATATAATGTTATTCGTTAATACAATACTTGCAAGGACCATTAATTAAATTGATTTAAGAACCACGATGATATTTGCTTGCTAACACATACGATATAAATGACATGCAAAATATACAGTAGAACTTTTATGGCACAGTAATCGCAACACTCACCTTTTATTAAGAACTACGTATATTGAAAACTAAATTGCTCCGATTTGGAAAATTGAAATTGTCAATGAATTCTGCTATGTATATGATAACACCTCTGATGGTGGTGCGGAAAGGGATATATAATAAATAGAATATTTTAAACACAAAAGTAGTATTGGAAATAAATGCTCTCGAACAATGCTTAGTGCGTATATGATGACGTGAAATAATAAGTAATGCGATGAAAAACCAGAATTTATATTGAAATTAAACAATCGATGACAATGGGGACGTGATCGTTCATACCTTGAGGCGACGTGTATGAAGGATATTTATATGGGATCCTTTGTGTTGAGTATACAAGGTATAATAGGGAAGGTGGGTCGATCAAGAATGGTTACAAAGTACAGAATTTACCGAATGTGATATGATAAAACCAGATGGGTGGTGTAGACTTTTGCTCAAAATTACAACAACATGACGCTTTTTTAAATATTGATGCTTTATGCTCAATCGATCGCGTAGTAACAGAAAAATAACGCAATAATGAATTCATATAAAAACTGAAAAACATATCTGAATTATATACAAAATGCAACAATTTAATCTTCAAATGAAATTTGAATCCATCATTAAAATCAATTTAGTTAAAAATCAAATCTTAAATTCTCTTAATTTTTTCTTTTTCTAAATATTTATTGTATTATATATTTTTATTTATAAATAATTAAATAAATAAAACAAATAAGTGTTATTCTTAATATTAATTTAAATATTAATTATTAATTTATTAAATATATATATATTCATAATTTTAAGTTATTTTATTTATTATTATTATTATTATTATTATTTGATTTTATTTAATTTATTAAATATTCTTTGATGTCAATTATTTCAAATATATTTATTTATTATTATTGTTTAAAATTTAAATACACAACACCAACAACAACAACAACAAAACACTGCCGCCGAATATATGTACTTACAATTAGAAAAATAATAATTATAATTAATTTTGTTTAATTTTTCTTCTTGTTTTTGATTATTTAATTATACAATAATTAAAATTTCGGTTTTTTTTGTTTTTTGTTTTTTTGTAAATAAAACACATATTCACTTAAAAAATTATATGTAATAAAAAACTAAATTCATACAAAAACCGATAACAATATGAGTTTTACCAATTTTTGTTAAACATATAATTTATTATTAAATTTATATTGAAATTTTATACAATATACAAAATTCAGACAAACTTTTATATATCCATTAAATACATATAAAAATTAGTAATACATATTTTACAGAAAACTTTTATTAATATACAAACAGTCAAAATATATGATGTATTATTAATTTTTACAGATATATTTTAAATTTAGTAAAATAATAATTATAAAAACCAAAGTAATATATATTAATTAAAATATACCAATAGACAACCACCCAATCCACCCAGCAGCCAAATCCTAAGACACCCCCTCAACGTCCCAGACCTTAACCCCATCTTCGATCCACGCACGTAATTTATTCATAAAATTTGCATTTCTATACATTATTTATAAAACTATAATAATAAAATAATAATTTATATGAGTTTGTTGTAATTGTGCGTGTTTATATATAACAAAAATAAAAAAACATAATAAAATAATTTTTAACAAATAAAACAAAAATATGATGTAAAATATAATAATCATATAATAATGACAGCATAATTAATAAAAATAAATTAAATAACAAACAATTTAAATATCAAATTATAAAAAAATTTAATATTTATTTAAAAACGAAAAAAAAAAAAAATTTGAATTAATAATTAATTAAATACAAAAAAAAAGAAAAATTAAATTATTATTATTAATTAATAATTAATAATATTCATGCGTACCGGCATATTTATTGTACAAAAAAAAAAAAACATAATAAAATAAAATAAAACTAAAAATGAGTACTTAAAATATATTATATATATGTAGCTAATATTTAACATAATAATAACCCAATTCGAAATGACGATCTCATCAAACAGCTGATTTAGTCACCTATTTATATTATGCTACAGCTTAACAGTGACTTTATTCACCACAGATATCTATCAAATTTAATCGGTACATATATTATAATCAAGAAGGCTTTATTGTATTTTTAACAACGAAGTTGATAGGCAAGAATGTTACAGAATACAGAAAACTATAATCAAAAATGGCTATAACAAGGAAAATTGATTCGGGCCCACCTGAATTTATAGTTAATACACAAATTATTTTTACTATTATGGTCCATAATTCGATTAATATAAAGAAAATAATAGTATAATGTTAATCTATTTGCTTAAAATAAGGTAGGCTAGAATCAGTTTTCGATGTTATAGCCATTTTTGATTATATTATAGCCGTCTGCATTAGCTAATATGATATTATTTTCTATATATAGGGGTGTTGCGTGTTGTGGATCTAGATCGAAACATGTATACCATGTTTTTTACTAAATTCATATGTATCCGTTTTTGTTCTGGTAGCCATTCTTAATTATAGCCGCCTCTGTGTATATTAATAACATTCTTGCTTATCAACGTCGTTGATAAAATATAATAATTTCTCTTGATTATATAACTCACTCATTTCGAACTGGGTAATAATATAAACTTAAACGTTATTTATTTTAATATTTTTTGTATAGTTTTAATTTTTTTTTTTTTTTTTTATAATTAGAACGAAGTTTTTTGTTGTGGGTAAAGGCACACCACATGGAACTAGCTCTCTTCATGAAAATGATTAAAAAATTACAATTTATAGTTATTAACAGCTCATTTAAAACTAACTGGCTATGAAATGTTTTTAAAACTATATATTATAACAATTGTAAAATTGGTGAAAACAGACAAATTGCAACTAAATAAGAAAAACAAAATATAGAAAATAATTGAATTTAAAAATTATAGCAACATACACTTTGCTATGCCATGTTTTAATTATTCATCACATGACGAAGTGACGATTTTTATAAGGACGAAAATTGATACAGAAAAAGAAATTTGAGAAAATTTTTTGAATGTGGAGCTTTTGTTTAGTTTCTATAATTAATGTTAAGTATAGTTTATTAGAATAATGTATGTATTTTTTATTAATTTAATTAGATAGAAATTTTAATATTTTTTTTATATTTTTAGATGCAAGCGGAAGGAGCCCAAATGATTAACTCAAGAAATATGGGAACTATATAATAAGTAACAGGAACAAAATAGATGAGTTACTATACAAAATAGGTATTAATATACAATAATATGTATAATTATAATATATATAAAATTCACATATATAAATACGTATAATTACATTATTTTGTTCTGCATTCGTACAGGTTCAAGGCCGGGAAAAATGAAAATTTAAACAGGATAACGTATTGATGTTGCGCAAATATAATTAATATATATATATATAAATACAATCTCAAATTAATTGTACCAAATATGCTGTTAATTAAAAAAATTAGTTTTTTATAGGATAACTTTTAAAACAGACATATGAAATCCATAACAAATTATTTTTGATAATTTACAAATTTCGAAAATATTACCCAATTTTTCTTCGGCAACCTGAAATTACATTTCAGAGTACGCCATTGAAAATATTATATAATCAATAATACTCGGTGGTGAAATGGATTAATAACAAATTTCTTTATTATATATTATAATACATTATATAATAATATGCACGCAGGCAATATATGAATACACAAGAATAATACATAACGCAAATTATATAATAATAATAATAATAATAATAATAATAATAATAATAATAATAATAATAATAATAATAACAATATATGTTGATTTAATCATCATCAAAAATCTAATTAATATTTTCACACCACGGTTAATATCTTTGAAATGAATCTATTTTAAAATAAAAAATAATAGATGTAATAAATTTGGGTGGATCTAATGAAATGCGACTTGCTGGCTACTGCTTATCCAGTAATTATAGAATTTTTTTGTTATTTATTCACTTAAACAATAATACAACAATGTGATCAAAGCATAAATATATATATTATAGATGCATGTAAGGTATATGCTGTGGTTGTGCTATTAACACACAAGCAAAATATGGAAGGTACACGCCGTATATTTTGTGTATATGTAAAAATGATATAATATAAATATTATTCAGTTTAAAAAAATAATGATGAATAATTTATTGAAATTTTATTTGATATTGTATTAAAAAATATTGTGCAGGCTTCTGTTTTTAATCTTCTTATTTATTATATCATGTATCTTATTCTGCATAAATATAATAATGACATGTATTATTTTTTGTATATTATTCGGCGGATGAATGGAATATAATATATATAATAAAATAAAACAATAAATAATAAATCGGTACAATAGAAGAACTAAATTGGAACTCAAACATGGTATTTTGATTAAAATAATAATGTTTTTATTGATGCTATTATTTGATTGGTAATAAGAAAATAAGTGATAGGATGAAAAATCATTTAGTCGCATTGTATTATAATTGCATCGGGTTAGTGGTGGTTCCAGATAAATAATTTAAATTTTATTAAAAGGTAGATATATTTTTGGAAAAAAAAAAAAAAAAATTATGGGACCCCATACTAATTTCTCCAAATTAAATAAATTTCCAATGTTTTAGCAAAGAAATTTTTTAGATGTATGTGTGGAAATTAAAAAATAAGATGATACTGTAAAAATTGCATACAGAATACGGAGTACCATAAATAGTATGGTCGTCATTTCATACAAATTTTAAGTGACTGCGACTAACTAACTAACTAATATTTGTGCCATTATTCTATTTCGCTAATGATAATTTTAGCATATTACTTTAATAAAAATTGCTTATATAATATGAATGATAATGTGGAAATTTTCATATACATATTTTATTTTCAGATTTCTACAAGATTTTGTCGTTCCTGTGACACTTCTGGAAATGTCCATAAAAAACGAAAATTTTGAGCTGATTACAATTAATTTTGTATAATAGAAGAATCCTGACCATAATACTGAAAATTGACTATTAGTGAATAAGAATGCGGATTTCATATCATCAATGTCATTAGTATCCAATATCTTTTGTTGTATATATTATCCAAGTCAACATACAAATGCATCGGACGCAACAACATGCGAATACGTAAGTGTTTTTATTTTTAGTTGAATTTAGACTAAATATGTTTTAATTATTTTGTTGTTTGGTTATTATATGTATGTTTATGCGGAATGAATTTTAATCGTTAATGCTAAATACCATATAAGTATTATATTATAAGTAATTGATTAAATGAAAAAAGAATGTTTATACGTCGATGAACGCACACACACAAATGAACAAAATATCCCTGCAAGAAAGAGAACTAGTTCTACTACTAATAGTACAACTAGTTACAAAGTAAATAGCACTGGTTCCACGCTAAACCCTTTTTACATGTTGCGAACTGTTTCTTTTAACATGGAGATGTCCTACGAAAAGACAATTGTCCACTTCTGCATTACTTTTCAACTAGTTGAACTAGTTAATTTGTAACCAATTACTGAACTAGTTACTGAACTGGTTAATTTTAATTTGAATTAGAAAATGTATTCTTTCCAGTACCAGTACCTGTACTTTAACTAGTTCTTTAAAAAAAAAAGTTGTACTTAATTTAAAAGAAAAACGTAGACAATATATTTTAATATAATTTAATAATTATTATGTTTTTAATACAAAATAATAATCATATTTATAATCATATTTAAAGAATATTATAAATTATTGCAACTGGTGCATCATAGTTTATCACCTTTTCTTAAATTACAACAGCTCCATTATAATTTTACGTGCTACATCTAAGTTTTTCTCGCGTAAAATAAAACGCAATTCTTCGAAACATTTACGGAATGGTTTATTCCTAATATACCAATCGATTGATTTCTCTACAAAAGATATTTTTGGTAGCGATTCGTTTTTTCCAAAATATCCATATTGTTGGAACGATCTTCCGCCACAAAGTTCTCGTTAGATACAATGTGCATATCTTCTACTACTGCCCTAAAATTGTTGGATATTCTGGATGGTAATTTACTTAAATAAACTTCTTTTTCACTTCACAATCACAACAATACGTGTTTTTAATACGAAATTCATTACACTATTAAAAATAAAATCAAAACAGTGTCTAAAAACAGCATATATATTTCTATAAATTACTATAACAGTTCAAAAACGTTTTTATTTCTCTTCGTTTCGTCATATATTTGTATTATTGCTTTTTCAAAATAGTTCTTATCTGCATTACTTTAGTAATAGTTCTGTAACTAGATGTTTTTACACTAGTTGAAGAATTAGTTTTTATACGGAACTAGTTTCAAAATTTACTGCAGGTATATGGTTGAGTTATAATTGTATGTATATAAATAGTAATTGAATAATATATAGAACAATAAGCATAATAACAACTTTATATTAAATTGAATGATAATTTGATAATAATATTGATACAAATTCGTATTTATTTATAGCTTAACAATTTCACATATAAATTGGCATAAATATTGCGATCAAACGTATTGTATTAGATTTATATATCTATATTATTATTATTATATTATTGCATGTATGAATGAATTATCATAAATATAAAATTATATGTTAAACATAATAATAAAATATATTCAGTACATAATAATCATCATTAGCAAGACAGGTATTATAAATATCCATAATTGACTTTGATCAAATTTTTAGTTTTAAGACAAAAAAATTACAATAATATTTGTGTCATGCCTGAAGCAAATTGATTAATTTTTTTTTTTGTTACTAAATAGGTGTTTAAAAATAATTATAATTATTATACTAAAAGTTTTATATTCAAATTATAGAACAGATATCGCATATATATTGTATTAATATGCCTTAAAGTATAAATGAATATATAGTCTTTTTTTTTTTTTTTTTTTTTTTTAAGTGGTCACATATGATATGTACATAAAATAATAACAAGCATTGAGCAGACCACCACGTGTCGATACATTTTTTTGTTGTTTATATGATTTTTTTAAATTGCTAAAATAGACCATAAAGCACACTTTATTAAAAAATAAACTAAAACTATATAGGCATAATATAAATTGGACAATATACAACATTCATAAAAACACTTTCAATTTTACCTCTTTTGATACCGCCAAAAATAACAAACCTATAATTTTAAAACAATTTAGAAATGATTTACACTAACAATATATGTTACCATAATATTTATTAAAATAAGGCAAAATGAACGCCTTCTGTGCACTATAATGTACGTATATGAGATGGTATTACCTAATAGCATATATTTTTTTAAATGTTTGTTATATATTTAATACCTCTATCCTATGTTTATTTATGATATATTTTTTAAAAGAATGAAAATAACACATGATACCCACAGAAAGGGTATTGTTTGATTTATAATGACTGTTATACTATAATATTTTGTAAGCAGATTGATCTAAAAATAAATGAATAATCATTTAGTTTTTGTAGGAATTGTGGACAGATCTATCTCAAAACAGACACGGCAATTGGCTTCAATACTTCTATATCTACAATATCAACTAATTTAAATAATCTCGATAATTCAAACTAAAAAGGGGCGAATAGTGTGTCTATCATGCAATGAATTAATCTCATAAGTAATGATTATGCGTGAAGTCTAATTTTTTTAACTCTATATGAACATTTCTGATGCGTTTAAAAAATTATAATACAATATTCTCTGATCATTTACAAGAATTTATAAATAAGAAAGCAGTTTCTTTCTGCTATAGTTCTGCCTAGTAATTAAATTACCTAAGTTTTGGTAACATAAAAACATTGATTTTTCACCATGCCCATGAAAATTTTAAATAAAAATTCCTAGAAAAAACCGTGAAAATATGTGGCTGAATATAGGCTTAAACGATCAGTCATCTTGCGAACAAGAATATGTTGGAATTTCTTGCTTCTAAGTGGGTGAAAAATGAAAAACAAAAAACGTTAAAAAAGAAAATTACGTCTTGGATATTATGTTCACCTCATACAAATTGTAAATTGTGTAAAATTGACTTCTTACTGTTAAAGTATAGAAGGTCTGGTAGTTCACTACTGATAATAAAGAAGGCAATCCACTGAATTATTATATACTTATAATATTCCGGACTTAAATAAATATATACTTTTTGTTGAATTTATTACATAAACTGAAAAAAAAAAACTTTACTATCGATTTATATTATAAATTCTAATTATTTTAAATTATTTTTCTTTTAGACACAATAAATTTACATTTACATATTTTCGACGCAGTTTAAATTCAAGTCGATGTATAAAAATATACAGGAAATGATTCAGAATATATCAGAGGATCATTTTGTGCTATTGATCGTTGGATATATTTAAAAGCGTCGTGTATGTGAAAAACATGGATTAGTGTAATGTAAACATGAAATTTTAACCAAATAATGATCCAAAATATAAACAAGATTGGCATATAGATTTACTATTATGGGAACGTTTTTTAAAGGAACATTGTGCTTGAGCATATGCAATTGAAAAATATTCAGGTGAAGTTGTATTTTTATAATTGAATAATAATTGCGACTGATTTCATGTCACTAGAAAATGTTTTTCAGTTTTCGTTTAATACAAGAATTTTGTGCAATGTCCGATTCATATATAAATTAGGAAGATAAGTCATGCTGTTCAAGATGTCCTGTTTAACGAATATGTTAATAATATAATAATAATGATATTGGGAACAAATGAAAAGAGAAACGAAAATGAAAAGATTAGCACCGCCAGTGTAGTATCATTTGAGAAAGCTCTGTGGTGAAAATATATAATGTTATGCATAGGATAGGTGTGCTACGAATATAAATATATTTATTTATGCTGGAGCCATCTATATTCAAAATAGAAAACATAAATTTTAGATGTGGGAGAAAAATTTAACTTTTGACATTTCGACCATTTCGATTATTTTTTTTTAATATGAAACAAAAGTCATCGCTCATTACTCAACACTCGATTCTAAACACTCAACACTCATCAAGTCAACACGTCGAAACAAAATTCAAAAGTCATCATTCAACACAACACTCATGAAGACATCATATCAAATCAAGTAAAAAAATCTAAAAATATGTCTGTCGAGTCGAAGCGGGAGAAAATACGGAATATTGTAAGTATAAATTTTAATTAATAGAAAAAATATTATTAATATTATATTTTTGTAAATTATTATATGAATAAGTGAAAAAAACTAACTTCTTTTAATATTTAATAGACTACCAATATGAGAGAGGATTTATGTGAAAATATATTTTTAACCTAAAAAATATGGATGTTCTATTTCACATGCCACATGGCGTTTAGTGGATTTCCAAAGATTTATCACAAAACTTAAACTGAGTTATTACAACGTACAAATAATACAACAAATTCAATATTTTAGTACTGTATAAAATTGTAAGTAAAATTTATAAAATTTTCCAAAAACAAAACATATTTTAGTTTATTCACCTGATGTATAATTGAATTTATATTCGGCTTGTACTTCAAATGAATGTCTATTATCATTATCAACATTTCCAACATCAGGAATTATTTTAAAATACGACTTCTTTTATAAATTAATTAGTAAATCGTTTTTTTTTTTAGTTTATTTATTGATTACAAATTCTTATGTATTTATTGTTTTTTGTAAAATGAATTTTATTTCCATTTGATACTTCAGTCCAAATAATTCATGCGTGCCAACCAATTACAAAATATATTTCCTCTGCTTCAATTAAATGCAATGAAGAGCATAAAATATTTACGTAAATATATTAAATTAATCCTTTAATAATAGAATGAAAATTTCTTCACGTACCTTCATTGTAATTTTGTAGTCAATATTATATTTGTGCCATTATTCTATTTCGCTAATGATAATTTTAGCATATTACTTTAATAAAAATTGCTTATATAATATGAATGATAATGTGGAAATTTTCATATACATATTTTATTTTCAGATTTCTACAAGATTTTGTCGTTCCTGTGACACTTCTGGAAATGTCCATAAAAAACGAAAATTTTGAGCTGATTACAATTAATTTTGTATAATAGAAGAATCCTGACCATAATACTGAAAATTGACTATTAGTGAATAAGAATGCGGATTTCATATCATCAATGTCATTAGTATCCAATATCTTTTATTGTATATATTATCCAAGTCAACATACAAATGCATCGGACGCAACAACATGTTCACGCAATTCCATATATTGTGTGAAATATATACAAACATTCGTGGAAGCAACATTTATTGTAGCCACTAAACAATAAGCGCCAAATTGTTAATTATCAATGAAACAACAAATTTATGATGCAAAATAACTGGTGATGGTGACGAGATTCAGATACGAACTGAAAAATAATGAAGATGGTTAAGATATAGAAATAACGCTATGAAATAATTTCATTCTTACATTATATACAAGTATAAAGCACAAATGGTGTTTAGGATTGAATACGCCAACGTATTGAAGAATTCAACAAATTCAATATTTTAGTGCTGTATAAAATTGTAAGTAAAATTTATAAAATTTTCCAAAAATAAAACATATTTTAGTTTAATCACCTGATGTATAATTGAATTTATATTCGGCTTGTACTTCAAATGAATGTCAATTATTATCATTATCAACATTTCCAACATGAGGAATTATTTTACAATACGACTACTTTTATAAATTAATTAGTAAATCGTTTTTTTTTAGTTTATTTATTGATTACAAATTCTTATGTATTTATTGTTTTTTGTAAAATGAATTTTATTTCCATTTGATACTTCAGTCCAAATGTTTCATGCGTGCCAATTACAGAATACATTTCCTCTGCTTCAATTAAATGCAATGAAGAGCATAAAATATTTACGTAAATATATTAAATTAATCCTTTAATAATAGAATGAAAATTTCTTCACGTACCTTCATTGTAATTTTGTAGTCAATATTATATTTGTGCCATTATTCTATTTCGCTAATGATAATTTTAGCATATTACTTTAATAAAAATTGCTTATATAATATGAATGATAATGTGGAAATTTTCATATACATATTTTATTTTCAGATTTCTACAAGATTTTGTCGTTCCTGTGACACTTCTGGAAATGTCCATAAAAAACGAAAATTTTGAGCTGATTACAATTAATTTTGTATAATAGAAGAATCCTGACCATAATACTGAAAATTGACTATTAGTGTATAAGAATGCGGATTTCATATCATCAATGTCATTAGTATCCAATATCTTTTATTGTATATATTATCCAAGTCAACATACAAATGCATCGGACGCAACAACATGTTCACGCAATTCCATATATTGTGTGAAATATATACAAACATTCGTGGAAGCAACATTTATTGTAGCCACTAAACAATAAGCACCAAATTGTTAATTATCAATGAAACAACAAATTTATGATGCAAAATAACTGGTGATGGTGACGAGATTCAGATACGAACTGAAATATAATGAAGATGGTTAAGATATAGAAATAACACTATGAAATAATTTCATTCTTACATTATATACAAGTATATAGCACAAATGGTGTTTAGGATTGAATACGCCAACGTATTGATGAATTTTTACCAAACTTGAAAGAAGAGTTATGGAGGGATGAAGGTAATTAATTTTACGTAATTTAATTTACTTATATCATTATATTATATTCAGTCTGTTATAGATATTATCCAAAACTGATATAGTATATATTATTTTATTATTCTTTGTTGAAGTAGTATTAAACCGCAATTAAATATGACCATATAATTTAATGTAAAATATTTGATTGTGTGTTAAGTTTTATATCGGTACATCTTCAGCAATTGTAGTGGCTGTGCAATTTGATTTGTTTATTAACTATTGTATCTGTATTTTAAATTTGATGTTGTGGAAGCAGTCACTTCTATTTATATAACAGTCCGTTATGCCCCTATTACTAACAACCATAAATAATTTTGAATTGTTTATTTCTTGAAATTTCATGTGTGAATGAATGCGTATATAATTTAGATGAATTTCACTACTAATATCTGATTCATTAATAAAAATTATCCAAATTATTTTGTATAGAGATAAAAACCTTCAACTATTATTTTGTATGTATTGACTTAAAGAATAATGTTTAACACATTGACATTCCGGTACAATCTTCTATTATCGTTGTTCGTGTTAAACTTTTCCATTTCGACGTAAACCTTTCGTTCCAATTCTCGTTTTTTCTTACGAATCAATTTACGCTCGAAATCCCTTTTCTCGCAATAGTCTTACACAGTGGTCCGTATAGCCCGCGTTAGCATTTTCAGTCTGGATGCATTTTTTGCATCCGAGCATTTCCACATTCATCATCAAACCGCTTATTTCTTACTACCATCCCCCTTTCCAATAACTTCTGTTGCGGCACCTTCAACGCATGATTTTAATTTCTTCCACATACTATTTATACTAGTTTCCTGCTGGTAAGCCTCCAAATCTGTAATAATTCGTTGTTCCATTGCATCCATGTACAATCGTTTTACCGTCGACTGTTCAAGTCTTTCGACCCATTTCAATCCTACGGGTTGTGTGTTAATACTGGCCGAAATTCTGGCTCAGAGCACTAGCCGAACTAGATAATGATCTGAGTCCATATTTAAACCACGACAAGTTCGAACATCCATTATATTTGAACAGTGACCATCAATTAGTACATGATCAATTTGATTACTTGTTCTACCATCTGGAGACCTCCACGTCATCTTATGAATTTCTTTGTGTGGGAAGTATGTACCACTAATGACCATGTTTTTAGACATGGCAAAATCAATCAATCTTAGCCCGTTTTCATGCGTTGTTTTATGAAGACTGCTTACCTATAGTTGGTTGATATATTGTTTCCTGTCCCACCTTGAAATTAAAATCGCCTAGGACAATCTTAATATCGTTAATTCATAAAACTCATCCTTAACCTCATCAGTTTTCTCTTCAGTACATTGATGAGGGTCAGATTGAAAAATTTCGTTCTTACACGTAGTGTAGAAATGCGTTCATCAATCGGATTAAAAGCAATTACTGAATTTCTTGCTTTACCAAAAACTACGAAACCGGTTCCGAACTCTCTTCTTTTACTACAATCGTTGCCGCTATAATAGAATTTGTATCCTTTTCCGTTCAATAAATTTTATCTATCCAATTTGGCTGTTCTTCGTGTATCAGTAAGTGCTCTTAACGCACCTTGTCGTAACAAAGTTCTAACATTCCAAGATGCAAGTTTTAAATAATTGTCCTTAAATTTTCGTTGCTTGAGTCGTTGCCGTTTATCCTGTCCGATCCGAGACCGTGTTGTATAGTTCATAACTTGTTGTTTTTCCGAAGTTGGTAGTTAACCATACGTCCAACCTACTAATTTATTCTGTAAATTCGTAGGGTCATTCACATTGGTATATCACCTCTGCCGAAAGCAGTTACATTGGCGCCGCTGATTCGCCTTTACTGTGTAATCACTGAATCATTAACTCAGTTTTAATCGAATGCTGCTTTCACACAACACCCCAAACTAATTCTCATACACAGCAGCCAGATTGTCCGCGGCTACTTATTCTTTATTCGTAGTTAACCCATAAGTATCTAATCTAATCCCAAGAAAACAATTAAATTCACCACTCGTCAAATTACTTAAAACATAAACGTCGTGTTCTTAAATTAAAAATAAAATTTTATTACAGTAAATATTTTATGAAATTTTGGAGTAAATACTATCATCATTGTTAACATTATACTAATACGCTTATACTAATTAACATAAATTTACTACTATACTCGCTAAGTGACATTATATTTACAGTAAATTGATATTATTATTGGCATTATGCTATCATCATTATTGACATACTTAAAAAATCATAATTTTATACATTGATTTATCATTTATTTTATCATACTTACACTATCATTATTTTTTATATTTTTACAGACAACAATAAAACAGCAATTTTAGCCAATATTCAATCAACATTATAATATTGTAGATAGTGTTTATTTTGTAGTTTTTAAGTTTTATTTTAAGTATATGTTTAAGAATGTAGGGAAAGATATATGTGAGATATTACCTGAATATATAAACAAGTATCTATATCATATAATGGTTCCCCAGGTACATATTCAGATCGTAGGTATATGAAATATTAATGTATCTATATAAAAAAAACTGAGATATATAACTAGTGCCCCCGTATCAGGGTATTGATACTTAAATTTATGTCTAGGCCCCCCCACAGAGACATATATCAAGGGTCCCAGCATTCACTATAAACATTTCATATGTGTGTCGCGTGGTTAAGTATCTAGTGAATTAGATAGATTGACACATATTCAAGACCTATGCATATATAATACTTATATGCGAGTGTACGTCTCAAACCCCACTAATCCCAAAAGGTTAGATGAGCGTATGTTGGTAGGTGTTCGGATATTTTATATGAATGCTTGGTTACATAACTCTGGGTCCAGTTTCATATAGATACATTAATATTACGTATACCTATGACATGAATGTGTAGTTGGGGTCATTATCTGATATAGATACATAGTTATATAATCAGGTGCATCTTAAATATATAGATAATATGCCTTATCAGTCATATTATTCATATTATTAGACACAAAACTAGAAAACATTATCTTATTAGATAATAAACAAATTTTATGAAACCAATTTTTGCAATCTAGTGGATAATAGTCTGGAAAAGTACATTTTCTTTAAAATTAATTTTACTCATAATTTAATTTTTCAAGCAGATTATCAATATTCAATATAATTTATTAATTCGTTGAAAACATCATGATCAAATGTATCATGAATTTTCCAAACTCATGAACCCCTCTCATGAAACTAACATCAGGTACAGGAAATATATTGATATATATATTATGAAATTTCCAGCAAGTACTAGGAAATATATTGATGAACCTATCATGTACTTTTCACTAAGGATTAGAAATGTATTGAATCTTCATAATCTGTTGGAGAAATGAAATTTTTCTATTTTAATTTTTCAAACAGATTATGATAAATTCAATATATTTTCTTAATTCGTTGAAAACATCATGATCAAATGTATCATGAATTTTCCAAACTCATGAACCCCTCTCATGAAACTAACATCAGGTACAGGAAATGTATTAATATATATATTATGAATTTTCCACCAAGTACTAGGAAATATATTGATGAACCTATCATGTACTTTTCACTAAGTATTAGAAATGTATTAAATTTTAAAAGTCTGTTGGACAAAATGAAAATGGAAGAAAAATTAATTTTAAAGAAAATGTACTTTACCAGGTTATTTTCCATTAGCTTCCAAAGATTATGTTCACAAAATTTGTTTGTTACAAGTATCAGAAATGTTTTCTAGGTTTGTGTCTATCTATTAGTATTTATTATTTATTATTTAAGTTGTATTATTTATTATTTAAGTTTTATTTAAGTTTTATTTAAGTTTAATTTTAAGTATATATTTAAGAAAACAGGGAAATGGTCTATGTAATAATGGACTGTATCTAAACAATAAACTCAAGTATGTAGCTAGCGCCCCCGTATCCGAGTACTGATACTTAAATATACGTCCAGGCCCCAATGGACATATATCAAGGGTCCCTATATACCTATAAATATTCAGATGTGTATCTAAGGTGAATTAAATACTTAGATTAACATTAAAGACCTATATAGAATATATCCGAATGGATATTAAAGTATATAGGTGTTCGGAGATTTTATATGTATACTTGGTTACATATCTTCGGGTAAAGTTTATTATAGAAACAATATTATTACATATACCAAAGACCTGTGGACCGACCGATTTAAGATTCTAACATTCTATAAAGGATGTTCAAATTTGAGTCAGCTTAAGTTTTTTAATAAAAGTAAACACCAACACTTATTGGTTGTTTCAACATTGCTAAATATTACGACAAATTTAGAAAGTTAACTCAGATTTGAACACCCTTTATTTAACAATCGATCCGCCTCTGATCGATTTAACAATCTATAAGACACAGAAAAAACATTAATGAAAATTTTGTTTCACATATATTTTTCTTATTAAATAACCAAATTTTGTGAACCCAATTTTTGGAATCTAATGGAAAATAGTCTGGAAAAGTACATTTTCTTTAAAATTAATTTTACTCCTAATTTAATTTTTCCAAACAGATTATCAAAATTCATTATATTTTATTAATTCGTTGAAAACAACATGATCAAATGTATCATGAATTTTCCAAACTCATGAACCCCTCTCATGAAACTAACATCAGGTACAGGAAATGTATTAATATATATATTATGAATTTTCCACCAAGTACTAGGAAATATATTGATGAACCTATCATGTACTTTTCACTAAGTATTAGAAATATATTAAATTTTCATAGTCTGTTGGACAAAATGAAAATGGAAGAAAAATTAATTTTAAAGAAAATGTACTTTACCAGGTTATTTTCCATTACCTTCCAAAGATTATGTTCACAAAATTTGTTTGTTACAAGTATCAGAAATGTTTTCTAGGTTTGTGTCTATCTATTAGTATTTATTATTTATTATTTAAGTTGTATTATTTATTATTTAAGTTGTATTATTTATTATTTAAGTTTTATTTAAGTTTAATTTTAAGTATATATTTAAGTTTTATTTAAGTTTAATTTTAAGTATATATTTAAGAAAACAGGGAAATGGTCTATGTAATAATGGACTGTATCTAAACAATAAACTCAAGTATGTAGCTAGCGCCCCCGTATCCGAGTACTGATACTTAAATATACGTCCAGGCCCCAATGGACATATATCAAGGGTCCCTGTATACCTATAAATATTCAGATGTGTATCTAAGGTGAATTAAATACTTAGATTAACATTAAAGACCTATATAGAATATATCCGAATGGATATTAAAGTATATAGGTGTTCGGAGAGTTTATATGTATACTTGGTTACATATCTTCGGGTAAAGTTTATTATAGAAACAATATTATTACATATACCAAAGACCTGTGGACCGACCGATTTAAGATTCTAACATTCTATAAAGGATGTTCAAATTTGAGTCAGCTTAAGATTTTTAATAAAAGTAAACACCAACACTTATTGGTTGTTTCAACATTGCTAAATATTACGACAAATTTAGAAAGTTAACTCAGATTTGAACACCCTTTATTTAACAATCGATCCGCCTCTGATCGATTTAACAATCTATAAGACACAGAAAAAACATTAATGAAAATTTTGTTTCACATATATTTTTCTTATTAAATAACCAAATTTTGTGAACCCAATTTTTGGAATCTAATGGAAAATAGTCTGGAAAAGTACATTTTCTTTAAAATTAATTTTACTCCTAATTTAATTTTTCCAAACAGATTATCAAAATTCTTTATATTTTATTAATTCGTTGAAAACATCATGATCAAATGTATCATGAATTTTCCAAACTCATGAACCCCTCTCATGAAACTAACATCAGGTACAGGAAATGTATTGATATATATATATTACGAATTTTCCACCAAGTACTAGGAAATATATTGATGAACCTATCATGTACTTTTCACTAAGTATTAGAAATGTATTGAATCTTCATAATCTGTTGGAGAAATGAAATTTTTCTATTTTAATTTTTCAAACAGATTATGATAAATTCAATATATTTTCTTAATTCGTTGAAAACATCATGATCAAATGTATCATGAATTTTCCAAACTCATGAACCCCTCTCATGAAACTAACATCAGGTACAGGAAATGTATTGATATATATATATTATGAATTTTCCACCAAGTACTAGGAAATATATTGATGAACCTATCATGTACTTTTCACTAAGAATTAGAAATATATTAAATTTTCATAGTCTGTTGGACAAAATGAAAATAGAAGAAAAATTAATTTTAAAGAAAATGTACTTTACCAGGTTTTTTTCCGTTAGCTTCCAAAGATTATGTTCACAAAATTTGTTTGTTACAAGTATCAGAAATGTTTTCTAGGTTTGTGTCTATCTATTAGTATTTATTATTATTTATTATTTAAGTTGTATTATTTATTATTTAAGTTTTATTTAAGTTTAATTTTAAGTATATATTTAAGTTTTATTTAAATTTAATTTTAAGTATATATTTAAGAAAACAGGGAAATGGTCTATGTAATAATGGACTGTATCTAAACAATAAACTCAAGTATGTAGCTAGCGCCCCCGTATCTGAGTACTGATACTTAAATATACGTCCAGGCCCCAATGGACATATATCAAGGGTCCCTGTATACCTATAAATATTCAGATGTGTATCTAAGGTGAATTAAATACTTAGATTAACATTAAAGACCTATATAGAATATATCCGAATGGATATTAAAGTATATAGGTGTTCGGAGAGTTTATATGTATACTTGGTTACATATCTTCGGGTAAAGTTTATTATAGAAACAATATTATTACATATACCAAAGACCTGTGGACCGACCGATTTAAGATTCTAACATTCTATAAAGGATGTTCAAATTTGAGTCAGCTTAAGTTTTTTAATAAAAGTAAACACCAACACTTATTGGTTGTTTCAACATTGCTAAATATTACGGCAAATTTAGAAAGTTAACTCAGATTTGAACACCCTTTATTTAACAATCGATCCGCTTCTGATCGATTTAACAATCTATAAGACACAGAAAAAACATTAATGAAAATTTTGTTTCACATATATTTTTCTTATAAATAATAACCAAATTTTGTGAACCCAATTTTTGGAACAAAATTTTCAGTAATGTTTTCTAGGTTTGTGTCTGCCTAAGATTGCTAAGTCGACCTGAGGTTGATAAGAATGTTAAGTCGGCCAGAGGCGGGCAATCGGCCTCCGGCCGGTAAGAATGTTAAGTCGGCCGGAGGCCGACAGCCGGCCTACGGCCGGCAAGAATGTTTAAGTCGGCCGGAGGCCGACAGCCGGCCTAGGGCCGGCAAGAATGTTTAAGTCGGCCGGAGGCCGGCAAGAATGTTTAAGTCGGCCGGAGGCCGACAGCCGGCCTACGGCCGGCAAGAATGTTTAAGTCGGCCGGAGGCCGACAGCCGGCCTACGGCCGGCAAGAATGTTTAAGTCGGCCGGAGGCCGACAGCCGGCCTACGGCCGGCAACAAACTTAAGTCGGCCGGAGGCCGGCAACAAACTTAATTCGGCCGGAGGCCGACAGCCGGCCTACGGCCGGCAACAAACTTAAGTCGGCCGGAGGCCGACAACCGGCCTTCGGCCGGTAAGAATGTAGATAGATACTTAGTATTAAGAATAAAAAAACATTGTTAATTTGTAGATAATTATTTTATTAATAAAAAAATTACATAATAAAAAAAAAAAAATTTTTAACTTTTTCCCTGGCCTCGCCCTATACTTTCAGGAAGATTCAAAATTCTAAGAAAATATAATAACATATTCAAAACGTTACATCTTTCTGCAAAATTCTACGACCCAAATCATAAAATAATTGTTTTATAACTCAGTTCATAAAATTTTGTAGGAGTAGTTCTGTGTTTTTTCTATTTTCCCGAAGTTTTCAACATTCCTTTTTAAACCATTTAATTGTCGTTGTTTTTTTATTTATTAAATAAAAACTAAAATTAAAGAATCTATATAATGCAACGAATTATAAAATTTAAATATAACTTAAACTTAATCTTAACTATTAAATTCTTATTCCTATTATATTATAGGCAAAAGATAACAACTTAGAATGAAATATAAATTAAAATATACAACTCAATAGAATGTACCAAATATAATCTTAATTTGTATATTTTATTAAATAATATATAATTCTTAATTTTGTGAAACGATTTTGAATTGTCTTATAGGTTCGTACTGAATTTTAAAATCTATACACGGACCTGAATCTAACAAAAAAAAAAGAGATCATTCACAACTCAGAACGGTTTTATCGAAAACCTCAGATTCTTTGTGAGCCCGAACATTTAATCACATATATTTATAAAACCTAAAAATTATGCTACAGGGAATTCCAAATTTTGTACAGATTATAGATATTCTCCACAAAACACTAAGTAGAGAATTAGATTCGAATATATTCATGGTCATGATTACAAAAAATAATGATGTATATATATTGAAATAGGGATTCCGTACGAACTTCATTCAGACGTGGTCGTCACATGGGACTACAACGTAACATATAATTTTCCACGTAATATAATTCGCCGGTTATGAGTACAAAATTACTGCACATGCGAGAGTAGACCAATATTCACAAAGGTTAAAATTTGTGTTTTTTACCTATTTACATAGGGCAAATTTGCCTTCTTCTGAATATGAATGTCTACAATCACATGAATAATCGTTTCGCAACCAGAACAAGGGTCGTGCGCGTGCCAGGCCTCAATTAACGCTAATTGATAAGTGCCACGACCCCGGCCATAACATGGAAAACCTATTGACGATGGAAAAAAATAGTTAGATAATGTAGCTTCCAATGATTACACTACTGTTGAAATTCATTAAATTCAGCCTGAAAATTACTATTTGTAATATTCCGCGAAGGTGTTTGAAGAGTATTAAAAGCCACGGGTCTGAATCGAACAAAATAAAAACTTGATTATTCGTAACTCAGAACGGTTTTAGGGAAAAGCTTAGATTTCTTTGTGTGTGAGCCCGAACACTTAATCACTTTTCTGGGAGGAGACAGTGCCCGTACTATAATTCTAAAATATTAAAATAATATGGCAAAATGATTCCCGAAATTTAAATTTTAAAAATCCAACAATATGAGAAAAAATAACATTTTGACAATGTCATTTAAAAAAAATACTCATATGTAATTAAAATATAAAGCTAAATTGAATTCAATCCACGAATAAATTGTAAATACGTGATCACGAATCTATTATAAACTCAATCTTTTTATTGGTTGTCCGACTACACACATAGAGGGAAGACCAATAAAATTATTCAGGAAATAATTGGTAAATTTTGATTCAACTAACCAGAACGCTTATTATTTCAATTTAAAAAATAAACAAGCTTCTGTACTAGTTTAATCGAAATAAAATTACTCGCTAAATACCATATTAAATTAGTTATTTTTCTTAATTACTAATTACTTATTACATAATTTTATTACTTATATTTATAACTTATATTTAAAAGACACAATATAAAAAAATTCTAAATTTTAAGAGATTATAGATATTCTCCACAACATCCCGTACCATTACCATGAAATAGGTAAATCTGTCTCAAAAAATTTAGCGTTTACAATATATCAAATAATACTGTACTGTACTGTAATTAACGAAAGATAGATGTTTTCAAAATTCCTATATATAAACTTAAATTAAAACTTAAATTTAAATATAACTTATACTTAATAATAACAATTGAAGTGTGGATAAAACGAAAAACATTGTATATAGTAAAGTTGTTGTGTTGCATGTGGAAGTTGTTGATAATTAACTGTTGATGTTGATATAATTAAGTCATATTACTGCAATGATAAATGTTATAATTCATTAATATACAATTATTTAAACAAAATAATTAAGTTCAACCAAAGCATTAAATAAAAAGAAAAAATTTCTGGTAATTAGAATTAAATATAAATTAAAATATACAACTCAATAGAATGTACCTAATATAATCTTAAATTGTATATTTAATTAAATAATATATAATTCTTAATTAACCTCTTCTTCCAGAAATTTGGTAAAATAATGTTGGATTGTCTTATAGGTTCGTACTACAATACCGAATATGTATGAAGGTTTAAGTAAATGAACTGATTTTATATGCTCCACCAAAAATTGTAAAACAGAATTTATCATAGTTATATCCTTAATATGTTATTTGAAGGGTAAAATAACTTTATAATTCCACTTTTAAATTTTATTATTAACTTGTAAATAATTTAGGTTTATAATTAATGATAAATTATGTCCGATAAGAATTTTATTTTAACTAATATTATTATATGTAAAATCACACAAACGATAAATGTTTTAAATATTGTATTTTTATTTCATCCTCTATTATAGGCTAAGAAATACAACCAGGAAATTTATTGATAAAAATTTAAATTGTATTGCAAATATAAATGTATTTAAAAAACAAATATATAATTAATAAAATATTAACATAAAATTGAAATTTTGAATTGCAATTGGTTTCCATTCCACATTCCAAATTTCATATTCATTTATTGCTCTCTTTAGACACACATAAATTCAATCACGTACGGTGAAAGAATCGGGACTGGAACTATGGCTGAAACAATGAAGGAATCATATACGGTTAGAATACATAAGCGGAAGGCAATACGTATGAATCGGTGGGAGTCAGTTCAACGCTCAATAGCTACTTTTAAGCCTTTCAAGTCGCCAAATAAAAAAACTATAATAAAGAGATGTTGGTACAAAGACTTCGATAGATATATGTTTTGTGATAGGGATTATATCACTGACATGCAAAGTAAGATTTCGGCAAAACACAGGGGACAAGTGTTACTACACTAAGGCGGATTCGTTGTGTTTCAAACCGATCAAATGGAAATATTTTCATACTAAATCAAAAATTGGGACATAGCTATGGCTACTCTCATGCACATAGAGGGTGATTACAGTAGAATATACATACTAATATTAACAGGCAGTGTCCCCAGAGGGAGCATTATTTTATCAGATAATAGTAAGAGATCATTTTTTATGCGTACTATTGCCGACATAGTGAAGACGCTCCATGTGGCAGAGAGATAAAAGGAGAAGGTACACTATTGTGGCGTATATCAAAACAATCGCCATACTAAATAGTCCACTCGGTAGCGATAGGAAAAGATGCCATCAGAATTGTTTATATATATTCCGCGGATTTATAGTTTAGTAACTAGTAGTAGTTTCCGGGTAAACCTAAAGGCGGAACGCATTCTTCGTTTACATATAAGTTATAGTACAATCTAGTATATAATGATCAATCCTAGCATTATTTCTATAAATTGATAGCCGGTAGCACAATTTTATTGTGGCGTAATATTTGTGCTTCGTTCATACAATAATGGTATAAATAAAAATAAAATTGGTTTATTTAAATACTAAAAACAATATTTGCGTGAATTTCAAATATGTACCATCAGCTAGAAAAACTGAATTTAATATGTACATGTGCACGAGAGGTATAATTTTTAAAAATTCAACGAAGGCCATTACTTAATATTAGGCACATAAAAATAACATAAAATAACGGTTTATTTTATTATTAGTTTATTCTAGAGAATTCGGCCATTGGAAACATATGTAAAAACAAAAAAAAAAAAAACACCAAATAAAATCACACTCACTTTGTAAGAAATGTTGATAAATTGTAGGTATTCTAAAATACGTTATTTTCTTGTGAAATTCCGTAAGTTAATATACTTCAAATAATAATGATAAATTGTAGGAATTCTACAAAAAAACTGTTGTTGCGTTGGTAAAATTCTCATAAAATTTCGAATTGTTGAATATTAGCTGAAATATTTTCTAGAAAATATGCCATACTGTCTCATATATTGATTGTGTACTGCAATTGATGTAAACATCTTATATGATTGTTTTCTAAGTCTTCAACAATGTTCATAAACATTCATAAAGTTGTAATCTGAAATATAAATAATAATAATTAAATATTAAATTTAAATATGGATTAAATACAAAATTTATGAAATTTTACCTTTGGTTCTGATAAAAGTATTATCGCATCTAAATACAATCCTGAGATTATATATGCAATCGTTTTCACTTTATTGATTTTATGATGTAAATTTTGTAATTCAAGATGATGTGTGTGAGAATTCAATATAAATTCAATTGATTGTAGTTATAAATTCATTGAATTAATGAAAAGATCGATAGATGAAATAAAATTAAATTTGTTATATTGTTTTATTGGTAACACAACTGCTGAAGTGCGAAACAATATAAAATGTCATCTATATCTAAATTAATAGTTGGTTCTTTGCGAGGTAATATAGTAGCTGGTGCAAAATGTGGATATATGCATTTGGAACTGAAAAGATAGAATTTATTTTAAATAAATCTAATTAAAAGTTATTAAATATAATTATTTTAAATAAAACATACATGACAGGTAACCACTAATGTGGCTGTTGATATCGAAATAAATAGTTTATAAGCATTCAACCTCAGAATTTTGTATATAAATGTGATGACATAATTTTTTGTACTTCGGTTCTGGAATTTATTATAATTATTGTTATTGGATACTATTGAAATTGATGATGTTTGGTAATGTGAAATTTCGATCACTATTTATTAATAGTAAATTTTCACCAGTATGGTATTTAAAGCTGATAATTATGGTCCACTTAATGTATATAACCATTATCACTAACACCATATTCTTCTTTACTAATCCCACCATCTTTGTACCTTTAATTAAGATATAAAATTATCATTTACATATAACATTAAATATAAAATATTATGAAAAATAAACAAATAGTTCAAACAGTGAGTAAACTTTCTACCTCCTGTCTCACACAATAGAATAAAGATTATCAATTGATATAGTATATATTAATGAGATCTTATTTTATTGTGACCATATCTCAGACACCATACATACACTAGATGAAATTCTCTCTTCTGATGTACAATATTTACAAAATCTTAATATAATGGGATCATTATTCTATTGGATTTTCTTGAATATTTGCTTGCATAATTGTAATTTTGTAAATTCTCATCCCAAATTTGGTATGTAACTTGTGACTGGGAATATAAGATTAATTTTTATAATATTTCTACAAAACGATACCTAATACAAGTTTCTGAAACAGATTCTGGCAATTTTTATCAAATATTGGTATATTATTTAAAATTTTTAAAATGATTTTGAAATCACACCAAAATGCTTCTGAGAATATTAAAAATTTCCACATTATCATTCATATTCTGTAAGCAAATTGATATATGTATATATTCAGCAATTTATATTCAATTCATCTGATAAAATTAAAAATCATAAATCATGGCAATAATGACACAAGTATAATGATGTAAATATTGACTAAAAAATTACGAGTACGTGAAGAAATTTTTATGTTAAAAATGAAATTTAATTAAAAAAGTGGAGATGTATTTTGTAATTGGCAGACATGAAGCATTTGGATTGAAGTATGAAATGCTTTTTTATTGTAACTAATTGGATATTAAAGTCATGTTACAAAAAACAATAAATACATAAGAATTTGTAATCAATAAATAAACTAAAAAAAAAAACGATTTACTAATTAATTTACAAAAGAAGTCGTATTGTAAAATAATTCCTGATGTTGGAAATGTTGATAATGATAATAATTGACATTCATTTGAAGTACAAGCCGAATATAAATTCAATTATACATCAGGTGATTAAACTAAAATATGTTTTGTTTTTGGAAAATTTTATAAATTTTACTTACAATTTTATACAGCACTAAAATATTGAATTTGTTGTATTATTTGTAAGTTGTAATAACTCAGTTTAAGTTTTGTGATAAATCTTTGGAAATCCACTAAACGCTATGTGGCATATGAAATAGAACATCCATATTTTTTAGGTTAAAAATATATTTTCACATAAATCCTGTCTCATATTGGTAGTCTATTAAATATTATAAGAAGTTAGTTTTTTTCACTTATTCATATAATAATTTACAAAAATATACTATTAATAATAGTTTTTCTATTAATTAAAATTTATACTTACAATATTCCGTATTTTCTCCAACTTCGATTCGACAGACATATTTTTAGTTTTTTTACTTGATATGATGTCTTCATGAGTGTTGAGTGTTGGATGATGACTTGACTTTTGTTTCGACGTGTTGCCTTGATGAGTGTTGAGTGTTGAGAATCGAGTGTTGAGTAATGAGCGATGACTTTTGTTTCATATTAAAAAAAAATAATCGAAATGGTCGAAATGTCAAAAGTTAAATTTTTCTCCCACAGCTAAAATTTATGTTTTCTATTTTGAATATAGATGGCTCCAGCATAAATAAATATATTTATATTCCTAGCACACCTATCCTATGCACAACATTATATATTTTCACCACAGAGCTTTCTCACAAGATAACTACACTGGCGGTGCTAATTTATCATTTTCTTTACTCTTTTCATTTGTTCCCAATATCATTATTATTATATTATTAACAAATCTTTTTAACATATTCGTTAAACACGGCATCTTGAACAGCATGACTTATCTTCCTAATTTATATATGTATCGGACATTGCACAAAATTTTGGTGTTAAACGAAAACTGAAAAACATTTTCTAGTGACATGAAATGAGTCGCAATTATTATTCAATTATAAAAATACAACTTCATCTGAATATTTTGCAATTGTATATGCTCAAGCACAATGTTCCTTTAATAAACGTTCCCATAATAGTAAATCTATATGCCAATCTTGTTTATATTTTGGATCATTATTTGGTTAAAATTTCATGGTATTACACTAATCCATGTTTTTCACATACACGACGCTTTTAAATATATCACAACCATCAATAGCCCAAAATGCTCCTCTGATATATTCTGTATCATTTCCTGTATATTTTTATACATCGACATGAATATAAACTGCGTCGAAAATATGTAAATGTAAATTTATTGTGTCTAAAAGAAAAGAAATATAATTTAAAATAATTAGAATTTATAATATAAATCAATACCAAAGTTTGTTTTTTTTTTCATAGTGCAATAAAAATAGAAATAATATAAAAAAACAAATATTTTATTAAATTAAAAACTAAATTGTTCTATTTATTTCATAAATAAAATTGGTTTTTATAGTTTTACAAAAATGTGAAATTATTGGCTAATTTTTTTACATGCATTTTATAAAAATGTTGAATAATTAATTATATTAATGAAATGATAATGATAAAGGACAAAATAAATACACTATTATAATGAAGTGTCTATATTTCAATGTATACGTCGAACTTTCACCATAATCGGCTGCTTGAATACCAAGTAGCTTTTGGTGGTTGTGCCGTAAATGTTTGTAAATTATCAATATCATCATGATAAATTGAAGTTGATGGATAATTACTAGCTGTTTCAAAATTTACACCGTTATGTTGATTAAATATAAATGCTTTTGGTATACGTTGTGTTGAATACAATAACGAAAGTGGTGGTGATGTTTGTTCACGAACATTATAATTTGTAATTGAAGAATCTTTATTATTATTATTATTTTGTTTATCATCAATACCATTTTCAACTGATGCTGCAGTTATCGTATAAGGTTTAAGTGTAGTTTGTGGAAATGTTAATAGTTGTTTGTTAAAACTTGTATAATAAGATTGTGTTGGTGTTGCATATGCTGACAACCCTAAATTATTACGATTATAACTACTGTAATGGTGATATTGATGTTTATGATAATCATTGCCATGACCGTACTGTCTATTCGGTGTTAAATCACAAACTGTACCTTCAACTAATGTTTTCAATGGTGCTGTATAAATTCTAATATTAACATCTGTGTAATCTAATTCAGATATTAAAAATACTGGCATACGATCTGACAGTACCCATACATTTTGATTTTCATCAATTTTAACATCAGCCGGAAATACTAAACCCACATCATCACGATCAACAATACCATGAAATCTTGGTGAATATGGCATTGATGAATGCCAACAACCAATTGAATTTTGATCTACTAAATTAAATAACATAATACCATCATCACTTAATACACGTGACGTTGTATGTGAATTTGAATTGCGTTCATCTAAATAACTAAAATCATGATAACTATCTTCGACACGTGTTTCATCACGTAATATACGTGTGGATACCATAAATTCACGATGACTTGCTAAAGGACTAAAATATAATGTACGATATCCATCGGATTTTATTGATGTTAATGCCATACCAAAAATACCTTCTTCACCCCATTGAAAGTTTAAACCGGCTACATTAAAATCACCACGTAATGGATCGGGGAAAAAGAAACTGTGTTCAAATCTCCATGATTTATTTTTTTCCCATGAATATACAATTAATCCATAGCCTAATTCATCGGAAAAATATGCATATGTATCGTCACATGTTTTTCCAATATCAATAGCAGTATTTGCAACAAATGTATTTGGATTTGTATCTTCTGGACGTAATTCATAACGACGTATTCTAGTATTGGTTGCTAAATCAAATACATTTACAGCATACGGGCATACTTGTCGTGTATCATTACCAATACCAATTGTACCTGTATCCAATACCCACAAACGTCCGCATTTATCGGCCTTTATACGATACACTGTATTTAACCCATTCTCACAATCTCCAATTGTGTTACTACTCCAATCCGGGTACGGTATTAATTGTGGTGATCCGGAAATTGTTTGATCTGTATTTATATAAGTTAATGTTGCTGGTATACCTATTATGGAAAAAAACAGAAAATAAATTTAATTAATTACTTTATTAAATTAATATTAAAGCTATATATAATTCCGGAATTTTACAATACGATCAATCAACTATGAATTATCATTTGTTAATTTATAAAAACGGAAAGCGAATAATAACCAATGTTATATATATGTTGGACGCTATTTCCAAATATTAGCAATGCAGATATATATCCACAAAACCCGATAAGCTACTCGTCACCTATTACAGATTCATTGAATAAATAAAACATCTATATGTATAAATATATAAAATCTCAATTGCAGATAAATTGGTTAAAATGTTAAATTCCTCATGCATACATACGTAATAAGTTACCAACCCGTAATGTTTGGTAGATGACGTAAAAAATGAGTAGAGCTATATTATGGGGGTTTGTGACTTCGTTTTAGCGGCAGATTCGAAA
The DNA here is from genome assembly GCA_910594885.2 of Bibio marci. NCBI lineage: Eukaryota > Metazoa > Arthropoda > Insecta > Diptera > Bibionidae > Bibio > Bibio marci. The sequence goes on from OU343114.1 coordinate 37,382,075, forward strand.
TCCGGAGTTATATAAACTCAATTTATTAAAGTTCACATATTTTTGAGTGATTAAAGCTAATCGTTCATACATGACAATAATGAAATTATGGAATCGTTTATCTATCGACAATGCACACCAATTGATGAGTAATAGTAATTTGATATATGCTCCCATATGTGTAATAATTGTTCAACTTGAAGTTGTAATGAATTGTTGGTACATAAACTCCTTATAATTATACATACGATACTATGATGGTTCAATAATTCTGAGGGTAAGCAGTTTAAGGTTATGGAATATAATATAGATTAATATTTTCGATGGAAAAACAAAATTATTAATAAATTATTATTAATTAATATAAAATATAAAAATATATAATCCATATATTAAATAGAGGTATAATAAATAATATCGATTTAATAAAATTCTACACTTATAATATATATATCCATTAAAATATGCAGCCGTTATTTGTGCGGAACAATATGAATAAATGTGTAAATATTTTATAACATGCATGAGCAAATCCTTATAATTATATATAATATAATTAAAAATAAATGATTTAGAATAATGTAAATCTTATTATATTTTTATTAGCGTCTGCTTTGTTAAATAATGTTAATATAAATTAATTGAATTTTTAGTTATTATTACTATAATAACAACGTCTTGAGCATATACAAAAAATTATATTAAACTAACTGCTGTCGTTTCTAAAAAAGGCTTAAAAAAAATAATATTACAACATTCTGCAATAAAAAATAGGAGTTAGAGGTTAGTTGATACACATTAGAAGAATGTGCTAAATTATCGTTAACTGTCAGTCGGAGAAGTGTCTTAAAAACTGGGCCAAAATTACTTACAACAAAGCATATATATATTTTTAAAATGTATTGGAAAATTCAAAATAGCCAATGGTTTTTCCGTGAAAATGTGTGATTTTTTGGAAAGGGAATTTTTAGGATTTTTGGTATGCTATTGTGGTTTCACACATATACATATATTCTGAAAATTCAGCAATTATTAACTAAAACTTGGCTGAAGCGTTGATGACCATCAACTAACATTTGATAAATTCCAGAAATTGCTGTTTTATAAAAACAACAAAGAGATATTGTTGAGAATCTCATTTTACTTCCAGTCGAGTATATGATAGGTAAATACCAGGCATTAGTTACATACAAGTAAATTAATTACTAGTATTAGTGTCCATCAATTGGTCTATAGTTATCAATTAATTTCAAAGATATCCGTTTTTGTTTAATTTAATGATTAAAATATATACCGAAATAGTTCTCACGCAAATTATGGGAATTGAATGCAATAATTTACGATTGATTAGCATGAACGCTCTACCCACTGAGAGTGTTCGTTGATAACGATTATTAAAGGTAAATTAATTGGTGGTATATCTCGTATGTTTTCGTGAACAGCGAACTATATTTTTTTCATTTTATTCTCATTTTTTCAATTTTCATAGATGAACGTCATATGGCATTTCAATGTCTTTTATAAAATATTCAATTATTAAACGATGTTAGTATATGGCTGATAATGGCTTGACAATATTCTCATTAAGAATGCAATACTGTAAGCTAAAATAAATTCATTGAATTAATTCCAGAAGTTATTGTGTGCTGTTTTATTCCGTGGTAAATGTTAATTTATTTACTTTAATGATACTTGTTACAAAAATTTAAATGATTTTTTGGTGCAATTCGTAAATTCTTTGTACAATACTAATATAAAATAATTTCTCGCAGTATACGTATCATCAAAATTGGATTAAGAAACTTTTATTTAGAATTTAATGCGATGTAATATTTCTTTTAGAGTTTCCTTTTATTTTGTTATTCTAAATTATATTAATTCAACAGATTTCCTATTTCAAATAACTTATAATTTAATTGTGATGAGATTTTTGTTCCGATGTCATAAATAAACCATGCGTAAACATAATAATATGTAATGTATTTAAGTATTTAATTATATAATCATATATTATAATACATATAGTGAATGCCACAAACGTAATTTCGATATAATCAGAAAAGAAAACCTATATATATTATTTATGATGAATTAAATTGAAAAAATATAATATTATATGATTTTCCGTAAAAAAAAAAATGTTCATTGATAAAGTTTAAGGTTATATTTACACCCATTTATTATACACAAACACATTTGTACATAATTATATGATACATTTTAAATCATTAGTATAACCTTAAAATTTAAATACAATGCATAAAAAAAAAAAAAAAAGCCAGATTAAAATCTTAAAATTATATTGTCAAAAAAAAAAAAATTATATGCACCCTACGTCAACAAAATAACCGGGCGGAATAGTTTGGGTCAATAGCAAACTTTTGATTTATTATTCTAAATAATTAAATTTATTTATTCGAAATATATCCTCAACTGAAATAAATAGAATTGTACATTTAACAATTGCATCAAATGACTTTTTTTATGCCGCTAATTGGAATTTTGTTAAAGCGTTGGCGGTTGTTGTTTGTTTATTCAATATGTTCAATTGATGCAAACTGGTGCTTTCCTTTCATCGTCAAATAACAATGCCATCTAAAAAAAATTGTGTATTCGTTTCGTTAAACAATTATCATCATAAATTTCGGTAGCATTAAATGTTGGCTCTTTGTTCTTTATATACATTTTACGACTGACGCACAAAAACTACTGTCACTGTATGCAATGCATTTTGGTTTATATAAAAAAACAAAATCAATTAGTCATTAGTTAACGTTAGATAGCATTATCAGATTCATATAGTAGAAAGTCTTTTCGGTTATTTTTCAGACAGACAGTGTATATGTATATTCGTTCAAATTAAAACACATTTTAATTGTGTCAATAGCATTTATATTTGTATATATTTTGTCTAGTCTTAACACCGCACGTTATCCATAAATAAATCTTATATTTGCTTTAGTAATTGTATTATACATAGTATACATATTTAATTTTAAGAATTTATGACGCAGACCATGTATAATACACCGACCATGACTTAACGAACAATTTGCAAAAAAAAAAAAAATTTTAATTAATACAATTTAGATTAGTAATAATAGTACGTATAGAAAATGAAATTATTATTTATTTATATTTTATACTTTCTCTATATTTTTTAAATCAAACACATAATAAAATAATAATAATAATCAGGTATAATATTTATAATTTGCGATTGTTATCGTCAATAAGGTTTCCGATTCATCAAATAAAATTCTAATAAAAATTGTTAATGTTTTTGTTATAATATAAAATTTATTAAATCATAACATGTTTTTTTCTTTAAGTAACACATGTTTTTAGACATGCAGGTAAATAAATAAATAAATAAATAAATAAATATAATTATTTATTTATTATTATTAAAAATTAATCATTATTGCACTATATTTATTATAGTATAAATTACAAAATACAATATATTATAAAATAATCAATCAGACTATGCAATCGTACATTATATATTATTTATATACAAGTTTATGTGTATATATATGTTTCTGTTTTATTTCATAATCGAATATATAATATATTTAATTATATAAATATAGCAACAGTCTCTATGTCTATACACTTAACAACATTACATTTACATTATACAAAAATATGCAGTAAATTATATTTTAAAAATGTTATGTGCGATGCAAAAATTAATTTATACAATAAATAGATTAATTGCAAGTTATAGTATTTTTTCTATACATTTATTTCTGTCTATAAAACACCTACATATCGGTTATAATTTTCTAGTAAAAACCATACGCACCATTACCATATAATGCAGTCAAACCTCAATTTAGTCATTATTTACTTTTATAAGCTCATTCGCTGAATAGTCAAACACACGTTTCAATTAGCTAAATTAGCAAAAAACTAAAAAAAAAAAACAATACCACTCATTTTAAATGAAAATATATCTACGCTAAAAATGTCATTAAAAAATCAAATTTATAAATTGGAATAAAATGTCATATAAAATTATTTTACAGCAAATTTTAAAATAAAATTAATTCGTATTTAAAAAGAATAGAAGAAGAAGATATCGTCGGCTGTATGAAATAAAAAAAAAAATTGATAGGAAACGATTATTACTAGAACTCTATATATAGAAGGAAAGAAAGTATATGTTCCGCAATTTGTCTAGGCGTAGCAACCATATTAAAATCTTACATTTCACAAAGATACATTAGAATAATACAGGATGGAGGTTATGCTGAGTTGAAGGAAATTAAAGTACAAGGAGATTTTACTAATAAAAAGATTGTGCATTTATTAACAATCAGCAAATAGAGCACATAACAATTTAAGAGTAAAACACATATCCATATATATGCAGAACTTCGGATGCTAAACTGCATTGGAAGACTAACGAAAAGAAACATTGAAAGGAAGAACGATTACAATTACAATTACAATTACTAAACAATGTGCTGTATGCAACAAGTAAAATATGTAATATAGAGTTGAGTGATAAATGAAATTTTTAAAAATTAAAAAATTGTTAAAATCTAAAAGTTAATCGAAATTCTTTAATAGGTCTCCATTTTTTTTATTCACTGACAAGTGACTACTATTCATGCCACTTTTCTTCGCAACCATCAACTGTAACTATTTAGAGTTTTGACTGTAATTGTTATGTATTTTTACGTAGGTATACGAAAGAAAATAATCGGAATGAATGTAATAATAATACTATATAAAAAATAAAAGTGATACAAATGACGGGCGACGAGTCACCACAATATTGCTTTGGTAATGAAAATTTGTATTATTATAATTTTAAAAGGTCGTCTGAATAAGATTTTATAAAATTCCGTATTATTATACCAAATAATAATCGTACTTTTTTTTTCTTTTGTTTATACATGCGGTGCATGAATTTATGAATGATATATTGTTTATATTGTCATACAGTAAATAATGAAAATGAAAGGTAAAAGTTAATGTTTAATTTCGTCCGCGTGGTATATAATATTAAATATTTATATAATCTTGTAATATTTCTTCTATTGCATAGTCTACAGAGAACCTGTTTTTTGTTTTCTTTTAGAAATAAATATAATAAATTATTTTATACTCGTATTTATATATTATATTTATTATTTAATAAATGCTGTATCAATTTATTGACAGAAAATAATACATGTGTCAATTTTAACATAATTAATATTAATATTATCGCGGTATTTGAATTAAATAATAAAAAAAAATAAATAATATTTAAATGGTCATTTAATGGTTGACTAATGTAATATATATATTAATTATTTATAATTATAAGACTGTATTGTGATGTAATATATAACTGAATAAAAATACAAACGTGAATGGGCGAGCATCATTTAAAAATTACATGTCCGTGAACATCTGATTGTTAATTTAATGCAATTTAATGTAAAATTTAAAAATGAGTATAAACAATTGAAATAAAATGTTGTGTTATTTCGATCCGATGTATCTATGACAAAGAATAAGTTCATATGCGTTCATTAAAATTATAAACAATTATTAAAATTTAAAACAGGTATACACAAGTAAGACATTTAGAAAAGTTATACATGATTGAAGATCTTTATAGCGACTATAGCATATTGCACCGCACCAAAACTGGTATCAACATTTGGAGAATGCGTATACACAGAAGTTAATAAAGGTTGTATTGTATGACCACTATTATTATTCATCGTAATCGATTGTATATCGTTTATACACGTTCCGTGATATTATCTACGGTACCACTCAATTGACTTGATTACCGCGATTTTTCTAAGGATATTTGCTATTGCTAAATGAAGAATAATATTAAATAAAATAAAGTAAAATTGCTGTAAAAGTATTGTAAATACGCAGGTTCTAATAGTCTGCGGTGCTCCATTCAAAATCAATAATAACATAATTGAGGACGTTATTGAAGAGAAATTAATGAAACCATAATTTTATCAAATGTTATTATCATTGCACGAGACGTAATCATTAAACTATACATTTTTTTGTTACTTATTTCACGAGTGAGTGTATACGTAAATTAGACTTAGACACGATACATGATTCGTGCATGTATTAAGCTTTAAAAATTTAAAAACATTTATTGTTTATTGCAAATTCTATATTATTAATATTTTGTATGCAATTTATTCTATACATTTTTAAATGATTAACGAAGAATGTGTGTGATAGGTGATAATATCGATTAATATAAGAAAAGAAAAACAAGTTTATAAATTATTTTTTATCTATTATGCAAAACTGATTTTATTCAATTTCGCGTATACTAAATTATTTATCAAGGTCGTCGAACTTTATCCTATATAATTATTTACGATGTCTTAAACGATGAATTAATTAATTTTTTATTGCCTTTATAGAAAACTAAAATTGTTTAAATTATGCAAAATGACCAAAGAGATACCGTCAGGTACATCAGTATAATCATTTACATTATATAATATAGAGTTGTAGACCTCATCATATATGTACCAATACCAAAATTAATATTATTTAAATTAACTAATCGATTCATTTTCATATCACCCACACATCAATGGAATCTTAAATAGGAACTGTTTATATATATATATATAACATTGCATTATAAACCTTATCATACATACACATCAAAATATTGGATTAGAAATGATCATATGGTTTTGTTTTATTTTTCTAGAATATTCATTCGATAATCGTATTACAAATGTGTTCGTTAAAATTGAATACAGAATCACTAAATAGACAGAAGTTCCTAGACTCTGGTCAACAATACTATTGTTATGTTATTGTTTTTTCAAAACTTCACGTAATCATGTAATCCAATTAAAAACTATTCAAGAATTTTCAAAAAAAATCGTTAAAGAATTATAAATTATCATTATCGTAGTAGCATTGTTCCAGAAATCGACCGAGGTTATGTTAGTTAATGTTATTTTAATTTAAATCTATCTACTGTAAATCTATATAGACTCAAAACATAATGATACTGTTGAATTTTATAAAAAAATTTCCAATATTCTGTATACTGTGATTTTAGAACTTCTATATATAATAAAAATTTCTCACAAATATTCAAATTATGTTCTATGACTATAGTCAAGGTTTCACTTAACAATCATGTTTCTATATATTATGGTTCTTTTATTATATTTACGAGTATATATGGTGTTTAGAAAATCTGAAAATCTATAAATATTTTGTTTTTAAAATCAATACAGAAAATGTATTTGATATAATTTTACTCATTACTGCATATATAAAAACAAAAGAGTTGAGCGACGAACCTACAATTCTAATTTTATTATTAAAATTCTAGGTTCGTCGCTGAACTCTTTTGTTTTTATACACAATGACAAATTTCCTTATTTTAAAATACCAATGATCACAACAAATTTTTTGATTTTAAAATAAATCTAGTATTTGATTTTTTTTTGCTCGTACTGTATATAAAAACAAAAGAGTTCAGCGACGAACCTGGAATTTTAATAATGAAATTAAAATTGTAGGTTCGTCGCTCAACTCTTTTGTTTGTATATACAGTAAAAAAAAAAAAAATTAAATACTGTATTTAATGAAAAAAAATAAAAATATTGTTGCATTAATTTTTTTTAAAATAAGAAAGTTTGTCAATGTGTATAAAAACAGGAGAGTGCAGCAATGAATTGTGCAGACAAAATGTTAAATATTTTTTAATTTCAAATTAAAAAAGAAGTGTGACGATCTTTTTATTCGGAAACATTTGAAAATGCGTATGTTTAGCAAACAATTATTTAAATGCATTTATTACGCAATAATTTGGGTTCATATAATACAATGAATAAATGTATGTAATTGTTTACATATTTCATATTCAATAAATATTATATTCCATACAACTTGTGTCACATTGTCACATATGTTTGTGCGAAGAAATTACTATATATATTATACATAATCAATTTTGTTAATAAAAATTACATAAATCACCATTGTTTCAATAAATAATTGCATACAATATTTTAAAATAATAATGTTATGATTATTATTATTATTATTATTATTATTATTATTATTATTATTATTATTCGTGTGCGTTAGCATACATAATATAATACAATAATTTCCTTTTGAAAATTCAAAACAATAATAAATTTTCTTAATAGATATCAAAACAATGATAATATTTTGCTCTATTTAATCATTTCAAACCGCCGACATTAAAACACATTGTCAACTTAATCATAAAATAAATCAAATTAATATTTATATTATAATTTAATGGTAATATAATGTAACATATAAAATGTGAATTTATAATATGTAAATCAAACCTACAATTTAATTGTCACTTTCGCAATATTAGAGATATACACATTTATGTGTGCATAAATAAAACACACAAAATTCCTATTGCAATTATGCATTTATACGTACACACTTATACATTACTTACATGTTTCACATACATATATATTGATATAATTAAAATGTTTTATTCTAATAATTATCCATTATAATATAATAATAAATGGATTTTGTAAAATTCATATAATAATTATGTACAATATTTATATGAAAGAAAAATAAACGTTGATTAAATAAAATTATGCAATATATAATTAATATTTATATGAAAATAAAATAAATTTATGAATACCTTATAATTGACATCATGTCAAATATATTCTCATACACATAATTTTCATCAACATATGTATAGTTGTATGGTAAAGTTAAATTAGAGCAGTTCACTTGCTGTTGCTCATTATAAATGATCAATAATTTGTAATTTTTAATTAGTTTCGATTTAGTTCACCTTAAGAAGCAATTTCGTTAAAGTAAAATAATAAAATCAGAAATACGAATGTATTACGATTGAGAATTCAGTGCCCAGAGACATAAATGAACATAAACAAAATTGAAATTTTAATGTTGCAGTGTCATTCATAATAAAAATGCAACAATTCTCGAAAATTCTCGTGAATTTAGTGCTCAGATATACATAAATATACATAAACAACATTAAAATGTTTATGTTGCAGTGTCATTCATAATAAAAATGCAACAATTCTCGAAAATTCTCGAGAATTCAGTGCCCAGAGACATAAATGAACATAAACAAAATTAAAATATTATTGCTGCAGTGCCATTCACGATAAAAATGTTGATAATAGAGATCCAAAAATGTAAAATTTAAATTTTATACAAAGATAATTAAGCAAATTTGTTTTTACCAACAATATGTGAGGGAATTATTGTTATTTTACAACATTAAGTGCCACAGTGGGTAGCATTCATGATAATCAATCGTCAGATATCGAGTTCAATTTCCGGGACTTACAAGTGAAATTTTTCGGTTTTAATAATTTTCCAGTTAATAAAAAAAACGAATATATTTAAATATATGATGTTGAAGATGAAGGCGATACTCAAAGATTAACAATGTATGCAAATAATAGGATTAAGGAAACATCTATATCCTTCGGCATTAGTGCGGACTAATTTGTGAGTTGTTATATTACTTGCGTAATTTATTATTATTTGAAATTTAAATTAATATATTGCGAATATCATTTCAAGTATCATCTACTTTTTTTCCATTATAATATTTAAGTGTGGATGAAAATATATTGGACACCGTGTATATTGCGTGGATGAATTTGCTTCCTTTTTTTTCATTATTTGCTGTACGTACACAATCGGTTATGTTGATTTTTTCAGACATTTATCGGTATAAATAAATTGTGAATGGTTCAAAAGTATTCGCATGCAATTGCAATAAAAAATACACCATAAAATACGCATTTTTATTATATAAAAATGCACACACTGCAATTATTTTTATGTTATCAAGATTTTAAAAATGTTATGAGATTTTATAAATACAGTAACAAAATTTGCGGTATATGCTTTTAGAGAGTACGAGATCGGAGGTACATTTATATATTTATAATATTGAAGGAAAAAAAGAAGAAAATAATAGTGTTATTCGGAATATTAAATATGATTGACAGTTGACCGTTAAAGGTTTTCAGGTGTAAAACCATTTTAACACATTATAATTATGTGTATGTGTGATGCTTGCGTGCCTATGCAATGGTTTTTGTATTTTTAATAAAAATTACATAATTAAAGTGGATAAATATAGATTTAGATCGAAACATATATAAAAAAAAATAATAATATATGATTAATTTTAATAATAATAATATGGATTTTAAAAAAATAAATAAATTTAATTTTTCTTCTTCCTTGTTTGTGTTAATAATCGATTTAATAAATTTGATCGAATGGAATTTTTTATATTATATAATTTATGAATGTGGATTTTTTAAATTTTATATTTGATAAATTTTGAGAAATGTATAGTTATTATTGGATGCAATGCAATGCGTGCCGATTACATTTTATTTTGCTGTAATATTTTACGTATTATTTACAAAATTACATGTGTTTATTGTACAGTTTTCTATATTATCAAAATAAATTAGGGTTTTATAATTATATTTAAACATAGTTAATTAAATATGTATTTTAAGTGAAATATTATATACAGAATTATGTAATTGTTATAAATAGAATACAAATAATTTCACACGCGGCAAATAAATATAAATAGATAATATATGTAATTATTATTTATTTTTTAGAAATCTATATGGATATTTTTTTGTTGTTAAACCTTACCATAATAATAATTATAAATTGCTTATAGGAAATATTTGTATCGCGAAGTATAATAAATTAAATTCTATATAAAAGTGAATATACATACAATAAAATTTTGCTAAGACAATGGAAGTGTAGTAAAAATTATAGATTCATTGATATAGAAAAATTTGCATTATTAATTGATGCAAATAATTTATTCATTTATGCATTTACTTAAATGTATATCTGAAGCATGACATAAGATAAATAATATATCAATATTGAATGTTTAATATTATTAACAATATATAATTTTATTGTTTTTCACTATTTTGCATATTTGCGTGGTTGACATTTTACTTCTCTCTATTCATTTGTATTTAGTATTGTTATTATACAATATAAATATAGATAATGTGCATATGTGTCATACCCATAAAATTTCTTATTATATAGTCAATTACAGTGTTGCAGATCATAAAAAGCTAAAATACGGCACATGCATCGGGTAATTAATGCTTTTAACAATAATATATACATTGATACCTTCGCACATCTCAATGCGAATTCCAATGTATTTGGACTGAAAATATGATGTTGTGATATTCGATATCTATTGCATTTGCATATAAGTTAACATACTGAATATATTTTCCATCATAAATATGACGAGTACCCCGAATAGATAGTCACTTAAATACTTTTTATAGTCCAAGTCCAATTTATATTTCCAAATCATGAGTATTCTACAGCTAATTAAAGACAATGACGGTATGTGGATAGACTAATGCTTTTAAATCTAACGCATAGAAGAATACTTTAAAAAGTAAATTTCAAATATACATAAAATTAGTGGAAATATTGCTGGTATATGAAATATAAAAAAGATTATATGAAATTCTATGGAGAATATAGAAATTCTCCTATTGTAAAGTAAAACATAAATTTTACATTAATATTTATATCATTTTTGTATATAACCATTGAAAAGCTGCGGTTTATAATAAACTCTTGTAGTTTTCTTCTTAGTACAGTTTATTAATCAATAATTTACTATTGGATCATTATCCAACCAATTTTTAATAATTTTTGATTATAAATTAACATTACATTGAGATTTATTTGTTTTTGTAAATACAAATACAGTGAATCACAAAAGAAACTGAAAGAATTGAAATTTTATAAACAGAATGTGGTATACATTATATGAGATTTGCATATCTCTACAGATTGAGTCAAATAGTTATTTTTTAAAGCAATAAAGAAATATAGATTCAATTAATTTGCCTCTCCAATATAAATGAATTATATGGTTATAATGGATGACGCAAAAAATATTCCTGGGTACCGGTTAAAACGCGTACGCATATGTCATTCAGGTGAATGAATGAATTGGCTGATGAAATTTATGGGCGATTATCTGGTAATTCAGCACCATAAAAATTTACCATACAATGCGTGGTAATGGAACTTATTATAGATATGAAATAACTTCCATCCAAAATGAAATTTCCACCGAAAATTTATAATTTTTAATTACATATATGAAAGCGACAGTAAAAAAAGTGAGAAATGAAATAAAATCGGTAGTATAAGTAACCAAAAAATGAAAAAAAACCAAATTATCAATAAAACAATTCAGAGTGCATAAAGGATAATTTTTCAATATTATATACAGGCAGACGTTATTATAATTTAATAAAAACACACAATATTCTCTGAATATGATTTTGGATATAATCGTAATAAAGAAAAGGATAAGCGACGATCATTTTTATACGAAATATATTGTCGGATCAATTATTTCCTAAATATCTCGTATATAGGAATCGATATATTTCACTCCTATTCATTCAAATTTGTAACTCACTGTGTTGTTTTTATTTAGTAAAATTCAAATTTATATAGATAGTGATTTCACTTTTTTAATATGTCAACGTAAATTTTATTTCATATATAAAATAATTTACGCGAAAATAAAAACGAATGCGTTTTTCAATAAAGTTAATTATATGACCAATATATAAACAATATATTGTAATAAATAAGTGAAACTAATATAATATGAGCTTGTACTTAACTTATACGATGCATTTCTTTAACTATAAATTATATTGTATATTACAGTAAAACCATTTAAAATCAAATGTATTTCACTGACTATACATGTTGATTCAGTTTGGGATGGTAATCCGTTTTGGTTTGATGGGAAAGCATAATTCTAAGTCGAATATACTGCCATTGACGAATACATTTGATACTTAATAAATTTTTTAAAAAATTTCGCAATAAAATGAATTTTTATAAAAATGTGATGGCATATAATTTGTGTATCAATTATATAACACCATCTGTGATATTGTGGTAAAAATTTAAACATGAATGAGGAACAGATATTAAACGAAATTGCCATAGATCCATCCGGATATATAATAACTATTGGCGATATGTTTTCGAATAAGTGATTATAACGTTTGTAATGTTCTTCACTAAAAACAATTTATATCCATATAATTTGTAAAATGTTCAGGATTTAATTATATATAGAAAATGTTAACCCATGCTTATATTTTCATTAGTTCATTAGTTCCAATATCGATTTAAATGTATATGAAATAAATGTATGGACTGTTCATTTTGATGTAAATACAAATATTTATTTAATTTATTTGTAAAATGATCAAGCAAATTTAGTGTATATACACACAAAAAGAAATATATATACAGAGCAATCAGCATGATAGTGCACCAGTATATGATGATGAAATAGATGAATTGGTCATGGATTGCTATGTGCTTGGCCATGCAAATATCCGGATAGATTTCATTAAACTTTTCTTTTGAGGTCATATGAAGATTATTGTGGATTCAAATGAGATCAACAATACCACTTGACGTTACAGTAATTGTATGAAAAATGACGGTGGTTATATTGAAAATAAAAAAGAAACTACATCTATCAAACTTCTATCGTTCAGGGTCACATCCTCACCACCTACAAAACTTTCACCTTGAAACTTTAAACTAAGGTACACGCGGCGGACTTTAAAAAACCAAGCCACTTTTAAGCTATATCAAATGGAAAAAATGATTTAATTATGTGTACAGCCACCAACTACTTTATTTTTAATAATTTGTAATTACCTAATTGTATTCATCTATTTTTACATGACTTTTTCAAATACTTATTATATAACTTTTAAATTGTTTGCTCTAAATGAAACATTTAACATAATTGTAGCGAAACAAAATTATAGTTAAGTCTGTTTATTATTTATTAATTTTCAAATGTATTATTGTTTAATTATTTACGAAATTTAATCAAATTAATTTAAAAAAATTGGAAGTGTATTTTAGATACAAAAATCCGGTCTATATGACATATTATTTATGGTATATATCTACTGTAATTACTTTAGTTTCAAAGCACATGTATTATAGGTACATTTTCGGCTAAGGCTATATCAAAATAAATTCTTAGAACCGAGTATCTGAGAAAACAAAAAACGGCTGTTTGAAGATGGGCGCAAGATATTATTAACTTAATATACATAGATAGTGGATTAAAATTAAAAGACACTTTTGCATAAACATTTGTTTAATTAAGTTGGTGATCCAATTCGTGGTTTTACCATATATGTATATTTATTTATACAAATTTAAATATTTAATGCGAAATATATTCTGTTTATATATATATTATTGTATTGAAAATGATTAACACTTATTTAAATTATAAAAAATAATGTAATATAGTGACTTTGTTATTTGTCGTATAAAAACATATAAACCAAAATATTATAGTTGTTAATAATTTATATAAATATATATCAATTAATAATATCTTAACACATTGATGCACCGTAATGAATATCTAAGATATTCTACAATTTTATCCTAATATAAAATAATAAAATACAGCTTTTTTATTAAAAAAAATTAATTAACAACACTTCCAAGATTAGATAATTAGTTGAAAACACAGCATACATAAATATATACATTTTATCCGACATTATTATTTTCGTAATAAGAAAAAATTGTAGTATCATTTAACACAAATGTATACCTCTATTTTATTTATATTCCTATGTATGGATCTGTCAAAGTATTTGACCATATAAATTATATGGTTAATGAGCTAAACTAAATAAATGTAATGTATTACAGAAATATTTAAAATTTATAACAAAATTACTATAGCGCACATTTAAATTAATACTTAAAATTGGCATCATATATATATACGCAATACGCATGAAGCTACCGAGGGTTAAGATGACAAATAGGAAAACCGAAAAATAATAATATATCAAATAATAATAATAATAATCAATGATTCAGAAAAATTTAATTAGAATATATATATAGGAATTATAAGTTATAATGTGTAAATTTTCCAAAAGATGTTTTTAATAATTTATAAATATTATGGCAGAACGGATTACGGATGCGTGCGAATAAAATAAAAATAAATAAAAGAATCATTGAATCGTATAAATAAATTTAGTGTTTTAGAATAATAATTATAAAAAAAAAAAAAAAACTCTACACTCTATTTTCTTCTTTTTTTTTTTAAATTCTAAACTAAAAACAATTCGTCACATACCATCTTTCCATCTTGGTACAGTAACAAATAATTTATTGCCCCAATGTTCAACACCAACGGCTAATGCATTTGTTGGTATATATTCACCCGTTGCCAATGCATTTTCTTTAATCGCTTGATTTGGAAACGTAAAATCTAATTGTGTCCAACTATAACGTTCTTCCAACTTATATGTTCCATTTGTATAATCAATAATAAAGATTATTGTAATTAAAAAAATAGTTAACACCAATTTGTTAATTGATAACATTTTTTTTAACAATTAATTTACAAAAAAAAAAAACACTTTATATATTTTTGCGTTTTATTTAATTATTATTAATAGATAAAAATTATTTTATTAATTTTAATTTTTTCTTCTACTTATATATTTATTATCCTTAAGCAAACACTACAACTTTATAGACTGAATGCTAAAGGCTTACGCTTCTGGTTTTTATTAAGTCCCCGCCACCTAAAAATCAAATCGAATCTTTTTCTGTTGATATCCATTTGTTGGTATATAAGAGTATATTCGCATACGTTAATCATGCACAGATACGTACAAGTACCTACTCCTATACACATACCATATATGTTTATCTTTACGTATACATTTTGACAGATAGGTAGGTATATATATTAAGACTTTTATGTATACATATTTTGCAAATAATAACAAAAAAAATTAAATTAATATTTGCGTTTTATTATCAATATGACGTCGCCTTGGTTTTTCTCTTACCTTTTTTTTATTTTTAATTCAGTTTAAATACAAGTATTTGGTTTTGTTTTTTTTTATTTTTACGTATATACCCACAGAACTGTTGAGAAAAAAAACATATATACTCGCTGTTCACAATCCATAAAAATTTCAATTTCATGATGTTAATTTATATGCTTGATTTATTTTTATATACATATCGTATCTGTATCAATATATATAGTTATACGTACATTACATACATCTATTTAGTACATACTATATAGATAGATAGATATATAGGATGGATTGTGTGTATTGAACTTCAAGAACTTATCTATGTGCGTTTTAATTATAGTTGGATATATTATGGAATTTGAACTCAAATTGTCCATATTCGTGCATGCATAATGTTTACGTGATGGATATTTATGTATTTATACATATATAGTTTTCTTTTACACTTGTAGTTTTCTTATCATTTCGAAGTGTTTTTATTTATAAATCTTGTTTGTTTTGTTCAAGAACAGGAATATCTACATTAATTACATTTTTATAATATTTTATCTATATATAGATATATATATATATATAATGTTGTTAATAAAAGGTTAATTTATGTATATATAGTGAAAAGTTAATGTAAATCCATAAACTATATATACATAGAAGTGGTGAACAGATTGAAAAGTATTCATATATTAAAGTGATCATACGAATTTTATAGAGAAATACTCGATACATCTACCGAAATATCGCAATAACCGAACCGTTCTGTATACCATTGCAAAATTGTGCCCTAAAGTGAAAAAAGTCTATTTTGTCATTCAATATAAAGAATAGATTCGTTCGTTTATATACATACGAAATATGTGCGGCTGCTATTGCTTTAAATAAAAACTTATTCTATATGCATTGGCTAGAAAAATTTGAGTTTGTCTATTTATTACTTGTGCCACCAGCGATCGCATATGCTAGGTCGCCAATAGTAATAAATGCGATTGCAAAAGTATATCTGCGGATAAGATTCAATATATTGTGTTGAACGCTATGCATAGATTAACTATGTCTTCACACACAAGCAACACACGCATCACTCTAAAGAATAATTGAATTGTTCACTTGGAAAAAAAAAGTACGTGGAGCCCCAATTGAAAAGTAACGTCAAAACAATGAAATATTAATTAATTTTGCTCCAACATGAACATGGTTCATTGTTAAAATGAAATAACATTTATTAAATCAATGAATAATTTATTCAAACATAATATCGAATATGAATGTTTTTCAATGAATCACTTATCGTTGGTTTAAAGAATTGTTTAAATATTTTTATGAAGAATATTATTCATTTTTTCAACGTATTCTGTTTATTAACTTCAGATTTAAGAATTAATATTCTGAACATAAATTAATTAATGATCGCGAATTCATCTATTCCATGAACAAATATATTAGGATATTTTTTATAAATGAAAAATATTAATGAATTATTCATTGAAACAATGAAAAATGGGGTTATAAACGCTATTCATTGAAATTATGTACACATTTATTTTCAGTGTTAGTAATTTATTATCCACATCGAAATATAATTGGTGAATTGTTATATGCACTTACATTTATACTCATAAAATTTTGGTTAGGTAGCCACAATACTATAGCAAAATATTTTCGAATTTAATATTAATGCATACGAACACTATGGGCTAATAATTCACCCATATAAAAATAATAGAATTATGAAAACATCTATCTTTAGTTTATGGCAGTACAATTGGTGATATACTTCCATGCACAGTAAATTAACAACTTGGATGTAATGAATGTTTGCGTATAGATGCTATAAACTCCATTCTTGGTGTAATATGACTATCTATTGTATATATCTACCCATGGAAATTGTTCTATTTTTTCATTGCATTCAATTACACAAGAAACTTTCAAACAACCCTCGAATAACATTGCATTAATTAATCGCAAACTAATAATATATATTTTTTATACATTTATTTTCGCAATATTTTTTATTACAATTCCACATATGTTTTAAATTTCAATTTCAATATAATTTATATTATTTTATTAATTAATCAAATCCGATTATTAATTTAATTTTAATTTTTTTTTCTTTCCATATTATAGAAACACGTATATTTACATTTTCGATGTTTTTCCATAAATTACTATATATAAATAATAATTTTAATCTTATTAAAATATTTATTATTATTTTTATGTCTATACATAATATGCAAACAACTTATAAATATAAATGCAATCATATTTATTATTAAAATTAATTAAAATCGATTTTATTTAATATATATTTTATAAATGTATATTTGCAGTGAAAAGTAATTTGCTGTACACATATTAAAATGACATGATATATAAAATGGAATTTGATATTATAAATTTCATTTTTTAGATAATTTAAAAAATTTTGTTATTATAATTTTATAATATAATATATAGTACTCGTATATTACAATATTTAATGGTTTGTAATAATTGTCATGTATATAGTATTTTGCTTGTGTGCGGGTGTGGTGTGGTAAGATGCGGGTATGTTAAATCGGACAAATTTTAGCTTTCAGATACACGGAGTGTATGTTTGCGAACAGGACACAGTTATATAATATATATAGTTAACTTTTGTTCGGTTTGTGACAGAAATAGTTATTATTACAATACATTTACAATCAATTTGTTAAAATACTCCTCATAAATATATTAAGTATTACGAAAATTAACTAATTGTTTTATTACAATTTTGTTTCGTTAGATGTTCTTATCAATAATTCAATTATACACGAAGATATCCGTCTTTTGACTCTATATAAAGGAACAATAAATGGTACTTCATTTGATTCATTTAAATTTTTCCTTAAATTTTTATTTATTTACTGCGGTAATGTAATTGGAATTGGCAAATTGATTGCACAAAAATATTACTTGAAATGGTACAAACATTTTTTTTTAATTATGGCGTATAAAAATCGTATAAGAAATTTGCTGCGTAATTGTTTTTAAGAAATATAATATTAAAGAAAAATAAATTTGTTCTAATTGCATAGGAAAGGATGAATATCTGCAAGCGCCGATATGTATACGAGACATCACAAGACACATCCATCAGAGATGTTTGGGTATCGCGTGGTCATCGAGCCGGGATATTCCGCAGATAATATTAATGAGACCTGCAGGAAAATGATCGTAAGAATATTACAATTGTATGTCGTGGAATAATATTTTTTGATATCGCAGGGTTATCGCAGATATGCATTTATTCTTGTATTCTTGTATATGCGTATATACGCAGACGTCCATATAAGACGTATTTGTGGTATGTTTGGGTAGAGGTTAACTAAAATTATATATACAATTTAAATTTACAATTACAAATTATTGAATTTATGTAAGTTTATACTATAATTTCAAAATTTCCATCTATAAGTATACACTGTGATTTATTTATTTATCTTATCGATGTTATTTTATTGTAATATTTCATTCATTCAATAAAATTTTCATTAGACACATATTGCTATTGATTAAATCATTGTACTTATTATTAATATATATATATATGATTCCATGCAATAGTATTACATAGTTATGTTAGAAGAATAAATTAATTCATATTTCAATTTATTTGATTAATAATATATATATAATAATAGTTTTACTATATATATTTTATATTTTATTGAAAAAAATTATAAATAAAATTTAATTATTTAATAAATTATTGAATAAACCATACACAATAATTTATTTTATATAATTATTGTATATAATTGGAAAATGTTATATCATTGTAGATCATCAAGATAAACATTAATTCATATTATTTAAATTTGGCAGATTTTATATTGTTTGTTCATTTTTTTATAAATGGAAAAAATTATAATATATAGCCGCCAATTTTTATATCTAATTCAATTATATTTATACAATAAATTAATTATAATATATATATTTAATTGCAAAATGTACAATATTATAATTGGTGTTACGGCCATCAACCAATTAAATTATTAATCATTTGAATCTATATAGATATATAGTACGGTGGTACGCATGCATATATTCATATAATTTATATTAAACATTTTATTATAATTCAAATTATTAAATAGAACAAATATTCTAGTGTAATAAAATAATAAGTACATATATTTATATATAGATCGAAATAATATAGGTGCATGTAATTGTAAATACAAATTAGTAATAAAGAAAAAGTAATTTAAATTTTATATAAGCAAATTATATTATTCTTTTATCTAACAATTGTATCTTATTTATACAAAAACGCAATGATTTTGATTTTAACTATAATATTGTATTTTACCATATATAATATGTTATAGGTAAGAATGAAATTTAATTTGAATATTAATTATATATTTTAATTTAGAACATTTTTATATATGAATGTTAATTATATGTAATAATTTTTGTGGGTTCCTTAATGCGATGGTACAGAAAAAAAAAAAAAAAAAAACATAAACTACAATGTACAATGTAAATAAATTACGTCCGTATCCGCCTATATTCATATTTTGTAGTAAATATTAAAATTTAAACAAATCTAATATAATATATTGAACTGAACCTTGAATGTGATAAAGTTTATTTACATAAAGGAACCACTAATATTATAGTTATTTTTTGTTATTAATATGAAATATTACATTTAAATATTTTCAAAATCGATTCAATTTAATTTCTATTATTTATTACTTGTGTTAATAATTATACAATACACACATTTATACACACTTTCGTATATTATATTTATATTCGAAATAGGAGGTGTATATATAAATATATTTATAATATTTACTCTAATTTTTAATGTAATATGTATAAATATTTGATGGATTACACTAATCATGAACTTGGACTTGAAAATTTGTATTTATTTAAATGTATATACCTTTAATATTTATATGCATTCACATATAAATATGTTAAAAAATATGAACAAGTGTTTCAAATATAGTAAATATAGTAAATAATAATAATTAAAATTTTTATGGGATTATATTTTAGTTGCTATGAAAATGATAGATACAAAAATTAATTATTTTCCTTTTGTAAATATTAGAAAAAAAAAAAAAAAAAAACTAATACAAAAAATACTAAATATAATTTAATCGGTTAATTTAAAATGTAATAAATTTTCAATAGATATAAGCATTTTTTTTATTTTTTCAAAATTACATTCTCTTTTCAAATGAAATATATATAATACAAAAAAGATTTATAATTTATTACCTATTTAAAATAAATTGTCATTTATTAAATCACATAAAAATTTTTAACAATTTTGTTAAGTGTCCACTGTGTGGTGGTGATATTAAAAATTGTATAGGAAACAAAATATGTGCATATAAAATATATCTGTATAGTTATTTTAATATAAATATAATAGTTAGATAGTACGCCATATAGTACACCTAACATAGATATCTATAAGGCTATATATAAGTTCAACCTATTCATAAAATCCATCAATGGTTATATTATTATTGAAATTGAATTATAATTTATTTTAATATTAAGTAATCGATATTTATTTATTTTTTTATGTACAGACTCGAATATAGGGTAATATAATAATTTAAAAAATGCTATATATCCAACCATGTGTCCGAAAAACTACCGTAATTGTTTAGGAAAAATGTTTTATGTTATTGAGTTGATAACTTTAGTTTCGGTTTCCTTACATCAGCGAATGCAGTTAGTTAAAACGGGTGAATATTAAATAAAAAATTCAGTGATAATTGCTGTACGATGAGAAAGTGTTTTATTGTGTAATAATCACAAAATTCTTGGCTCTAGATATTTACGACGAAAAAGGATTAGCATACGTTTTAGTACATCAAGGTAATACAAAAAGCATTAACAGTTTTATCGTTTTGAACAATTTCTGTGGAATCGTAAAAACAAATGAGCATTGAATTTTTCATCAAACTAGCTTTTTTTTTTGTATTTTCTTTTCCTGCGGTGACCACCATACGCTTAGTTTAAGGAATTACTAATTACATAAAATTTTTGCAATTAAATTAATATGGAACAAACTTTGAATTCATCACCTTTCGTACACCAAATGTATCAGCTAAAAACTTATTAATTATTGCTCTTTTGAAATATACCAAGTTTCATTTCCATTAATATCACTGCAAAATTTTCACGAAATCATGAACTTTTTTGATATTTCTCCGGTAATCGTTGTAGATGGTCGGCCTACACGTACATCATCGTCGCATATGTTCTCTGCCATCTTTGAATTGCAGTCCAAAATTGTATTTTATGAACAATAAATTGTCACCATAACCATTTTAAGCATTTCAATGGTTTTTGATGCATATTTTTAACAATTTTAAAACAAATGTGTTAATGTTGGTTCTCTATTCTTTATACATTTTCCAACCGAAGTAAAAAAAAAATTGTATTGTCACTTAATGCGTTTTATTTTGACTTACACTGCATAAGAAATATATAAATCAATCAGCAGCCAATATATATATATATATGGCGTTACCAGATCCATACATCAGAAAGTCATTCCGGTAATTGTTCGGACAAACGGTGTACATATAAAGTACTTAATATATACTTTTATACATATATATAGAAGATAAAATAAGACATTTACTATTTAAAAACGAAAAAACGTGACTATAAATTTGACATAATAATAAATAAATTTACCTAATTTATTGTAATTAATATAAAACAAATTTAGTACTTTTTTAGGTTATGCGTGATAGCTCCAATTATTCTCTATTAATTTTCCACATAATTTCTCTATTAAATTTTATATGGGATATATTTTTGGTGTTAGTGGAAATTATAAAAAAATATAACAATGTGCACGCATAATTATAAATAACAACAATAATTTTATATATATTAATTTTCAATTGTAATGTAATATTTTGAATAAATACACATTGCATTGAAATTTTGTTTATATATAAGAAATTCATCATAATTCGGCATTAGAAGACGTTAGATGGATTCGGTTGAAGAAGCGTGTTGGAGAAGGCTAAAACCAAACCTGCGTTTTAATGTAAGTAAGTAAAAGAATTAGAACTTTTTCCTCAACACAATATTTAGTCTACATATAGTGTATATACTGCACGGGACAAGTTTGAGCGCCTCGGGCGTCCAATATATAATCACATTGGCTAAAGAAATAATTAACTAAATAATACATATAATAACACACAATACAATTAATTAAATAACTTTCATTGGAAATATAATTTTATTTTTCTGAAATATTAGTACTATATCGACATTGCCAATTTTTATTTAATTCAACAGTTTTCATATTGTTATAATATACAATAGAAGTTATTTAGGTGTATGGTATAGCTGTGTATTTATAAAAATACGAGTACGTACACGTAATATTTTCTGTATAAATATATTTATAATTACTATATTTTACTCTACTTTTTAATACAATACAATATACACACTATTATTTGGTCTGAACACGAAAGCAATTGGTATTTTTTTTATGAAAATAAAAGGCAGTTTATTTATGGGTACGAAATTCAGTAATGTATTTTACATTTTGGTCGTTGACC
The DNA here is from genome assembly GCA_910594885.2 of Bibio marci. NCBI lineage: Eukaryota > Metazoa > Arthropoda > Insecta > Diptera > Bibionidae > Bibio > Bibio marci. Next base: position 37,405,623 of record OU343114.1, read on the forward strand.
ATTTCTCATCTTATATTGTCATCTTATTATTTAAATATATTGATGCAACCAAAAACCGGAAAGTGATAAACAAAAATTATAACTATATAGACATTTATAGAGATATATTGTTGTATGTTTGTATTTTAGGATAATTACGTTTGATTAAATTCTTTGACAGCTCATAAAAAATGTTTGCATAACCAAGAAATTCAAACAATATTATTAAGAATAAATATTTTGTAGCTTTTGGCTAATCTTATGATTTTTCTCTATATAACAAATTATCATTTATTTACCATTTATGTTTTGTACAAATAATAATAATTCGTGTGTAAAATATTTCTGATATTCATGAGTACATTTATTTATACATTATATACAAAAATAGTGAATTTTATTTATTATTATATATTTTGCTACAGGCATCCAACTCAAAAAGTTATAACCTTAGTTTATTGTACCACAAATAATATATATATATATATTTCATATAACATATACCTAAAAACATATGTGCACTTCTAATTATATACGATATTATCTTATTGTAAAAGTGCAATTAGTTGAGATATTATAATTTTATATTTTATATAACAAGATAGTATATATGTATAACTAGTTACTATCATTTACGAAAAAAAAACTATTATATGCATTACGCAATAATAATATAAATATACTTTTATTTATGTGCATTTCTTTATATATACGTCAACGTTTATATCTGCTATGCATAACATATAACAACATATATCGTGTATACGTACGTGTGTATATCATTATTTCTATTAGAAATGTATATCAATGTTCATCAAAGTTAATTTTACTAGTAGCTGTATTAGCATGCAATACTCATATATACTTTTATATTGCATAAAATCAGCACTTAATTATAAAAGTATATATAATAGTATTTTATATAGTCGATAGTAATGCCTACTTGTTTTTTATACAAAAATATATATATTCATTATTTTAATATAAAATGCATTCATATAAATAATTTCATAAAAGGAATTTTAAAATTATATGTATTATAATGTATAAAAGACATATTGTAAATAATATAAATACTGGTAATAAAATAAATTCAACATAAAATTGAATATTTGCGTTGTAAAATTATAAACATAAACGTAAACAAATAATACACACAGTGTCGATATTTTTTCTTCGCTCACTTGCACTTTTCATATAGAAAAAAACATATAATCATTTGTTATGCATTAACTTCACTATCGTTCCAATTAATATGGCTAGATAAAAAGGAAATAGAAATAAAAAAATTTCTTGAAAATTGATCTAAAATATAAGTTTCAGCGTACGAATGCTAGTCAAGAAAAATCCATATTTTGTCTATGGTTTAAAATCAAATAAAATTAAACCACACAACAGATTCATTATGAATGCAAAAGAAAATAGTCAATGTTCAGGTAACCTAAATCAGTGTGTATATACCGGATCCTCACACCTTTCCATTCCAAATTAGACTCTATACATACATTATTCTTACACTTGGACTGTTATTGTATAATATATATTATAATATTCAAATATTTAAGTGGTAAATTTTATTTAAGTAATATTGTGATATAAATTTTTATTTTTTCAAAAACACAAAAGTAAAATAATCTTGACTTAAGAATCGTATATGAAATATAAGAAAAATAAAAACAGCATTTCTCTATGTGATATTAAAATCATATTTAATTATTATTATTAATATTATTAATATATATTTAGCGTAGGTTTTTCTATATAACAAAAATATTAAAAAGGCGAACATTTGTAATAATAATAATAAAATACTTTATTTACACTTATTTATATTATGGTAAATTGTGTATATTCGTTAATGTATATTGTAATGTAGGGTTTTTGCAAACGAAAATGCTCGTAATTTATAACGATTAATACAATTTTATTTATTCTATATTTGCAACAATATACATCCACATCCACATACTTATTTAATATGTAATCAAACATGGTCCTCTCATACCAGCAACGATAGATTTTTACTGCAATCTGGAAAATATTTAAAGAGAAGTCGATGAACGTAGTTGGGTTTCCCGTTTCAGATAGAATTGAACGACGGGAATGGATTTTTCAGCCAACTTGGCATATATTGATGGGAAAAGAAGTCGATTGAAAGTAGGTATAATGACTTGATGTTTCACAGATAATAATAGGGCGCATATATTAAGTCAATGTAATGTTCAATATCGAAAGAATTCACAGAGTGTACGTTCGGATTAGCAAAATTGGATAGATGAGATTGTGGCTGACACAAACACGGCTACTTTGTATTTCGTCCAATGTGTTTTTTTAAATATAAACGTATGGAATATACCGGAAGTTATACAATAGGCCTTTTAGTAGTACTATTTATAGGTTGCATTGTGTGCGTATTTGCACAAATCTGGAAAAATATAAAGTTTCTTAATACAAATAATAATAGACTACATTTCACACAAAAATTCTCAAAATGAGTAGAACCGATATTTCGTATGAAGGATACTTGAGTTCAATCAACAAAATAAATAAACAATTTTCGTATATTTATCGAACATTTCTGTGGAATTACAATCTTAATTGTTTTGTGAACTTCAAACGCGCTTTTAAATATAAACTTCGAGTAAAATTATTCAACATGATTAAAAAAACCAATCGATTTGAACTCATATAATAAAGTAATGAAATTAATAAATAAAATACCATACAATTGCGTTGGATGTATAATTCAAATATGAAGATTAAATTATATCATTTTAACACTACCGAATCACTAAATTGTCTAATTTGCGTTAACAAGAAGATGAGTCAGTTGGTACATTGGGATATATTATATTAATAAATTAAATATATATATATAAGTAATTATAATATATCCGATAATATATATATGTAGATAAAATATATATATATCCGATAATATATGCGATGTCTCAATATGGAAATATATTATATAGTAAAATTTACCGTATACTAAGTTGCATGAATTAAAATTTCACATTACCGATATATCTTGATTTGATTACTCGTTTATAATATGATTATAAAGTTTCAAGATGTGCAAAACATTAGTTTACTTTTTCTTCCTGGTTGCTTATTGCAATATTATTGTCACAATAATAATATTAATATAATATGCAAATATACAATTATTTATCATATGTAAAAATAATATATATTATAAAAATCAAATTGATATTAATAATTTTATTACAATAATAAAAATAAGCCAGTTTAGCAAATATAATCACGGAAGTTTATGTGCATCCTATATTAGATAAAATAAATAATGAATCAACACTTTGGATGCACACAACGGCATGTAAACAATAAGAGTTTTAATATATATTAATATCTATTTGATTGTATGCAATTTGTTTGAATGTAATACTTTCTCGGTTTGGTTTCAAGATCAACTTAATCTATTTGTTAGGAAATTATATTTTTAGTTATACATATTATTATAGTGTTCATTGAATGAGAGTTCATCAAAACAGAGAGTGGAGACTGTCGACGAAAAGTAGACGTAAAGTTGTCAAAATAAAAAATGCTGAATCTATTTTGTTTGTTGGAACTGGTACAGAATGAATACGATTGAATACTCACACATCGATTATTTAGAAATGTTAGAAAACTTGAATTCAGCATCTCAATTATCAAATTCTGTATAGTTTTTAAAATATCATAATAGTCACTTTCAATGAGTGTTGCAACGATAAGCGCCATAGATAATAGTTACTTGATGCCAAAGTTCGGCGAATAATAATAATTAAAATTTTGTTAAATATTAAAATAATAAGTGCAATATTTTTTTATGCACCACAGGTGTTGAGTACCGTGACATTTTAAATCAAATTAAGTATTAATCTATATTTTACTAATAATATCTTATCTAATTGGAAAAAGTTTAAATTAAGGTTTTGATTAACAGTGTAAACGATTAATCATTGAATGAATCATTATAAATATTAAGCCATCCGTAATTATCAGAAAATTTACCATGACACCATAAGTTAAATAAAAAACAACTCGACATTTTAATTTCTTAATTAGCAAAATATACTTATATCTCTTATTAATATACCGTTTCTGTTAATTCACTTCATGCATGAATATACCTTATAATACCGTCCTGTATAAATCTACTTGAAATTATTGAATTAACATATTTCCATATATTGGCAAATGTAAAGACGAGGTGTGGCTATAAAATAACGAGACTATAATGCTGTAAAACATTTTATTTTAAATTTAAATACATATACGTATTTATTATCCTCTTCAAGCGGGGGTGTAGCTCTATTTCTACAATGCTCCATGCGAATTTTCCCTTGTTTAAAACAATGCTGGAAGTCTTCTTCTGTGAGTTCCTTCATGACGTGTTTCACACTTTGCCTTTCACATCTTCAAAGCTCTGAAATCTTAGATCATAAGTGAAAAACGAAGATTCATCACATATTATTACTGTTTTCAAGAAATTTGAGTCATTTTCAATGGTATTCTATGGTTCAGTACAATCATTTTTACGAGTTTCAATTTGTTCGATTGTGAGAATATTAAAGGCACACACTTTTTATATGTTAAAATTATTCTCGGTCATCTTGGAAACGTTTAAACCAATCAAAAACCTACGTGATAAATGCATGCATTGTCATATACTTCTTTTAATAAAAGATAAGTTTCAGCAGATGTTTTTCCAAGTTTCATATGAAATTTTGCGATAATTCATTGCACTATACATTTGTCATTTTTTCGCCTAAACAAAAAAAATCAGATCTTATACAAACTAAGGTCACGGCCAGACTAATATGTCTACAGATATGAAAGGGGCTTCACTCTACCCGATATCGGTCGTACGACTTCGACACATACGTATATAGTTCTTCCGTAGAAGCATCAATCTCATTATTTTATATAGCCACATCTCGTAATCCATATAGTTGATTAAATGTTTAAGAAATTAGTTCAAATAATACATTTGAATACGATATATATATTATATATTACGTTTATAAATGTAATTAGGGTTGTTATACATTATAATTGTGTACGTATATAATTACTGATTTCTATTTTCTATACAACTGTTTAATACATAATACCATAAACATTATGTTGACACGGCTAATCAAAAAATATATACCAGAAAATTTCAGTAACGCAGACTTTACAATAGCAGAGAATTGCTAGTTATTTTGCTACAAAATCAAATTTGGATATTAGTAAAATGTAAAATGGAAATGCCTTACCCAAAAAATTTTACACACAATAATTCGGCCAAATTTTATTTTATAAAAAATACTGTAAATAAAACTAATTTGAATATGAATCTCATATTAAATAATAGAAATAACTTAATGTGTGTTGTAAAAAAAAACAAGGTAAACTGGATTCATGTGATTTCTTTTAAATCGTTTTACCAAGCCAAAATAAACAATATATAATGAATGCTATACCAAAAAAATATCTATGAGTTTTTGAACTAGCGTGTACATATCATGAAATTGTTAAAATTCCAATTGAAAATTGATAAAAAATTATTTGTGTAATACTTTATTTATCTATTTTTATATACAACGTTATCCAAAAGTGACGCCTAGATTACAACACTTAATAACATTTTACTTCTTATAAAAATGAATGCTGTAATACTCAACGCAAATTACATGAAGATAATTGAATCAGAAATTTAAAGATTTGTGAAAAATATTAAAGAAAATGACTGTGATTATCGGCATTTACCAAATATGAGCCAGACCAAAGAGTGAACGCGCGACAGAAAAAAATCACTGTTATTGCTAAAATAGTTTGTAATAATATAAAAGTCATTTGCATTAGCTTAGAGCGCTATAAACAAAAAAGAGTATTTACGGCTGTCACACAACAAGTCAAATTTTTGATTTATTTTGTGCGAACAAAATTTGGTAGTCGAATAGATTCAAGAAATGGTTACAAACATTAACATTGGTCTCCAACATCATTTAATTTAATGTCATTAGTATTTTACGGAAATATATTTCTTTTTTTCAATATAAGTTGCATGTCATGTCAATAAACCGGATGCCCTGATGGCTATTATGCATCATGGGAAGGGTTTTAAAGTGACAACATAGCTGATACTGTTGCAGGAGACTTAGCAATGTGCTATAAAAGAGGATATTGTGCTTTATGGTAGGGCGATGGTTAAATTTTTCGCCCACACAATGAATTTGGCAATGAAAAAATTCACAAGACAAAAACGAAGATCACCTGTAGAATGCTGAACAAAATAATAAAATCACCTCGCAGCAATGATGGTTGTATTTAAAGACCAACAATGTTGGTTACAATAATAGGACAACGGAATCAGCTATAAGGATTCGAAGAAGACCGCACTAAAGATTCATGGAACAAAAAAACGTTTCAGTGAAAGAGGAATTAGAATCTTCTACAGGTGGCAGTCGAAAAACATCACTTGAAAGCTAACGCGAACTTGACGTAACACAATATATTTATATATGGAACAAATGGAATATTTTCCATTAAAAAATAACATTCATTTAAAAAATGTTGCACAAAAAAATGCGATTATATAGTGAACACATCTATAGGCGTTGCTTCTGTATAACTTTGTACTACATTAAAATTGAATACAACATTGTAAGTTCTTTTATTTTTTTCTTTTTAAATCGAATGTAATTATTTTTAGATACAATATTTTTCAAATTATAAAATAAAAACATCTAGTTTAACATTAGTTGCTATATATAAAAACCATATTTGTATGTTGATTTTCACATTAATATAATATAGAAATGCAACATTTGTATTAAACTATTAATTAGTGATTTAAGAGGCATTCTAATGTTTATATTACTTTTGTTTTTTAAATAATGCTTAAATACACACATAGCCTATATGTTTGAATCTATACCGGTCTCTGGAATTTTTTTTCCTTCTCGTAGTCCTATATACGGAAATTTCGTTATATAATTTGGACGCGAAAAGAATCATTGTTAACAAATGGTAACCTGAAATATAGGTTTGCCGATTATACATTTTAGGAACCATGCAAAATATAATAAAAGAATTATAATTTAAATTCTGAGACGTATTTACATTAGAATAATTACTAACATATTTGAAATAGAAATTCTATAATATTATATACACTTTTTCCAGAATCTAATTATTTCGGTTAACACGTTTTTAAAATTTCATATAAATTGATCATATAATCTCATTCGCGAACTATCTGGTATTTATCTGCAGGAAAATAACCACAACTTCATTAGAAATTTTGTGAAACTGATTAAAAATTTGGTTATTTTCGTATAATTTCGTGTCCAAGTCGAATCGGTCAAAAGTTCACTATAAACTTTTGACACAAAATGACACAGAGAACGTAGCGTTTTCGTATTGCTGTTGCGAATTGGGACACCATGTATATATAAACAAATAATAGCCCGACGATCTAGCGTTAATAAATATATGATTATCCACAACTTATGGCTATAGTTTATTATATATGAATATGACCATATAACAATTTTAATGAAAAAATAAAATATATATATATATAGATGATAACTTGTCTGATTTATGCGAACAACAATTCATAAAACGTATTTCATTTTATTTTTTATATTTTGTTATTAAATGTTTATAAAAATAACTTTATTATAGAGAAATTAAATGAATATATTAATTATTAATTATTCTTTATATGTGCTTTGTTTTGATTGAAGATGCGTATTTTTATATTGTACATTAAAGCAACTTGTCGTATGTTTGTTTTTATTTGCTTACATACGCATGCATTGCAATACATTATACATTATATGCATTGGAAAATATAAAGATTTATAAAATAATTTATATATAGTGAAAATTATAAAATATTTACACGTAATTGATATATAATATTATAAATTTTAAGTGGTTTTCATAGTGATAAATGAATGCATGCAATTTGTGTTGTAATTCATTCTAATCGATTATTTGTAAATGCGTGGTAAAATATCTGCAATACAACATTTTTCTACTCGCCATTTCTAAATAGAGCCAAAAGTTCCAATATATAAATGATAGTTCAAATAAAAAATATATAAAATAGTTGTGCAAACATTTTCGAAGAATTTTTATAAAATCATATTTCTTATCAATAAAATATAGTAAAAAACAATGATACTATAATATTTGGTTTAAATATTTTTTTAATTAATTGAAGACATTGATTATAAAAACAACTATACACATTTTGTTTTAATATATTATTTATAATTAATGTTTTAATCGTTTCTCTCAAGCCAATTATCGTATACTTAATTTATTTATTTATGTTATTTAAAATAAAAAAACAACATTATGACCAACGAATAATTGCGTTTACCTTTAGATTTGGTGCCAATAATGAATTTCCTCGCACACAACATTATTATTAATTCCGGAGAAATTTAAATATAAGATTATGCTATAATTTTTTTAACTAATATCGTACTATAAAAATTCAATTTAATTGAGATCGATATATATATTAACATGTGAATACCTAATGATTTATATTAATTTTTGAATTATAATTATATTGCAATAAATAACACTATTTTGCAATGAAAGGCGCTGTATATTACACATAATTGGCGATACCGCACATTTCATATTAAGATTCAATTATTGTTCATTCACACATATGCTAATTATTAAAATCAAATAAAAATGGAACGTGATAAGTTATTTTAATTATGTCAACTTATACTTCTATAAACTATTTTGATTTGCAAAAAAAAAAATATAAAATTGAAAGTCATCGATTGCTAACAAAAAAATATATTGTTAATTTGATCCATTGAAAACAGTATGATTAGAGATTGCGTTGTCTAAGAAGCTGTGATTGTGAAAAATCTATGTATACAGCGATAATGCGGGATTTATTTATTAATTAAAAATAAATATTAGAATATATTATGATGAAGATGAAAAACTGGGAATTATGGCCAAACGACGAATACTTTTTCTATTGAATCTAATATATTTTTAATGAAAATGCAAATACTTTTTTTTTGATTATAGTATTGTGACAATATAATTATATTTATGCATGTGCAAATTCATAATTACAAATAATCAGTACAAACTGTGGCTGTCCGAAACATAACTAGAATGTTATTTATTCGAAATATTTCTGCTTTAACTAAAATAATGTTGTAACATCGATTTGTGCACGTTCAACTAGTGCATAAAATTACTTTTTTTTATTTCGTTGATTGATATGTTGTTGAGTAAGTATCGAAAGAGCTAAGATTCTATGGTTTATATTGAAAACATTATGTTTCAGCAGTAGTAACAAGTAGTCACTTTCAGCGTTTTTAATGATATCTTTGGGATGGTACAATTTTTGATCATCAGTCTAATGATGTGGATTTGAAAATCACCTTTCGTAGACCAATTTTTTCTGGTTATAACAACCAATTGATGGTGTTACGGCAGATTCATATGGTAATTATTCCGGTTATTTCTCGGACACACGATATATATCGGCATATTATATTACAAATAGTTATAAACTGATATATTAATTACTTTTTTATGCATCACAATTCTGTATATATACACCTTTTATACGTACATTTATGGAATAGAAGTAAGCGTATTTTTGTATAAAATATAATATCTTTTTAATTATATTGAATAATGTTCCCGTGAGATAGCATATTGAGTACATTATTATCACATCGTTTACTATTTAGTGGTGTAATAAATACAAATACTTTGATTTCGTGGCATAATACTTAAGACAAAATAATAATTATCAGTTTATAAATTACGGATACATGTTTTTTTCATTAATTATTTATAAATTAATATATTAATATAAATAAGCATAATATATATAAACTTGCGTATGTGTCTATTAAACATTACAATTCATATTTGTTGTCATAAACAATAAATAATAATAATAATAATAATAATAATAATATAATTTATAAAATAAATGGCATAATTAAATGAAAACATGTTTAGCTTTTATTTTTTCAAATAAAATTATTTTATTTCAATAAATAAAAAAATTTTTATATTTACGATTTCTTAATTTATTAACGTAATTTAATTTTTTTACAAGTATAAAAAAAACATAACACATTTCAAATATGTGTCCATTTAATAATGCACATTTATGTGCAATAGTACAATACGCAATGAATATGTATTTTTTATTAAAAAAAAATATGGACGCATATATAGACACAATCAATTAATCGAAATCTAATTGGTATCAGATAGAATATAAATAATTAGTCTAATACTCATAATTGTATAGGTTATTATTCTGACACATTGGACTTCGTAATATCGATATATTATTTTTATTGCATTTGATTTTTTTTTGTTGTATTTGGATCTAATTCTAAGGTTATATAATGCGATAAAAAAATATTTCTTCCATAGGTTTAATTAAATATATAATTTATATTATTGACATTGATATTTTACGATGTTGAAACAGTATATGGCCGGCGTCGGCGTTGAAGTGGAATCCATTTTCAATAAAGTTATGTCTCCGGGTGTATTTTTTATGTGATATATCGTAATACATTATTAACAATATTTATCGGATGCATTTCGCTTTTGATCACAAAATTATTCTATATGCGAATGCAATAAACTCAGAAATTATTTTTCAATTTATATTATTATACTTTAATTAAAGCCAAAGAAATGAAATAACAGAACTCAGTATCAGTTTTACATATATATTACTACATACTCTTTTAAATGTGCATTTAGCCAAAATAGTTCTACTGCTTAGTTTCAAACACATGTGGCAAATCTGTTGGTCAAATTACATTAACTTTGTTGTGCAAACTTGAATTTGGGATTATGATGGAAATTATTATGTGAAGTACTTTAAAATTAGTATACCGAGCGCATAATTTTTATTGGTTTCATTGAACATTTCGTTTATCTGTTCATCTACCATATATGTATTTAGATGAAATTTTTGGTATACGTCTATCTACCTATAAGGTATTTGTCTATATCTACTGAAGAAAAGTTAAATTGCCGTACTCAGCAACGTTAATAATTTAAAACACAAACACCTTTTTTATTGAACTTGATTTTTTTTTTCTTTATTTTAATATCTATTTTTTATATTGTGCTTCCCAGAAAGCTAGACCGTAAAGGTGACAAAATTATCATATCCCTCATATTATATTATATAATATGAGAGATATAATTTATTAGAGAAAAAAAACCGTTTAAAACCATACAATATTAATTTGGTTAATATTTGAGAAAAATAGTACATGATGTACAATAATTTCTCGTACAAATTTTTACCATCTACCTTATACGATTCTATGGATATGCCTCCGGAAGATCTCACGATAGATATATTAGAACATTTCCAAAGAGAAAATATTCCACTAATTGTGGGCTGTGCCACCAATTCACATTTTACTTGTTGGGCTAGTTTCAATACAAATAAACAAGGTGACTCACTTTTGGATTTTTTTATTTTTTTATGTCGTATATTGCTCCAACTGGAACTTTAGGTCATCTAATAAACCTTTCATTATGGTCAAGTTCGTAAATTACTACGCATAGAATTTACCAATTGTACTGTAATTAACGAAAGATAGATGTTTACAAAATACTATTATTTTTATATGGGTGATTAGCCCATAGTGTGGAAATTCTGAATAAAGATAAGGAGCCAACATTTGTGACAAAAACCATACGTGAGGTTGTAGATAACACCCTTTTTGCTCTTTTAATATATCGGAGATGATAAGAAATGGACAAATCACAAATCAGGAAAATGCATCACTCTGATGCTAGAATTACGAATCTTCTTATGTAAAAACCTACATACCAAATTTCGTCATAACTGGTGAAGAAATAACTAAAATTGTCTGATTTTTGAAACTTTGTCAGGAAATCGGACCCGATCATAATTTTCTAAGAGCTTTATAAAATTTGTTTATATAGTCCTATTATAGAAACCTACATAACAATTTTTTGACAAAATCTAGCAAGAAATTACCGAAATTGCCACGATCTATTTAATAAGATATTCTGTATATTACTCGTCACTCGCTTAAAATATCGAATTATTCATTATAGAATCCATTGTAGCAAAGTATTATATTACTTTGGCCACTACTGTACATATGTATCAGTACCATAAACAAACGAAACCGCTTAAATAAGAAAAATACAATATAAAATAAATGATCCACAGAATTATTCATGGTTAACATGACAAAAAATAATAAACACACGTTTCTTTTTGCATATAATTCATAGTTTATATATAAATATATGAATTTATATTATTTAATCATTTTCCAACTCTTATAGTATTTATTATTGTTTTTCCATAAATAAATCATTTTAATATTTAATACAAACATATATTTTTTTCTGTTTGCAAAACATATATAATTATTATGTACCATTAAATTATTCGTGCATTATATAATTTAATATTCAATTTTTTTGCTTTCCTATGCATTTTAATATGCATTTAATAAAAGCAAAAAAAATAAAAAAAAAACAAACTAGACAATCTGGTTTTTTTATTATAAATACATAAATTATTTAAATTAACACCATTTTATTTGCATATATATAATTATGTTTAGGTGTTATACTTTAACATACATGCTGCAATACATATATATGCATATTTGGTAAAAAAAAAAAAATTTACGAGTATAATTAATAAATATAAATACGAATTAGATATATTCAAATTTCACAAAATTTTAATTTAATATATAAAAGTAAAGTATGTTAAAATGAATATTATATTGATTGATTACTACTTAATTAATAATAGTAAAAAAAAATATATTGATACATATATATTAAATCAACAGATAGCCTGACCGCAAATAAACAGCCAAAGTAAACATTTAGAATGGTATATTGTTTTTTTTTATATGAGTAAATCATTTTTAATGACCATTGACCGTGATAAAATTTACTAAATATTTAATATAATTAATAAAATTGATGATGGTATATAAATAAATATTAAATTTGTGGACAGGAAAATTCTTTATACAATCTTATGTAGGATGTACAGTGACAACGAAAACAATAACAATATTATTATTTCTTAAACAAATTAATTAAATCTACAATATATGAATAAAAACATAAATATATGATGCAGAAATTTGTTATAAATTAATATATACTTATATTTATATAATCATATATTATTATCATGTTATGCATTTATTAATTTATATTTATAAATATATAATAAAATACCTAGCGAATTGTTTCTTAATTATATATATACCTAACTATATATATATCTTTATATTTACATAAGATCGTGTATTACGAATTAACTATACCATTAGAATGGCTCTTAATCTTAATGAACAAAAAGTGATAATTATTATAAGTAAATTTTCTATTTACCATGAAGAGGTAACAGAATAATTTTTCGCAGTGCATCATTTCATAAATGAAATAAATGTTTTAACAGAAAAAGAAAACTATATACCTAAGTAGTTTCAGGTAAGTAATGTGTAAAATTAAAAGAAAATATGACCAAAGGCGCTTTTATTTACAAAACAAATAATATTTTTACTATCTGCTCAAAGATGGCTAAGGTGTTCAAATAAAAGGTAAATAATACTTTTTTTTTTAACTTTTATTATATTACTCACATGGTTAATTTGATTGTATTTTGCAGATATATAAATTTTACCTTTACTTATAATAAGCATATAAACTAGTAAAATATAATAATAATTATTACAAAAGTAATGCATTGGATATACAATAGTTTGTGTGTGAACATACCATAGTGAGATGATACCTATTTGAATAATACAATAAATTATATATAGTTTGAAGATAACATAAGATTTATTATTTCACACAGTTCGCACAGTGTATATGGTAACGTATAATATATTAGATTAGATTACAATAGATGATGTCAAAGCAGAATTGAATATTAAATATATTATAACATTATAAGGAATAATCAATCGAAGAAAAAACCCCATTGTAAACATCCACAATTGCTACGTAATACAATACACACGGCACTACACGACCTTAACATCATATATAGATATTCTTTTAATATTATTGAATTGCACCACAAATAATATATATATATATATTAAAAATACAAAAATGGGAATGTTTATTTTTTTAACACCTAACGAAATATAATCATAAACAATAATAGAAAAATAAAACTACAATATAAAATAAATTTGTTTAGGTACTCACCAACAATGTTGGATGAATGATGATGGAATCTTTTTCTTCTTCAGTTTTAAACCATTGGCCAGTATAACAATATGAATTCGTGACAATGTTAAGATCATCCCTAAAATAGAAAAAAAATATAAAAGTAAATTAATATTTTTAATACTACATATTTGAGGTAAGTCTAATGATATAATATTCTGAAGCACAGCCCACAGTGATATGTTCTATTCTATACGTACAAATTATTTGAATCTTACTTCAGATTTGATAAAAATTTTCAATATAACGTGATTCAACCAATCGCTGTTCGCAGTTGTTAAAAGAAATTGTATTTTGTATGTCTTTTATATTTTTATTGTGGAATATATATTTAATGTTTGTTTACCTTTAAATTATATAATAATAATTTTGTTGGTTAATTTTAAACACAAAAATTGTATGAATGAAGTGTTTACGAATTTCAAGATAAATGATATTAACAGTCCCTTCGTGTTAGTTCATCTGTTTCTTCGTTACCCGTCCCACCAAATATCTCATGTTTCAGAAACAATTTATTGGAATTTTCCACAATATATGGTATTTTAAATGTTTTCTAGTACTCCGCTCTACATTGTTACTTAAATATGATGTGAAATTTTTTCTCAAAATCATATATATAAAAGATTCTAGCTTTTAACGGTATTTCTGCTGATAAAGATGAAAACTCTTGAGATTATCTCGAAAATTTGAACATTTTTAATTCAATTTTGACATATGAAAGTGTTATTATGAAATTTAAAAAAAAAAAATACCAGTCAAATTGCAATTTTGAAAACTGAGAGAAATGATAAAATTAACAAATTTTCAAAATCTGCTTTGTCTTTATAAATTCATAAAATTTGGTGAGAACATTTAACGATTTAAAAGTGGCGAATCAAAAATACAAATTCTGCAAAATTGTTTTTCTGAAAAGGGTTCTGATGTTAAAGCAGAACATTACATTAGACACTTGTTAAATATTTGTCATTGATGGGTGAAAGACTAGTCAATTCGTGTAACTTTTTTTAAAAAATATTTAAAATAAATACTTTTATAAATATTTATCATTGAAAAATTGATTTTGGTTAATAAACACAATATATGTACACCAGTTGAATGACACTGTCATTATTATCTCACAACTAACATTTACATTAAGTAGGACTATTTTTATATTGTGTGTGTGTGTATAGTTTCTTCCTTATGCCGTCGTACACTATATGGGATGTGTTAATATTAATATACACCCATAATTTGCAAGGCATCAATAACACTATACAATAAAGTTTTGTATTAATTATTTATAGGCAAAATAATTTAAATATTTTATAAAGACAGATTGTAATATTTCTATGATGTGGAAACATAAAGATAACGAAAGTTTGTATATTTTAACTTTGGGTATCAAATAATTTTATTTTAAAATACATTTTTATTTATATTTTATTGTACAAATAAAACAGCTACAGGAATTTTACAATTAATATATTTTTTATATATGAGCTATACAAATGTGTATAATTGTTAAACATATTATTATATATGGAATAATTAAAAAATATAAATTATAATATTAATTGATTTGAAATATATACAATTATTTATGTTTAAAAAAAATATATATCTATTTTATTTCTCTTATTTACAAAAAATTTGTACACATACGATATTTGTTATAATAATCTCTGTAAATGTCAAAATAAAAATATTAAGAAGAATCTTATTTTAATATTACCTTATTTTTTTTATTTATTATTCATTTATTAAAACAACGTATACATGTATTAACTATAGGTAAAGAGTAAAAAAAAACGTATATATTAAAACGCGTGGCAACTTTTAAATTTTTTTATTTCTTACTACGTTGTTTTTTTTATTTTTTCTTCTTATTTATCTCTTAATGTAATTTTATTTTTTCTGTTTCTTTTAAAAACTGAAAAAAAATAAAATAAAAACCATTCGAGTATATTTTTAATATACATCAAAATGCGTGTACAGGTGCAAATATCGAATATATATGATATACAAATATATATTTATAATTCTTCTGAGAACCTATATATATATATAAAGGTAAGGTAAGGTACTCGTATATATTGTGTACAACTTTTAAATACTTATGTGTGAATTAAATTTATAACTTTTAATATTCATATTATGTTGATTATTTTTTTTTTATATATTGTGTAGTTTATAATTAATATAAAATATGTAAATTTATTGAATTATTATCAGACTTCAAATAGGCGCGGACAATAAGAGAACAAGTCCTATTTTTTGTGAATAGTGAACAATCTCTTATATACATGAGTATAATTAGTATTTATTAGAACAAGTAAATAAGTATATATATATACCGATACAATAACATTATGAAAGTGAGCTCATCAATTATAGTTTAATATACATTTGCGTGTGCCGAATCACTTTAATGAAATGAATCTCATTAAATAAAATTCAAACGCAGTAATCAAGGACTATATAATCGTATGTACTTATTTAAGCCCAAAAATTATAAGCTACCATCAATATTTTAATAATATAGTGGTCTGAATGTATATAATATAATATATAATCTATATCGATCGATGTATATGCATACAATAAGAATCAAACAATATATAAAAATTGATAATGAACCATATAAAATAAATATATATATATATGATATCGATCAAGTCTATGATCATGAAGGAAAGAAAATAAAAAAAAAAGTATATCTGTACGGCAGACAGCGTATCTAATAAAATTCTTAAATTATATTATTTTTTTTTTCTTATATGGAACCTGATGTGTGTGAAACAATGAACACACCGTGTACACGTACAAACACATTAACGATGGAACTAAGAAAAAAAAATAATAAAATGAGTATACAAATCTTCTCTATAAGTGTGTTCCAAACTATATTTTATATTTTACCGACTCGTCGAATATATATACACACACGTCTATAATTACGTTATACAAAAACACTTCCTTTTCATTTCGTTTGAATTCATCTATATACAGAATGAACCAAAAGTATATAAGAAAATAAGGGTTATTTTCTTTATTTCTTTGCATTTACAGAGCATATTTGTGTGGGCAAGAGAAGGGGGAGGGGAAGGGCGTTTAAAATGAAACATATATCAATAAAAGGTAATATTTTTGAGTAAATATATTAACTAATAATCTTAACATTTGTATAGTAGAGGTAGTCACTCCACAAAATTAGGAAGGAATTAATCGTTCTAAATCTGGTCAGTAAACAGAAGGCATCTTTAAGATTAAAATTAATATATTACTAAGGACCTATGGCACTCTGACCTAAAAGATCTATTGCATTGCCAAATATAGTTTCTATAAAAGATGTGATTGAAAAAAAAAAATACCTAGGATAAATTAATTAATAATAATTTAAAATTAAAGAACAATTTAGGTAAAGTCTGCAAAAACCAACGAAAAAGTTACTCTATAGGTATAGGCATTCATAGGTCTATCTATACTGTAAACTTTGTAGATGTATTGGATCGCAGGAACAGTAAAATGACAAACAAACTCTGGAAATACTAATGAATATACATATAATTTTCCTCAGTTGTAATGACGTGAGACGAATGTAGCAGTTCAATCCAATACAACTACAATAAACAAAGTAAAATGAAAGTAAAACGATCATATTTGGATAGATAAAATAATAATATGATCTATTAAATTACATAAAACCGTATAAAAATTGTAATGCCCAGATTAATTGATTTTTCTGTACAAAATTGGATATTTTATATTAATTTCACTTTGACTCGAGGCAATCTTTAGAGAGGCTGGTTAGAAATAATTAACAAATTAAGAATATTTTTTACATTTTAATGGCAAAGAGGATTAAAAATAATTTGATTGAAATAAATTTCAATTTAGAACATTAATTTCGATGGCATGAACAATAATTGGTGAATTGTTATTTACTGACGCTTATACAGAGTGATAGTATGTTGTGTGCAAACGCTATTAACACACTATTTAAATAATTTATTTTGCATCACCATATAATATAACAACGAAATAATTTAATAAAGTCTATATTTGATTATATGTTTGTTTTATGTAACTCTATATATATTGTATATTGTATAAAAATGGTAGCATACCAACGCCATCTAAAAATTATATATACACATTTAAATATATAGTTATTTAAAGGATCGAGCAAATTTGTTTTTTTTTTTTTTTTTGTGCCTATACACACATAAGAGATCATCTTTTTTCAGATAAAATCATTAAGCTATACTAAAAATATATATATATATAATATTTATCAAATGCAATATAATTATCCAGATGCATAAAAACTGATATAGAAAAATTAACATAATATCTTTAAATATAGAAAAATAGTATATAATTTAAATTGCCAAAATATTATTTTATATAGAAAAATTTACATATTAAATAGGTATTATATTTTAAAATGATTTGTAGGTTTTTCATTAACGATGTAAATGAGAATTAAAAAAAAATTAAACGGTGATCTATTTGTTTACTTAAGATAACCAAAACAAAATGCATATACCTATAATTTATTATTCTGTATAGAAAAATATCTAACACAATACCACACAAAGAAAGAACAAACAAACAATAAATAATCAAGATTGTATGTAATTTGTAATATTATTATTATTATATCAGATCCTATATACAAACTTTAATGATCGTATGCGCAGTTAAAATAAATGTATATAAATTAATATATACATATTATTTTTAAAAAAATATAGTAAAAGAAAATATTAAAGATCGTGAGAAGAAAAAAATACCATTACACTTGCATTGTGTTGCACATGATGCACATGTATATGTACAACGAGTATATTTAATAGTACGGCTGAAAGAGGTACAACAAAGGTAAAATTGAAATGATGATGTGTCACCCACGCTTACTTCATACAATATATATTGTATATATATATATATATTACACATCACCGTGCGTGATGATGATCAATAGTCAACATAAATTATAACACGGATGAATTAATTTATTTATATTGTATGTTTATTTATATATACGAGTGTTCAGCGTATGGTCTTAATTATATATAAAGTAAATATAAATTGTTACTGTATGATGTTGAGGCAAAAATTATATATAAACAAAATAATTAATATATTGAAAATAAAAAAATAAGGGATGAATTTGAATTTATAAATGAATATACGAAAAATGTTTTGTTTGTTGATTGAAATGGGGTTTGGAAATAATTGACATTTTAAATTTGTTAAATTAATGAAAAACATTGTATTGTTTATACATGTATATTTTCTGTGTGTATATTTTATATAACTTACAAATATATGCAATTTGTTTTACAAAGATTGATTTCTTTATACATAGAACCTTTGTCCGAAAAATAGCCGAAATGGATTAGGAAATACCAAACATATATTATATATAGATTTATGATAAAATAATTTTATTTATTCGAAATATTCTCTCTCAACTGCGAATTAAATTGATTTTCACGATGAACAATCACATCAAATTACTTTTTTTATGTCGTTAATCGGAATGTTGTTGAATATTATGACGGTGGTTAACTGTTCATTTGTCTTCAATTGATGCAAACCAATTTAACTTATTTATCGTCGAATTAAGTTTATAAATTAGAAAATAGTCATAAATGGAACTAAATCGTGTGAATAAGACGGATGTTAATGCTTGGTTATCGATATTCGAAACGAACGCTATACATTTTAAAATAAAATTGTTTGTTGATTCAGCAAAAAAATATTCCGTATGTTAATGTGTTGTATTTTGGGTTTCGCTGAACGACAAATGTAATGAAACTTTAATAGTTTGTTAAGATCGTTTCACAAAACATAAATTATTCAGCCGCTAATATAGATGATGTTATCAGCTTCATATATATATAGAAAATTATTCCGGATATTTTTCGGACAAAGGTAAGGTTCCATTATTAAATAATATTATATTCTAATAAAATTAATTGGAAAAAATTTCATGTACCAACATTTGAAAGATTTATACCTTTATTTATATGTTTCTAAATATAGGCATTAGAAATTTGTAAATTTTTTTTGATTTAAGATAAAAACTAAAACCTTTTGAAAAATGTTTTCTAATTAAAATTTATTTATTATTATTTTTGTATTTTATAGAATATTCTTTAATATATAATATTATTATATTAAGAGATAAGTTGCTTCAATAACTTCATTAATGAAGTTAATATTAGATCGTTGATAGTTTTATTTATATAAATCATCAACATCATCATGAAATCATGTTACTGCAAGTGGAGGACAAGTATAAAATCTATCCTAGAAATTTATCATTATTTATTCACGTCAAGTTGGTAAATTACTCTGCGCATGGGACACTGGTACATAAATATACTAATATATATCAGAATTAATTCAATTAAATTTATATGAAAAATTATAGTTATGTTGGGATAGAACGAACATTTACGAAAAACAGAAATACTAAAAATGAGTTTTTTTCTATAATATTTTATTAGGCAACTAAACTTTTGCCGTAAATCTAAAATGATTGATATTTTGTCATAATCAAATTGTCTTCATTGTATAAATATAGATTTATTCAATGCTAATGTTATAAAATCAAATAATGTGAAATTGTCGCTATTTATAAGTTTATTGTTTTTTTTTTATTTTATCAACAATCAGCAATATGGCAAAATAATAATATTTTAACCCAGCAAGTCTATACTATACTATACTATAAAGTTAACATCTTTTATGTTATATTTATATTACTATATACGAAACAATATCAAGTATAAATATGTCCTGTCGTGACTTGATCATATATTTACTTGAATTCCTTTTCATACATATATACAATAGAAAAAAATAGCACGCCCATTAAATTTATAAAATAACTTTTTTTTTCAAATTACCTATTTGATTTCGGACAATAAAAATGAAAGTTTTATAAAACTTTAATGAAACTCAAAGTTATTTATTGGGCGTGCATAAAAAAAACTAAAAAAATTTTATACATACATTTTATTTTAATAATATAAATCAGTACTTTTTTTAGTACTGTATACGAGATTTTATGAGCGAAGGATATATTTTTCATAACAGTTGTCAATAATAACTTTTTTAACACCATTTGGTTATTTTTTTTTTTTCATATATATTTTATTATATCCTCATCAAGGATTGTTACTTATAGCTAAAGGAATATTATTTTTATTAATATTATATGACTTTTAACCGGTTAATAGAATATTTGCTTATAAAATAATAATAAAGTTAATTAATTTTTTAATAATATTTGAGTAAACTGTGTGACAAACATTCAAAAACCAATTAACCAATCGCCACTATACAGCAACCTATAGCACGGATTTTTAACACCACTCATCGTGAATTTCCCATTGTCGCTGTCAACGATTAATGATTATATATAATAAAGCATAAAGTGAAAATTTACCGAATATTATAATGCTGCAATTTTTTGCCTGTTGTTGTCACGACAACGCAATATAATATATATATATATATGTTTATGTAATTGTTGAGTAACAACAATGTATGATAGTAATGGCTTTTATCGTTTTTAGTGTTGAAAAACTAGTATTATTTTGTAAATTAATATCAACATTAACCCAGGAATATTTGAATAAAAATCTAACTCATAAATGTGTTATGTACCACTTGCATTTTTAACATCGTACAAGAGCACGACACAGTCTTATAAGAAAAAATATCTAACACTAAGAAAAATATTTATGTAAATTAAAATAAATTAATAAAAACTTCAGAAAGAAAACAATTTTGACTTCTATTTAGACAGACTAAGGACTTACGGATAACATTTCCATATACATAAATATGTACGTACAAAATAAAATATCTATAAATTTAGGGGATAGAAAAAAATAACAAATACATATATTATAATATAGAGATAGATCTTCAATCAAATTTTGACATATCAAAATATAATGTCTATTATTTATTGTATATTAATATAAATGCAATATATAGAATTAAAAAGATCATTATAATTATATAAAAATCAATTAGTAAATGTACGCAACAATATAATATTTAATATTATATTTATAAAAAGAAGAAAAAAAAAGTCAAACATATATTTTTAAAATGCACAAAATAGAAATCAAATAAGAAAATAATATAATTATCTTTAATAGTCCAATTTTTTGAGTTCTTTTAATAGGCTTTTAATTTATATATTATATTTATTTATTTATACATAACTTTATATATGAATTGAAATGATTATTATTAACCTATTTTTTTTTTAAATATATAAATATATGCAGTTCAATTTCCTTTTGTTATCCTCTCTATATTTTTATATAACTGTAAAATGCTATTATGTTTCACAATTTCATATTATCTAATATTAAATTATATTTTAAGGAAGAATGTAAACTCAATCAATTCACACACACACACACACACACTCATTAAAAGGCGTTTAAAATTCAGTAATAATGACACCAAATATTTGTATTATATTATATATGGGGAAAAAATATAATATAAAACGAGATGAAATAAGATCACTCAAAAAATAAAAAATAATAAAAGATTTCGTTTTTTCATTGTGAATCTTTGCTTGCTTTTTTTTTTTTTTTTAAATAGAAAAATATCAAATTATTTTAAATATAAACCTCTTCATGCGTATTTATATATGATAAAATCATTCATTATTATTATATACTGCAGTTTATATATATGGTATACATAATCACCGTACACTATATTATAAAAGATCTATTTCTTTAAGTTCACATTAATAAAACCCTTGATCAAAATAACAACAACAAAAAGAAAAAAACAAAATTATAATAATTTTGCACACTAATTGCTAGATCCATATATATTTATTGTGCCGTTATTAAATCAATATTATTTTTTTCTTTTAATATGATGCTATTTGAATTTTGAGTAACATAAAAAAACTAAATAAAAGGTCTGAAAATAGTAAATGCTTTAATTTTATTACTTATATACTTTTAATATTTTATTCATTCATATTTATGTAATAAATTTATATGTAAAGAATTTTATTTCTTTTAATTTCCGTTTCTTTGTCATTGAATAGTGTGTGGCGATCGTCAAAAATCGAAATATGGAATGTAACAAATAAAATGATGCGTATAAATATTTTTGGTTTTTTTAGCGATTGATGACGAATGCTGGTGTCTTTTTTCATATTTATTTATTATTATATTATTATTATTATTAACAGGTCTACAACAACTTCTGTCATGTTGTATTATAAAATAAATATGAATTTATAATAATATAAATAATTATTGCAGTTCACATTGGACACATATTTTTCAAAATGTTCAAATGGTTATCCGATTTATTGATATTCATTAAACGTACACCGTTAGCATATATATATATATATAGTCAATGGTGTTTTTTGCTAAAATGTAAATATGCGAATTATATAACAATTTTTAATTGAATTAATTAAGACATATGTGAAATGTCAATTATACAATTTTGAACAAGATAAGAAAAAGAGAAGAAAAGAAAAATATTAAATTAAATTAATTTATATTATATTCTTCTTATGATGCAGTATTGAAATTGAAGTAAATTAATATATAGAAAAAGTTTGGAATTTAAGTTGATGATAATTAAGTTTATCCAAGATATTGGAATTGTGACTATATTAAATCACAATATTGTAATATGAAAATTAGAAATCGGTATTTCAAATAAATAAAAATTGTCTTTAAATAGAAAACAAAAATTATGTGTAACACCCCGTTTGCCGGAAAGGGTTACTAATACCATTATTGTAACATTATTGCTGCATGTAAAGTTGCACCGTCTTGTTGGAACCACTAGTTAATCAAGCCCATAGTATCCAATTCTGGTGTCAAAAAGTTATGAATCATCATGTTTCTAGGACAACGCAGCAATTTTTTCTGCTAATCTTCTTGTAAAACGCATTCATTAATTTTCTATTTACAAATATATTTTAACTTAAAATTTAGGTTCGTCGCTTAAGTCTTTTGTTCTTTTATTTAATAGAAAATTTGTTATATGGTAATTATTAGATAATAAATAATTGGTTAATTAATTTTTTATAATATGTTATAAAAATAAATACAGTTTTCAAATTAAATTACTTAATTAATTAATTGTATACAACATTTTTAATGTTATATGATTTGTTTATTGTAAAATTTAAAACATACATTTTTTGGTTTCGTCGATTAAGTCTTTTGTTTTTTACAATGCGTTATTTGTATTAAAATCTATTAATGCTTTCTATATATAAATTGTAATAATGTTTAATAGCAACAAGTGTAAGCGAAAGAAGACGTAAATAATTCAAAATATTTTGTATATAAATTCATTCTGCTGCATGTTGGTGAAGAAGTGTAATGAAACCGAAAATATTATTATATGAAGGTAAACGAAACTATATGAATTTACTAGTAAAATTACAACTGTGGCATTTGATAATTAAACGAAATGCCTGTTTTTCCGTCAATTTTTAACTAAGGACGAAACATGAATTCACCAGACACACCAGACTCACAGAAAAAGGCAATACAAGATAGAACATGGTGGAAGTGCATCAAAGAAGGTGAAGACCATTCAGCAGAAACGATTATGGCATTATACAATTTTCTGGGATGAAAATGGTATTAGATTGAAAAAGTTAAAAAAACAATAACCGGATAATATTATTCAAAACTTTTGGAACAACTGAATGTAGAAAATTTGGCTCGGTTTACAAAATTAAAAAAAATCATTTTCTATCAAGGCAATGTATCTGCCTGCACACAATATTCCCTTTTGTGAAATTATGTTATGTTAAAAAATTTCTTGGTGGAGAGTGTTTGTCATCAAATAAAGTAAAGATATTAGCTGTGAACAATTATTTTGCAGACTTTCCAATAAATCATTACAAAAAATGGATTTTGAAATGTGAATATCGTTGCATTATCATTTATTTGTAATATACAATTTATTATAATAGATTAATTATGTATATGAGACCGATTTTGTGGGATGACTTAGTGTTGCACTATATAGCGTTGTATAAACAGAATGTCATGGAATGTATGGATGGTTAATTAGGACAGAAATGGTCTATGGTTTTAATTTCTATTGAAATATTTTGTTTTATGATCTGATCGCAGAGATGTTAGTACATCGTTGCAAATTATTTTACAATGAAACAATGTCTATCAACGCAATATTATAAGAAAACAGTTCTTACACAAACTCTTCCAACCAAAAAGAAAAACAGCTAATTAAGTAAGAACATTAAGTGACACCTGTCCCTATATATGTATATACGGGTATACTTAAAATGTTAACTGGGCTAACAAATTATATATAATTTCCAAAAAAATTCATATAAATTTCCATGAATAATTATTTAAAAAAAAAAAAAAAAAAACACTACTCCACACTCTGTTTGGAAGGGCAGGTGTGTGTCAACACACAAAGAGAGTTTATACATATTTTATTTATTTTGTTTTTAATAATTATTATATAATTTACATATACGCACGCGTAACACGAATTTATATATATAATAATAAGTATCGCGCGTTCTTTGTAAATTTTACTAACAAAACAGCAAAATAAAATGTTACATCATCGCCAATTACAAAAACGAATTAAATAATTATTAAAATAATAATCAATCAAATGTATTTAATATAATATTAATAATTGAAATAATTTTACTTGTGAGAACTATTTCTCAACTAAAAATATTTGTATTTCTAGAAAAGTGAAAATCGGGTGGCATTATATCTATCCGATGAATATCTGTTAAATTGATAAATTACTCCGTATGCGGAATAATATAACATTTTATCAATTATGGTATATATAATTATCAAAAGATAAATGTTTTCCCATTATTTTGATATCAGTGCTAACATTAAGCTACCATAAAAATAAATATTTATACTATTTAATTATATATTTTAAGTTGCAGACATAATTTTAATAACAAATTATTCTTAAATTAATGCAGAAGAAATATTAAAAAAAAAAAAAGAAATTATTGTATTTTTTTCTTTAAATATCCACCCATTTAAAAAAACAAACAAGTAATTAATTATCTTAAGTTGATACATGAAAGTATACATATACTAACAATTACATAAGAAAATATATATATATATTATCATTTTCGTTCATATATTTATACATTTACGTACGCAATGTCATACAATATATTTTATTTAAAATTAATTTAAGCACATATTTATTATAATACCTATTTAAGTACATGCATTATATTGTATTTATTATACAAACCATCCGTGTGTCATGTTTATAAAGATCAGAAAAACAAACAAACTTAATGATATACATAACTTGAAAAAACATTAAATACAATATGTTGTTATTGTTGTAAACATTGTATACTATAATGAAAAGATAAACGATATTACTAATTCAATATATATAGTTAAGAAGAGCAAAGATATTAATAATAATTAATTACAAGTATAATCTTTAACAATTTGACACTATATTTTTTAATATAATATAGAAAAAAAATCTTGAAAAACTATATTTTTATTCCCTCAATTTATCATTTCATTTAAAGTTGTTGATCATATTATGGAAGAATTATGTTATAGTATTTCAAATAAATTTAAAACTGTATGATATTATTAGACTTCGGAGAGCCCCGACAGTAGTTTTAATAAAAAAATTGTAAATATCAAACATAATATTGTAATTGAACATCAAGAGTTAAAGTAACGAATAGGATAGTGCCGGACGAGCGTCGTTCGGGTGAAAAGGTTTAAATATCATATTTTAAAAGGTTAGTGATATACATGAGGAATAATATTAATATTAGAGAAGCTAACAGTCGTTCGGGTGAAAAGGTTCAAATATCATATTTTAAAAGGTTAGTGATGTACATGAGGAATAATATTAATATTAGAGAAGCTAACAGTATTTGTGAAGTTTTATTTTCAGATGGATATGTGTGTGGAACTAAAAACATTCTTTACTTTAATGTTTATTAATCAAAAAAATCTAGTTTAAATGTTAAAGTTCTGGGATATCAATATATGTCATGCCATCCGATTCAAAACTTAAATATATTGTATATAGATCGCATCTATCATTATCATTTAGAAGTCCTAATTTACTGGTATTTATAGTATATGACGTTATCCTTTGTTTTGTATATGTATTTTAATTATATAATTTGTATATATACAAATACATTTATGAATGCACATAACTTAATTATGTGTGTAATGATGATATATTATATATGCAATTTTTCATCTTTGCGTATACTTATATGATATGTGATTATTTTGACATTTAAAAAATTACTATATTATAGTCATTATATCATATATTTATAAAGTATACTGTGAGAGTCGAGGTTTAATATAGATTAAGGCATTTACAATATTAATAATATTACCTTTAACTTCAGGTGCATTCATATATATATATATTTAGTGAATGAAAGTCATTTTTTCCTTTTTTTTTAAATTTATACTAAATTAGTATATATACTATCCATATATACATTATATCAATAGTATATTATTAAAACAAATAAAAAATTAATCAGGCGGCA
Source organism: Bibio marci (assembly GCA_910594885.2). Taxonomy (NCBI): domain Eukaryota; kingdom Metazoa; phylum Arthropoda; class Insecta; order Diptera; family Bibionidae; genus Bibio; species Bibio marci. Next base: position 37,433,491 of record OU343114.1, read on the forward strand.
TTGTACAAACTTTAAGTATTTAATAATTATTTACAATATATAGTGAAATTATGAAATATTATAGGTAAAGTTTTTTTATTTTTATTTAAAGTAATTTATAAAATTACAATAATATTTCATTATTTCCTTATTTATTTGTATGTATAAGTGACTGTAACTATATTATTAAAGAAAAAATTCATTTATTTATTTATAAGTATTTTAAAATCATACAAAAAATTGTATAAAAAAAATATTTCTGAAGCCAAAAAACTGCTTGACGAGCATTATCCCGACACTGCTCCAGCTCTTTCAACAGTACATTTGTGGTTTACAAAATTTAAAACCGGCCATATGAGCACCAAGGACGATGAACGCAGTGGACGTCCAAAGAAGGCTGTTACTCCAGAAAATATCAAAAAAGTCCACAAAATAATTTTAGATGACCGTAAAGTGATGTTGATCGAGATAGCTGAGGCTCTGAAGATATCAAAGGAGCGTGTTGGACATATCGTGCATAAATATTTGGTCATGCAAAAGCTCTGTGCAAAGTGGGTGCCGCGCGAACTCACAATCGATCAAAAACAACAACGTATCAATGATTCAGAGCAGTGTTTGGGCTTGTTCAACCGCAATAAAACATGTGACAATGGATGAAACATGGCTGCATAATTACACTCCGGAGTCAAATCGGCAGTCATCATCATGGACAGCAAGCGACGAACCTCGTCCACAACGACCAAAAACGCACATGGAATAATTTTCATCGACTATATAGAAAATGGAAAAACCATCAATAGTGACTATTATATAGCCTTGTTGGAGCGTTTGAAACATGAAATCGTTAAGAAACGTCCGTATTTGAAGAAGAAAAAAGTGCTGTTTCATCAAGACAACGCACCGTGTCATAAATCAATGAAAACGATGGCAAAATTGCATGAATTGGGCTTCGAATTGCTTCCACATCCACCATATTCTCCAGATCTGTCCACAGGCGACTTTTTCCTCAAGAGAATGCTCACTGGAAAGAAATTTAAGAGCAATGAAGAGGTGATCGCCGAAACAGAAGCCTATTTTGAGGAAAAAACGAAATCGTACTATAAAAATGGTATCGAAAAGTTGGAAGATCGTTGGAATCAGTGTATCGCCCGTACGTTGATGAATAAATTTTAATTTTGCAAAAAAAATGTTTTTTTCTTACCATTTTCGGAAACTTTTCAGTCCATGTGTTATATAGAATGCAATAAATTATTTGTGAACAATTCAATAATAATACAGTAAGATTGCCTCTAATGATTCTCAGGTAAAAATATAGATTCATTGAATATGTGGATCCTCCATTATCGGCAAAAGTATGTATTGAAAATAGAACATATTCAAAAGCTTAAAACTTTCATGACAATAAAATTATTATCGTTACGTCTTTTTACAAAAGATGTAAAAATCCTGTTTGTGAAATGTCCTTGAATCTTAAATTCTATTAAATTTTTGGTACACATTTTTTTTTTTATTATATATTGGGTCTATAACTAAGTCCTGGGGATAAACTGATAGGTGTCGTAAGTAGTATTGCTTGTACGCGGTGTAGAGTGGCAATACTTCGCTATTGTAGTGGTTAAATCAACCTTTCACATTCAGTATATGACATTCAATTGAACTATAAACAAGTTTTTTTTTAGTTGATTAAAAATGGAACAAAACTGCATTTGCGGAAAGTTATGTTAAGTAATTTTATTCAGAGGAAAATAGCAACAGAAACTTATCGCTTATTTATGGTGAACATTCCCCATCACAAAACAAATGTGAGTATTGGTTTAGATGGTTTAAAAATAATGATTTTGATGTTAGTGATAAAGAACGCGTTGGAGCATCAAAAAAAATTTGAAGACGAAGAATTGGAAGCTATACCTAGGGAAGATCCATGTCAAACGGAAGAAAAATAAGCATTGGCATGTGTATCTGGTGGGACCAGCTTGGTGTAGTGTACTATGAGCTGCTTAAATCAGGACAAACCATCATTGCTGAACGTTACCGAGAGCAAATAATCCAATTGAGCCGAGCATTGTATTAAAAACAACCATAATATGCCAACAGACATGACCGTGTGATTCTATAGCATGATAATGTTAGTCCACACACGTTACAAGACCGGCCAAAGAAACGTTAGAAGCACTTCGCTGGGACGTCCTACCCCACCCGCCATATTCACCAGACATTGCCCCATCAGGCTACCATTTGTTCCGGTCGATGCAGTCAACCCTTTCTGCACAGCGGTTCAATTCATACGAAAATATGAAAAAATGACTGGATTCATGGATTGCTTCAAAACCTAAGAAGTTTTTCTATTAGGGAATCCATAATTTGCCACAAATATGGTCAAAAGTTGTAGCTTCAGATGGCAAATATTTACTTTCAAATAAATGTGTTATTCTTACCAAAATATTTCCAAAACTCAGTTATAGACCCAAAATATTAGAGCCATATAAATGAAAATAATTTAGGTTCACTATACAACTGAAATACAATACAATCAACAACATTCAATATATAAATAAATATCACATAAAGAATTACCTTTATACGTTTTTTTAAATGTTCACATGTATAATACGAAATAATAGGCCATTATTTAAATATTTAGTATTCTTTACAATTTTTTATATTTTACTCTATTATATATTATATTATATTATATATAAAAAAAAAAGGTTATTATATATAAAAAAAAATTCCATTACTCCATTTATTTGTCCCTTTAGAAATATAGAATAAATACAATATTTATTGGTTATTCATTAAATTTTATTATATTACTTGATCACAAAAACACTCAAATTTAAGAAGTAATAAACTAAAAAAAAAAAAAAAACTATTTTAATACTAACATTTTTCTGCTGAGTGACCATTTGTTCGTTGATGGAATAAAAAAATAAAAACGGATATCTTTGAAAATATGGTGTTGGACACTATTCAAAGATTAACAATGTCTGCACACACACACATCACCATGGCCTAATCACCCATATAATAATAATAGTATTTTGAAAACATCTATCTTTCGTTAATTACAGTACAGTACAGTACACAATTGGTAAATTGTTATATACTCACCACATGCGGAGTAATTTACCAACTTGGTTGTAATGAAAAGTTTATTAGATGACATAAAAGCTCCACTAGGAGCAAAATATTACTTAAAAAAAAAAAAAAAACTAAATTAAGTTGTAATATTATTTATTTTTCTTTTTTTAATAAAATCAATTTCTTTTCTTAGAAATATATTATAATTGTTGTTCGTCCCCAAATACATTGGATGTATGGAATAATGCAAATGCTGATTTAAAATCTATAAAATCATTCGATCTTTTATTATACGACAAAATTGAATTGTATATTGTTGATATATAAATAAAAATAAAAACCATTTAATTTAATTACACCTTACTGCAGTTATTTATTATTCAAAGATTATTTTATTTTATGACATTTTATACTTTTAGTACTAGTAAAAAAAAGAGGCAAAATAATATTTAGTTTTAGTAAATAAAAATTGTTTGTTTATTTTTTTTTTTTTTTGGCTATAAGAGGTATTTGACCGAAATGGTGGAAATAATAAAAAAGATTAGAAAAAATTGTTAAGACAACAATTTTTTTATACCTGCAACATGATAACAATTTTTAGAGTATATTTTATATATACGATACATTTAATATAGACCAAGGCATTTATGGGCATGGCTACGTTGCGATATATAACAAAAACAAAATTGCGGTAGTAAGATTTAAGATTAAATGATCTATAGAATTATATTTTTTCATACGCGCATAGGAGAGTATATTATTTTTTATATATATATATAAAATAAATATAAATACCATTAAAATATTATGAAGTTAATATATGTTTTTTTTTTTTTCGGATGTTTATTATTTAATGATAATAAATATGTGTTATATATTTCAAAACTATATATATATTTAGGTATGTGAATTTTAAAATTTAAACAAAATCGTTTAAGTTCGATGACCCAAATATATATATGTTGTATAAAAGAGAAAAAAAAAAACATTATCTGTAAGGAATGAAACTCGACGTAATTTTGTTAATGTTATAAATGTAATCAAATTTTTGTAAAACCATAATAAACCTATACGTCTACGTACATAAATAGTTAAATTTTTAGTATAAAAAAATTGCTACTTGGAATAACATGACTGGATGATAATGATCGACAATATATATTATTAAAGAGGTTAATTGTTGGACTGAAAAGAGATAACTATTGTGAAAAATTGGTAAAAGTTAATTAATTTTGTGTGGTGATACTGTGTTGGAAAAACAATGTCGAGGCAACCCATTTATTTTCGCACTTCTTGAACATTTCGGAAGCGTGTATCAGCCAGGTCATGTGCCATTATCATCACTATTGAATCTAAATCTCATCCACTCTTTACTTATTGAAAATGCGATGTGACTTGATCACGATAACTTGATCCTCAAACATATCGATGAGCTTTTTCTACAATTTTGCTTAAATTACATTTGCAAAATTTAATATTTTCAAATCATGTTCTTTGACTTTTCACGCGCATTCACAGGAAGTTGAAAATTTTTATAAAAATTTAAAATAATAATTTTAAACTACACACTACATTTTTCATTTTTAAAAAATATAGAACATATAGTTTTAATTTATCAATGGATTCTAGCGGTTGTGTCAACTAACCAGCGTCCTATATAAATATATAAATATATATTTATAGTATTCGATTACTTAAAACGCTGTATTAATTCAATAAATCAATTTTAAATTCATTAATTATATGAAGAATAAATATATAAGACGCGCATACAAACATTGAAAGAAGTGAAATGTATCAAAAAAAAATATAAATAAAATTCATTAATCTATTATTCCTATATCTATTAAATTATCAATTTATAAAAATCCAATTCTCGCTATATATATATGTCTTTTTAAATACGAATATTAAACATAAACTTTAAATAATATACATCAAGTATCTATAATACAATACGTTATTTTCAGATAAACCTTTTTGAAATATAAATATAAAATAATAAAATAATAATATCAAAAAACATAAACTATTTACGATTCACATTTTATTAATTTTATCTATTTCTATTTAAAGACAACTTTATAAAGAAAAAAGTTATATTTTTGATATGATTTTTATTACGATATATATGGCCACAAAATAGTTACAATGCTTGCATTTTAAAAATTATTTAATTTTAAATACTTATCTATTACATAATATAAATAAAGTTGTTATATATAAAAACAGATAAATTAAATAAAGGGTATATTTTGCACTTTAAGAAACATAAAATATTATATAATAAATATATTGTATATATATTCTGAAATACGGCCGTCTCTTAATTTAATTAAATACTCATGTAACTATTATAAAAATGATAAGTTAAATTAATTAATTCAAAAAATGTCTATACGTAAATTAGTGAAAAACGGTTGCACCACTATACGCCCGCGAATAAAAATCAACGAACAACACATTTGTTTTTGTTGAATCATTAAAAAAAAAAACTGTTTCTAAATAAGTTAAACATTTTTCATAGCATTCAATCGATAGATGAACATATGAAATTGGAGATGAATTTTGGAAAGAATGAATTGCATTCGTGGACACCCTCTGTCTGTATACGTATTTTTAATGTTTTACATTCATTTCAATTGAAATACAAAAACATTGTCAAATGCATAAATGCAATCTACAATATATAAGACAAAGTTTGCAAAGTCAATTGTTTGATATATGGCATGCTTGAGTATATACAGACATTTATGATGGAGAGAAATGTTCACTCAATTATAATGTGTATATTGTAGGTAGATTTATGAATTTGGTTAATTATTCGGGTATTAAAGGTAAAATTTTAACATAATTATTCATAACAATGGTTAATTATCTGTGAAAAATTTTAAAAAATTTAATAAAAGTTAGTATATTAAAATATTTGCAACAAAATGTATTGTAATTATTAATCGGCTTAATTAATTTTTACAAAAAATAATTTATTTATTCGAAATTGCCTACATCAACCGAATCGCATGGATTTGTAAATTCGACAAGTGCATATAATAACAATTTTCATGTTGCTGGTTGGAATATTGTTAAATGTTTCGCAAATTTGTTCGCTTAAAATTTAATAAATTGTTATAATAATTCCATTACCACTGCATCTCACTATAATTAATTTAACTGTCACGAAATCAGCCGTGGATATTTTCTTTGCGATCATCGTTGCTGAGGGTATTGACTTAGGTATATACATTCGTCATCATCCACATCTTATATGCCATCTTTTACTCAAAAGCTTATGTTTTGAACATACAAATTATTAACGCATCGACAATTTTCGACATCTATTCATGAGTTTCGGTAACATTTTTATCAATTTTCAAAAACCAACTAAAATGTTTGTATATAATACTTTGTTCTATATATGATATATACATTTTCGACCGACGCATACAAAAACTAATGTTACACTTACAATGAGTCATGGAATTTTAACCTATTTCCCTATAAATTGATAGCTTATATTTGATTCTATTAATTTAAAGCAATTAAAAACTTTAACAATTTGTTAATGAATCGATCGCATCACAATACATAAATCAATCAGCAGCCAATAAATGGCGTAACCAGATTCAAATATACAATGTAAATTCCAGTTCCAGTTTATTTTTCAATGCATGGTATTGTAATAATTAGCAATGTATAATGTATATAACGTTAAAGAAAAAATGATACATTTATGTAAATTACCCAATTGAAATGATATGTCGTTGTTGCATTGATGTTGATAATATAAAATTGGTTTATTTTATTGGTATATATTATTTTATATGACTTTTACTTTACATATAGTTTAAAAATTGTTTCTAACATTAGCCGCTGTTCTTCAAGTACATTTATGTATTATAAAAATTTGTTAAATTTTAAATTCGTAAAAATATGTAAATTATAATTTTAGTATTTTATTTATGAGAAAAAAAAAAAAAACGAAATGCAAAGACATCCAAACGGGTAGGTGAATGAGCTTCTTGTTGATCAAAAATATACGAAAACGTTAACAAATTAAAATAATCACTAAATGTAAATAAGTGTGCTTATATACACGTATTATAGTTATTGTATACACACAAATATCAATGTACATTGTTTAAATCCATATATAGTATAAAAAGGTTAGTTAAAATATTTAAAGGAGCGCACTTATACAATACGATGATATATATTATATATATATATTTATATGTACATGGAATTCCTTCCAAATCCATCATCATTTAAAAGAATCATATATATATATATATAATGTATATTATATCGTATTATAATACATTGCCCCATTGCTTACACATATATATATATATTTAATATGTAGTTACATTATAATTATTAAATGAAAATATAAGAAAATTAACTGCTATTAAATAAAGCGATTGCTGGTTGCGCGCACTCCGATCACACAAAATATATACCAGTATAATTTGATGAAATATTTCATATCTATATATATATACAATATATTGTTTCTTCAGTGCTTCATCTTATCATCTTATAATATTTTGCTTATATGTCCCCATCATCCTTATTTTATATGTTAGCAGAGTCAAAAACCATTAAAAAATTGTCTTTTTTTTTTCGTATGATGTATATAATAATCTTATTACTATCTCGCATCTCTTTATATATATATCATTTGTGTGTACAAACATGTAAAGTACTTTTCTCAATCTTTAAAATTACATATAATTTTTTGTTTTTTTTTTTTTTTTGTTCTTTTATTTTGAGCTGCGTGTGCACGCGTCTTTCTTCAAAAAAATTTTAATGTTATTTTGTAATAAGAAGAAAAATAAAATCCGTAGTGTCTTTAACGCGGTAGTTCTGTTATATGCCACATATATATATAAATATATATTTATATAAGACAAAAAGGAAGTATATTCATATATAAAATAACACACACACACACACACACACACACAATATAAGCAACGCATAACAATATTTTCTATATAATATGTAATATATCGTATGTATATAACTCTTAAATTACTCTACAAAGACTTCAATTTATAATTTATTAGCTATAGTAATTATGTAACCAAATGCGATCTTTTCATTTTTATTTTTTTTTTCGTACATATAAATATTGTGGTATTTTTGTTTGACCATTATTTAAACGAGGAAGACCATCAAATTAATTATATATGCATATATTGTATAATAAATTATATACGATATATTTATAGTTTGGTAAATATCCTTCTTATATATTATATGTTATGGAAAATCGATCGTATATATCAACATAATCATAATATAATCACATATAGTTTTTAAGTACGTATATACAAATGTATACTATATATTACTTGCATATATATATATATAATTATACTATAAATACTGCTTGAGCTTTAATTTAAAGATATATATGCACAATATGTTTTAAAAATGATTTAAGAAATATTTGTGTCGTGTTATTTTAAATGAAAATTAACAAGTTTTTATTTTTTCTTGTCATCAAAATCGGGGTACTATAAAATATTAAAATTGTAATGTACGAGAATAAATGCGTGTTGTATATAATATATCAATATATATGTGCAAAGCACGCACAAGTTTACCCAATTTATCATCTGTTAAAATTACATGGGACAAAAGACATTTTTTTTTATGTATGTATTTGTATAGGTTTTGTAATATACTCGTGCATAGTTTTTTTATTTATACTTAAATTTTACGAGCGAAGGGCACTCTGCTATAAAATAAATTTAAAATAATTTTTTTATAAAATGTATATGCGAATAGTTAAAAATCCGGAGATACGATGAATGAGAAAACAAAGATCATATAATGTAATTCGTAAGCTATGCTGCATTGTAACGCATTGTGTATTATAAAGTTGATAGTATTTTTTATTTGTTAATTGTGACCGATTTTTATTTTAATTTCTTCCTTCAATGAATCTAATCATGACGAATAATATATGTACCGATTATTGTTTCACCGTATTATTTAAATTGTGTCGATGAATATTTAACCAAGTTCAGTCAAAAAAAATAATATATATATATTGTAGAACTGCTGTTTTCTTACATGTCCACCCATAAAACGATTCCACATCTTTAAAGAATTTTAGGATATGGATTGGGTTTTATTGTGATATTTTGCCAAATAATATGATTCCAGGTTCTCTGTTCTTTTGCAGATAAAAGCATTGAATAGACGTTCTGGATTCGGGATTGCTTCTGCAGATTCTCAAAATTATTGACATTCATCATTAGTCTAAGATGTTTCTTTAGTCTACATAGTGACCAGTAAATAATCCTGTCCAGAATTCCAAACCCATTTGAATTACGGTACATATTTTATGTTTTTTTTCCACAGAAAGTTAACGATATTAAGGGTACAACTAATCCCTTTTCTGCTAGGTAACCCTATAAAGAGTGCGAGTGTTGCAATAGAAGAAAAAAGATAATTTACGAGCAAACGAATTTATCACATCATCACATTATGCTACAAAACAAACAATAAATTTAAATTAAGCTATGGAATTATTATTTTATTTTATATTGGATACTAAGGATGTAAAAAATTAATTTTTCTCTTAAACTAGCAAAATTTTCCTTTTTTTTATATGACGAAATAGGTAAGGTATATCAATATTAAATTATTGAAAATAATATAGTGTGTACGAGTAATGTGTTAAAGAAAGTGTAACTATAAAAATTTATCAGTACAGAATTGAGTAAATCTTCTTCGATTAAATTTATTAAACACAAATTTTTTTCAATTAATACAAAAATTCGATATTATTAAATTCAACAATTTATCAGGTGCTGGATAAAGATATTATAATGAGAAAAGGTTTATATTTTTAATATTATGTTTGCCACCCTGTATCTTAATATTGTACAATATAATATTACAAATATTTAGAACAGATCATTCTCAACAGTTCAACAGAACAATAACAATATAATAGATTACAACATCTTCATTTCACATGCTCTAATATAAGTTCATTGATTTCTTATATTAATATAGATATAGTTGATATCTAAATTGGATTGGTTTTTTTGTGTCATATATTCCTTTCACAATTAATTGAAAATATCGATTTTAGATTGTCTTAAACAATACACATTTATAAAAGATAACAATATAAGAAAGGATATTTTTTTGACTCTTAATATTTTATAAGAAAATAGAAAGTTTATTGTAAATTATACACATATCAAATTTATCCTAAAATAATATTATATCTATACACGCAATATTGTTTTAATATAAACCATACATGTTCAACTTAGGTGGTTTGTGGTTTCAATAAAATACAATGCTAAACGCAATACCAACAACAATAATGTTTCAGCCTTTTTTTTTTTTTTTTTATTTCATGCAGGTAAAACTTTCTTATCACTTTTATTTTTATTTTATTTTTTTTTCTTTTATTATTTTTTATGCACTACATAAACACATTTTTATGGGAAACATAAAATTAACACACGTTAAAAGATACACATATTTATAATTCAGAATTTAATACACGTACATTTAAAATAAAGATTACAATTTTTGATTATAAATTAATTATACACATAAGTTAATTTAAAAATGAAAAGAAAAAAAAATAAGACAGCAATAAAAATTCTGGCTGGAGTAAGCAAAAAAAAAAAAAAAAAGGATGGCATTAAATTAATTAATAAATTAACAATGCAAATGAAATACTAACTAAATAAATCGTCATCTCTTTGGTATATATGATGAACTCATTGTGGCCATTGCAACGCAAATTGTATAGATGCGTAATAAATAATATAAATATGATAAGAATGGTATATAATTTGAGATTATATAGCCGTAGGCTAAAATATTTAGGTTGATGCAAAAGTAATTTCAATATTATTAATAAAATTATAATATTAAAATGTTATATTGTGTGGAGGTATGTATAACCAATATAACCAAATTACTCCAAGATGGAGCTTATATGGTATCTAACAACATACAACATACTACTCCGCATCGAAGTATATAATAATTTACCAATTGTACTGTAATCAATATTTAAATATTTGTATTTGCTGAAAAAAAAATTTAGTAATCTAGTAATTATTGGCTAACCATTACTTACAAAATTTTATGGAGATGCATAAAAAAGTGGTATAATTTCACAATCATATATAAGGCGTGGTCAGTAGTCAGTATTTTTATATTAAAAAATAAAATTTTCATAAAATAATGGTATATCGAAATGAAAAAATGTTTATCTTTTGTTAGAAAAATGTTCCATCCCAGTCGTAAAAAATTACTAGATCCAATAGTGTTTATTTATAGAATAATATTTGTGGCACTCACAACTCACCTTTCTGTAACGATTTTTAATTTTAATCAATCACGTTGCGAATCTCAGCTCCATCCATATTATGGTTGGACCAGGAAACTATATTGTATAGTTTATTTACTATAACAACAGTTTAAATTATAGTATAAATATCGAAATTATTTTTGGACTAATCAAATATTATTGTTTTTTTTTATCATTATTATGGAGTGGTGCGAGCTAATGCGAATGCAACAAAAGTGACCGACAGACAAAGAATGTATAAATATAATAATTAATATTTTATTGTTTGACGTCTCATATACTTATTATTTGTCAAAAAAAAAAAATAAATAAATATGATATGCTCCATCTTATACTATACATATACGCAACATATGACCATTCCATTATAATCCTTATAAGTTACCAATGTATATTATTATGTTTCTCCACTTCTTTATATACCTATACTATACTTTTGCATTACATTCCTCACCATTTTTATATAACAAAGTACAAGTACACAATTAATAATACGAAAATTAAACAGATTCTCAGCAAAAGTTACTAATGGTATTATTTAAATTTTATTATTTTATGTTTATGAGTTTTATTAATTGTCCTGTACTACTACTACTACTAATAGTACTATTAGGAGCCATTGAAATATAAGACCATAGTATTCATTTTAATCATATCAATTTTGTGTCTTTCAAAGTAATCAACGTATTTGATGAAATAATTTGCTACTTATAATTTATTATTATCATATGGTTGGGACCGTATGGTGAGGGGGAAAAATAAAAAGTGTCATTACGGTTAGAATTTAAAATTCGCAGGTGTTTTGGTTACAGAGTATATATCGGCAAAATTGTTACTTTATAGAAATGTACTTGTACACACTTATACACATATAATACTATAATATTGAACATGAGACAAAATTTGGAAAACTTTGATTATAGATAGAATAATATCAAATTGTTGCGTATATACTTAAAAAATTTTTATCTCTAAACGAAAAACTAAATGCTACTGTTAAAAATATGTAAAAACACACACCACAATCACAGAACTAAAACCATATTATAAAATGTATATAGAAATACAATCAAGATATTAATTACAATAAATTCTTTATATTCGATTTAATATATAATCATTTTAAAAACAATATTATATAATATAAAATAAAGACATAAAATATACTAATATAAAAATTCCATTTAAGAAATCATGATAATAAATTGAAATTGAATGTTATAAATAAAATAGGTGTGCTAGTATGATTCTGTCGAACTTTTCACTACATAGAAATTTATGTACACAGAAAATAAATGAATATGTCCTTCTTTGAATTTCTTCCACAACACGGGTCATTTTCCAACATCTGCATAATTGTGGAAGCTCATTATAGAGAGTCAATATATATGTGTCATCGATCTGGACTAGTGGTAATTCCGATGAAGCAATATCTAATAAAAATTTAACGGGTGCAGTAAGACATGTCCTGCAAGTGTTTATAATATTTCTTTTACCGGTTTTGCTATACATTAGCACACGCATTGTTGTCTAATATAATCAATTTTCTATGTCTCATGTCATGCCCATAATGTTATCATTTTATTTTCACTTAAATGAATTATAGTTTGAGCCGATTTTTAATAATTCAAAATAGACGACTATGGCAAAATAGACTGACTGAGGCCGCCAACGATATAGCAAAAAGCCGTGAATTTCACTTTGAAGAGAAAACGAAAATATTAAGGTAAGAAAACTTAAACAAACTTCACAGCTACATATAATGGTATCACAATATGTGGCTATAGTGGAATTTTTTAGTGGGTGGTGAAGTCATACTTGCCCACCTATCTTATTGTAAATTACTAAACTACATTACAATAAGAGAATTTATTTTTAATTATACAGCTATAATATTTTCTTATAATAACATATATATGCAGACATAATTTGGTATTTTTGTATAAATTTTGTCTGTTGTTCTGTCTTACAAACAAATGGTAAACACCAAAACACACCACATAATAAAATCTATGAATTAATTTATATCTTTATTTTTATCTTAATCAGTTTTTATTGTTAATTTAAAATGGTTATAATGATGTTTAATTTTCTTCATTTATATAATCGGAATATACCAGATTTATATTATACTTGAAAATTGATTATGATTTTAAATATCATATTATTTTGTAAAGTTATAGTAAATTGAAGATTATAAACCGCGCTGCAGTCAAACAAAATGCCAATACACCTGTACTTTTTTTTATCAGATGAAGAATTTTCCAAGCACATAACATTACCAGACAATCGTATACAACCAGCAATGATTTTGACGATCAAGAATCAACAAATGATATTATTGAACTGAAACAAATGCATTAATGTAGAATATGGACTTGATAACTCAAGTAAATAAAATGAAATAAAATCACACTCATAGCCGGCGATAAAATGTGTGTCTTCATGTCATAGAATCAAATGTTAGAACTAAAGTTAGACCCAATTAACACTCGAAAATAACATATAATTTTGTACAAAGACATACTAGAGGCCATTTTGATGGACAATGACATTGTACTCTGGGCTACCATACGCGAGTATTTTATGCGGATATACGTTGGTATCTAAATGAAAAAAAAAAAACGAAAAAAAAAAATTTTTCAAATGTTCACTTACATTGTGCGGTATGCTACATAGTAATGCATAAATCTAATATCCTTGTGTGATACATTTCAAGAAAGTTTCAAAGTCATACCGCTATGCGCTTACTTTAATGTAATTTATTTATTGTTATTTTATTTTATTTTTTTTAAATATTAAACAACAAATAGAAACTAATAGTTAAAGAATAGATTTTTATGTTTCCTTTTATGACAACAATACACTTTATACAAGAATTTTAATAATAATTTAAACACGATGATCAATTGTTTGAGGAACAATTGTGTACATTTATCAAAATAAAGAGAATCTGGCCTCACACCTTATATTCTATTATATTCTTTATGTATTTTATAAAATCATATTATTTTTTTTTTCTATTTTAGCAAAGAATTCATCCTTACAATTCTTACAATTTTAGTATTTCATTTATCTATTTTTCTGAAATGGATTCTTGTATTGGTATGGTGCATAGTGTAATGGCAAATATTGTGGAGCACTCAGTCTAAAAAAGATATAAGGTTGTCAAATATCGCCTTTTTGTCTTTTTAATTTCGCGGCTATGTACAAAGCGCTACAGAGCTCGTATCTGGCAACACTGTACATAATTTGAAAGCTCTTGACATAACAAACAAAACGACGCTATGTATGATTAGTTTGGATATTGCGTTCAACAGTTATAGACGTGTAAACATGGAGTTCACTAACGCCGAAATTCGCGCTATTTTAAAGTTTTCCTTCGTTAAAGGCAAATCCGCTAGAGAAACGTTCCGTAAGATTAATGGTGTTTTGGGGGATGGTACTCTATCACTTCGAACCGCGGAGGAATGGTTTCGACGATTCAGAGCCGGTGAAAACGACACCATGGATAAGCCAGCCGGCGGAAGACCTGTGACGACAAATACCGATCAAATCATGGAATACATCGAGTTAGACCGGCATGTGGCATCTCGTGACATCGCCCAGGAGATGGGAGTTAGTCACCAAACCATTTTAAACCATCTGCAGAAGGCTGGATACAAAAAAAAGCTTGATGTTTGGGTGCCACATGAATTAACAGTGAAAAATCTAATGGACCGAATTTCCATTTGCGAAATGCTGCTGAAACGGAACGAACTCGACCCATTCTTGAAGCGGATGGTGACTGGCGACGAAAAATGGATCACATACGACAATATCAAGCGAAAACGGTCGTGGTCGCAGGCCGGTGAATCGTCCCAAACAGTGGCCAAGCCGGGATTGACGGCCAGGAAGGTTTTGCTGTGTGTTTGGTGGGATTGGAAGGGAATCATCCACTATGAGCTGCTCCCATATGGCCAGACGCTTAATTCTACCATCTACTGCGAACAACTGGACCGCTTGAAGCAGGCGATCGACCAGAAGCGTCCAGAATTGGCCAAAAGGAAGGGTGTAGTGTTCCACCAGGACAACGCCAGACCACACACTTCGTTGATGACTCGTCAGAAGCTACGGGAGCTCGGATGGGAGGTTTTATCGCATCCACCATATAGCCCGGACATAGCGCCAAGTGATTACCACCTGTTCCTGTCCATGGCGAACGCCCTTGGTGGTGTAAAGTTGATCTCAAAAGAGGCTTGTGAAAAGTGGCTGTCCGAGTTCTTCGCAAATAAGGAGGGGGGCTTCTACGAGGGAGGTATTATGAAGTTGCAGTCTAGATGGAAACAGATTATCGAACAAAACGGCGCATATTTGAACTAAATCCGATTACTGTAACACTTTTTATAAAGCATTGAATAAAGAGCAAAAAGGCGGAAGGGAGATAGTTGACAACCTAATATTAAGGAAGGAAAAAAAAAAAATAATGGTCATATATTTTAAATAGCGAAAAACATAAAGTTAAATATGAAATTTATAATGACATGAAACGTTGTTTTTATTAGTTCTGTTTTGTCTGAACCACCATTTTTACTTCAAAGTCGTCGATATCTCAGAAACGGTTTTATATTTATTAACGTATAATAGATATTTTGAAAGTCAAATCTCTCAACGTGTAAATTTGTTCATATTCTGGTAATCGCATCAGAAATAAAATATAATTAAATTAAAATGTAACCATGATTAGGATGATGTCAAGTGAATGAATCGCATACAGGTGCAGTTATGGGTTTATATGAATCATCACATGTAATATTTTTAATTGTTTTTGTCAAATTGAAACCAATTACATTATAAAAAAACCAATTATATTGAAATTTCTCATCACAATTTATTGAACATATTTTTTGAATTCCCCCAACTTTACCACAAATTACTCTATATAATGTAATAAAATACAGCATAAATTCTATTAACTCTTGGTCATGCCTATTAATTGCACATCTTATCCACCCGACAAACATTTTTTTGGTCGTATATATAATATATTACAAATAAAATACTACATAAGTGTGATTATAGTTTAAAAACACATGCTGGGTTGTAGCATACATTTGCATTCTATTATTTAGTAGTTATACAATATGCAGAGTTTATATGCACATAATGGACTTTAAATCTGTTTTATATTGGAATCTAATAATTTGACTATTGTATTATTTTTAAATTTTTAAATTTTTTATTTCTTTTTTTTTTTTTGCATTGTTTGTTTCTTTCGCCAATGGTCTTCGCCGAAAACAAATGCCATTTTGACATATTTGAAACATTTGCTGCAATAGCATCGAATAACATATACATGTGTTTTTATTTATTTATTTATTAATTATATAAATATCATTTAAAACAGAGTCTACAAATACAGGAAATATATAAATAGGAAATAATATAATATTTATTTATTTAGATAACGGAGATACACTTTGAAGATTTGATTTCGGCATTTCTATTGTTCATTGTATTTAGATAAATAAATAAGATAATAATTTTTTTTTTAGATGAAAAATGAAGTAGATTTGAATCACTATTACCGGAAATTGATTTTATATTATTATTTTACTCCTTACAACATAGAGAAAATATTTAAGTAAATACATTTATTTAATTTCTCATAATATATTTTTCGAAGATATAAGCGAATGATTTCAAATATTCTTTGTTTTAATATTGTAGTATAAATAATATAATATATACGCAACTGTTAATGTTCTTATTTTAATTTATATATATATTTTATGATCTATAATATATTTAACTAAATTACCGAAGGATATAGTTTCCGTTGTTTTATATATTATAAAATATTTTAACTAGACATAATATGCATAGTAAAAGTTTGATAATATTGTTAGTCCTCAGATTTAATTTTGTATGAAAATATAGTGTAACACTTACAGAATTTTCATTTTTCAAACAAATTTTATCAAATTTTGTATATCCATGTACATACAATTAGATTACAAAGAAGGGAGGAACAGCTGTTTTAATAAATAAGGACATTTCCTATAGTTTATAAGGATACTTTTTGTAATTTTAGATGCAACTACCCATAAGAAAGAAATTGAACACAAAATATAGTATAATTTATCACGATAATTCCATGAATCTAATGAAGATAATTTTTGAATGCGTCAGCTTTTAAGAAAAAAAAAAGTTAATGATGGAATCGAATAGAACTTGGAAATTTTCATAAACCTTTTAAGCAAAATTTACTTAATTTTTTGGCACCATTAGAAAAAGAATATTATAAACAAGGAATCGCGTAGAACTCATATTTCAACGTTCAACTATATTTTAACTACATTACATAAGAATAATTTTTAAACTTACATATGTGACACGTCATGCTAACAACGGACGGTCACTAAATGTTATACTCTGATTTCAATGAAATTTTGATATGTTGTAGAACTCGAAAAAATAATGTACACGGTTTTTTTTTAGTTTCCTTATTTTGTTTTTTATAGGTAAAAATGAACGCAAAAATGAAAATTTACCTTAACTTTTGCAACGTTGAATCTAATTGAATCTGATTTTAATCTTATTATGATCGTTTAAATATCAGTTATACTAAATTATGTGCATATAATTCATTTCATTCACGTTCACGATTACATAAAATTAAATAAATATTCTTATAAGGATCCTTAACATCAGTTCTATTCAATTTTACAATTAATATTCTATCGCATGATATGTGTCATACCAAATTTCGGAATATATATGTATATAAATATGTTTTATGGGAAAACTGTTGTATGCATTGTAAAACAAAAAAAAAAAGAGTCTGCATGTATAGTTTACAAACATGTGCTGCATAAACAAGACGTTATGTAGTTATTATGTACATTTTCAATAATAATAAGAAAATATATTAATTTTATTAAACTTTTTCATATCAATTCTGCTGAAATTTTAGTGAAAGATAAGATTTTTCATCCCATTTAAATTTGGTTTTCATATTTTACATTTAATTAAAACAATTAATTCCGTGTGGTCTTGATTTTCAACATCTATAATCTGCCTCACAAAATCATTGTAAATATTACCGTACATAATATATGTAATAAATATTCACATTTTATAATGACATAGCTGAAAAGAATTTATATTTTAAGAAAAAAGGGATTTAATTTTTTATCATTGCATGCATATAAATGCGGAATATTTTGTGTCAATTTGACATATGCTAATATATATGTATTTTTAATATTCATATAAAACATAACATTTTACGCAGACTAAAAATTAAAAAGAAAAAAATCCATTATATTAATAATATATTTTGCATTTAGAGCAAAATACAAATAAAAGAATATTTGATAAGCAATTTATTATTGTTTTTGTTTTGGTTTTTGGTTTATCAAAATCAAAGTAAAAATTAAGTAATTAAAAATAATCGAAAAATATAAAATGGAAATACGAACAAGAAAAAAAATTTGGAATGCACTTTTGTTGTTGTGCGTGTGTAATGTACAACATTCTTTCGTTTTTAGTTATAAATGGTTTTAATAATATAAATATAAGTGAATTGCGATATGTGTGCAAAACTTAGTAAAACCTCAAATTTTGTAAGACAAAATCATACTGTATTTGTATACGTAAAATGGAATTAATTTTATTATTTCACCGCAGCGCATCATAAATGCTTTTATTAACAAACATCCGATAATAATTTTGGTATCTTTATAGTTTTTTTTTTTTTTTTGTATGGTACTTAACAGAAATTTTTATTAAAAGAAATCAACATATACATAAAAATATATTAAAAAAAGGAAAAAAAAAATGCTTCTTAAAATAATTGCATATTTTCTTAATATATATATTACTGCTTGTGTATATAAATATAACGTCAAAAGTGTTTATGATACTGAAGGGTAATTACACGCATCTTCTGAAATATCTAATCATTCCAGCTATAACATATAAACAAAACAAGAACATTATTATAGTGTCACTACGCTATCAACTAATCACACTCATATAAAAATAATGGAATTAAAAAAATATCTACACCTTTCGATAGTATACACAGTATAATTAAATAGTTTTGGTAAGATGAAAAAATTTCTGATTGAAAGTGGAACATCATTCCGTATTGAATATTGGAATAAAACAAGAATGTATTTTTTCATAACTATATTTTTCATTGCATATCATTCTCAATTGTATAACGAGATGCAGTACCTACTGCGAATGTATTTTTTCATAACTATATTTTTCATTGCATATCATTCTCAATTGTATAACGAGATGCAGTACCTACTGCAGTTAAAACATTCTATATATATGGTCATAAAATCAATGTGCAATATTTAAAACTAAATTGATTACGCTTAATTTTAAATTGGAAAACTGAAGATTATTACCTATCCGAAATCATATTCGGTCGACAAAATAATTTTCTTCGAAGAATCTTCTGATGTTGATTGATCAAAAGTTATTTGTATGTAAGCAACGAACGGGCAAAACTGGATCGGACAACACATTGAGGGTATAGCCTTTGGTAAGTGGAATCCATAAGTTCTCCTAACTGGTGCGAACGGAACGAACATGGTGCAAAACTATATAATTGTGTCTATATATGAAATTCTGAAATATACACACATATATAATTTAGAACATATTTTAGTGGTGGAGTTAATAATATACTATATAGAAACATATCGTACAAATATATTATAGGTAATAATATAATAATAATAATAATAATATCAATATTATAATGACCCGCATGCACTACCGTATATAGTATAAGTAGTATAAGAAAATACACAAATACACGTCAAATCACCGGCAGCATAAGCAGTGCACAACATTTAAATATATATATATTTATATATAGGAACACAGAAATTGTCGCGGCAAGGACATTATCATATAAGAGTAATAAAATCAATGCATGCTCTTTATCATCTTGGTTATTGTATATAATATAGTAAAATATTATAATACAAATATTCATTATTATTAAGATTTTTACTTTCATTATAATATCACATTATTTATTTTGATGTTCATATTATCTTGATGTTTATATTATCTTGCTGGTTATTATATATGTAAATGTAGTAGTAATGCGTATATGTAAATATTATATTATCATCAGTTTCTTAGAATTTTCGAATTGAGAAAAACATCTTTAAGATATTCATTCATTTTTTATTTATTTTTATATATTTTTTTTTTTTTTTAATATATATATTATCATTTATCACATGATAAATTGTAATTTTATACTTTTATTATAATTTATAAATCGACACGGCGTGAGATGTGCCAAAAGGAATATAAGTGTTTTTTATAAGATAGATCTAATACGTATATATGCTGCTGTACTGTCTATTAATGACAAATTTATGGTGCATACGATTATTAAATAAATAAATAAGAAAAAAAAAAAAGACAGCTGATCCATAATTTTTCCAAGACATTTTGTTTTACCATTTGAAACAAGAAATACAATTTATATCAAAAACACTCAATGTGTTATTTTCATTGCAACATAATCTTCGTTAACATATTTTTTTTATATAAATAAGTAAATTAATATTGTAAAATTATGGGATCAATATTGATCGTATGTATATGACATTAATAGCATTTATAAAATACATGAACATCATCGCTTAAACTTGATTTTAATTTTTTTTTTTTTTTTAAATACCATAATAAAAAGTATATATTTATAAAGTGGTTTTTACCTTTTTTAATTAATTATACGATTATTGGTTATTTATTTATTTAGTTATTTTTTTATTCAACGCGACGCAACATATAAAAAATTGTATTATTATTATGAATCAAATAAAATTTTTATTATATCAATCGAATTTTTGTATATGCACGTAAATTTTTAAATATTATTATTATATTATTTTATTTATATGCGGCGATTTATATTATAATTAAATACGTCGCTATATACATATTTACAAATAGACCGCGATCAGTAATACGCACGGACAGACAACAATCCCCGTCTATAGATAGCAGGAAAAAAAAGGGTTATATAATTTTCTTAGAATTTAAATCATAAAATTAATAATCTAACACTTTTAATTTTATTTTCATGTTTTTTTGGATATTTGTTGTACCATATATATATATATATATATATATAGAGGTACATATAGGTATGCAGTAAACACTTTCTCCGTTTCATCGAACCCATTCATTATAACATATAAATATATGTTTTCAGGTTTATTTTTAGGAACAGGATGTAAAGGATGATGAAACAATTAGTAAATCATTATACGGAAACGAGGTAAAGTTGTAACAGTTACTGTTACTGTTCTGGTATACAGTATACAACTAAAATTACAAATGTTAAATTTATGTCTTTGAGAAAAAATATTGAAACATTATAAACCGCGTTAATTTAAAATATGTTCACTTAACAAAAAAACTTTAGTACGATATATTATTTACGTTTTTCGTAAAATGAATAACCAAAAATTCTTTCTAATATAAAATATTTATCGAATTTACTTTATTCTACTCTATTATATTAGAAAAAATTTATTGTTAAATTTATATGTATAGAATCAAATAAATCAAATTGGTTGATACAATAATTTTGATTTTATAGTAGTCCTTGTATTGAATTTTGTTTTTTTGTTAAATTTTGACCATGATTCATATAAATAATAAATATATGTTTTTTTTTTTGGAAAATAAATAAAAGAGTCTAAAAAGCGAAACTATACATTATTATAATTTATTAAACTATAAGGACGCATAATACCATATACGTAAAAATGTCAAAAACATAGGAAAAATAACCTTTTAAACATAAACATAATATAATTTATATAAATAAGCATCAGTAAATAATGCAACATTATATAGATTTCTTTTATCTGCCATTTTCAAAAGGTTTCTTAGAAAAATTTGTTGAACATCTGTGTACGTGTGTTTACAACATAACTAACTATAATATGAATATTTACTTTTCAATTTTCATAAATGCCTATTTTTTCATTGCTACAATAAATGTTATTATATATTTACCTGTTTCATGGTTATTTTTATTTTATTTTTCTTTTTGTGAGATTATTTTTGTATTATATTATTAATCATATTTTTATTTATTTTTTTTTTTTTTAACACGTTGACGGACAGTTGCGTCTATAGCCGTCAAGTTCAAGTTCACTATGGGACATGACGGCAATAGCCGTCCAATACGAAACGGTCGTTTTTAGACACTGCGGCTGTAGCAGCACAAATGTGCATTTACCAGCGTACAAGTAGAAGCCTAGTGTCATGTTTTCGAAAAAAAATTTAGTATGCAAGGTTATACGAGGAATATGAAGCACCAGAAGAACCAGAAAATGATGAGACAGGGCATATCAATACAACACCTATAAGAAACTTTTCTTTTGATGCAGATGAAGAAAATGAATCAACTACAGATGAGGAATATGAAGCACCAGAAGAACCAGAAAATGATGAGACATGGCATATCAATACAACACCTATAAGAAACTTTTCTTTTGATGCAGATGCGGCTGGGATTCTTTTGGATATAGACGAAAATGTGTCTCCAATTCAGGTTTTTGAAAAAATTTGGGATGACCAAGTAACGGAAATGATTATAAAATCTACGAATGATTACGGCCTAAAACTTTGCAATCAAACACGGTCACATACAAGGCATAGTAGGAAGGCAAATTTCAAAAATACTGATACGATTGAAATGAGAAAGTTTTTGGGTTTGTGTTTGCTTCAGTCCCAGCTAAAATTCTCCAGTATTAGAAAACTCTTTTCCATTGATGCATTACATTACCACCCAGCTTTTCCTTCACAAATGTCTGGAAGGAGGTTTGAGCAAATATTGAGATGCTAATTAAAGGTGCTGAATTAATCAAAATTAAGTGTATTTAAGCAGAAAGAGTAAAACTATACTTCTAATATTCTAAAAATTACAAAAACATATAGTGTCAATTTTCGAATTTCACTTGTTTCTACTGTCCGTCAACGTGTTAAGTAATATTTTGCTCCTAGTGGAGCTTTTATGTCATCTAATAAACTTTTCATTACAACCAAGTTGGTAAATTACTCCACATGGTACTATTTAACAATTTACCAATTGTGTACTGTTCTGTACTGTAATTAACGAAAGATAGATGTTTTCATAATACTATTATTTTTATATGGGTGATTAGCCCATAGTTATGTGTGTGCAGGCATTGTTAATCTTTGAATAGCGTCCAACACTATATTTTTCAAAGATATCCGTTTTTTTTTTTATTCCATCAACGAACAAATGGTCACCCAGCAGAAAAATTTTAGTATTAAAATAAATACCGAAAAATTATGCGCTTCAATAAATCTTGTATACTTTTTTATTCCAATGTGTACTCATTTTTATTGTAAAATTAAAATAAAATAATCAATATAAATACAATACGGGTATTTATAAAATTTTGGAATTAGAACGACGTATGATTATTATTGTAAATTGAATTGAATCATTTTCTTGTGCGGGAGATTTTTATATTATGATAAATTAGAAAAAAATTTAAAGAGACTAAATACTAAATACTAAGACTTATGTAGATAGATAGGTAGATGAAGTTGAAGGGTAGTAAGAGTCTGGTTGGAGATTTAAGAGAAATAGAAATTATAACATTACTATTAACATATAAATAATATTTTTTAAGTTTAAGCGTCATATAATTAAAAATGCATCGTAAAATATAATATGTGCATGCAGTTCATTAATATAATATAATGTATGTATATATCCTATATATATTTATACCGTAACCCTATCTATCCACGATATCAAACTAATTATATATATCATATATTATATTAATATTATTTATATATAATATTTTTATATTTCTTTGGCACGGGCCATATACAAGCAGATGTAAATGTACATAATAATATATTTTAGTTTTACAAAAAATATTTCTATTTCTATTTCTATTATTTCTATTATAGACTATATACTAAATATATATAATGAGCTACAATACATACAACTATAGACATAATATTTGTATGGGAAAAGCATATGTAGAGCTTAATCTTTATCGTTTAATGTTTTTTGCTTTTGTTTTTAAATCAAGAAAATGATAGAAATAGGTTTGTAATAATAAAAATATTGTCCATTATTATTGTCTAATTATACACAATTTCTCTCATTGTGCCTGCTTTAAAACACTCTCCACTATCATCGTGCCATTTGTGAGTTCTTCATAATTTTATTAGCTTTTTTAAAGCAAAAATAATTTTTCTATATCTTTTGAATCATTCTGGCATTCTATATATATATTCAAATTGGTGGATTGTATAATCGGTGCAGTTCTGGCAAAAGAGATTTTATAATAGTATAATAACTTTTTTATTCCACAAAATACATTTGTACATTGTTTGCGTTTTTTTTTTTGTTCCGAAACTCTTTCGAGCATTCTCAAAATTATTCCATTTTTTTTAAGGAAAATTTTAATGGTAGCCGTACCACTTTCTTGCGATATTCTTTCAACTTATTAAAATCGATAAAGATTAAGTCCTACATCTTATATATTTGTGCATTTGATATTAATCATACATTTTTATACATACATAATACACCCGTACATATAAAGAGCTATAAAGTCTTTAACTTTTTACTTTTACTCTTATAAAACGTATCAAACAACAAAAAAATATATATACAACATAAAAATTATTTCAATATAAAATACATTGTTATTATATATGTTAAAAATCCAAATAAGTTATATTTTTGTAACATAATATATATAAATCCAAACTATATTCATATATTTTTATGTATCCATATGAATTAGATAAAGTGAAAAAAGAGTTAAACAACATGATATATATTCAGGATAAATTATTCATATATGTGTGTAGTGCATATCAATATATGGTACAATACGTTTGTGTATATATAATAGATTTTTGTATAAACCAATGATTTTTAAGAATACTGAAATATGAAAGGTGTTTCATAAAATTTTATGTTAAAAATATATATAATTTTAATATAGCCAACAAAAAAATGAAAAAGGATATCTGCCATATATTTATTTTTTTTTAATACAGATGTGTGTATGTACAACTTGTCTCTCGTCCATATTGATTTGCCATTTTATGGTGGCCTATTTTTATAGTATGGTTAATGTTTATAGCAAATTCTGAATATAAAGAATATAACAATAATATATACAAAATATAATAATAGTAAATAAAAAGCAGTTGCACTTCAACAACAAATTTATCTTTTACAATATATTATTGGCACTCAGGTTCATCTATTTATTTACAATATATTGTAGAAATAGCAAAAGAGTTGTATACATATTTTTGTGTGCGCATAATGTGCATGAATATATATATATGTTATAAAAAGATATTCGGAAAAATATAAAGGTAGGATGACTTGGTGGTGGGTAGGTGGTTTGTAAACATTAAAGGGTGAATTTTTTTTTTTTTTTCTTTATTATTTTCTAAGAGTGGTGTGAAATTTCAAAATGTTTAGAAAGGTGCAAATATTTATTATTTATTATATTTGATTTATGAATATATATATACCATACCGCAAATGTGTGTGTGTGTGATGCGCTTAAAGTATCTATGGACAAATAAAATATATGCGACTTTGCATCTGCGAAATTTATAGAAAATTTCATTGTTAATTTTTGTTATTTTTTTCAATCAATATTTTTAATCGTATTTATTATATGAAAAAGTTCTCTAATGTCTTAATTCAAATCACAAGGAGTGTGTTTTTATAATTTATAAATTCTGGGGTAAAAAGTGCCAATCACACACATGAATTTAAGCGTATATAGAATTTAAGTGTTATATGGTTACTTTTAACCTATATATAAATTCAATTCAATAAATAGTCACAATTCAAAAGATGTTTCAGAGTTAAATAAAAAAAAAAAAAAAATATTATATTATTATGGATGGAATGTTTTTTTTTTTAAAAAAACCACGGTTGTAATCTTCCAATATTATTCACCTACAGTTTAAAAAAATCCATAAAATTTTCTAATGTACATGAAAATATTTTAGGAAAACAAACCAATAATATCGGATATCGGTTTGCCATTTTGGATGACTAAGGAAAATATTCCATTTAATTTTCGATCGAGTGATTTTCAATACCCGAATGAGTACAAAATAATTTCAAATGCATTTCCAAACACAACGAATTGTTTATATTATATTAATTTAAAAAAACAAAAAAAATTGTATTCGGATTGTTAAAAGAAAAATAAAACATTTTATGCAACGTTTTATTTTTGATAATAAATTTAATAATTAATGTTTCAATATAAATTTTAAACATCGTATTTTAAAACAATTCATGTACATTGTGTACTTATTTTATTTAAAAATTCAGCTTTCAATGATGATCGTTACATATCGATGACCAACTTCTAACCAATCAATCAATTTATTCATTAGATCATGAGATTTAATGCACCACCAGATTATATTTTCTTTATGCGGATATATGTAAAGTCACCAGGGTTCTTGCTGATAAACCAGCAACGATTGATGGTTTGGAAGTCTTGTTATTGACGAAATATGTTGATAAAAAGGTTCAAAATTAGACTCATAGAATCCAGTTTATTAGACGCTATATACACGTGATGCAGTTATGTCGGAAATTTATAAAAAAAAAATAAATTACATAAAATATCGATTATATTTAATTTATTTTTAATTATATTAAAAAATTGGTTTCAAACTTAATTTTTATTTCAATGCCAAGACTCTTTTATTAAACATAATATTTGATTTCTATGTTGAACGAATTTTTATTTTATTGTTTATTTAGTTTGTTTGAAATTGCCATTTATTGAAAATAGAAAATAATACCAAAATCTCAATTTAATTTATGTGACTTTAGAATGCCGATAATTAATTTAATCATCAATCTGTATATTGTACAAGGAAAATTCTCTGCCCAAAACAAATTCATATGTTACTTAAATTAATTCCACAGTTTTGATATGAATTATATAGTCTATAACTATATAAATAATAATTCAACACACATAAAATTCGTAAATTTGTCTACACAACGAAACGAAACCTCTTTGTTATTGTTCCATTAGAGATTTTTCAATATATGGTATATACTGTGAGACTCGACTGTATAATAATTTTCAACAACACATATATTTGTATAAACGCTATTTAAATATAAAAATATTTTACGTATACCATAAATGTAAAAAAAAAAAACAAAGGTACTATATTCATGAAATACAAAATAATATAATAATCGCGTTAAATAAATCATTTTTATGTTATATATGGCACTCATATTTGTTATCATTATACATAAACCAACAGCAAGAAATAAAACTTAAACATATAATAATAATAATAATAACAATAATAATAATAATAATAATAATAATAATAATAAAAATCGTTCGGAATACATAAAACAAATAAATTTTCAAATAATCGAATTGAACCATATTGCTCACCCACAATCCATAAATTATATTGAATTATAATATATTCGTATATATATATAGTTTAGTATATATACATTTGGACTCTAATACTATATATATATATATATATATATACAGGATGTCCACAAGCGTATTCCTTCATATGATGAGGGACATAATTCTAAGTCGAAATGATTAAATAACATTTTTCGATTTGTTATAAAAAAAATTATAACACATTTTAAATCTCTACAAATTCGGTCTACTATAAATTTTCTGTATTTACCTTACTCTCGAAGTCATTGGTACTTTTTTGATGGACTGCGGCGAAAAAAATTCTTACGGCAGTATCTCGAAAACAGAGTCCTAAATAGAAAAATGTCATTTAGTAATTTCGACTTAGAATTATGTCCGTCATCATCACATTGAAGGAATTCGCATCGCTTGTCGACACCCTGTATATGAAAATATATATATATATATACATTACGCGTTATAACATCAATTCAATCTCACATATTGTTTCACATATATAAAATATATAAAAAAAATTTAACATTCAGAACAAAAAAAAGCCAGAAGTAACTTCAGGGCAATAATTCGTTTTGCTGCGAAAAACAAATAAAGATATTGGCACAAAACAAATTGAGTTTTCAGTGCTATTTTAAATTAAATAAGAAAGTAATCATCAGTTCGTGATCAATAAAAATATATTTATTTATATTACATATATTTGTAATAATATATATATTTACATATAAAATATGTGTACATTCATTTTTATTTATAATATTAAATGGGTTTCATTACGTATACACGTCTTGTATGCAACGAAATAATACATTATTTGTATAGATCGAATTTATGAGATTTTATTTCTGTAACATATACATTTGTTTGTTTGTTTATTTGTTATCCGTTTTATTTTTTTTTTTTTTGACTAAAGCTCTTAATATTTTAATATACCTAAGGCCGGTTTTTTTTTTTTTTTACAGAAATAATAAATATTAATTAAAAATCATCATTATACAAATCTCTATATATATATATTAGGTTGTCAACTATCTCCCTTCCGCCTTTTTGCTCTTTATTCAATGCTTTATAAAAAGTGTTACAGTAATCGGATTTAGTTCAAATATGCGCCGTTTTGTTCGATAATCTGTTTCCATCTAGACTGCAACTTCATAATACCTCCCTCGTAGAAGCCCCCCTCCTTATTTGCGAAGAACTCGGACAGCCACTTTTCACAAGCCTCTTTTGAGATCAACTTTACACCACCAAGGGCGTTCGCCATGGACAGGAACAGGTGGTAATCACTTGGCGCTATGTCCGGGCTATATGGTGGATGCGATAAAACCTCCCATCCGAGCTCCCGTAGCTTCTGACGAGTCATCAACGAAGTGTGTGGTCTGGCGTTGTCCTGGTGGAACACTACACCCTTCCTTTTGGCCAATTCTGGACGCTTCTGGTCGATCGCCTGCTTCAAGCGGTCCAGTTGTTCGCAGTAGATGGTAGAATTAAGCGTCTGGCCATATGGGAGCAGCTCATAGTGGATGATTCCCTTCCAATCCCACCAAACACACAGCAAAACCTTCCTGGCCGTCAATCCCGGCTTGGCCACTGTTTGGGACGATTCACCGGCCTGCGACCACGACCGTTTTCGCTTGATATTGTCGTATGTGATCCATTTTTCGTCGCCAGTCACCATCCGCTTCAAGAATGGGTCGAGTTCGTTCCGTTTCAGCAGCATTTCGCAAATGGAAATTCGGTCCATTAGATTTTTCACTGTTAATTCATGTGGCACCCAAACATCAAGCTTTTTTTTGTATCCAGCCTTCTGCAGATGGTTTAAAATGGTTTGGTGACTAACTCCCATCTCCTGGGCGATGTCACGAGATGCCACATGCCGGTCTAACTCGATGTATTCCATGATTTGATCGGTATTTGTCGTCACAGGTCTTCCGCCGGCTGGCTTATCCATGGTGTCGTTTTCACCGGCTCTGAATCGTCGAAACCATTCCTCCGCGGTTCGAAGTGATAGAGTACCATCCCCCAAAACACCATTAATCTCACGGAACGTTTCTCTAGCGGATTTGCCTTTAACGAAGGAAAACTTTAAAATAGCGCGAATTTCGGCGTTAGTGAACTCCATGTTTACACGTCTATAACTGTTGAACGCAATATCCAAACTAATCATACATAGCGTCGTTTTGTTTGTTATGTCAAGAGCTTTCAAATTATGTACAGTGTTGCCAGATACGAGCTCTGTAGCGCTTTGTACATAGCCGCGAAATTAAAAAGACAAAAAGGCGGAAGGGAGATATTTGACAACCTTATATGTTGTATGCGTATAAGCATGTGAAAAAGATAATTTTACCATTTCATTTGATCTGCTTCATTGATCATCAGAAAAAATAAATTTTATATGTTTTTTTTTTTATAAAAATAACAAAATATAATTTCGATTAAGTTAACTTCAATTAATCCTTTTAAAATTTATACACCATAGAACCATATATTAATTTAAATGTTTATTTAAAGTATTGTATTGTTGTGTAAATATATTGTTATAGATGTGATGGTGTAACAACGAGAACTAAAACTAACATATTCGAGTTATATTTATATACACTCCATTTCGTTTGTTTAGAGACACCGGAATATTTTCTTAATGGTCTCTCTCTCTCTGTTACCATAGTATGAATGAAAATTAAATGTTTCCGAAACATTGCTTTGTGCTTGTGTCGAACATGTAGAATTTTATGTCCAGCAGCATATGTAGATAGTGGTTTCAAAAGTATTGATTTTGATGGAAATGATAAAGTTCATGGGATGGGAAACCATCGTAAATAGTTGTGTTTTATCTATAAATAAAAAATCATATTCTGGTGGATTCAACTACTACACACGAATACGAGCAAGTGTATTTTTTTTTTTTTTGTATTATAGAATATACAAATGACCATAATATATTTTTTTTTGCCATGTATATGGACCACAAAATTTCGATTGGTTATTAATTTTCTAAAAAATAATCTTTGGATACATAATTTACCCAGTCTTTAGATTCACTGTATTTTGTATAATACTTTAGTTGTCTTTCATTTTATAAAATGTTCCGATACAAGTGAAATGGAGTTTATAAACGTGATACAATATAATATTGACATTTAAAGAATTTTAAACGATTCCATATTTAAAGTGTATATAAATAAGTATCTTGCATTCATTTATCAAACATTATATAGTATAAAATACAAAGAAGATTAATTGAATTTAACTTCTTGTAATAACAACGAATAGTTTAAAAATATACAGGCGAGTATAAACAATATTTTATGTATGAAGTGTAGGTATATTGTATATTATATAAATATACATTTATATGTAAACTAAAAAAATAAAAAAAATAAAGTGATATTGATGCGCACCGTAGAAAAATTTTAAATATATATACGTCTATAAAGAATATTATTCACAAGGCACAATATTTTCTTTCACTATACAATATATTCATACATAACATTAAAATTGAAAATAAAAATGATAGTATAAATTTTAAATTAAAAAAATATAGTGGCAATGTCAATGTCATCACTTTGTACTACTGACACTGACTGGCTACTATATATAAATATCATATACAATTTATTTTAACATTTTTATATTATATACTTATGTTGTATAGAAATACAATTGAATATTAACTTAAAAAAATATATAAAATAAATAATTTATATATGTAAAACATTGAATTGTTTGATGTCAACACAAGTATTTGTAGAGTTGTTTGTCGTTTCACGCCGTCCACGTATATTGTTGTGTATATCTAAAAACATATTTATATATCGTTTTTTAAATGAAGTGTTGAACATATCTTTTATTTGTTTACTGCATGTATGAGTAAATATCTTCCTTACAAATGTACATATAATAACTATTCAAATTATATATGCAGCAACTTATATTTACCGTATGTCGATAAAGGGTTAATTTATTGTTATTTATGTTTAAATGATATGTGTCAAACGATTATTTTGCATACAATAATATTTGGTTAGTTCTTTTATTTAGATTATATTTGAAAATTTTCATTTATATATGTTATATATTATATTTGTATCTGATACATCGTGAGTTTTATATAAATTACATATTATATTTATGCAAGTTTTTACTATTATTTACATTTTTAAATATTTTCATATATAAATAAAATTTATTTGCTTAAAGCTCATGGTACAGTAAAATAATATTATCAATTAAAATTAAAAGTGCACAATGCATAAGATTTGTAATTTATATTGGAAAATATTACTTGTGTAACAATTCCAATTTGAAATTCTACAGTTGGGAAAGAAAAGATTCTAATGTTTTCAGTGGCACGATATATTATGTTATAGAAACATATTCAATATAACTACATGGTGTTCAAGAAACTTTGGAAATAATTAGAAGTTAAGTTTTACCACACGAACATATTAATCGGATAATGTTTCATGATTTGTTTCGATCGATGAGATACACCTCTGCAGCAGGACATTGATTTACCAGTCATGAAGATAATTAAACGTTACAGGACGTGTACTAAATTACGTTTACATTTAAAAATTGTTAGAAACTAAATGGCAGGGACAAACGTTTGAAGAGCGTTGGTTTAATTCTAAGAACTACCTGTTTATTGTACGTTCAACTATACGTAGTTTATAGATTTTATCAGTAGAAGGAAAAACAAACAAACAAAAAAATTTTGTAAACTGGAATTTTTTACTTTCAATATTTTGTTTGCTGTTTTTCCTTCTGTAAATAAAATATATTAGTAATATAGTAAAAATCACGCGGACAAAGTCGCGGACATCGGCTAGCTTTATC
Organism: Bibio marci; assembly: GCA_910594885.2. Lineage (NCBI taxonomy): Eukaryota > Metazoa > Arthropoda > Insecta > Diptera > Bibionidae > Bibio > Bibio marci. Next base: position 37,466,266 of record OU343114.1, read on the forward strand.
AATAAGGTCATAAAAATCTATTTATACATACAAACAATTATTATTATCTGTAACATTCGTAGTTAATTCTGCATAAATTATAGTTATTGTTCTTATAAAAATTCGAATTCTAATGTATGATAAATGTTGAAATGCATAAAGTTTTGGATGTTGGCCAGGCAAACTGTGCTCGATTGAATTTCAATTTTATTTAAATTTCATAAAAATTCTTCATATTTATATTATAACTTCATTGTGCATATAAAATTTTAACGAGATTCGAATGCAAGCAATTTCCCAAAAATCGGTAATATACTTCAGTGAAAAATATTTTTAGCATTTTCTGCTATTTTAGAGAAACTTCTTAAAAATTATTCCATATAAAATAAATATAGTCCCATTAGAATAAATAAGAAAACATTTTTTTTAATTCTTTACAAAAGTATTTAATGTAAAATATCTAAAATTTAGTAGACAAAAAAAATTTTAGTTTTTTTTGAAGATACATAAAATTGTATTAAATGTATGTATAAATAAATATATAAATCCCTCAATAACTATTTAAATGTACAAAAAGTTTTTTCCTTTGTATCATCTAGCTATCTATATAAAATATTAACAAAAGATTGTATAAATTTATTTTATGAATTTAAAAAATTTGTCATAAAATATGCCGTGAAATTGCGAAAACAATGCAACGAAAAGGAAACGAATCAAACAAGTAAATAAACAATTTATTTATTCGTTGTACAAGTCCTTTACCTTTACCTTTATATAATAAAAAAAATAAAAGAAATCTATCACAGATTTGTTTTTATGTAGTCCTTTTTTCCTCCTTTTTGACATTATTTTTCATTTTAAAATAAAAAGAAATCCATAAAACGAAATCTAAACAATGTTTTTTTTAGATACGCGGACTTTAGATACGCGATTATAAAAATCACATAAAACTACCGACAAACAATGACTGTTTTAAAAAATATATTTGTACAGATATTTTAATTTGACATAGGTATGCAAATCGGTTTATTTGATTAAAACCTTTTCTTCTCAAATTTTTTGTTTTCTATATACTTATAACAATCTAAATTCTACAATATATAATAAGGTAATAATAGTAATAGTAATATTTAAAATACTACAAAAGTAACAAGCATACATACACAATAATATATGAAGTCTTTAGAGAGAATAAGATTCTTAGTAGGCAAATTGACCAAAGGTAAAAATCAATTGAAAAATCAATAATACCAAAGTATACTCTTATTATATAAAAAAAAAAAAAATTTTTTTAAGAGTTAGGTAACCCTTTTCAAAGTTATACAGATAAAATTGTATTATTGTGTATTTAACTAAAAAAAAATTCTTTATAAAATAAACTACAATATTTGTTAGGTGTAATTGTATTTATTTATTTATACAATTTACAAGTATATTTAACTCAATAATAGAATGATGCAAATAAAATAAGAATATGTTATGTGTGCTAATATTATAAAACAAATCCTTAGTTTTTTTTTTTTGGGTAAAAGAATTTTTTTTCTTTATTTGTATTGTAAATATAATGGTGCTGATATAAAAATGTTCAAATATAAAAAATGTTATCCTTTGAAAAGAATTTTTGAAAATTATCCTTTTATATTTACTTTTTTTTTTTTTATGTTACGCTTGAGCCACATCAATTGTAATAAATCAATTTATTGAAAAATTGATATAGTAAAAAAAAAGAGTTGTAATTCTATTCTTTTTTTTTTTCGTTTTCATTATCCTTTTATATTATTATATCCTTTAAGTATATTATAAATTATTTGCATATATATATATATATATAAATTTGTATGAATGCAGCTTTTACATTTAAATATATCATTATTTACAATAATACATATTAAAAATACAATATATATAGTTTAAGATTAATGCCCAGTTAAGCATGCGATTCGGCACGTGTATTATATTTTTAACTGAAACATTAACAACAATATACACACTAAATAACTAAACCAAGTTGCTTCAACAAATTAGGAAAAGGAGCAATTTTAAAAATTATAGTGAAAAATTGTACAAATTTGTAATAAATCTACTATCAACAAAACTTGTGTGTTTTCATTATAGCAATAATTTTTTGAATATAATTAATAATTTAATTGAATTTCATTTTTCGCATTGAGCTATAATCAGTTTTTAGTCATACAGAGACTTCCTTATAAATATATATTATTCACCGACATTATACGATAAGATCGTTGTGTCCATGTAAACAAGGTAAATAGTGTTAACCCATAAAAAAAAATTATTTTTTAATGAATATTTTTGACACTGACTGTATTTTATATACAATACAATTGGTTACTTTATGTTTTTTATATATTATATAATAAAAAGATATAAACGATAATTAAAATGTAATAAATAAAAGTGTACTCACCAATTCACTTTTTCCCAAATTAGCCGCAATAGCGACGAGCGGGTAACACACGAATGAATATTCTGCACACACAGTACAATTTGCAATTTCATTTCATAAATAACAAAATTGAACCACGAGACACATTTGCTATAACGAAAAAGAGAAAAAAAAAGAAATAAATTAATGTTAATATTATTATTATTAATAGGTAAATTTAAATAAATATTGTATCAAATCAAATTAAATATATTTATTTTATTACTTTTTTTCAAAATAATTTGGTACAATTTTAAATATAAATACAAAAACGCAGCAACATGAACAACTAATATACAATAACAACAACAATAAATGCTATATAAAAATTTCGGTGGCCGCGGCGTCACACAACACATAATCACGCTTTCTTTTTTTTTCTGCGCATGCATATAGGAAAAAATCAATATTCAATTATTAAAAAACTAAATATCTATACCATCTTTTCCAATAAAATTAATTATTGAATAAATTGATAATTATTGTAAAACAAATAAAATAAAAATAATTAAAACAATTACAATATTTTAATATTTTAATGTATAAAATATAAAAAAATGAGGTGCAGCGCATTTACCCATCAATAACATACAAGGGAAAAAGAAATTTAAAATTTATTGTAGGCATTTTTTAAACACACACTGACACTATCTAAACACTGTGATAATATATGGAAAATTAAATTAAATAATATTAAATATTAATATTCTGTTTATAAATTTAAAATAATTAATTATCTACTTTACACATTAATTATTAATAATAACATAATTAAAAGATTAATAAGCAATTTTTTTTTCCTATATTTTTCCTTTACTATAATGTGACTGCAAAAAGCAAAACAAAAACTAGCAATAATAAAAAAATCGAAATAAAAAATGTGACATAAAAAATTGATGAAGAAAAAACAATTGAATTTATTTCGACTATAATAAGAAATTCGAATTTATTTTTTATTATTATTATGGATAACAATAATTTAACGAATTTTCAAATTTAAAAATTGCTCTTTTTTGAAATTTATTTCAATAGATGTTGTCACTTACGTTAAATGATAATTTAATAATTTGATGTACTTTTACATAGTAATGCAATTTGCTTATAAAATAAATTTATCGATTTTGATATTATTTAATATTATTTAAATTTTTGGTATTAGATAATTTTTAGTTTTACCTTGTTATAATTGAACCGCACTTCTCTCCATATATATGGTGTGTACCAGGCAAGACTGTGAAATGTATGCACCCGATATCGATATAAAATATAATAAATTTATTAAGCAAAATATGAGTTAAAAAAAAAAAAAAATGTAAAGGTTATGGTGTTAAATAAAGATGAGAACGAAAATTTGGTCTAACAAACAATTTTCGTTAATTTGGTAATAGATTAAATAAATTAAAAATATTGAAATTATGTAAAATATATGGTAATTAGGAATAAAACAAAAAAGAATGCAATCAATATGTTTGAGAACTTCATTTATGTTGTTAGGGTAAGGTATGACTACATATATATATTAACACTATAGTCTACAAAACATATTGCGGGTATGTAACAAATATGATTCTGTCCTGTTTTGAGTAATGTTCGGCTCAATTCAACAAATTATTGTGGTTAGAGATCTGCTGTAAAGTTTTCATTCGATTTCATTGCACATCAGTTAAGTATCCAAACCAATTTTGGAAAATTTCTACAAACAAAATGATGACGATCGATTTGTGAGGCTCATTTTATTAAATTTAAATGATGTTTTGTCCATTTGCAACAAACAAACAAAAACAAACATGAAAAAAAATGTCATATTATAATTATGCTTTAAATGCAGGTATAGATGTATAATATATTATTATATAATTTAACAACTTATACTAAAAATAGGATGAATTCTGGATTATATTCATACAATTCGAAAGGTGTATAGTTACACAAATGTGTTTTGAACAATTATTAGCAATCGTGCTGATTTTTTGTCCACAAAAAATAAATCAAAATATATATTGAATGTCTCTGCAGTCTTTTAAAGAATAACCGATGTCACAATAATCCATCTCTTATTTTATATATTTGCCTACTTCATATCAAACCACCCACGCGTTATATACACAAAGAGAAAGTATACACACACATATATATATATATATTAAAATTATCTGATTAATTATAAACTCGTGCTAAAATGATTATTCATTATATAATTAAGATATAATTTAAAAAATTTAGCATATAATATCTTATATGTATAAATCAACATAAAATTGTATTTTATATTACACCCATCATTCAAAAAAAAAAAAATTATATATAAAATAATATAAAATCAAGTCTTAAAAATGTCATTCATTGTAAAAATATCACCATCATTTAATTGCACACTCGCATATATACCAAATTATTCAGTAAATCTTTTACACATGTCTTTTGCATATCCTTATATTTATTTTACAATGAATAAATTGCACATAATCACACGCATTGCTTAAATATTTTTTTTAAATATCGATCTTTTATTTTATATACTCAGGCATTTTCATAATATACCAATATAATATAAATTTTTTATAATGTTATTACGATGATAAAAGTATTGCAATTCGCATGTTATAATGATAAATGTATATTTATTTATTTAAAATTAAAACATAAATTAAAATAAATAACAAAAATGTGATGAAATAAGTCTTAAATTATATTTTATAGTAACATTTATGTTGGCTTATTATTAAATACATTTTATATCAATGTATATATAAATTTGCAAATTATATTAATAATATCAGTGTGTACATGAAAATCTGTCCTATAATTAAGAAAAGATACACCATAAAATATGTATTGTATATACATAAAATATATTTGATTGAAGTGTTATCAATTTTATTACCATTCCGTTTTATATTTCTGAGTTGATAAGTATAAAACATGACAAAATAATAATACTTTCGTGTACATAATAAAGATTTATCCACATGCAACAAGTATATAATTTATATATATAACATCAAATTTTTGCTAATCACTGTAGATATATTTATATATCGATGTGCGTGTGCGTGTGTGTGTTTGTGTTTATTATTTAAAAAAAATAATTTTATTATATTTAAACTTTGTTGCAACCAAAAATAAAAAAATTTATAAATTGTGTAGACGTACACGACTTTATACGTATATATATTTTTTAAGTATAGAATATACAATAAATCTTTAAACTTCCGCATGCATTAAAAACACACAGCATCTCTACGTTGTGATGATTATTTTAAGGCAACATAATAAATTTTATATACAAATTATATAATGTGATTGATATTCTGAACAAAAAAAAAAAAAAAAACCAAAAATTTATGATACAAAATTGGCAGTACCACCTATACAAAAATGTTTAACATCGAAAAAGAATAATTAGTTTACATTTTATTATTACTGCAATATGTAAACAATGTATATAAAAGTATTATTAACAGCGGCTAATACACAACAATGACATTTACATATTACATATACACAGTCACAATTTTCAATATACATATTAATAAAATATAACGCATTATAAAATTTAATTGAGTTATAAATAGTCGTCGATCTCTAGTACATAATATAAAACATTACAATTTTCATATTAAATCATATTAAAATTGTAACGTAAAGTACGAAAAGAAATGTTTATTCTATTTAGACGGCCGTCACATAGATTAAAACAACTACAGCGTAACGTTCTATACTAAACGACAGTTTACATGCGTAAGGTCCGACAGGTAGTATATTAACAAAAATTTTATTCTTTATATGGAACACTATGGCAAAAAAAGGTTTATGTTGAACAATCCAGATATTTTTAAATGAACAACGTAGCTGTAGTAAGTATATATTTTATATTAAATAATAATACTGCGGGCAAAAAAATCTGGATGTGTTGAAAACCAAAAAAATTTCTTATGATAATAATTGGAATTATCGTCAAACTTTATTGATTTGATTAATTGGAAGATTGACGTGTAAATCGATATCGAAAATCTCTTTCATTGGAATTTGATTATTGACTTCTCCGGTTTTGTATGAGTTTTAGTAGATTTTTTAAATATAAATAAATAAATAAATAAATAAAGATCTAAAAGGAATATGTAGCAGAGATATCGTAGGGATACTCCTTGTATATAATACTCCTTGTGTATAATACTAAAGTAAATTGCAATTTGTTTGTTCATCAAATAACAAATAACTTAACTAACAACTAACTTAACTAATGTCTACACACACACACACAACACGAATACTATTGACTATTCATCATCATAATCATCGTCATAATATTTATGACAGTTATGTTACTCCGCAAGAAACATATGGAAATGGTTCGATTGCCTGCAGACTAAAAATTCTACAGATATCTCTATGCGTGCGAGATATTGTATATAGATATTGCGATGTCACTGATATGAAAGAAATATTATAGTTTTGTGGATATTGTAATATCGTATATAGATATGAATGTGTAGGATATCTACACATGCTATGTGGGCATTTGTGTTTCACGTGTGTGTTGACATACATTAACAATATTTTTAATTTACAGAGCTATGACGGGTAATTTTAGAATATATAGTAGGTATACTTAATTGAAGGACAAATTAAGGAGTTTTTCGTGTTATTCATTATACACAATAGTAAATCTGAATAAAAATTTCATCAAATTTGGATATTACTTGTATAAGAATAATACCATAAAATATTATTAGTTTGTTTGGCTAGGCTGCATTGAAATAATATGTTAAAATAATTTTTTTAATTTCTTTCAAATTATGTGCGAAGGTATATTGGCATATTTTACCACTTTATGTTCGGCATTGTGATTAAACGAAAATTTATATATATTTTGGGTTATACTATTTAGAGATTTTTTTTTATTTTTAGATTTCATAAAATTAGGTTGAGAAATTGGTTAGGTTTCTAGGATGTCATAAAAAAAAAATTAACATTTAGTTATTCTATTTACCAGAATTTCATTAGTATAACCACATTCACTTTCCATCCGTGTATCGATGGTTGGTTGAATGGTCAATGTTATCACGTTTTTGCGGTAACAATAAAGTTAACCCTAGTAAAAATGTGTCCGTAATTTGAAAAATGAAGAAAATTCCTGTGGAAAAAATTCACATATTTTCCATGGAAAACAAAAATTGGAATTTGTCCAAAGAATGTCCATAGATTTTCCATTTAATATAATAGTATTTTATTTAGGTCAATTGAAATATTTGGATTGTCAGGCAAATATGTCCAACATATATCCGGGCGGTATTGTATTCATAAATAATTTAATTAATTATCCAAGCCAGTGTTTCAAATTTTGTATACTTCGCTTATTTAAATATAATTCTAACTCTTTTTAATTTATTTTCCAAATTTTTAAACCATTAAGCAACTCAAATCGATATATTTCCGAGGAATTTTATAAGACTTTTCATGGATTTTATCTGCGGTTTTTTGTTCTTATTTATTACAAAAAAAAAATGAACAATTGATGAATTTTTGCCATCGTTCTTGCATAATATTCATTTCGTGCTCATAGAACTTGTCTGGTCTATCGGTAAAAAAACTGAATCAATCATTGTCATAAGAAATTTATTTATTCTGCTAATACGGACAATTCACTGGTATTACTTGCCAAAATACAAGGACGATCCAAATATATTTCTGACAAAATCCTTGAATCTGCTCACAAAAAATATGAATAAAAATTCTATGCCTATTCTATGGAATAATAGCAACGAGAAATAATTCTAAGAAGAATCCATAGAAATTATCATCGGAAATATACGGATAATCCAAGGACATTTTTTATAAAAATCCATGGACAGGGTTGCACTAATCATATAAAATTCTGGCGGACATCCGTAAGAAATCCATAGATATTTTGCTCGGATTGAACCAACTACATATAATGCGGAAATTTTGCGGACAAACTACGGACAGTGTTACTAGGGAAATTATGGTTTGGTTATCAATTTTGAAAAATGTTATAAAATTAAAAAAAGTAGAAAAATCAAGATAAGTAATAGAATGTATGTTTGTAAAATATAGGACCAAAAAAAAAAATAAAGAAAAAAGATAAATTATTATCATATTTTCTTCCTGCTAAAGGCCAGGATATAATTTTTATTTAAAGTCTAAATGGATTGATCATGATTGTAATTTTTCATATATTACATACATTCATAAATAAAGTGTATTGAGTATTTCCTTGCTAGGGGCTACTGAAAACAAATCCTAAGCTGAATGTTTCTTATAAATACTCAATAAAACTATATATATATATACAATAAATGGAATATATTTTTTATTAAATAAATATATATGTGTGTGAAGTTTTTGTACAATACAATCAAGTTTACCTGATCTTTCTTCTCAACAATATCTTTTTATATTCTTATTATTATTATTCTTATTCTTATTATTATTATTATTATTATAAAACTCGTACCTTTGTACAGAAATATCATACCAGGTATATAAATAAAGTGTATTTTCAAATAAATATATATATATTATTATCGGAATTGTTTATTGTGTTCATACAATACACATAGAGTAATATGTTCACATGTTCTTATGATGGGAATTGAAAAAAACGCATGTAAAAAAATGTTTTGTATATAATAAATAAAATAAAATCGGGTATATGTACCAACACACATGAAATTGAAAAATATTTACAATAAATGTATCCGTATGTACGAAAAAAGTGTGCATAATAATAATAATAAAAAATAAAAAATAATAATCATCAACAGTAAAAATAAAAAATAAAATATGAAAATAATATTTTTCAATTACGCGACGTTAAATGTTAATATTTTTACGTTTTTTATTTTATACATTTTTATTTTTATATTAATATCTATAGAAATGCATATTTTATTTTTCTTATATTATTTGTACACAAACTAACTATGTCTTAATCAATGAACGGATGCATAAATAATATATATACGAAATCAGCAACTTTCAAATTTATCATAAAAGTTATCCGTATTATGGTTTTATTTTTTTTTTCCGTTTTTACTTTTATCATATTAAATGGCAAAGAAATAAGATCATCAAATATTGCATATCATATAATAAATATACTAAAAATATTAAGATATCCTCATTTGACTAATAATATGCGGCTATTGAAATATATTATTTTTTTTTTTTTGTTTATGCTGATTAATACAAAACGAAATAAATAAATTTATCATCATTATTATGATTATCGGGGAACAAAAATAAAGGTAAATATTAAATAACAAAATGAAAAAAGAATTATAAGATCTTTATTTAAGAAATCGATTGACATTATGCATTTTTAGTAAGAACGTCGAAAATATTAAAATATTTTTAGTGTTTTACAATTTATGATGAGGCCTCTGTTTGTTTCAAAATGAATATTTCTTTATTTTTATTTTATTTTATTTATTTTCATTCTACTGATGAGACCACCATCAAATTTTTTTTAATAACTTTTTAGTATTAAAAAAAAAAATTCATAAAAATATGGTTATTATTTTATTTTTTAATAATAATAAGTTTTTTTTTTTTAAAAGGATACCCTTTTTTTTATACACTCTCACTCTTGCTTTTTATTTGTGATGTTATTAATTTTTTTTTTATTATAAAATTATTAGAATGAATATCATTATTTTATTATTAATATTTTTAAAAAACAAACTAGTCATTATGTAGTAAGTAATTTATTTTGCTATATCCCCAGCAACAATTTGTTCGTACGTTGAAAAATGAGGAAAATTGACGTGGAAAAAATTCACATTTATTTTCCATGGAAAAGATATATTGGAATTTGTCCAAAGAATGTCCATAGATTTTCCACTTAATATAATATAATTTTATTTAGGTCAATTAAAATCTTTGGATTGTCAGGAAAATATTTCCAACATATATCCGCCGATATTGTATTCATAATTTATTTCACCAATTTTACAAAACAGTGATTCAAATATAGTATATTTCGCTTATCTAGCGATATAATCCTCACTCTTTATAATTTATTTTCACAATTTTTAAAACAACCGCAGCAACTCAAATCGATATATTTCCGAGGAATATTTGTAAGACTTTTCATGGATTTTATCTGTGGTTTTTTGTTTTTGTTGTTTATTGCAAAAAAAAATGAACAATCGATAAATTTTTGCCATCGTTAGGGCAGCTTATTTATTCCGTGCTCATAGAATCGGTCTGGTCTATGGGTAAAAAACTGAATCATCGTTATAAGAAAATTTATTCTGCTACGACGGACAATTCATGGGTATTGCTAAAATACATGTACAATCCAAAGATATTTTTGTCAATATCTGTGGATCTGCTCACAAAAAATATGAATATAAATTCAATGGATATTCTGTGGAATAATATAGCAACGAGAAATACTTTTAAGAAGAATCCGTAGAAATTATCATCGGAAATATACGGATAATCTAAGGACATTTTTTATAAAAATCCGTAGACAGGGTTGCACTCATCATAAGAAATCCATAGATATTTCCACTGATTGAAACAACGGACTACTACATATAATACGGAAATATTGCGGACAAACTACGAACAGTGTTACTAGGGATTTAATGTATTTTATTTCAATCACATGCGCGAACATGAGTTTTATTTATTTATTTTATTAATTTTATTACATAATATATTAGTGTGGTATAGAGATAAAAACAGGATCTGTCTAATTTATTATAGTGTAAAAAAAAAAAAAAAAGCATTAATTTAAATTTTGATGAAAAGGAAATGTCCATCATTTCATTTGATAATATAAGTAAAAATAATAAATGAATAAATCATAGAATTTTAATATAACATAAAACTATGTATAACTGTGTGTATAAATCGAATTCATTAAAACATTTCTGTGTTAGTTTTTAAGTGCAAGACAGATTGCTTGCTGCGTATACTTTGTTTCCTAGAGTTAACGCAGTGCCTACACAGTATGTTTCATTTCATACGAAAAAATTCGGATGTATTATGGAAATCAAAATTTAAACTACCACGTACATACTTTAAATATTCATTACATTTAACATTTAACTGGTGATGAAATTCATCTATAGATATATATTAACAAATTTATATAGAGAAAATGACAAATCTAATGATATTTTCGACAGAAAATCGATTCGTATACTCACGGCCTTAATTATAGGATAATGTACAATAGATATTAAAACTATTACCAAAAGATAGAACAACGCTTCGTACGTATCAGCCAACATGCCTCACGATCTGTATCGAACATATTGCATAAGTAACATTTTTCACTTATTTTGTTAGTGTATAGAAAAGACACGACATGCAACATGTTTCCATTCTGTATCACGTCTTTACATTAAAAATATTAATGTAATTAAATTCTATATATTGAATATTTTAACAAATAAATATTTTCCAATCAATTAACGTGCGCTTTGTAAAACTGTGTGTGTGTGTGTGTGTGCATAATTATTTAAACTGAATTCATTTGAAAGGTACAATTCACAAAAAATAAATAATAACAATAATAATAATAATAATTTATATTTTTTAATGTATTCATCGAACTTACATTTTTCACTCATCACTCATATATTATATTTATTTCATTGTGCCTTTCCATTTTTTTCTTTTTTTGTCCAGGATCATTAAATATAATAATATTTATTAACCCTAAAGGGACATTTTGTACCAGTAATATTATATATAGTTAAACGAAAGCGCACAATGTGCATATGTAATGTACATTGAATACATGTGTGTATGTGTGTATAATAAACATTAAAAATTATATTATTCTGTTTATTTTTAATTAATATAAGCATTTATTTGATAAAGTACAAAAGATTAAATGTATATACGTAAAATCCACACACAAATACGTTTGCCAACAGCAAAATTAAGTTGTTACATCTTACGTGTGTAACTTAATTATTTATAAATTGTTATTTTTATATGAATACGCTTAAGTTATTATTATATTAATAAGAACATGTTTTAGAAGAAGTATTTTATATGTGCAAGGAGATCCAATTTAAGGTATAGGAAAAATCTGTAAAATATATTTAGGAAGTTATGTAAATTTGTCAAAATAAAATTGTAACTTTAATAATTATGTACGTGCATACAGTCAAAGTTCACCCGTATTATAAATTATAAGTACCAACGATTATAATTAGAAAAATCGTTCTAATCTATTAAAACTATCGATGTACAACTGTTTTTGTTAAACGCTCAATTTTTCGAGAAAATTTATCTTGCAATACACAAGCTCCCGCATAGTTAATTACTTTCTCTCTATTCCCAATATAAAATGTATATTAATAAAATGATAAAGAAAAATTATTAGAGAATCAGAAAAATCGCATGTATTTACACGGGCAATTAAATTAATGGATTGGAAGTATTACTGTTGTTCAACCAATTTTCTCAATCCAACGAGAAAACATTAAAATCAAAGTTAGACAATGTCAAATTGTTCTGTCCTTTTCGTATGAAACGCAATATCACCATATCTCTACTTCATATAAGTTTTGACTGCTATTCATCAACTTCCATCGTAACCGGTAACTCATCGCTGCACGCAATAAAAAAAAACTCAAAATTCGTATTATTTGTTATCGCAAGAGGATCGATGGAACTGTGGATAGGGGATGGTAATGTTAAATTTAAAAAACCCCTATTTTCATCTTTTGCTGCCAAACCACCAAATAAAAAATATAAAAATCAATCGCATGGAAAATATTAAAAAAAAAAAAAAAAAAATTAGGTTCGTCGCTTAAATCTTTTGTTTTTTTTTATAATATAGAAAGAAAATGAACATAATGCCACCGCAAAAAACCATTTTGGTTCAAATTTTCATAGCATTTTTAAAAAAACTTTACCCATTTTGTTTTGGTTTTCAATTTATGTAATAAAAATTTCAAAATTTGTATCAAAACATTTGTAGCGAACAAACAACAAGTTAGCTCATCTATTCATTATGGCAATGAATGATAAAATTAATTCAATTAGATGATCAAAACGAAAGTGAAAAGCGATTAAGTTTTCTCATTCATTACATTACATTCAATATGTTTTTTGATGTATATTTATGTTTTAACTTTAATAAAAGTTAACAATTCGTAGTCAACACGTGTTTAGTTTGTTGGGTTTTTTGAAACTATAATGTTAATTTGAGTTAAACAGACGATTCATTATATGTGGCACGAATCGTACGAAAAGTAAAAGATTATGAGAGAAACATATTAAGTGATTTAAATTGGTTTGCAGTTGGACATATATAAAATGCTTATACAGAAGAATGGCGGATGGATTACTGATTAAGGGCAACACACTCCTAATTCTTAATTGTATAAAATTGTTACTGCGGCGTTGTAAAAGTAATATTCTACAACAATCCATAACGCTTTTTTCGCTCAAATTCACAACTTTGCAAAATAATTCTAATACCCATAGGTAGTGTTAAACACCAAAATGTACATCAAGCCATTCCTTTGTTGGCGACAAAAGCAATTTTAACTTTATGCGACATTAACACTATATCAAGCGGGTTTTGAATTGAACAAAATTTTATTTTACATAATATTCAGAAATTTCCATCAAACCTATCGAAAAATTAATCAAAATAAAGTGGTTTCATCGCAAACATATGTCAGTTAATTTCAACCAAATATATATTCTATAATCGTTCAAGGTAAATCTCAAATTGGATCACCATTTATATTATGTATTTTGTTATATTTCAAATACATTCATTTATTTATAAATAATATATTATTGCTGTAATTAAGGATTTATACAAATTTACCTGTTAGGCATTACGCACTTCATGATTATTTTATCATTTTTCTTAAACTATCAAAAAATAAAATTTAACGCCGCAAACACATTAGAGTTTTATTTGTGTGGTAAAAAAAAAATTGAAAAAAAAAAACCACATACGACCTACCGCAATCAAAATAAATATATTATTTTCTTATAATGTTCGTGTTTTATATTAATGAAAGTATTTTACATGGAAAAGTCATATAAATATTTGATACGATGGGTAATTGAAAACCATTTTTTTGCTCCTTTTATGCTTTATATTATAGTTTTTGTAGATGTAACAAAAAAAAAAAAAATGCAAGTAAATAAGAGTGTAATTGAAAGGTCAATAACATTTTTGGCAACATATCAAATATATTTATTATATAAGTTTTGCACGGTTTTAATTAAGTTGTACAGGTTGTTATGGAATCGTATATCGTATCAACACACAGTGGCAATATGTTATGTTATAAAAAATTTCATATGTGTTTGTAAATATACAAATTAATTATATTAATTATTTACATATGAAAGCACAAGTAAAACAATTATTTGCACATAATTTTTAAACCACAAAAATAAAGAAAATAAAAACAAGTAAATTTCTTACCCGTGTATCATCTCGCCTGTGTGCTGTGTGTTTTAACCACAAATATGGATAAAAGTCATCGACACTGCAACGAAAAGAAAAAGAAAATAAAAATCTTTATAGAAAGTATAATAACAAAAAAAAAAAAAAATATTTGGTGTTTAAAAAGGATTTAGATATAAATTTAATTTAATACTTCATGAAAAGATTTCATTTCATTTTAAGAATTTATTCTTCAATATTTAATATAATTGAATGATTTTTTTTTCTCTTATCTTATAAAAAAGATATATTATTTATAAAAATTACTTAGCCATAATAAGTACATTAAATTTTTTGTAGTTTATTTTTTTGGTTCTCGAGTATTGAAGAAAAAAAAACCAAAAAAATTATAAATACATTAAATAATGTTTATTTTATAATTTTGTTGAAAAGCAAATAATAACAAAAAAAACAAATAATATGTTATGTGATCTGCTCAAGTGCAAGTTAATTTATTATAAAATTATTGTATTTATACTTTTATACTTATAATTTAGTTAGTTGAATTACATGTATTTATTTAAGTGGAAATAATTATTTCATAGCATGATTACATCTAGTTTAGTTTCGTTAAATAGGTAATTGCTTTAAAACGTATGCGTTTTTTTATAGTTTAATTGTTTTTTATTTTTCTATACGTACTTATCTATGATTATTATATGTTTGGTTTGGGATTCAATTAATTGTTTGTATAATTTCAATTGTCAATATAGCAATGATGTATTACCAATTTCAAAGCATACATTGAAATATTATCAAATATATTATATTTTTAATAATGTCATATAAAAGCGGCGGTTCGAAATATTTTTGATTTTAATTCTTTACTAAAAATGTTTGCGATATGGAATTCAAAAGTAAAATTCTTATTATATACAACTAATTTTTAAGATGAAATGTCACACATGCAGTTAATGTGAGTTAAAAATCATATAAACTGGGTATATAAATGTCAAATCTTTTGTTAATCAATTATCTAAATAGCCAATTCACATCTCACGTTAATTGTAATAAAACTAAAATAACTTGCACAAACTATTGTAAATGTGTTCACAAAAAACTTTTTCTTAACTTATAAAGATTTCACATGAGTTTTGAGGGAAATGGTGTTGAGTTTTGAGGGAAATGGTGATTGTAACACCATTTCCCTCAAAACTACTTATATTCACTATATTCTGTTCCCCTTACAATATTCCTCTAACAATACACACATTTCCCACCCTACATCCCGACTTTTTAAAATAAACTATTTAAAAAAAAAAATCCATATTTTTTCAGTAGAGTGGTGGGATTAATATCACAATTCACAACCCTAACAGCCAAAAGCTTGCGTCTAAAATAGAAATAAATTGGAGATGATTTTGTATACGGAATTATTGAACAATATTCAAAAAATATTTTAATATTATAATTTTGCAAGCAAGTAAATCTGACAATAAAGTTCCTGTACTAAATCCATGTGTCTCAAAATTAACTCGTAAACTAAATAAGTCATTAGACATTTTAATTTATAATATGCTAGACACACAGAAGATTTAACTAATTAGTTTGCTCACAAACTAATTCAGTAACTAAACTGGTGACACACTGGCAAACCATTAGTTTACTATTGTTTTGATATTTATTGTTGTACGAGAGTGAGAAAATTACAAATAGTTTAGTTTGTTTACATATGATTTTTTTTAATATTTAATATATTTATTGTAATTTATAAATCCGATGGTTCATTTTATTTACAATTAAACATTTAGTTAAATATTTTTAATAATAATAATATAAAATTATGGTTTAATTTCACAGTTTACAAATTCCAAAAAATAAATCGATTACGATTTTCATTTTTAATTATTGTAAATTAAATTAAATACTCACAAACTTTTGTCATTCAATTTAAATCAACTTTATTTATATTATTATTATTATTATTATTATTATTTATTATTTTATACTTGTCAATATAGAGTTTCAATTCTTTGTTATTGTTATTATTTGATAAATATAACCTATTTTTTTTATTTGTTTATTTATTTTGGCATTTAATTTTGACATTCGACACGGAATTCCAGTTCGAATTTCCTATATTTGAGAGAAACTAATTAGTTTCACACCAACTACAGACTTTTATTGTAGTTAGGCTAACTAAATCAATACACTACAAACTATTCGAATTTTTTCTCAAATTGGTTATAACTACAATTTTAGTTGGTTACCTCCTCTGTGTGTCTAGCATATAACAAACATCATCAAATTCAACGATTAATAGCATATATCACCCCAGTACACATCAATGAAAAAACTCACATTTTAAGAAAAATAAACATTTTTAAAAGCGCATGGATAAAAATTCACCAGAAAAATATCAAAAATTATCGGAAATATGTCAACAAAATGATTTTCGAATGCTATTATGTAGTGATGAGATAAAATTAAAAATATTATACAAACATTTGTTAACAAGTTGCATGTAGTGATGAGATAAAATTAAAAATATTATACAAACATTTATTAACAAGTTGCAAACCAGAATCATAAAATCTAAACAAAAATCCGATTAATTCTATAGAATAATATAAATTTTAAGAAAAACTATAAGATTTTGATTCATACACAGAAAATTATCAGAAAAAATTAATGGGCATTGTGAACCAATGAAAAATTGTAATTATACAAGCTAATTATAAGAATTCCTGTTGTAACTAAATTGTAATGAAATGTATATACTGCTTTAAGTATAATCAGTATAATTTGGGAACAAAGCGTCAAAGTGTCGAGTATAAAAGTTAACCATATTAAGCAATAAAAAAAAAACACAATAAAATTTTCAAAAATATTTGTTTGTTTCAGATCAATGTTCACTTTTTATATAGTTTTGTTGCATTTGATGGATATCGTTATCACTGAATAGTTGTTTTGCTTTATTTTGTTTCAAACACCACCACCATAAATCTTTAACACAGTTTTTGGTCAACATGCAATTGTTATAATGATAAAATTTGATTGAAAGGAAATAAATTAATGTCAATAAAGAGAGGACTTAATCTATTATTGTAGATGCATTTGTATTGATTGTTATTATATAGTACACAAATCATTTGATTTATTATAAGTAATTCGATTTAGGATTTAACACGTAAAATCATAAGGAGGCGGGTGTTTTAAATGAAAATATAAGAATAAACTGAAAAAAAAAAATTACTTTATTTAATTTAAAATTTTAGGAACTTTATTATCAGATCTTGTATTTATATTATAAATGAAGCTGAGAGTATCATAATTATTTATATTGTACCCAATATAATACACAGTTTTATCATTAATAATCGAATTATTACAATTGAAATATAAACGCAAATCAAATTTAAATTATAAAATCATAAATTGGTTACGGTTTGTTTTTTTTTTTTTTTTTTTTTTAAATTATATCCTTATTGTTTTTCCTTTTGAAAATTATATTTTAAAAAATATAATATTTTAAAATCTAACACATAAATAAGATATTACAATAAAAAGAATATAATAATTATTTATTAATAAATTATTATCAAATTAATTCGAAATATAAATGAAATTCTTTGTATATTAGAATGTCATTCGTTATACTAACGCAGTTCTATTGTTAAAAAAATCCATATGTCTTAATATCTATATACGGAATAAACGAGTACAGATACTCAAACTACAGGGGTCAAATGAAAACATATACCTGTATATTGTTGATGTTCAATGATGTTATTATTACCATATTATATTATTATTTAAAGACTGTTCGTATGGTATTAACTTGTATATGAATAAAAATAATAATAATAATAAAATAAAAGGATGTATCTAAATATATAGAAAAATACAATAGTTAAATTATTCGCGGTTCTTTAGTTAGTTAATATATGACTATAAAATATGAAAAATAAATAATATATCTTTCTCTCTGAATCGGAAAAAAGAACCAAAAACAAAAAAACACTAACCGAAAACAAATGAAATTTTTACATAAATAAATTTATTCATTTTTTATCGATAACAAATTATCAAGATTATTAATGTTAGAAAATAGAAAAAAAATTAACTAATATTACTACGAAAAGGTGTTAAATTATTGAAATTAAAAAATTTATTGAGAAACAAAAAAAAAATAAAAAAACAATAAATAAATAAAGTTCCTTATAAATTTTTTATTTTATTTTAATTTTTTTTTTGATAACGATCAATAAATAATGTATCTTTAAAAGGATAGAAGAAAAATGATTTATTTATATTGGATTCGTTTTATGAGGGCGATTCACATTTAAAGTATAATGAATTGTGGTGAAAACAAAAAGGATTTTGTTTTATATTCATTATTTTATTATACAATTTCATTGTATTCATTTTGTGTTTATTTTTTTGTTATTTTATTTTTAAAATAATATTCAAAATCGATCGATATTATGATCAAATTTAATATTATGATGCATTTTAATAAGTGATCCAATTTAAAATAACAAGATTTTATTCCCAGTTAATATATATAATATATGAGAATATTATTTTTTTTTAGGTTGTATCAATCAATAGTATTTTTTTTTTATCTCCTTTGTAAAAGAAGAGATAATAACAATCGATTATAGAAGTCCTGCTGAGAAAATATTATACATATAAAAATCGCCTTTCGGCTACTTGTATAATATATAAATATACAAATCTATATATATATATATAAATATAATGTATGGCCATGGCAATACTATGTACGCAGTTTATATAAAGTGTGGGAGGAAATGTAATGCGATTTTTATTTAAATATATTTTTATTGTATTTATTAATCATTTGTCTTATTTGCGTATTATTATTATTTCTTTTATCATTTCAACATATATAACAATATATAATTTTTGTTTACCTTCTTTCATTATTTCACATATTATTGTTTAAATGTAATCACATACTATTTTATAGATTATATACAAACAAATATAGATTCTAATAAAGGATGATTTAAGCACCATAGAGTGATTTATTTTTTTACGCTTTAATTGGATTTCTGACAGTCGCACTCCTTCACTTTTTTTCTTTCCACATTAAAACAACCATGTACACAAAATAATGGAGGATTTTTGTTAAAAGAAAAATTAATCCGCTGTAGGAAAATTTGTAGTTTTTAAGTAAACTGTCCCCTAATTTTTTTCCATCCATTATTTTCCATACACAAATGTGACTACTTTTAGTTGCAACATATTTTTATAATGGTTAAAAAATTAAAATTAAAATGTTCTTAAAACCCATAAGAATATATTGCCTATATATCACTGCTCTTTTCACATCCAACAATAGCACAAAGTTATAACACGACACCAACTTAATTGTGTTATAGGTAAGCTACTCTTTGTGTCATACATTATATCATAATATAATTTGCATTGTAAAATGTTTCCAAAAATATATGATTCTACCTTTTTCTACCTACCTGCAGACGAATTATGAAATAATATAATATATCACCAGTATTGGAATTAAGACATTTTAATGTAATAAAAGAATTTTATTTATTTTTTACTAGTTACAATACGAACATAAAATGTATTATATTTTTTTTCTGTATTGTAATATCACTATTATTGAATTATAACATTTTAATATAAAAAAAAAACACTCAGTAGCGAAGTTGCATAGGGCCGTTTTAAATCATGAAATATAGCAGGTTCAAATCCGCTATTTAGGAGATAGAAAATTTTTCGGTATTTATTTTAATAGAAAAATTTTTCTGCTGGATGACCATTTGTTCGTTGATGGAATAAAAAAAGAAAAACGGATATCTTTGAAAATATGCGGTGTTGCACGCTATTCAAAGATTAACAATATCTGCACACACATAACTATGGGCTAATCACCCATATAAAAATAATAGTTATTTGAAAACATCTATCTTTCGTTAATGTACAGTACAGTACAGTACACAATTGGTAAATTGTTGTATACTCCCATGCGCGGAGTAATTTACCAACTTGGTTGTAATGAACAGTTTATTAGATCACATAAAGCTCCACTTGGAACAAAATATGACTTAAAAAAAAAAAAAATATATATATATTATAAAAGAATTTTATTTATTTTTTTCTAGTAACAATACGAACATAATTTGATTGGTTCATCGACTTTTTGTTATAAAAAAAAATAAAATACAAATGCATTATATTTTTTTTCTATATATTAAAATAATTTACAAATAACCGAAACAAAAATTCACCATTATCAGCAAATACCATTGATATGATGATATTCTATATACTAAATTTTAGTAAGTAATAAAAAATTATTAAATATTATATATATTAAAATAATAATCGGCATAATCTCTTTTAATACTTTAATAGCACGCCTTTTAAAAAAATCAAAATAATATATATTGTATATAAAAATTGAATAGACCATAATAATATCAGGTATAAAAACGTGGCACGTACACATTTTTGCATATTACATAAATCAATGACATTTTTATATTTATTAGTTAGTCTGTGCGTATATGGTATACTAAAATGTAAGTATTATAAATAAATACTCCTACTAGCAGCTACTGTTAAATTCATTGTATTTAACAATTCAAAATAATATATTAGAAAAGCCGACCTACCTAAATTTTATGTTTTCTATTATATGAGAATATATTATGAAAAGTTATAATATTCTTATAATATACATAAATTGTTAAAATTTAAAGAGACCTATCTTCCTTCCGGTAACAATTCATTTTTTTTTTGCCTTCACTTTATCTTATAATAAATGTGAGATATTTCAAACTAAACAACATTTTTTATATATAGAATATTTTAAGAAAACAAATATTACAAAAGCGACGATAAAGAAAGGGTTATTTTATATTTTCAATATGTTTAACTTATAATAAATATATATAAATGTATCTACCTAACTATAACCCACTATTATATAGCTGCATTGTAGATACAACATAAATAAATTGTGTGCATAAAATTGTGGTTTGTTGAATTAACAAAAAAAAAAGAAGAAAAAAAAAGGGATTTGTAAATATTTGAATAACAATTAATATATATATAATATTTATATGACAATATGGTGAAATCAGTTTGAATTTATATCGATAGATGATGAGAAATTGAACAATAACAAATAAATATGTAAATGCATGTATAGCATTTATAAGCTGACAGTAATTGAGGTAGGAGGAGGAGAAGGAGATAAAAAAAAAAACATTATTTATGTCTATCTATAAAGAGTTTATACCTTTTATAAAAATATCCTTTTTATTTACACATTTTTCTCCTTTATTTTCTTCTTAAATCCTTAAAATGTATAATAATTTATAGTTTTTAAATGATGTATTGTGTAAATAATAATAAAAAAAAAATAAATATGATATTTGATATACGTGGAACAATTTAAAAAATAGGGATTCCCCAATATACTTTATAATATTTCGAATATCTTATAAAAAATACGGTAAAATTGATTATATAATTTAATTAAATGTAAATTCTTAAAATAGCGTGAGATAAAATTGAAATATGAAATAATATACTTTCCGGAAGATATTATAGATTATAGCCATAATAATTGTTAGTGCGCTAACAGCTTTAAATGCGATGAGATTAGATGTTTATCGTCATTAGAAATTATTCGTATTTAAACATTTAATTACTATTTACTTGAACACAAAGTATAATTGCAATATGTTTCTTTGTTTTTGTGAAAACAAACGTAACTTTTTTCATGGACATAAAGTTATTCAATAATATATTGTCCATTTTTTTGATGCCATTTGGTTCAATTTCAATTAGAAACAAAATTAACAAATTATATAGGTATTCAGTATCTTGATCGTGTTCTGTATACCATATAATTTAATTCAGATCCTGTAACCTCATCTGGGTATCATTTTGTGGCACTTCATAAAAACTGTAAATATAATTCATTTCTTAATTTTTAGTACGAAATTATTTATTACCTGCGTATGGCAGACTACGAAGCTATAGGTAAAAGTGACATGATTTAAAAATAAATTTAGATATATTACTTTGTTAAATTGTATTCAATTTTACAATCTATTATTATAATTATTACATACATTTATTCAATTTTCATTATGTTTGAAAAAAAAATCTTACCGCACAAGCCATACGCATTATTCATTATTAAAGTTTGTTAAAGAAAGATGTGTATTATGTGTGTAACAATATGAAAAACCTCCGGTCGAAAAAGATGCATATGAATTTTGAATAGATTTTATTTTATTGCAACACACATCATAATGTTAAACCAATTTCAAAAAAAAAAAAAAATAATAAAAACCACATTAAAAACATTTCTATTTTCAATATAATTTTGATTATCATCTTTTCTTTACTTTTGACAATAGAAATCTATTATTAAATTTAAGCTTCATTTAATTGAATTATGTAACAAGAAATGATAGTCTATTATTGTTATTATTATCTGTGCTATATATCTATATATTTATCTATACATGTCTACTACATCTGTATTTACTATTAACGTACATTCATTTATCCTTAACTAATATTTGACACAACATGTCAATTTTGTTGACCGCAAGTACAAAACAAATAAGAAAATAAAAAAAAAATCACATATTGAATTTATTACTATTATTAGTATTAATGTGTACTATTTATTTCCTATACATGGTACTATTATTATTTTCAGTGCACAATATTCAATTTGTTTTGTATCATATATTGAATAGAAAATTTTCCATTTGTTTGTTGGGCCTGCTGGGCCATTACTCTTACATATAACTGTGGGTCTTTAAAAATAGAATACCTGTATTTGTACAATACATAAATGATTGTTTACCTTTTAAATTCATTGAATCTATACTAATACAGTGGACTCCGTCTATAATAAATTCTGTAGTCAGTAAACTTTGTATGTAATAAACTAAAGAAATGCATGTATACCTAATCTGTGTGTAATAAACATATGCATTAAATTAAAAATATAATAAATTATGAAATTAAAGGTTACGGTTAACATATAAACCATATTAATAACAATTCGAAAAACTGATGCAATTACAAGACAGTTACCATAACAACTGAATTTAATTAAAAACAATATTAATTATTAACCCGCCGTCTCTTCTTAACATATTGGATTGCAGAACTTACATATCTGCTGCGGTGAATTTAGAATGAAATTTAATAAATTGGAATTTAGAAATAGTTTATGCAGATGAATACTAACAATAAGTTATATTGAAAGTATTTCTATACTGATTTGATTACAAAACTGACTAATGTGCACATCGAATGAAATCCGATTTATATGTGATTCGATTAAATAATATTTCATAGTTCAACTTCAAGACAGGTACCCAAAGTATAGTTCTATTAACCTGCGTGCACTCAACTAGACCATATGACCATATTCAGATATGTAAAATTTTGGTTTTCTCAATAACATTTTCAGTTTGTTTCTGCCTGACGTATAGAACACACGGATTGCACTGTATTTATTTTATATAAAATAGCGTGTGTTACTATAATAATAAAATGTAATTATACACATGTGTTTGAATATTATATAAATTTATTGATTACAAAAATAAAAAAATAAAAAATAAACAGGATAAAGTAAAGGAAACATAAAAAAAAAAAAAAAATTGCAATGACCACTGTGTGTGTCGGAAGGATCAGTCGGTAGATTTTATCATTAAAAAAAATAGAAAATAGGATCATATCAATTTTATGTGTGGTAATTTCATTTATTATATTACATATTATTATGTTTTTTCTTATACTATTTCTATATATATACACGAAAAAAATCTCTTTGTGGGCATTTGAACTTAATGGAGGAGGAAGAAAAATCATATAAAAGTATTTAAAATGAATGATTTTGTTAAAAATGATAATACAACAAAAATGTGGTTAAATATAGATTTAAAATAAATGAAATAATATAATATAACGTAATATATAAATTCATTTAAGGGTAGAGGTGTAATTATTCGACATAAGTGTGTGAACAACATTCGACGTGCTTAAATATAATAAATAATTAATATCAAATATGAATTACGAAGAAATATGCTATATACAGTGAGCCATCATTGCAATATATAAACGTAGAGTATGTGAAAAAAAACCATTACTATTACTCTGATCTATTGTGTAGTTTTTGAAGTTGATCGCGATACACATTCGCAATAAAGAATAATAATGTCTATGCATACAACCTATATTGTCTGTGCACTTCTATAGGCATTAATAAAAACAAAATTACAGATCTATTGATGAATTGATAATAAATCTCATACGAAGGTAATCTACCAAACTAACGCAGAACACAAAATCCATATATAGACGATCCGTCGCAAAATTACAAATGATCTGTTATTGGCTCAATGAATCAAAGTTTTACAAAGTGTTATGAATTGTAAAATGTTTGCTTTTTTACGAGCCAGAACAATATAAAATATTGGCACACTGAAACAATCTGAATGAGAGCAGCATAGGATCATTTACAATGACAAAAAATGAATTAAAGAAAAGTTAAAAATATGATCCATTTCAAATATTTTATTGAAACTATACAATAAGTAAGACTATAATACGTAGGAAACTTGTTATGTTATCAAGTGTCGAATCATGTCACCTCTACCCTAGCGCATATTAATATTTACATTGTGCATAAAATATATATTTTCCCACACATTTTGTCTGTACAATACAATTCCATTCGATTTTATTATAAAAATATTGCATATTTGAAAAAATCATATTGTAAAAAAAAATTTATTTCAATTTTAAGATAGTTTTTATTTAATGTTAAAATTTATAATCTGCATTCAATTTTATGGTTTATTTTTTAAAAATATGAAATTACAATCAAAAATAAATGGAAATGTAAATTATGGTACGGCGCCGCCATCGTATATGGACGAATAAAAATATATAAAATATATGATAATTTATAAATATTATTTAAGTGTTATATTTATATATTAAAATATGTGATATTGTGACAATTCAATGTAAAAATATATTACACAAAAATTTGGACGCACGTATGTGTACCGTAAAACGGGGTGATATTTGAACAATATTGAACTTTTTCGGATATGTCTTCTGTAGCAGAAAAATGAAATGTTCATTTATTTTCATCTGTTACAATATAGATGGATTTCACACAATGTATTCTGGGAAACTAGAGTACCTTCTTATTTTTATTTTTTTAAATTATCACACACGGTGATAATTTCTATTTCTTGATCTTGTGAATTTGCATACACAAATCAATCTCATGGTGCAATCGCAATACAACAGGTGAAATGGTGTGTAAAGCAGTTAGTGACAAACAACATTGCCATTGGTGACACTTTGACATATTCTATCTAAACCTATATATTTTAAAATGATAACATCACAGATTTTTTTTCATTGCAAATGGAAGTTTAGTTGAAAGCACCCCGCTTTTCGATATTCCACATGTGAATATAAATTGTAAATTATAATATTTTAAAATAATAAATTTGAAAATTTAATTTTTATTTATATTTAAATATATAATAATAAACAAAACAAAATAAAAATAAGAAAAAAGTTAAAAATGCGTAATTTTTGTATTGTAAAATATTTGTATATATTAAACAGAATCGATTGTCCTTATAGAGAAATAGCTATATACAAAACTATATACAAACACATAAATGCGTTCTTTAAACAACACTTCGGTTTTCGTTACATATAAATACAGACAGGACAACAATAAATATAAAATCATATGACAACAAAAAAAAAATTAATTTGAATAAATATTTAAGAAATATTTTTATAAATTTTCTTTAGTTATAAAATAGGAAGGTCACCATTTACAAATATTTGAAGAATTGTCGAAATGCAAAATAAAATAAATGAAAAAATATAATAACGCTCAACATATAAAGTGCTAGTTATAGTTTGATCAACAAGACCATGTGTTGTTCGCTTTTTTTTATATTTATGTTTTTATTGATTGATTGTGTAGTTTTTATTATTGTCATCGATTGAAAAATGGAAAATCAAAACAATCATTTTCGTGATATAATGCTAATTCTCTAAAGAGATAAATGTAAGAGTGGCAGTAGCAACAGTGTTAAAAATGAATTGATAAATAAATTGTTCTGGTAATTGTTCATAACAACGGTTAAGGTATTGTTCGCATTTGAAATAATTAATGACAACCATATCAGAGCAAAAATTCGGATTCAGATTGTCAACAAGTTAGTTGATACTGGAATCTTAAATACACCCGCATAAAACTAAAATTTTGACTAAAATTATAAAAACCCACAAAACGTTATAGTAAATTCTATTGAAATCACACAAGTCTATTATTGATTTTCTCAATTTTCTATATTAACTATACGATTTAAAATTTGTAAAAATAAATCGTTAGCTTATCTTATTTTAATGTTTAACGGAAAATTAAAATTTGAATTCCGATAATTTTTTCCAACTAATTTACTACATAGATTTTTAGATATTTTCCACCCCATTTATTTAATAGGGTTAATTCAAAAAAAAAAAAAACGAAACACACACATAATCGACAATATGGAAAAAAATTCAGTTACAAATCACTGACCTCAATAATTATTGTCAATGAATAAGTGTATTTATAATGTGTTACATATAATAGAATAAAATACTTTATATAGGGGGTAGTTGTAACTGTAACGCAATTTTGTACTCGTAAAATCACATAAAATCCATATATACACAATTATACACTACTACAAATATTTGTAACGTTAAAAAGCAGGTGTTATATAATAAAAATTTTTTTACATTATTGGTACTGGTGTAATTTTACAGAGTATATATGCCAGTTGAACAATTGAAAATACATATTATTTTAAATAGCATTCGCTTATATACATATTTATGTAATACACATACATTACAATAAAAATATAATACTATAGTTATTCTAATATTTTTATTATAATTCAACATTCAAACAATAATAATAATACAATAATAATGTGTAATATACGTTGAAAAAAAATTATTTGTATTTATAAGTACAAATATGTTGTGGGGGAGACGAAAAACTATATAGCACAACATACATTAAACATAAAATTATGTTGAAATCAAAATGTTATGTAAATATATGAACAGATGTAAATTTTATATTATAAAAACACAAAAAATTGTTTCCCCTAACTAAAAAAAACATAATCTCTATATATTAATAATGTATAATATAACGCATAATCGTGACACCCCACGCAATTTTTTACTTATTGTGTATGTTAATGTTTAACTATTTAATGTTTAATAATTGTATATAAGCAACAAATAATTCTGCATAGTATTTATCATATAGTTAGAAAATTTTTACCTATTATTAATAAACTCAAATAATATTGTTTTATAAGAATTATTTGTCTCATATAAAAACGCTGATAAAATATTTGTGTATAACAACATTAAATTCTAATAAATTACATTTACATCGTCAAATAACAAAAAACGAACCACAAGAGCAATATTAAATCAAAAGTAAAAGTCATCGAAGTGATTAAAATGGTGAAAGTGTTATACTTATGTTTATACTAATGATAGTTACTAATTCTATATAGAACATAAAGGTTTCTATAATATACTTAATCTATGTTAATATTTAATAGATTTAAAATAAAGGAATAATATAACGATCTAATATGGATTGAATTGAATGTTGCCGAGATTACCGAAATAAAACCTATTGTACACAATTAGTACTACATTAATAACGTACAGTCAGTATGAAACTTTAAGGCTTTTTGTCAATATAAATAGCCAAATTAGGCAGTGTTCTATATTTAAAAAACTATACGAGTAAATAATTATCACATTTAAAACATTTTATTGATTTGGCACCACTCGAAAAGTGTGATAAGATCCATTCTTAAATATAATTGTGAATCATCTTAAGATTAAACAGTGAAATTTATATTAAATTTTATCATCTCCAAAATATCTTTAATTCGCAGAATATTTAAAAATAGATATCCAAAGCAGCTGCCGTGACGGAGATGTGTTTTTACACATGTTCAATATATATATCAATTGCTAGAATTGCTAATGATAAAGTTATAACGATACATGGAATTAAGTTACACTATTCAATTTTGCCGGTTGTTCCCATTTAGCATATACAAATATATTTTTCCGCAATAGAATTGCTCGAATAACATTTATTCGATTAAATTGATATTTTAAATTTTAAGAATTTAATAATCAGTACCAAATATTTTTGGAAGCTGTTTACACTACCAAATATTTCTAATAGAATTGCTCCATTATCATTTATTAGATTTTTTCTAATTTTTGTGGCTTATGCGTATTTAATGATATTAATCGTAGTAACACTGTCCGTAGTTTGACCGTAAAATTCCCTCATTATATGCAGTAGTCCGCGGTTACAATCCGTGGAAATATCTATGCATTTCTTATGGATGTACGCTGGATTATTATATTGTATGATGAGTGCAACCCTGTCTATGGATTTTTATAAAAAAATGTCCTTAGATTATCCGTATATTTCCGATGATAATTTCAACGGATTCTTCCTAGAAGTATTTCTCATTGCTATATTATTCAACAGAATATCCATAGAATTTATATTCACATTTTTTGTGAGCAAATTCACGGATTTCGACAAAAATATCTTTGGATTGTACATGTATTTTGACAAGTAATACCGATGAATTGTCTGTATTAGCAGAAAAAGTTTTCTTATGGTGATAATGTCAAATCGCGGTTTGATTCAGATTTTTATTTCATTTTTTTTTTTGTAAGAAACAAGAAAAAAAAACCGCAGATAAAATCCATGAAAAGTACTTCCAAAATTCCTAGGAAATATATCGATTTGAGTTGCTGGTTGTTTTAAAAATTATGAAAATAAATTAAAAAGAGTGAGGATTATAACTATAGATAAATAAAATATATAAAAAATTTGAACCACTGTCTTGTATAATTGGTGAAATAAATTATGAATACAATACCGGCGGATATATGTTGGAAATATTACACTGAGTTGAATCCAAAGATTTCAATTGACCTAAATAAAATACTATTATATTAAGTGGAAAAATTATGGACATTCTTTGGACAAATTCCAATTTTTGTTTTCCATGGCAAATATATGTGGATTTTTTCCACAGAAATTTTCTTCATTTTTCAAAGTGCGGACAATTTATTACTAGCGAAGTAATAAATATTTGTGGAAATAATTGAAACTATATCAAGAAATATGTCATATTAAAAATACTTAAAATTTTATCACAAATAGATGAGTCTCCTATAATGATGATGTGCGATATTTTCAAATTATTCGCTTAATATAGGACTCTATTATATATCAAATCTGTTTAGTATATTTAATTATATTAAATTTAAAAATGTGTATAGTTTTCATGGTACATAGTTTGACCTACAATACTACAGCATCTTTATATTTTTAAACATTATTTCTACTTTGAATTTTAAGAAATTTTTAATATAATATAAGTGTTTTGTTTCTTTTTTTTTTATTTGTCTCCAATAAATATTGTTGTCACAATATTTACTACAAAATATGAATTATGTGTGTTGATAAAAAAGAAGCAAAAGAGAATAAAAATAAACTACAAAGAAAAATTATAAGATTAAGATAATGAATACATTTCCATTATTTTTCTTATGCCTTATGATCTCAATATATACAATATTTTATGTGATATTAAATATTATTTTTCTTTTATAGAGTTATAGAGAACAACGTAACTATAACAACGTATTATAAAAAAAAATAAAATATATATATTGTATTAAAATATGATTAAAGAAAGATTATTATTATGTGTGTGATTAAAGATTGTGTCAGATATCAAATTCTCATTATTATTATTATTATATTATTGTTATTATTTTATTGTTATTTTATGTTATATATATAGAAATATATCTTTATCAACAAACCTGCGTGTCGTTGTGTATATGCGTGCTTCTTTAATATAATATACACAGTTACACAATACAAAACAACATACATATACCAACGGAATAACAGCAATGAATGAAGAGTGATAAAAATTTACCAAATAAAGAAAATTTAAAGAAAAAAGAAATATATTATTCTTCAGAAAATAAATAATAAAATATTATAATAATATTATAATGTTGAATATGTAAATCTTTAACATCGTATACATTAGGTTATATACGAAAATCCGATGTATATACAAAAATATTGTGTAAAACAGTAGGAGATTTTTGTTTAACTCATACTCCGTCAGCTATATTAATATCTATAGAAACATGACACACATATCGGGAATTTTATTATTTATTGTTTGTGTACTCGTATATTATTTATAATTTTTATAATAAATTTTTTTTCCTGTATTTGGGGAAGGTGATTAATAAAATGTAAAGGTCTGATTTTATTGAAATATAACAATAAATAAATTCCAAACATTTTCTACAAAATAATTTTTTTAGTTGCATCCCTTTGAACATATATATGCCGCCGTGCATTAGAAATAGTTTTTATATCAACTATTGTTTACATTTACAAAAACATAGCGATAAATCAAGAACAATTTATAATCAGAAATATGAATTGATTGCGATAAAATTATAATCTTTTGTGTGATTTTAATGTCAATTGGATTGATTCACAAAAGATGATGATCTCATTGTCGATGAAAGCACACTGAACATTGAACACGTACCTTCTACAAAGTACAATATGTTTCATAACATTGTTTTTATAAAAAAACAATAAATTTAGAATCCAAAATAATGTAGGACGCTTGATATTTAATATTTTCATCGAAAGAAAACGATATTTGTATGGTGCGTTATAGACAAGAAGCGATTTCAAATATATAGTTTCAAAACATTCTCATCGTCCTTTAATTATTTTAATATACTATAAGACTTAATTTTGAAGTTAATTTTTCTCTTTTAGATGAGAAGATTTATTGTTTTGTGTACTTTAATTTTGTATGATGTTTGATGAAATTTGTTGCAATATATATGAATATATGAAATGTTTTATTATTAAATTAGGTGCGAACTGAACAATGAATACTTATTATTGTAGATGATCCGAAGTGCTTAAAATTTAGCAATACCCTAGTAACAATTTGTCCGTACTTTGAAAAATGAGGAAAATTGACGTGGAAAAAATCCACATATTTTCCATGGAAAAGATAAATTGGAATATGTCCAAAGAATGTCCATAGATTTTCTACTTAATATAATAGTATTTTATTTAGGTAAATTGATATCTGTGGATTGTCAGGAAAATATGTCCGACATATATCGGCGGTATTGTATTCATAAATAATTTAACTAATTATCCAAGACAGTGGTTCAAATTTTATATATTTCGCTTATTTAGCGATATAATCCTCACTCTGTTTAATTTATTTTCATAATTTTTAAAACAACCAGCAACTTAAATATATATATTTCCGAGGAATTTTGTAAAACTTTTAATGGATTTTATCTGCAGTATTTTGTTCTTGTTTATTACATGCTCACTTATTACGTGCTCATAGAACTGGTCTGGTCTATCGGTAAAAAACTGAATCAAACAGCGATCATTGGCATCATTGCCACAAAAAAATTTATTCAGCTAATACAGACAATTCACGAGTATTACTTGCCATAATACAATGACGATCCAAATATATTTCTGACAAAATCCTTGCTCCTGCACACAAAAAATATAAATATAAATTCTATAAATGTTCTGTGGAATAATAGCAACGAGAAATACTTTTAAGAAGAATCCGTAAAAATTATGATCGCAAATATACGGATAATCCAAAGACATTTTTTATAAAAATCCATGGACAGGGTTGCATTCATCATATAAAATTCCAGCGAACATCCGTAAGAAATCCATAGACTTTTCCAGTGATTGAAACTACGGACTACTACAAATAATGCGGAAATTTTACGGACAAACTACGGACAACGTTACTAGGTTATAGTAAACTTTTAATTTGTTTGAAATTTAAATGCACTATTATGAAACATTATTTTAAATTTTACATATTCTGGCGACTATGTATGATTTTCGTATTATCCTTAGTTTTATACTTTTTTCCAAGTTAATTAAGATCGCAATATTTTTCCATGCATTCGATATATATATTATTTAAATGAAATAAAAAAAAAAAAACAATTCACTTTGGTTGTCTTCAAATCAAATAAACTTTTCCACTTCCACAAGAATGGGCTAACGATAACTTTTTATGGAAATCATAGTGCCCCCATCAGAAGTTATCTGTTTTTGTTTCATATAATAAAAAATAACAGTCTTCACAGCTTTTGTAGCTGCATATAATAAACAGCTATAATTTCTATGTGTATAGATGATTTTCCAATACAATTACTACTTATGTAAAGTTATAAATTGTCATCATCTATATTAGTATTCAGATTTTGTGAATAGAAATTAATTTAAGGATTAAGTTTTTCGTTATGTTAATTTAAGTGTAGGCGCGGTGTACACCATTCTGCAAAAAAAAAAAATAATTGCCGCAATGGAAGAAAAACAAACAAACAATTTAGTTTTACAATCATAGTCATTCTGATTTTTTTTCTGACGGATTTATTCTATCTAAAACTAAAATATATTGAATTGTGGATGTCACTCAAAAAACTTGTATTTTGGATACACAAATATTTCCAGCATTGATTTCAATATATTATAAATCAAAGTTAAATGATTACGTTTGGTGTACGCATCTGTTTATTCTTATTATTGTTATTATATGATAATTTTATTACAAAAACGCAAATATAATTAAAATATAATAATCAATTTTCTTTTCGTCCAAATAAAAACACGAAAATAAAATTTTTTACTCACTCCTTTTTTTTTCAAACATATTTTAATTTATTATTTGTAGTTTTATATCAAAATATTTACAATAATTTTTTCTTTTTGCCATATTTATTAATGAAAAGGTGTTTGACTTCGGTTTTTCGTGTATTTTCCAATTTGTTCAATGGTTGTGTGACTGTACTTGTGCGTGTGTCTGTGTGTGTGTGTGTGTTAGAAAGAGATTGTGTATAAATAATAAAGCCTTTATCAATTTGTGACAATTTTTTTTAAATTTCATCAATACTCATTATATATATTATGATCAGTTGCAGGAGCAGATGTTAATAAATTTATACATAATCTATATATATATACGCACAACAAGTACACGTATAATTTATGCTATATATTTGTTATTATTATTATTATTATTATTACAGTATATAATACTCCACACTATCTATACAAATTTACATACATAAAAATGTATATCAAATTGTTGAATGCGGAAAAAGAAACCCTTTTTCTGTATATAGCAAATTATTTTTGTTTTAAAAATTTGATTTTTTTGGTGTCCACAGTCCACACACAAAAAAATCTTGTTTTATTTTATTTTTATTATTTTTTTGTTTTTTAATTCATATTTATTTTTTTCTTTTAGTTTTGGTAAATACATTTTTTAAAATTAAATGTGGTGTGCTGTGCGAAGCCAGCGTGCAGGTGATCTTTAAAAATTTTATATATATATTTATATACACAACCATATAATTTTTTTATAATAATAAATATATTGGTGTACCATGTATCTCTGCTGTATACAGATATTTTGGGTGGTGTATATAATAAAGTTTATATGCAAAAATTAAGTGTTTGGTAATTTTTAATATACGAAAATATAAGAATATATATGTAATGTCTTTAAAAATATACTAATATTTTTTAATTTTATAACTACACACACACACACACTATGTATAGATATATACTACAACTAACAGTCCGAAAAGTCAATGTATCGCATGTTACAAAAATATATATGAATAAATACATAACACATAAAATAAAAATGCATTCACATTCATTCATAATTAATTGGTTTAATCAATGCTTAATAGGTTTTTAAATGAATATGAAATTCTTGTTTCATTTGAATTCATAACAGAAATATTAATTTATACGTATGTATATAGGTGAGGCTGCGTTGCTGCAAAACACGAGTGCAATAATCTTTTGATTTTCTTTTTGTATAAATATTTTTTTATATATTATAATATAAATTTGATTTATTTAGTTGATATTAATTTCATTCATATTTTTATAATATAACATACCATAAATATATTGAAGTGAAATGTTTAGCCTTTAGTTTAGTTTATAGCATTATTAAATCACATATTTATTCAATTTGTATATTATATCGCTGTTTGTGATATTTGTCGTATGGAAAAATTTGTATATTCTGAACGGGGTGAAAAAAATAGTCGAATATTAGAGGATACCGACTTTTATAAATTATTTTAATCATATAGAATCCACTGTAATTTAAAATCTGAATGTGTACTAATTCCAGCAAAAGCATGAAATTATGTAAATAATTGTAAATGAATTTTCACAATGTGTTGTAATATAACTTTGAAAATATTTTCATTATAGCAAAATTTTGAATACTGAATGCAAAAGTAATTATATATTAATAAAAGAAAAAGGTGGCGACTTGAGAGTTTTAGGCAAAGTGAAAAAAAAAGAAAACAAGCAAAATAAATTAGACTTAAAATCTTGATCGTTGTCAAACACAATCAAAAAATAAAAGAAGTCTGAAAATAAAAAATTTTGTTTAGCAATTCCATAAAATCGGTTTAGCAAAAACAATAACATATGATTACATCACAAAACAGATTTATTGCAGGATAAGAGCACTCGCTCCTTATATAAATTCATACGTTTGTTAAATACAATAAATGTTATGTACTTTAAAAATTTTAAAATTCTTATGAAAAACATAAATTTTTTAATCATTTACAAATAGTTGCGTGTTTCAAAAATGTTGAACTTTATTTGGCATAACACAATATAGTCGTATTTATCAGCACGTAAAAATATCATTGGAAAAATCAAAGCCACGTCTAGTCGATTAAATGGTCCACGTAGTTAATAACCCGTTCAATTCACAGATACGATATCATACAATCAATAACGATGATAAATAATATTTCTATTTTCATAAGCACACGCGGAATGGTGAACACAAAATTTTCGGCGATACAATAACCTATATAAATCCCTATATAAAATACAATAATTTTACTAAATCCCATATTTCATTTAAAAACCATAAAAATTGTTTGTTTAGACGGTCACAAACGAATTAAAAGTCCACCAACAATCCACACAGAATGGTAATTCTAAAAATTGTTTGATAGTTAAGCGCGCAAGGTGTTTATTTGATCATCTGCACACAGATGAACAGGTGCATTTTGGACAACTTACGCATATGTTTATACATAAAAAAAAAACATAAGTATGAGCAGATGTATTATCCGCAATCACATCTATTCTCTGAATTAGATAACCAGCACGCGTATATTTTCTACTTATATAGTAATGTGATCTATTTGGTTTCTGATTCGTTTGTCACCATGTGTGTCACTTTGCAACCATTGTCTTTGTAATTATTTAAAATATAAATAACAAATAACAACACGCAGAATATATAGAATTTCTGTTAAAAAGAAATTGTACACAATGAATAAAACATAAATTTTAAATAAGACATTATAAAATGACTGTGCGCGTTGTTGCGTATATACGCACGTACATAATAACATCATATTTTACGCAAACTAATTGCTTAATATTTATTTGTTATATTTATGATAAAATTTCATTATTTATAATTTTTCTCAACAATGTTATGGTAAATATTTTTAAAATACAGAAAAATACTTTGTTATATATATTGTATATAAGATAAATTACATCTTAATATAAACTGAATATTTAAGAATAGAATTTATTCATGTAATCTACATTTTAACAAAGATTTTAAAATCTGTATTATTTACAGTCAAATTTTATACAATTAAAATACGATAAAATTTATCAAATTTATATTATAAAAGAAAGGACTTAAAATATAATTTTCTTTTATATTATTTTCGTTTTCCTTAAATTTCTTACATATTCTTGCTTTCTTATATATATATATATTGTATATATTGTTATCTTATGTACAACCGTATGTGCGTTTGCATATACATTTTTAAGTATTTAAGGCATCGTATATATTATAAGTATATTGCGTTCGATAAAGGAGTAGTGGAAAAAAGTTAAAAATAATTTGTCGTGCACCTGCCACGCGTATGCGTAAGTATATTATTATTATTATTATTATTATTATTATTATTATTATTATTACATATTATACTTATAAACATATAATGTATTGAGATATAATAAAATTTGATCGTGTGCTCTTTTTTTATACATTAAATATTTCTTTGATCCATTTTTCTGTTTTCGTTTGTTTATAAAAGTTTTTTTGTTTAATATAATTAAATTAATAATTAAGGTTTGTTAAATTATTATTTTATGTAGGTATTTTTTGTGTTTTTTTTTGTTTGTTAACAAATCTATGTATGTATTGAACAAGGACAGTATTATACAAAGTCTATATATCCTTTATAAGATCCACATATATATATTGCGTGGATATAAACAATTAATTGAATGATAAAGTCAAATACAATAAATCAAATAGCTACGCGTATATATACAATTAAATTTAATCCTTTTCCGAATTCCATATAATATATATAAATATAGATATTGGCACACAAAATGTACATGTAAATACTTATGAATATAAATATATAGAGCCCACCAAAAAATACTAATAAACTTTAAAAAAAATTCATTACATAAATTGTTACTCTGTTTTTGTTTTCTGTGTGTGTGTTTTTTTTTTGGTTTTTTTTGTTTTGTGTGTACCTTAATCAAATGGAATTATTTGATTGGTGGTGAGCGTCAAGGTGTATTTAATGTTGAGCCGGGTGCGCACGTACATATTACTCGTATATGAGCTCAATTTATAATATGCTGATGATGACGACAATGATCATATTGATGATATATAGTGATAATGATAATATACAAAAGTTTAACATGCTCAATTTAGTTAGTTACAGTCGTCGACGTCGTCGTCGTACATATGTATAAAAATAAAATAAATACAATATAAATATAAAAGGAAGAAAAAAAGGAAATACATACGTTTTAGAGAAAAATGAATAAGAAAAAAAAAATTATATTTATCATTATCGCAGTTCAGTAGACATACCCCAAACGATTTCAATGTTTGTGTGTGTGTCTATGCTTATGTGTCGTCTACCACCCATACAAATGTATAGAAATTATTGTATATAAAAAATTATTATTAAGAATTATTTATATTTTGTGGATCACTGTTTTAAATGTACATAAAGTATATGTAGATACATAAATATTTATGTATTTATATGTATTTGTATAATTATATATATATATATTTACATTTATTTGGGAAAAAAAACATCTGCCCACAAAAACAAAAACTGAATTAACTTTCTTCCTTGAAGCCAAAAAAAAATTTGTTTTTATCATCTAGGTATCTTTTTATATATGTATGCACGCATTTTTTTTTACCCAAAACTCTTTTTTCTGCGTAAACACTCTACAAGTATATACTTTTGTTGCCGACCATCCATCCATATGGAAACGATCAAAATTGGATGTTATCTATTGATGAAGTTTTATTGTTTTTATTTTAAAAATTGTAATAAATTAAACATCTTTATTGTTTGTATTCGATATATATTTACATTGTAAAAGAAAAAAAAACAGGAACTAGTGTAATACAACCGATATATGGATAGGGTGTTGTTAACCAGTTAACTGTTTTGGTCTCTTTGGAAAATGTGTATCTAAATGGGGTTTTGCAAATTGTCAATACTTATTACTCTTGGCAAATATACTCTTTCGACCTTTTTGGAACAGGCGTATTTAAATTGTGTCTTGCAAATTGTCAGTACTTATTATTCATGGCAAATAAACTCGTCATAACACAAAATTTTGCACTTTTTTCATGACGAATATAATCGTCAAAAACAGTAAACTGACACTGAGACTGTTTTTGGCAAACTTCAATCAATTGTATAATGTCATTTGATATCATAGCGTCGTGCTAAAAAATTGATAAATTAAATTTAAACATTTTTTCTCCTCATTCTTTATATAATGGTTAATTTATCGAACAACTTTAGGAGCAGAAAAATTTTGATTTGAGAGAAAATATGGTGAAACATAATACTGGAACAAAAAATCCGTGGATAAAATCCATGAAAAGTCTTACAAAATTCCTCGAAAATATAACGGTTTGAGTTGCTGATTGTTTTAAAAATTATGAATTTAAATTAAAAATAGTGAGGATTATATTTAAATAAGCGAAATATACAAAATTTGAATCACTGTATTGGATAATTGATGAAATAATTTTATGAATACAATACCGCGTGGATATATGTTGGAGATATCACCCTGAAAATCCAAAGATTTCAATTGATCTAAATAAAATACTATTAAATTAAGTGGAAAATCTATGGACATTCCTTGGACAAATTTTAATTTTTGTTTTCCATTGAAAATATGTGGATTTTTTCCACGGAAATTTTTCTCATTTTTCAATGTAAGGTCAAATTGTTAGTAGGGAATTTATTTAAGCAAATTATTATGAAAGACATTTTTTTTTATATAATAATAAAAAGTAATTATTTGAAAAAAATAAATTGTTCTTATATCTATTTCGTCAACCGGTTCATTTATACATATATATCTTCAATTAAAGCAGCTCAACTCATATATATAGACTGACACAATGAGCACATTTATGCAAATAGAAAAAGTTTCTATATGGAATTAATTTTACAAGAAATTTGCGATCATAATTTAGTCTTTTCTTTTTTTAAATATTTATAGCTTTCAAATACTTACATTTTTTTACACATCGATCATTATAAAAAGAATATCATTGAAAATGCTTCATATATTGCTTATTGTTTATTATTTTTTTGATATTGTTGTTTGTTGTCCACATAACTTTGTATTGTACATAGTTAATTTTAAAAATTTTTCAAGAACTATAATTTTATTTATATTTTATTATGGCACCCCATACTTTGTTTTTGCACTCTGTAAGTGTTATCATATTGCAGTTACATATTTATTTGTATATGGTATATATATAT
Source organism: Bibio marci (assembly GCA_910594885.2). Lineage (NCBI taxonomy): Eukaryota > Metazoa > Arthropoda > Insecta > Diptera > Bibionidae > Bibio > Bibio marci. Next base: position 37,506,273 of record OU343114.1, read on the forward strand.
ATGTTAAATTATCAAGAGGTATATTGGTATATATTACAATTCTACAAAACACTCTTTTGTGCAATTTTGATTTAAATAATGTTCGTTCACAAATCATTCCGTTTGAATGGATTGTTACCGCATAGTATTAAAAAAGAAATAATTACGAATGGGAGGCGTTCATGTAGAAATAAAGAAGATGAATCTCTTTTGGATTTAAATTGCTTCGCATAGCCCTAGAATTGCAAAATAAATACAATGAACCAACATAATACTTATTTTAATGTGGAGTGAAAAAAAAAATATTCTCAATTATCAAAGCAATATAGAAAATTAGTAAATTTATCAAAAAGGAAATGTTGCCATTACATTAATTTGTTGCCCCTATGATTTTCTTCAAATATTTTAATTTAATTTTTAATTTTTGAATTTAAATTTCTATTTAAAAATATCTGGAGTTTAATGAATATTCATATGAAATTTAAAAAATCGAAAAAAATTATAAAATGTGTAGCCCAATTATTTGTGGTTATTAAAAACACTTTTAAATTAAAAACAAAAAAAAGATACAATAATTTTAAATAATTTTTTTCTGGCACACATACACTTTATCTCTTGCATACTTTTTACCAAACAATAATTAATTAATTTATTTTATATTTGTGTACAAATATCTTTTAAAATACACAAACATATGCAGATACACATCCACATATTATAATAATTAAACTTTTGAACGGGTCACACTCACAGTATGATGCTTCTTTTTTTCCAACAATATCAATTGCACCAGTAATAACATCTACTCAATTGATGGTAATAATTGTTAATAATGATGATTTATCATGTGTACGTGCGCGAGAATTTATATTCATATAAATATACTTGGTATATATAAGTTAAAGATGGTTAAAGTAAGTACATTATAAATATATAACTATACGTCGGTATATGAAAATGATTGATATGTTTAATTTTCTTATAATTTTAATATTTTATATAATTAAAATATATATATCGGTAATATATAATATGAATATATACGTGATTATTATTTAAGATTATGTCATTTAAAACAACGTACTCGTCGTACCTATACATATTTATATACAACACATACCACATATATAATATAGTTTAAATTACAATAACAATTTTATACATTTATTTGATTAATTATTTTATTATTATCTGCATATAAAACTCAAAAAAAAAACAAAAAAAAACAGCCGTGCATTTTTAATCACAATATTGTAATTTATTAATTTAAATGTATAAATTGACATTATAAATTTAATGTCATGTGTTTAAAATATTGTCGTACACTATAGTTTTACATGGCAGTTTTGACACAGCTATATATATATTGTATATTATTTATTCCCATTTGCATTATAACTGATTTTATTTTCGTTGAGTACAGAGATTCAGTTTAAATTTAATTCTATGGCAGTTTGCCTTATCTTAACGTAAGTATAAACATGTTAAACATCGTTATGGCTCAATATATAAAAAGGTACTCAAAATATACTTAATATTATTTTAAAATTTTAATTGGAACAATTTTAAATGAAGAATTGGAGCGTGTTTCTATATAACAGGTGATAGAAATACGAGGATTTATTATAGTTTCAATGTTCTGACAACAATTTTGAATTAGACAAGTTACGTACGGTCACAACCAAATATTATCAAAATAATAAAAATCAATAGATTGAGATGGCTTGAACGAACGTATTATGCGCATGGAGGAGGCGCGTGTGACGAAAAAAATGTTGAATGGTAATCCAGACGGTAAAAGGAGAGCCGGAAGATCTAAGGCGAGATGGTTAGATGCAATAAACTGTAATATATAAAGATCTTTAAAATTCGGGATCGGAAAACATTGACTGCGCGGATAGGTCAGGTTGGAAAAACGTGTTGGAGATGGCTAAAACCGCACCTGTGTCATAATGCCATAGAGTAAGTTCTGACAAAAAGAATAAAAATGTTAATATATTTAAAGTTTTAACGGATTTTAGAGAACACTTGGTAAAATATTTATCTTCAATTTAAATCATCAAATCTTCAGAGGTTAATGAACACATAAAAACTATATAGTATTTTTGTCAACATTTTAGTCATCAGTTTCTGTCATTCACCTATCGACATATATATAGTAACACTGCGTCCTGTATAATAGATGAATAAATTTTTTTTAGTTTTTAGTTTAGTTTTTAGTAGTAGTGAAGATAATGGATTTAAACAAACAATATAAAATACTATATTTTTTTCAAATAATAATGCCGGTGTAAGTTTTTTTTTTATGAAAATACAAATAATACAACTAAAAGTGCAAGTGACAATTTTATATTTTTGTATATATTATTTCTATATCATTTTAAATATTGTATTTAATATAAATAAATTATTGAAAAGGGTAGCTATTTCTTTTGTATATTTGATTTCTATTAGAATGGATACTGTTCCAATTCATGCGCATATATATATACAATATATGCACAAATATATAAATATACAAATGGAATAACAATGAAAATTGAAAAAAAAAAATAGAAATGCAGAGATTTGCAAATAATAATAAATAAATAAAAAGTGTTTATTAAGGGAAAAAAATAATGACAATAGAAATGATACAGGTATTTTCATGAATTTGTATAGCGTTTCTATATATTAGAAAACATTAAGCGGTGCATGCGGTGCAAAAGAAACATGTGAGAATTTTTAAAAATTATGGTTTCCATAATAAAATTTTGTACATCCAAAATACAATACAATATATGAATATTAAAATTACAATTATATATAAATATATAGAAGATGTGTCATCATAATCATATATGCATTTTAGTTATGGTATATTATAGGGCAAAGAATTGTTATAATAAAATCATTCACCTTTGCAAAATAATATTTATATTCAATTTATTGTGACACTTTACAAAAATTGAGAGTTGGATTAAATTTATAAATTTAAAATAAAAATAAACTTCGCTTTCATTAATTCAAAAAAAAAAAAAAATTATAGAAAACATATTTATGCATTAGTAATTATTAGTTTTTCTCTATTCGATACATTATCATATATTGTCACTAAAAATTTCTAAAAATATATAGAAAAATTTTATAAAAATATGGGCAAGGAAAGAAATGCGTATATTTATTATATTTAAGAGAGATTTAACTTTTTTTTTTCCATATATTGATACATATGAAGAAAACAATGTAAATATATACCCGGCGATATATAATATCGCGTCAATTTAATACATATATATAAATGTAATAAGGACGAAATTTATCGCTGGACCTTTTTAGATTAAAATCGTACCGTATTTTTTTTTTTTGTTATCATAAAACGAATCACCTTAAAATAAAAATATACACATTATTACTCGTTCGTAGAATAAATAATATTATTATATAATATACGTTTTTACATTTTAATAATATTAGGATCGTCTTAATGTCATATTATTATAAAGTGAACTTTTTCTTTTCTGTTATATATATATTCATTAAGATATATTTCGATATCATTACACAAATAAGGATTATATATACATATTTTTTTTATTTTTTTTATCTATATATAATAATAAAATAATATTATTCATAAAAATAAGAATCCTTCTTTTTATATACAATTTAATATATTTACAAAAAAAAAAAACCAAAATAGTTTAACTATATGTATATTGACTTTATCAAAAACAACAATAGTAATAATAATATTATAAAGATTAAAAAATGGAGACATTTTAAGGAAAGAAATTTAAAAAAACTAATAATAATAATAATAATAATAATGTAATGATAAGGATTAAAAATATAATCGATGTATATAAATAGTAAAAGTGGCATTTCTTTAATAAATATACTCGTAGATATTATCATTTCTATAATACGTATAGAAATAATTTCGTATTGATTTCTTATAAATAAAAAACCACAAAAACTAAAACCATATTTTATATATATTAATAACAAATAAATTATGTTAATATATTGGTCTTTTGATAATTTATATAGAAATGCCGATATTATATATATATTTATATATATTTTATATTTCCAAAACAGTTTTACAAATATCATATATATAAATTTTTCAAAATGCATTACAAAAGTGAACAAAAAGTTATACAGCAAAATTTTATTATTTTATAATAATTTTGAATATATACTCTGACAATGAGTTACGCTCAATATTATATTATACACTATACACAATACACACAGCATATAGTACAAAACATCAAATAATTTAAACCGCCGACATAGCAATGAAATAATTTGAAATTAATATTTTATTTCCGTTTATAGCAAAGAATTTTTTATTTCCTAAACTTGGCAGAAGAATAAAATATAAATAATATACAACAAATATTTTTTTTGCACTTGATTAACCAAACAAAAAATAAATTTAAATAAATGGGAATTTTTTAACTTCTATTTTATATTATCAGTGGCGTTGCGTCCATGTAAACAAGGTAAATAGTGTTAACCCATAAAAAAAAAAATTATTTTTTAACCAATATTTTTGACATTGACTGTATTTTATATACAATACAATTGGTTACTTTATGTTTTTTATATATTATATAATAAAAAGATATAAACGATAATTAAAATGTAATAAATAAAAGTGTACTCACCAATTCACTTTTTCCCAAATTAGCCGCAATAGCGACGAGCGGGTAACACACGAATGAATATTCTGCACACACAGTACAATTTGCAATTTCATTTCATAAATAACAAAATTGAACCACGAGACACATTTGCTATAACGAAAAAGAGAAAAAAAAAGAAATAAATTAATGTTAATATTATTATTATTAATAGGTAAATTTAAAAAAAAATTTTGTATCAAATCAAATTAAATATATTTATTTTATTACTTTTTTTCAAAATAATTTGGTACAATTTTAAACATAAATACAAAAACGCACCAACATGAACAACTAATATACAATAACAACAACAATAAATGCTATATAAAAATTTCGGTGACCGCGGCGTCACACAACACATAATCACGCTTTCTTTTTTTTTCTGCGCATGCATATAGGAAAAAATCAATATTCAATTATTAAAAAACTAAATATCTATACCATCTTTTCCAATAAAATTAATTATTGAATAAATTGATAATTATTGTAAAACAAATAAAATAAAAATAATTAAAACAATTACAATATTTTAATATTTTAATGTATAAAATATAAAAAAATTAGGAGCAGCGCACTTACCCATCAATAACATACAAGGGAAAAAAGAAAGTTAAAATATATTGTAGTCATTTTTTAAACACACATTAACTAAACAATGTGATAATATATGGAAAATTAAATTAAATAATATTAAATATTAATATTCTGTTTATAAATTTAAAATAATTAATTATCTACTTTACACATTAATTATTAATAATAAAATAATTAAAAGATTAATATGCAATTTTTTTTTTCCTATATTTTTCCTTTACTTATGATGTGACTGACACAAACAAAACAAAAACTAGCAATAATAAAAAAATCGAAATAAAAAATGTGACATAAAAAATTGATGAAGAAAAAACAATTGAATTTATTTCGACTATAATAAGAAATTCGAATTTATTTTTTATTATTATTATGGATAACAATAATTTAACGAATTTTCAAATTTAAAAATTGCTCTTTTTTGAAATTTATTTCAATAGATGTTGTTACTTACGTTAAATGATGATTTAATAATTTGATGTACTTTTATTTAGTAATGCAATTTGCTTGTAAAATAAATTTATCGATTTGGATATTATTTAATATTATTTAAATTTTTGGTATTAGTATTTGTTATAATTGAACCGCACTTCTCTCAATATATATGGTGTGTACCAGGCAAGACTGTGAAATTTATGCACACGATATCATTATGGAGAAAAATCTATTATAGGTCGTATATAAACATGAATTCAAAAAAAAATAATCATTGACATAGATGCTGCGAGCTAACAAACAAACTTTAAAATTAAATAATAATAACTTTTTTGCAGTAAAAATGTTACAATACATCCTATTTCGGGTATTGCACACGCATATTAGCTACTGTATTTAGCTGTTACATAAATTTATGATTTAATAAATTTGATAAAATTGCAATTGTTTTAAATTTTAACAATAAGCTATATTTTTAGGTAGTGTGATAAAAATATAGGATTGGTTTACCTAATCGAAATATTCAAGCGACGCCGCTGTTTATTATATTATAGCTTATAAAAATAATACGCGCACCTGTTTTATATAATATATAGTTTCGAAGATGTTTTTAAAATTTATAAATTTGTTTATTGTATATTAAATGAATATGTGAATTTTATTTAAACACGGAATACCGATACAGATCACATTTTAAATTCATATAGCCCATTCGACTGATCTAAAGACGTGTTGATTAGCTATGCCATAACAGTCATCCAATCCCGCACAATACTTAGACTCATTTTTAAGGTATATTAAACATTACGCATACTATCTGTATATGCGAGAACAAAAGTATACGTAACAATTCAAGATCAAGTTTAATATTTGAAATAATTTTATATATTTACAACTGTATTTTAATCAGAAGGAAGATTAATTTCCGTTTTTTCAGTACGTGTTCAACCATCGGTTCTTAAACTTATAAAAAAATAAAACTTATGAGGGAAGCTTAAGCTCTTGATATTATCCTGCTCAAATTTACAGAACAATTTTTAATGGGGACTATTGCGTTAATAGAATCCGCAACGGATAAATATAATCAACAACCGTTTTTGTGCAAAAACATAATTGAACATGAAGCAAGAGAAAAAGTGCATCGAAAGAAGAACGAAATATTTTAAAAATCTATTAAAAGTAATCACACCAGTAAATACTGTGGAAGATGTGCAATTTCAAACTGTTCAGCCCTTTATAGCTATAGAACCATCAATACACGAAATAAAGAATGTTGTTTTACTCAAAAATAATAAATCACCTAGGAAATATATGAAAAAAATTGGTATTTAAAAAAAACTTATATATTTAGTGACGAAGAAGAGTACAAAATATCAAATAAATACTCGTATCATATTTTTAAAGAATTTTATTTCAAAAGTATATTGTATTTTTGAATTTTATATTCCATTTTAAAAGTGTTCGATGGAAAAAAAATCAAATGTAATGAATCGGGATGGCATATGAATTGAGAGAGAAGAAAATTTTTTACCTACTAATGGTTAACCTTTACCAGCGTGAGACACACGACCTTAACCAGCGTGGGGGATATTCGGAAAAGTAATTTTTGTCCTTTCACATGCAGCAAATTCACTCAAAGATAAACATAATTGTATTTCTATTATTATAGACTTATTTTCACAACAATATGTTTTATATTTTTTTATATATCCAGAATCTTACACCAGAATCTTACACCAACATTTTTAATATTATTTGTTGAAATATGTTTGTTACAATATATTGTTAATATTATTATTTTTTAAAAGATATAATATAATAATATAAACATATGTTGGACATTCAAGATCTTGACAATACAAACTGTGCTTATATATTACACTGGGTCATAGCTATTGAAAATACACAAAAGATGAATTTCGTAAAGACGTTAATATTAACTACTAATACAACCTTTTGTGCCTGTCACACTTATATACACTAGCGTACGTTCCATTATGTACACTGCAAGCGGTATGCACAAATATTTATTTTAAGAGATTGTAAATTGTGAGGAAAATTATAGCACGCGACGCGGTGTACACAGGCAATAAAAAGGAATTTGGTTTCTATTTTAAAAAATTAATAAATAAATAATTAGAATAATAATAATAAGAAATGTAAATACCAATAAGAATAATAATAATAATAATTTTGTATTTTGTATTTTCTTGTACGATTTCTTTATTATTTAAAGTTATATTAATATAAGTTCTTGGCTTTGGTTACTGCTATGAATATGAATATAAATAGAGCCTTGCAACAAACAATTTAAATGCAAACATATTTTCATATAAATAAATATGCTTAACTATTGCGTAAATATTTATGTTAATTTATAAATTTTATAGTTTTAATATAAATAAATTATAAATAATTAAAACTTGTTATTTACATTTTTCCTGTTTTGTGTAATTTTTTCTTTTAATTTAAAGAACATGTAATTAATTAAAAGATTACAATTTTTGTTATACCAATACCAATATATTACAATATATGTATTGTATATATAAATAAATACTTGGAAATACGAACATATGTAGCGCAAAACATTAATGGAATGAAATGAGTTTCAAAATATATTTAAAAAAAGAAATAAGTATGTTTAAATGGAATAACTTTATAATAATCTGAATTGAAATTAATTTTATTAAAAAAAGATATGAGAAATAAAATTAGTTAAAAAATGTTTTATTTGCATAATACGAATGCTGTCCAATAAATTCTCGATCTGACAATGAATTATAAAGTTTTTTATAAAGAATAAATTATTAAAATAAGTTCTTTTTGTTTCGAAGATAATATGTGAATTTTCTAAATGCTCCTGTATATAGATACGAGTATTACCAGCCCCGTAGCTTTCATATGCACAGAACGAACATAAAAACGGGGCGCGTATTTGTTAGGGACGCCGAAAACTGAAAAAAAAACAAGCTAAAATCATCTCACAACTCAATTTAAAATTAATATTACTTTCCTACGACTGTCTCTAATGAAAGATCAATGAATCGAGAAGAGAATTTAAATGTTATTTAGTCAATAAATTGTTTTGTCAATTAAGTATATTAATTTAAAATTGATTGTTATTTTTACCATTTAATTACAACCCGATATATTACTAAAAACGTTACCCAGAGATTCATTTAAATTCAATTTGGCGTAATCAACTTACGCCGAGACAATCTAAAACCATAGGATGGGCTTAACGAAGATAGAAAACCCCTATATTAGTTACATTCATTAGATTTTTACTTCAGGAAAAATTGTTCGATTTTTTCCGGAAATTAAACCACAGGGGTTTAAAATAATTCATAATAATAATTACATAATTTAGAAAAAAAATTATATTCTGTAAGAGACTAGGCCTGTAAGGGCTAAACCTCATAAAAACACATTGCTAATCTACATCTGGGGTGATGTGGAAACGGTTCTATTACACACAGCAAGAAACAAAAAGAAGATTCAACTAAAATATAATTAAATTGTTAAGATAGAACAAAAATAATCATTTTATTCGTGTAATAAAACACTATATTACACTAACGGTAATTGTGGACAACATCTGGATAACTAAATCATATTTCATATAGGAGAACATTTTAAAACAGCCGCGTAGAGAATTGTAAGATAATTGTCCAATGTAGCAGAATACAGTAATTAACTAAAAAATGTAGAGAAAATTTTAGAAAAACCATTTCTTGAAATTTTTGTGTGGGAATAGATAGATGGTAAACAGATTGATTGCAAATATTTCGATAAATGTGCTATTAACTGAGACTTGGAAATTTTGCAGGATTCAGAAAACAACTCATTAGCATTGGTCTATAAAGCAATAGATTATCAATACACATTTTGCAAATCAACAGTAGAATCTCTCCACAGAATTAAATTAATTGTGTTTAAAAATATTTGTCTATTGTAAAAAGTTCTCATAAAAATAAATGGAGCGCGGAGAAAAAATTATAATTAACAATAAATATCAATAATAATAATTAAAATATAACCCAGAATCACAATTTTGAAATCTTTAAACAAAACCAAGGTGATAATTGTTGTTATTATAAACGCATACTACTGATATTCAATAAAAGAAGGTAATGCTGTTAGTATATTGATGATGGATTACAATCAATCAAATTGTTATTTGCGTGATACAACTAACCAAACTGAAATTATTTCAGATTGATTGGGCTTATATCGCTTTTTTTGGCAAAACTTCTTGATTTGTAAGCATTTAACAATAATACTTATGATGTCATATAGAAATTGTTACAGTTTTTTGTAAACATAATGACCAAAAGTTCTACGAAATGATTCTTTATAATAGAAAACATTTTTAAATACTATATAATTTTAAAAGTTAAGTGGCACTAAAAAAAAACGCATTATTTTTTGGTAGATTTCAATCAAGTGATGTGCGGCGACACATAGTCTTTGTATCAATAGTTTTGAGAATCCTATAGGTGTATTTGATTCACATGCTGAACAATTTTACACTGATGATGAACATGTTGAAATACAAATAAGTAAGACTCCGTTTAAAATAAGCAAATTTATTTACTATTGGTTGAATGCCTAGAAACAAGAACTTATTGAGCAGTAAACCTAATATATTATATAATTTGTATGACAAACAATTTGTTAAATATATGTAGAAGATAATACTAATATATAAAATATTTAAAATAGAAAATATAAGAATAATTTCATTATCCATTGGTGGAGTAGAAAATATATTACTATACTATTAATTTATTGTACTATATTATTATGAAAATATACACAGATTTTTATATTTTATATAGAGATTTTAATATTAATTGTAAACGCTTTTTCATAAATGCCACTGTTGTTTATATATTTAATAACATCATATAAGTAAAATTGATGATAAAGGGATGTAATAAAATATACATATTAAAAATTAATATAAGTGTAATTTAATATATAGCTTTTTATATTATATATATATATTTGATAGTGCTATAATAAAAATATTACCTAAATTCATTAAATTACATATTCATTAATATATTTTAATGGTGATCGTTTTAAAACTTGTTAAATAGATTTATTATGTGTATGGATACAGTGGAAGCCTCCATGCAGAACAGCTCTCATAAATTATATGAAAGCTCTTGTATTGAACAGTTTTAGTAGTCCGAACGATTTCACATTAAAAAATCGTTTACATGCGTTCACTTTTCAATATGAAACCGTTTTTGTCAAACGCTAAAATATTGAGGTAATTTATATTGAAATGCCAGCTCTCATAAATTACTTCATACATATACATAAAAACGTCATTATAAGAAAATATCAAATGTATTGTAATAATATTAAAATTATATAAATAAATAATTATAACTATTTAAAAATAATAATAAGGAATAAAGAACGTTGGTTATTGAATCAAGAAAAATTACATGAATTTACACCATAAAAAATGCAACAAATTCAATTCAGATCAACAAGAAAATGCGGTATTACTATATGTTTGTATACACCACCAAACTCAAATAGAATTTCGTAAAAATGAAGTTTTAACACTAGATTTACTTATTTACCATCATGGGTTCCGTAAATCTAGTTTAAATAAATCACAAAGCATAAATATTTTGTGTTAGAATTATATATTGATCATTAAGGATATACTGAAACGTGTATTTATCTGAATTTGTTTTCTTCCAAAGGTCCACAAATTTCGAGTATCTGTTATTATTATGTCGGAGACAATTGCATTTTATAATAACACCAAATATGGCGAGCAGATATTGTTAACCAAATGGCACGAAAGTATAGTGTAAGCCGGATTTCATAGATGAGCTCTTCAAGTCTTCTGTAATATATTGCATTTAGCCGCTATCAATGCATGGATATTGTATAAGGAGACCACAAGAGTATAAATATAACAAAAAAACATTTTATTTTTCAATTGATCGAGGAACTAGAAAATGGTAATGAAGAAACATCCAACATTGATCCCAATCCACAGTCAGATTGAACAATATTTGTGCTAATAAGTGTATAAAAAGTATGTTTGTGAAAAATGCACGTTAAAAATGTCATGTATTATAGTGAATAAATATTAGTGTTTATATTAAAAATACAAAGAATTAAGAATATTTACCAAAAACCTCAATTTATATTGAAATCCGTCAAAATGACTCACTCAATGAAACCCCGTAAATGTAGTGTTAATTAAAAATAAATCAAAATATTTTGATGAGGAATTAAAATTAGACAAATTTATACCTATGGATGGATGGTATTCTAGATTTATTAAAAAATATGTGGTGAAAACAGTGCAAGAATTTGAAATATTTAAAAAAACAATACTATAAAAATTTACTATTATTACAATTATGTTTGTATTAATGAACAATGAACAATTAAATTATATAAAAACTAAGGTGTAATAGTTTGGAGCAATTAATTAATATAGTTCCCATTATGAATAATCTAATTTAAAATATATATTGGAGAAGGTAAATTTATATTTTGAAGCATGTAATTAAAAATTTCGATGGTAAAATGATTAATAATTTTGCTGATTGTTTTGAAAATCAATATATATTTTTATTATCCAAAATAATTGTAGTATCAATTCTTATTAAAAAAAACTTATAGGTCTGTTTTTATAAGAAAATTCCTTTCGCTATACGTGAAATTTTACTATCATTCCCATCCTGAACAGCTCTTGTATGAAACGTTCCTAAACGACTCACACACATGACGGCTTTCACTGTATATTTATTAATTTTTTTATATTAAGAGTATATAAAATAATATATTTTTTAATTAGAATCTAATTTATATACCATAAATGTTAACTTTGGATTGGATATCAAGAGTTGGCGGTATACAATACAACTAACACATGTATGTTAAATCAGTTAAATAGAGAATCTTTTTCTATTTTATTTTATTTTTATTTTTTTTATATAATTGATATGATTTAGCAGATTTTAAATATTTCAATTTAATTTATTATTAAACATTGTGCGTTTACTTCTTCCATAAAATTTATTTCATTTTTGACATAAAGACTTTTTTATAACTAAATATAAAATTTTTGTACTTATTATTAAAGATAAATCATTAATAATAGAAATACGTATATAATTTTGACAGCTCTATTGTTATCATTATATTTATAATATGTATTATATTTAACATTTTATATATAAATATATGGAAAAAATAAATTTCAAACAATATAATGTACCAATGATGAATGGCTATTGTTGAAAAATAGAAAAATTTACAAAATTAGTGCATTATATTTACAATTTGATATAATATAAAATATTGCAATTCAATTTGTGTATATCGAATTTATATGCACAACACAACTTAATATATTTATTTTGTTATGAATATGTGAATTTTTAATACCCAAATCATTTATAATAATTTTTGAAAACGCTAAAATCAAAGAGGTTATTTTTTTCCTATTTTTTCGTTTGTGCTATTATCTTTTTTTTTAACTTTTATAAAAATATTGAAAATTGTAATAGTTTATATTTTTATTATTATTTTCAATATAGGGTAGACAGTAAAAAATAAATCAATGTTGTCATTTCGACAACGAATCTTCGATGTACATGTGATGGATGTGTTATTTGTTCTTATATTAATTTTTGTAAACGTTAACAGGAAAATCTTCGTTGTACATGTGATGGTTGTGTTATTTGTTGTTATATTAATTTTTTTGTAAACGTTAACAGGAAAAAATATAAGTTTGTTTATATACGAATATAATAGATTTTTAAAGATATTAATCTACAATATTTTGTTTGTTATTTTTATTATATAAACATACATTATTATTATTATTATTATGATTATACATTATATTAATGTTTGTTATTATTATTTGTATAAAATATTGTATAAAAAAATAATAACAAATAAGCAGTAGACTAAAAAAATAACTAGAATTGAACCGCTTATCGGATCATAAATTTAATCATATTGAAATCTTTTAAATCCTTTTTAAATAATATTCTATTTAAACGTAAATCTTTTTACTTTATACATTTTTTGTGCTACCTTATTTCGTAAGGAGAATTATAATTTTTTTATAAAAACTAAAATACTTTTAATTTTGTATAAAAAAAAACGTATACAATAATATTCAACGATATTTTACAAAATTACAATAAATTACTACAATACAATAAGATAGTGAACAAAATATCTAATTTCAAAATTCTATTAACTCATTGTTAAAAGTAAAGTAAATGCAAAATATAATACAAAATATATTCTTGAGTATATATAAGCAATAGTAAAAACATTTTTTATATAAATCTCTAAAATATTTTAGAAACTAACGTCTCCTGAACATCATTAAATCGGAAAGATAATAGTGAATCCACTTTAGGTAAAAATAAATTATAGACGTAAAAGAGAAAAAGATAAACGGAGAACAATTGTTGCCAGCATCAATTGTTGTGGATGTATTGTTACGTAAAACATTCGGCGCCGGGATCAACAAGCAACTTGATTTTGTATAGTTAATAATAAAATAAATGACAATGTTAAATATTGTTATTCACATCATTTCAGTATCCATTAAAAAAAGGTTGTATTTAAAATTTCAAACAAATAAGTTCTACTGCTTTTGTTTTGACAGTCATTGAATGTAAACGAATTTAAATTCCGTTTTTAAGTCATGGCAACTGTTTTTCAGGATATTTAAGACGTAAAATTACACCAGCTAACACATTTACATATTTGCCATAAACAAATTGCACAAATTGCGTTATGAATTGTTTCCCATACGCCGTAAACTGCAGATTTGTTGGCGTCCTCTTTCCTAACAAGTGTTCAGCATAAAAGAGATTTATAAAAATAATTCACAAAAAAAGCATATTTTGCAGACGTCAAAAATTGTATTATTCCAAAATCACCACCTAAGCGGACCACATAATAATAATAATAATATAATAAAATATTAAGTTTAAAAATAGATATTGGTTTTGTAAAATTATTTAGTATAAATTTTTCCAAGTTCATTTTACTCATGCTACGTTCATTTGTATTATTACATAGTTGCGCTAAATGATAAAGTGAGATGTTGCAGTTCTACAATGATCTGCAATAATGATGAGTTTATAATCATTAGTCTAATAGTTTAATTGTTCCTTAACTTATTTTCCGATTTATCTAACTCTACTGACAACGTTCCCCACAGTTTACCGCTCATCTACTAATCTATATTTAATATTAAATATTTTCAGATTTACTTAGCTAATTTCTAATGCAACAAATTAAAAAGGCATCTACGCATGCATTAAGAAATATTTTAGTAGAATATGAAAACGCATTGTATTTAATTTTTAATACTTAATACTTTGCAGAAATATCATTACTCAACTAATGCAGAATAGAATTATGTACTTACCACCAATCAGACAGAATAGGCAACACATAGAAATGCTATATCGTTCTCGCTCGGATAGTGTTAATGATTTATATAAAATATAATATTAAAATTATGTACTTACACCAATCAGACAGAATAGGCAACACATAGAAATGCTATATCGTTCTCGCTCGGATAGTGTTAATGATTTATGTTATATACAAATACCAATGTCGACTGTACGTTGACACCAAACCTGTAAAGAATATAAAAATAAAGAATTAATTTTTATAATATTTTTAGACAAATAATCATTTAAAAATATTACATAATTTCTATATCATAAACACGCAGACACATCTGATTGATTTTTTTTTTCTTTTTCTTTCAACAAACTAAAATTGTTTTTGTTTTATATTCAATATTATTTCATTATCAAAATTTAAATCTAATCTATATTTAATGAGATAATATATTTAATAATTGGTGATATGATATAATTAAGTAATTAATTAATTTTACAATACACAATGCGTAAAAATATAAAAATATTTTTTAATGCACAACGAAATGTTAACAAACCGTTACTAACTCATAGGAAAAAAACAGGTTTTTTCCAATCTTTTTGTAAATACACGAACGCTTTAAGTGCACAATTATAAAAATAAAATATACATCAAAAAACTATTAAATTATGTTTTAATACTTATTTAAATATTAATTAATTACTAAAATACACTTTAATTAGTAATTATTTAAGCGCATATAAGATAAGAATAAAAAATTTGAAAATTAATATTATTGTTTTTGATTTTTTTTTCAATGAATTTAAACTGCGATGGAAACACAACACCTACCAAAAATCAAACGAAACTGATTCATTTCACAATAAATTATAAAATTTAAGTATATAAAAAAACAAAAACAATGATACAATAATTTCTTGCCTCAAAATTTGATTCATATTCATTCTTGTTTTTTGGAATTTTTAAATATATTACTTCTTTATTTTTAACTATTTTTCAGATATTTTTTAAATTCTTTAATTTTATGTAGGAATAAAATTATTATTGTAATGTATAATATGGTATAATGTCCGAAAACACAATTTTACTTGATTAGCCTTAATTGTTTATATGTACGCTGTCAGTTTAAATAGTGCTTAACCTGATTCCGTAAGATTCCGTGTGAAACCATAATTGTATTAGATTTTTATTCATACGAAACACTCTTCTTTTATTTTATTTTAATTTTGTAAATTAATTCCAGCCACTAACTATTGACAAATCATTGATTTTTGGAAAAGAGAAGAAATCTTGAGGTTTAATAGCAACATATAGGTATTCATGTAAAATTGTTAGAAGATGGTGTTCAAGAAATTCATGAGATATATGGTGTTAGAATGATCGACCAGTGAAAGTGTGTGAAAAAATAGATAAAGTCATAAATGTAAATCAAAAGAACGCATTGTAAATATTTTGCATGAAAAATAGGGATTGTGTAAGATGATTGCCGCGCATTTGATAAAATAATTTACCTCAAAAACGTATCGAGTATTTTTCAAACGTGATTGGATCGTTTTTAGTAAAAATAAAATACGATTCAAACGTCGTTTCTTAAATGTTGATGAAACTTGAATCCACGCACATATACACCAGAGCGAAAATTACAATCAAAACAACGGATTGAAGCCGGTGTGAAAGAAACCGGTGCTACACATAAACTAGGCAAAGCCAGTTCCATCAGCAAGAAAGTGTATGTGACAACATTTGAAATTACAAATGCGTTGTATATAAGATTGGTTATCTTGTGATAGGTAAAACAATTAACTTTGAATATTAATGTATCAGTTGGGTGGAACAAAAATTAGTGAGTAAAGACCTGTTTTAAAGAAGAAAAAAATTATTCATTAAAAATTCAATGAATTAAAGAACGAATTGTTCCTACAGTCAGTGCAATCATACCGGACTTGACACCATTATGTTATGGCAACACATTCATTAATGATGGTATTCAATTATTGGAAAAGCGTAGTCATTAAATTTTGTATTGAAGTTTCATGTGATTTTATTGAAAAATAATTTCACATAAACAAAAATTATAATGCTTTCAGTGTTAGTTCGAAAATATTTCAACTATAGATCTCGCAACACAAAACATTATGCGTTTACATAAAACAATTACAAATTTTGATATAGAAAATGACAAAAATTATTACGTATATGGACACAATATACCATACATTTCCTAATGTCATCATCATCAAGTAGATTCAAATAGTGAGCTAATGACTTCTACAATCAATTTTTTAAATTATGCTGCATATTTTTGAATTTTGAACTAAAGTGTTCATAAGATTCGTAAAAGTAGGTGGAACTACCTCAATCCATGAGTCACAACCAAGTATTCACAATAGAATTAAATGCGCGTAACAATGATTACATATTATTTTAAAATTTTAAACTGAATTGTTTAATAATGAGAAATTTGTGACTTAAACTATTGATTTTCATTAGGTTCTTGTTCAAAGGAATTGTAAAGTCATTACGTTTATAGCGGCTTTACATATCATCATAAGTTTTTTTTTAAGTAATGTTTTGTGGTTGAGACCATCCCCATCGTACCTTCCAATACCAAAAGAATGGCAATTTATATTATATAGATGGCACATTTATCCATAGAGCATCGATTTCAACACTAAATAATCAATAAGAATTTTGAAATATTCCTAAAGTTAATGTACGATGGGTGTAGATTTTCTAGTAATTTGTTGATCAATTGTATACTAGACTAACAGTTTTTTTATGTGCGTTTTATTTCGCATTTAATTAATTTTAATTTAATTAATTATATATTAAATATGAGTATATAATTGTAGGATGTATACAAATATCTTACTAAAATATATTTTGCATATACTTATATTACACAAAACTATTAAATTTGTTGTAGAAATGTGTGCGTGCCCAATTATTAGTAATTTATTTATAAATATTTATTAAAGGTAAATTATGTGTTAAATCATGATAATAACATATATATAAATATGATATATTTAAATTTATTATATGTAAAATTTATTTGTTAGTTTATGGGTTGACTCATATAAAGTTAATATCTGTTAGACATGTCAAACAGTAATAATAAATATAGGTAATATAAAATCTATGGGCCACTGATACATACCTACATGCATATAATCCCATTTACGTGTGTATTATATAACATTCATTTAATTGTATAATAAAATTTTTATAATTATATAGATAAAGATATGTATTTGAATTATTATATATCGCGTATATTATACATTACATGTTAAAAAATTATGGTGATATAATAATTCTCATAACCCCCCATTAACATCTTTTCAATAGCAATAGCAGCTAGAATATATGCACACAAGTCGGGACGAATTGTGGTAAAAAAATAAAATTAGTCGCATTATGAATATTTCTTTATACAAATAATAATCAGCATTGTTCGGAAATTATATAATGTTATTATAAGCTATGGCATAACAACGTGAGAATAACCGATTTAATAATAAAATTATTACCAAAAAATTAATAATATCTTTTAATTGATTTTATAAAGTTTAATTTTTAAATCCTTATTTTCCGATGTTTTTAGAAACATCGTTTGCTTATACAAAAGTGTATTATGAACACCAACATGTTCATTATATAAAACGATTTAACTTAAAGATATTCATTTACAAAGTGATAATTTTGATGGCTGTGTATAACAACAACAAAAAAATAAGGAAAATGATAATATTGATGAATTGTTATACACTCTCTTATGTGCGGTGTAATTTACCAACTCGACTATAATGAATGTTTAGCAGATATCATATACGCTCCACTTACGGACTCTATACTGATGAATACAGATATTACATTTTAAGAAGATTTTAAAATATTTTCAAACTTCGTTTCTGCGCTTATACAAATATGCAGAATGTCAATGTTGGACTACTATGGAGTATATATATTTATTGTCATAAATAAGAAAATAAAAAAGGATTACTTCAATATATATTTGGTTGTAACCACATGATCATCATCATGATATAATAATGATGATGGTACACAAATAAATTTAATAATTTGCCTAAAGGAATTAAATCAAATAATAAAATATATTATTATTGTAATATCAATTATTTATTTTTTTATTCCCATATATATATTGTTGGTATTGTGTGTGCACGTCGCGTTCGCGTTCGCGTATATTTATATATTGTAAAATGTTGAAATGGTAAAAAAAAAAACGATGGCATATATATATTTTGCTGCTGAATTTTGTTGTACTGTGTGCCCAAGTGTGTTCATAACATAAATTATCAATTTTCAACTACCCATATTATGACATAGGACATTAAATAATTTTTAATGGTATATATCTTCCTTCATTTTATTTTTAGTTTTCTTATAACATGGGCGCGTAATTGTCATTTATTTAATGATTTTAATGTTGAATGACGATGTTTTCGACGATAATATGTGCTATATATAAAATTAAATTACTTATGCATATGGGCAATTGCATATATAAATAACATAACGCTATAGATTACATTCAAGTTTACAAAAACAGAACAGGTTAACATTTTGTAACAACACAGCCCCAAGTTATCACATATCATATATTAAATATAATAATAAAATTTGCTATACATTAAATATTCTAAAGAATTTCACATTATTATATGATAATTTCAATTTATATATTTGCAAATTTTGAAAATTTTTTTATTAACTAATAATATGTATATGCAAAAGTTGTTGAAATTTTTTAACATATCTTTGAATTGTTTTACGACTTTGTTGCACAAATATATAGTAAAATAAAATGTTTGCTGCTAGCAAATGAAAAATTAGTTCTACTGTACATTTTTTATAATAAATATAAAGAAAATGTTTGTTTGTTGTATATCGATATCACATCATGTTGCTAATTATGTTTTGTACGTACGTACACATATGACAGAGCTTAAGGCAAGCGACATCAATTCACACATCATATACAAAAATATCTCAAAAATAATTATTACAAAAGAAAAAATTAAATTGAAAACGAAAAGTAAATTCTTTAATAATTATAGATATTATTTGATGCAACGATAATATTACGCGACATTAAAATAAAATTAAATATTACGACTATACAACAAAAGAGTAAGTTATTTGGATTGTTTTTCGTTATAAGTTTATCAATCAAATAAAATTTATATATAACTCATATATAGTTAACGTCTGTCCAAAGAATAATCGTAATGGAATATGAAAAAAGCAAATAATTAATTTATTTATTCAAAATATTTTCGTTCTCAACTGAAAACAACCAAACTTTCGATGTAACGAAGCACGACAAATTCGTAAATTAGCAAACACTTTTATCACCAATAATACAAAAAATAATAACCATGGACCAAATTCTTTGTGCGTATAATATTTTTGGAATCAAAACAAACAAGAGTAATTTTGATTTTTGACTTCATCAAACAAGATTTTTTTTGTATTTCTATATCTAACGCCAGCCATTCAGCACTCTTACGCTTAGATTCTAATTTTTTAAGTCATATTTTGCTCCAAGTGGAGCTTTAATTCATCTAATAAACCTTTCATTATAGCCAAGTTGGTAAATTACTCCGTGCATGGGAGTAAAAACACAATTTACCAATTGTGTACTATACTGTACTGTAATTAACGAAAGATAAATGTTTTCATATTACTATTATTTTTATATGGGTGATTAGGCCATGGTGATTTGTGTGTGCAGACATTATTAATCTTAGAATAGCGTCTAACACCATATTTTTAAAGATATCCGTTTTTCTTTTTTTATTCCATCAACGAACAAATGGCCACCCAGTAGAAAAATTTTAGTATTAATATAAATACCGAAAAATTTGACCAAAAATTTTCGTTGTTGATGATCAGTCGATACATCCATCATCATCCACATCTACGCTGCATCCTTTCATTTCTCGATATCACTCAAAAACTTGTGATTTGCATAAATAAACAATTATCATCGCATAAACGATTTTAAGCTGTTCTAGTGTTTCGGTAGCAGTTTTATTAATTTTAAAATAAAATGTAGTGATTGAGCTTTATTTGTTATTGTTAACCAATGTAGGTAGAAAAACTACTGTCACTTTATGAGTTTTATTATGGTATACTGTATGAAGCTAATATCATATTTGTATAGATATAGGTTCACAATATATAAATAAAACAGTAACGAATTTATGATGGCGTTACCACAAAGTCATTCGATTATTCTTCGCACGCCAAGGGAATATCAATGTTAATATTAATTTTATATATTGACATTTATCTTTCATTTTTATATTTAAAATTATAATTAAATATTTCTTTTATTTTATTTGATTTTGTTACATATAAATTATTATAAATATCAGACAATATAAAACAACATCAGTACATGTAGTATACTCTTTATTTGTGTGTCTGTTTGGCTGGTGTATAGAAATTTCGACGGTATTTAAGAGGGCATAAGGAAATATATAAACATCAATTTATACGAGTATATAAAAATGATGACATGTAACATAATTTCGAATAATGTCTTTATACATAAAAAAAAAAAACATACACATGAAATGTAATTTTTATTGAATTATTTTAATTTTAATTTTCTTTTGGATTTTTATTGATATAACATTATATTCAGCAACAATTTAACCATAATTTTAATTGAAAAATGTGATGGTTATATATGTTATTGAATGGGTATAGATTTAATTTTTTTGCAAAATAAAAGACATTTCTTTTGGTATTTTTCTTATAATAATGAAGTGTTGCAATTAGGTGTGTCATCGCCAAAACAAACAATAAGAAGAATGTCTGATGCAGAATGACAGTATGCGTGGGATTAATGTCTAACCGAATTAGATGTCGCATCCAAAGTGTTTTAACTATTTCTAGCGTTATGATTCAAATTTTCCATTACCACCGTTCCAATAAAATGCACTTCAAACAATTTGTTCGTATTCTATAACTACGAAATGTAATGACCAAATGTACAAATTTACAGAACTCTAACAGAACAGTTGTCTGTTGAACATTATACTATTATCATGTAGAAATGCCCATATATAAATATGTAAATAGAGATTGCATACCATATATAGGAATACACGCAGATAATACCCTTATTATTCAATATAGTAAAGCAGTAAAAGTCTTATTTATATACGGAAATAACAAAGGTTAAATTAAATTACATTAATTTAATCAAATCATTCATCACCACAATTCTGCTCCGATTTTGATGAAATTTTAATTAGTATTTTAATTAGTTATATAGAAATTTTGTAAACATTTTAACCTAAAATCTAAAATGTGTTTCATGACAAAAGAAAATTGTTTTTTTTTAAATTAAGTGGTTTTTGGCCACAGCGAGTGTATCGTAGAAGCGATGAATTATGAAAAAAAAAGAGTAAAACAAAACAAAAATATAAATTTATACAATAAAATTTGTAAGGATCTAGTTTTTTAAAAAAAAGCTACTCTAAATGAAGTCCGTGGTGAAAGTCTTCATCGTTAATTTAAGATAAAATATTTTAAAATACATTTTATAAATATAAACAATTTGTTTCTATATATATTTTATAGATCAGCTTTTTATATCACCTAAAAAAAAATAAGTGTACATAATTTTTCGAACTCAACAACACACCCAATCGACGTGTGTCACCTGGTATCCGTCCCTTGTAAGTATATATGTTGCGATGTCTGTGACACATTTATAAAAGTAACTTTTATTTGGTGGCTTTCTTACAAAATATGTGCGTTTAAGAATTGTTGTGTTAAAAAACCACTTTTCTATGCATTTAGAATATTCTGGTTTGTTTTTTTATGATCGTCGGTTTTATTTCAACATATTCATAATGTACCATAACTTTCGGATACCATTATTTAACGACAACCTACAGTTTTGTTGTAGTTATATATAATTTATTTCTACAATAAAACCATGAGTACTTTTCATTGCAATAAAATAACGAAGCATAGTAAAATTTCCCGCATATTTTTACCACAAAATTGTCCGTAAAACAAGGTCCAAAAAAAAAAAATCATGTTGACATTTCCAACATTTATGCCATATATTTTTTATGTTTTGACTATAGTTTGCTATATGATTGCTGTGTGGTGTCGCATATGCAAGAAAAAACACAAATATGGAAAAAACGAAGATTATTAATTTAAAACACTAAATATCCCTCTATATATATGTATGAAATATAAAGCAAATTATTATATATTTAAGTTATCAACTGCAAATCATTTAAAAATAAATATATATACCATATATTGTAATATATATTTAATATGCGATCATTTATTTATTTCTATATATAACATAAAAAATAAAATACATTTTATATTGAATGAATATTCAGTTTAAATATCATAATAATAATAATAATAATAATAATACGTGCACAACACACACACACAGTTTAAATATAAATAAATAAATAAATATATGGATAAAACGACGCACGGGCCTTTCCGTTCGGCAGGTGTATCTAAAAAATACTAAAAATTGATTGGTTAAAGTGCCACGAGCTTCATCTTTTATATACGGCGTACTTTAAAAAAAAAAAAGAAAACCAAAACCAAACAGCAACAATGTAAAAAAAAAAAATAAAATAAAATAAAATAAAATAAAAAAGCAGAAAAAAAAAATATTTAATTAACTATATTTTTTAAATATAACTTAAAAGAAATTTAAGGCAGAGTGACTATGGGCCGAGTGAACACGTGTGAAATTTAAATATATTACTATATTTAGTTTCTAAAATATCGATAATTTATGTTTAATATAACAATTTTGAAAAAAAAAAACAATTTGTAATAAGGTCATATTTTTCTTTTACTTTAATTTATTTACAACTAACAAAATCCTTGAAACGAAACATTAATTTTATTATCAAAAAACCGCACGACAATAATATTTTTTGTCATATTTTGTATATAATGTTCAAAAAAACTTATGTAGAAAATAATTTTTAACATTTATTATACATTTTTATATTGGTCTCTCTATATATATATGCAGTATGTTGTGGCGGCTCATCGTATATATGCAATGCAAAATTATATAAACGATTGATATAAAAATAAAATAAAATTAATTAAATACCGCATTTCATCAATTCAATTCATATAATAAAATTATATCCTATTTATACAATACCATAAATATAAAATATAATAATATCATTTAAAAATAAAATTTGTATTCATATATCGATTAATATATTTAGTAAAATAAATATCATCTTTTCATATTGTATGCAGCAAACATATAATGAATGAATATTTATAAGAGCAATGTGTTATGCGGTATGATGATGACAGTGAATATATGTAATGAATATAAAAACAAAAAATGTCATATAAATAATGGTCGCGTGTCCCTGAACATGTTTTTAATAAAATTTTCCATTTCGTATAGTAAAAGATAAAAGAAAAACCAAATCAAATAAGAAAAGAAAAAAAAACGACAACTAAATCAATTCCATTAATATGACATAAAAATAAATGTAAAATTCAAATTACCATCATATCGTTTGGAAATAATTCGTATATACCTATTCGTATATAAATTTACTTACTTGCATGTTAATACATGCGCACACAATTACATTATAATATTTACTTATGCACACATTTAATATAAAAAAAAAATAAAATAAATTTATGTGTCTTCACCATAGTGTCTTCAAGGTGTTTCAAAGGTGCATTTTTTTATTTTTTTTTTTCATTTTAATTTAAAACATTATTATTAATAATATATATATTTATTCGATTATGTTATGCGTTGACGACTTTGATCACTTTTATAATTATCTACAATATATATATATATATATATATAAATCCATTTACATATATATACGCACTACACTCATCTCAACAACAGCTTATATGAAAATGCCAGACATAAAACAAACATCAAATATATAAATGTATAAAGGCAAATTATTATATATATTATTGATATGTCAGTGGCGACCAATCAATAACCTCTTACACAATCAACTTCAAATTTGTTTGACTGCATGAACTTGGCACTCGAATAAAGTTAGTGTTTGGTAACTAGTACATAATGGAAAATGTAGAGGCCAATAGAATAGCAAGTAAAAGATGTACAACATCTCACAGATCCGCGCCAAAAACCTTCTGTAACATAATAATCTGTAACATCTGGGAAAAACTTGTGTGGAATGAATTCCGCTCTGCAGCAAACAAGCAGGATTAAGACAAAAAAAAAAAAATAATAAAGTATTGATAGGATTCATCATTAAAAAAAAAAAGTAAAAGTAACAATAAACAGAAATAGACTTGCCCTTTTGTGACCAGGCTTATACTTACAGGTGACTGAAGAAATACTTAGGGACACACATCACCACCAAAATGGAGTTCTGAACAAAAAATTATGAATGGAAATTGGACAAGAAACCTCAAAACTGTAGGGGCATTTATCTACAAAATAAAGCGAACCTGCGACATACTGGAGTATGGGCGTTGGTTACATAATAGATCGTTTATAAATCACAGAGTACTTTAAAACGACACATTTTCAATTTTAGCCATATTCAATTTAAAAAACAACAAGAATCAAAATTTTTTTAACCACTTAAAATATGTGAATAAACTTTATTTATTTAACTTTATTAGCAAACAGCTACACTTTTGTATTGTACACAATTTAATCTTGTGATGTGCTTGCTTTTTATTACCCAATACGAATGTTCACCGTTCGCCACTGATTTATATACAATTTGTACATAATATAAGCAATATAATTTTATTGCGTATATCCGTACAGAAAAAAAATCGTTTAATATAATGTAGTGCTGAATATGTATAACATTAATGTTGTATATATATATATATATGTTATATTATGTTATTATGATGCTGATGATGTATAGACTTGCTATTATATAAAATGCGGGCTATGTCTATTAATTAGTTTATAAATGTATATTAATACATTTAAGTGAATAAAGCACATGAAGAGGGAATCCATACCAGGTGCGTGCAAGAATATACCGAACAAAAAAAAAAAATCATTTGGCATTATATATATATATTTTTTTATACTATTTGTATATATATAGTTTATGTATATCGAAGATTTGCTATATTGTATATAGTAAAAAGCAAATAGTATTTAGGTTGAACATTTTAATATAGACAAATCGAATTATATTGTACATGTAATATGGGTATTATGGATAGACAAAAAGGTACATGATATAATACATATAATAATATATATATAGTTTAATAAAAGGATATGCGTGTGTGTGTGTAATATATATATATAAAAGAATGACAAAATTCGCATTAGGTTTGTAGGTCGAATAGATTATATTGCAAATAGTTGTGTTTTAGCATAAATTTATATGATTTTCTTATTTTTATTGAATACATTTAATCTATATTATATATTTATGGTAGTAATATGGATTAATGATTTTTTTGAATATATTAAATAATATTGTGAATTTCTATATAGAATTGTAAATAGTTACAGTATAAATAAAAGAAGAATAGAGGCCATATTGAAAAAAAAAAACACTAAAACCATTACAATACATTTAAAGGCATATTTAAATTTGTTATACACGACGTGCTTAAGTTCTTCTGAAAGTCTTATTATATACTTAAATCATTTTCATATATATATATATATATTAACGAATTAATTAGTATAGAACATATATAGTATAAGTACCTGCGACATAAAAACCGAATATATTTATTAAGTCTATTCAGATTTTAAAATTTAGATAATGGTCGATGCTGATGGTATTTGTGAAAATAAATAGAAACTTATAAGAAAATATGTGCGTCGATAAATTATTCAAAATTATTATTGAAATTAAATGACTTAAATTTTGCGACGGTGATTTGTGTATACAGTACATTTGCATTCATCAGATGGAGGACGATCTACTGCCATCATTCCCGGTTGAGGTTTATTTATTTATTTCTAATGTGTGTGAGATAATTATTAATAATGTCAAATATAAAAAATACAATTTAACAGAATGATTTTTTTTTATACTTCTATATTCAAAATAATTTTGTGTAAAACATCAGATCTTCAAATGCATGGGAGGTCTTGGAAACTTTGACAGCAGTCACATTTCATAGGAAATTTTCTAGTTTTTCAATAAATAATATTCTTAATAATTTCTTTTTAATATTATTAATTTGATAAAAGAAATAATAATATATATGTTTTTTGTAAAGGTATATTTATTTCAAAGAATTATAGTTATACAAATCTCTATAGTAGTTAATAACATAAATTATTGGTAAGCCTGAATATTAAACCATTGTAATTCTAATAATGAATCCGTATTTCTTTTTTACTTAACGTATTCAAAAACAAAAAATGTCTAAACGAATTTAAAGCTGTTATATTTATGGAAAAAAAAAAGGTTAAAGCGTCAACATAAGATAAATTTTATTTGAGAATTAAGCTAATGTAATGAAATTCTGTGTAGGCAGGAGAAAAGAACGATAGAGTACGCCACATTATTCAAAATTTATCTTCACACAAGTTTTTTTCATTAAATTTGGAGATATTGAAGATCGCAGTAAAAATGTTTCTATATTTGGAACTTCATATAATATCCTTATATAAAAAATTGATTTTTAATGGTGATCGAATAAAATTCTCTTTTCTCTCCACTTCTATTTTTTCAATCGCAATAAAAATAACTATACAATATTTTAACAGCACAAATTCTGATATTCATATTCAGCTATATGGGCTTTAAATACAACAATATAAATAACGCCTTATTTACTATAAAATCAATGTGATTATCGAAAAATTATGTTTTTTTTTAATCAAGTGATTCTCTCAAACCGATTACGAAAATATTAAATTCTATTGGTTATTACAACAGATCGTATAAATATCTAATCATAAATACAATTCTCCACGGTACCACAATATTGTATTAATGTTTTAGCAAACATGGAAAATTGATATTCAACAAAATAACATTGAAGCAGCAGCATGAGACCAGCAGTAGACATAAAAAACATGTTACAATTGCGTAACAACTTTTAAAATTATCTTACAAAAAATTGTAAAATTCGTCATTACGGCATTCGATATTGAATCGATAAGGATAAAATATTATTTAAATAAATAGAAAAGATATATATTACACGAAGAATTGGGAACAAATTGATTTAATATTAATGGAAAAATAAATACTGCATAAAATTTGTTAAAAATATTTCCAATTCGTTATATCCGAAATGGAACACAAATCTATACGAGACAAGATAAATACAAGATCTCATAAATTTTTCAATGTATTCTTCAACCTATATTGCGTCTAACGTAAAATAATTATGCAAAAAAAAAAAAAAGTACACACAAATCTCAGTGACGGTTCTCTGATTCTTTTGATCGTAATTTTTGTACAAATCTATTAATTCAAATAAGGAAAAATGCATAAACGAATAAGTTACAAAGATAATTGTTGAAAATGCGCGCTGGTGAAGCATTTACAAAAAATTAATTTAAAAAGTTTACTTCAGTCAATATTCAACATATATTTTTTCTATTGTATTTTCTATTGTATACTAAAATGTATATAAATGAGACTCAAATGGAAAAAATACATATATCCAATTAGTGTATAGTTTTATAATAAAACACAGATAATGGGATGATATAAATATTATTCAGTTTAAAAATATAAAGATCAAAGCACACAAATATAAAATCAAATTAAAACAAGAAAAATAACACTCAATATTATTAGTTTTTGTTATAAAAAAACCACACTGGTTTATTTTGTATTTTTTCAACAATGTATCTGTGTGTCAACGACAAACTGTGCGATTGCATAACATGAAAAATATGATGTATTATTTATCTTTTTGCAACACAATTTACTCTTTTCTGAAAATAAATTGAATAAATTATACAATTCAAATTTTTATAAAATTTTTTTCTAATACCAAAATTCTTTTTAAACTAAATTAAAGAGAATTTTATAAAGAAAAAAAAAAAATGTCGCATACATAATTTATTTTTATAATAAAATAAAATGAATATTTCAAAACACGATCGAACGAAATAGTTTTTGCGAATATTTTATAATGCGATCTATACATTTTTTTTGGGCATATAACACGCGATTAGTTTTATAATTGAAATAATGGGAGTTTTTTTTTGTACTCATTGGAATTTTCATTTAATAAAGTTAAGTTATTTTAGAGATGACAACAAAAAAAAATATTTAATTTATACCATTATTTATATAAAGACGTCAGTCACTTGGGTGGTAATTAGATAATTAACACACAAAATTGTACATATATATTTGTGTTGATTGTGTAGTTTTCAATCCATATCACAATATTACCAAACTGGTTTTTTTTTTGTTTCCGATTAAGTGAACCCTAGTAACAATTTGTCCGTACTTTGAAAAATGAGAATAATTTCCATGGAAAACATCCACATATTTTCCATTTTCCAAAAATATATTGGAATTTGTCGGAAGCATGTCCATAGATTTTTCATTTAATTTATTTTATTTAGGTCAATTGAAACATTTGGATTGTCACGGTAATATATTTCCAACAAATATCTGGTCTATCGGTAAAAAACTGAATCAAACCTCGATTTGACATCATCGTCATAAGAAAATTAATTTTGCTAATATGGATAATTCGCGGGTATATAATTTTCCAAAATACATGGACGATCCAAAGATATTTATGTTAAATTCCGCGAATCTGTACACAAAAAATATGAATATAAATTCTATGGATATTCGGTGGAATAATAGCAACGAGAAATATAATTCTAAGAAGAATCCATAGAAATTATCATCAAAAATATACGGATAATCCAAGGACATTTTTTATAAAAATACATGGACAGGGTTGCACTCATCATATAAAATTCCAGTGGACATCCGTAACAAATCCATAGATATTTTGTCGGATTGAAACTACCGACTACTACGCATAATGCCGACGATTTTTTCGGACAAACTACGGACAGTGTTACTAGGGAACATACATAATTTTATTTCATTTTAACTATACATTATAGAGAGTGAGTAGTGTGGTGGTGCATATACACATTACCATATAACAAACAATTATATATTGTCAGTGTATAACGGATTCATGTCAAATTTGCAATATATGGTGATATTTTAATGATATTTATAAAATTTAATTTGATATAATGATAATCAATAATTAATAAATTTCTTTTGTAAAAATTATTATACCGCAGGTGATATTATAATTATCTTATATTTTACAAAAAAAATTTGTATGTACCGCGGCTATATATTTATACAGTAAAACTCATTCATTTTAAATGATGGCATTTACAGGTATAACCTTTCCATATAATGATGTGTTTTATGGTACACAGAATTTTCATAGATATTGTGGTATATTATAGAGTTGCGTTTATATTTTATATTTATTAAAGACAAATGTCTGAAAGATGATATTTGCATAGTATTTCTAAAAAAGATTATCATAGAATTGATAAATGATATCCGTATATATCACTGGATGTAGATTATAACATCACACTCACATTATTATGAAAACAATCTATGTGTGATTATTTAAGCGTGAATTTATTCGTTTATGAATTCAGAAAAACAATTTCTTTTCACGCAATAATGGTATCAGAAATTCACGTATAAGAAATAATTTAATTAATAAACCCATCTATCGGAATAAATATTTTAAATTGTATAAACACCAAAGGATGAAATTTGTTAATTAAGTAATTTATCAATATATGATTGATATATCAAAAAATACAATATACATTCCATAGAATTATTCGCACTATATTACGGCAGGCATTAATGTACCAGATGTCTTATAGCAATCAATTCATTAAATCCACTAGGTACGATTACATAGGTCAATCATAATCTATATCAAAATATATCTGTTAGATGTGATATCATATGAATATCATATAGGGATATAGGAATATCTGCGTCGCAATGAAGTTAAACTCAAAATAAAGGTATGAACCAACAATATAGTCAAAATTGGACTATAACACGTGTCTCCCCGTATAGCAATAACTTAACATTGTGATATTTTTCGGATAGTATTCCTGTATTTACATAACATATGGTAAAGTTAACTTCGAAGATCATTTGCATTATATAAATACAAAAATTAATCATAAAAAAACACTTCACTTTTCCCATGAATACGCAAATACCGTTTTTATTTTATATATATATTTGCGCGTATAAATATCATTTGTTTATTTTTTATATATATATAAATTTTTAACACACTTATCGACAATAAAAAGAACAAAAAGTTTAATAATATAATTAATAAAAAATAAAAAAAATAAAATTAAATGCCTTCAAGTAATAAAATTTCCTTATGCACCAAAATTATACAGTAGCTACCAGCAGAATAATTATACTACTTACTCACAAAAGTACTTATTGTAATTATATTTTGTCATCGCACAAGCAAACAATTAGCTACTTTAAATATTTATTGGTTATACTTTATATTTATACTTAAGTCAATTATTATAAACAATCGTACGAGTACATTACAATACAATAAAATACAATTTATTCTGTATAAATATTGATTAACTTTCTTGATCAATTTTTAATTTTTGTTTTTTTTTACCGCAATAATTAGTATACGCACACAAGTTTGTTATACCAACCAAATGAATGCTTAAATTATCGTATAGGATCATAAGATCGTGACAAAAAAAAGACAAAATATGCATTTATAAATGATACAACAACAACAACAACAAAACGATTAAAACATTCTTTTTAATTTTCTCCAAATATATTTAATTAAATAATATTTTAAATAATATAATGTTTTTGTTCTTTTTAATTTAATACTTTCAATTTTTTTATCAATATTTAAATTGATGCGTATTTGTAAAGGCATACATACGGTGGTGGTGACAGTATAATTTGTACTATATAATTATATTATTTGGTGTAACAAAGAGGTTACAATAATATAATTATTGTGTATTTTATATTTTAGATCAATTATATTGGAGAAATTTATCCATAACTGTGACCAATAAACTTTTTTGTGTGTCTTTTTTATAAAAATATTTAAATATTGGTTATTTTAAAGATGAAATAATATTAATAATATTGATAATATATAATTAAGATTAAACGAATGTTTAAAACACATTTAGTAAACAACCGTCTGTCTATTGACCAAGATGTGGAAATATAATACAAAAAAATACAATATTAAACAAAATTTCATATTAATCCAAATGGAGCTCTACCAAACATTAATTACAGCCAAATTGGTAAATTATTCCACAGTGAAAATACAATTAAAAGTTAAGTTTATATACACGAAGTCACGAATGAGTACCGAAAATTTATAGATTAAAAAAATTCATGGTGAATTTGTTAAACCCATACTTAAATAATCAGTGAATATAGATCAAACAAATAACGCACATCATTTGATACACGCTGCTATACTGTACTTGAGCCAAATGAAGCAACTACGATGTTATGGACAATGTTATAACTGAAAAGCACAACATACAATTCTACGATTGGCTTCAACAGCAATGTAATGTTGATCCTAGTTTTTAATTAAGTTTAAAATTCTATTCTAAACATGAGCATACCCAAATTAAACACAGTACTGATATTTAGCTTTTACATTCAAATTTCAATTAATTGGAACCACAGATTTATAGTTATAAAATATTGTATAGGTATATTGTTTAGTAACTTGGTAAGATATCGTCCTATATAATCTACTTCGTAAACAAATACTCAGTAGAGGAGTGGTAAAGCGCCGAAATATATATATTATTAATCATGCAATTTAGAGAATTCAATTCACGCTATTTTTCATAGGACAATTTTCGGTATTTATTTTAATACTAACATTTTTCTGCTGGGTGGTATATGGAATAAAAAGTAAAACGGATATCTTTGAAAATATTTTGTTGGACGCTATTCAAAGATTAACAATGTCTGCACACACACACACACATCACTAACACCCATATAAAAATAATAGAATTTTGAAAACAACTATCATTCGTTAATTGCAATACAATTGGTAAATTGTTATATACACCCATGCGGAGTAATTCACCAACTTGGCTGAAATCGAAAGGTTTATTAGATGAGATAAAGCTCCACTTGGAGCAATATATGACTTAAGAAAAAGAAGATAATCTACTTCTAAACTGTCGCATAATCCCATTTATTACATTGACCAGCATATCAGTCAGTTCTACAATTTGATCAGTTATAATTACCTTGCCGATATCAATTTTGTACAAAGTTATATGTTAAGAATTATCCGTATAATCAAATTACATATTGTATTAAGTTAATTTTAGTCAAATTTAGATGAGAAATGTCTAATTATTATCTGCACTACTTCAATGGGTTGCAATTACAATTGCCTGCTACTTTATACAAATATCGAACATGTTATCCATTTTGAAGAATGTATAATAATCTTCCGAAATTATCAAGAATCTAATTCTAAATGGAAAAAGGGAATAGGATTGATCATAATAGAAGAAAAGGAAATTATGCTTCGATAGTTGCAGATCAATTGAAAAATTGTTTAATACTGCTGTTACTACATTTAACTTATACCTAATTGAGTGGTACAATGAATATAAATTGATTTAGTAAATTTTGATTTTAATTATTGCTTTCGATATGTGTTTTATCATATGGTAATACGATCATTTACATACAAAATTTCAATATTTTTATTACTTAAAAACATTATTCTAAACTGAAGTATCGCATTTTTACTATATATTAAATAAATAAAATATCACGTAAACTGTACATTGCAGAACAATTGGTTAATTGTTAACTGAGCACATAAAGAGTCATCGAACAGTTTGACTATAATGTTTGGTATAAATACATCTTAAAAATGTAGTTTTACTATTGTGGCGGGTTATCTTGACGTATGAGTCTAGTTCGATCGACAGTTTAAACCCCTACACCCTAATATATTGCATTTAAAATGTAAGTTTAATTTTTGCTTATTGGAATTGGTAGTTCGGCAAACTCCACATACGATTATTTACTTTTATATGGCCCTATTTCTCATATACTACAAATGTGTCTATTACCTCAGCAAAATTTAATATTATCTTTCAACCTTTGTACCGCCATAGAGTAAATAGGTAAGAAAAAAAAATGAAGAATTTCTATTCTTATAAAATAGTATCAATACTTATAATAAAATAGGTATAATAACCATTAAATTTATTAAAATCAACTAGTTTTTTTTTTTTATAGTTTATATGTCAGCATCAAATATAGATGTAAAAACGCAAATGTAAAATTCCTGTAACAGAAATAGGTTTGTACAAATAACAATAAATTATAAATACAAAAAGAATTTTATTACATAGAAATAACTATATTTGATATATTGTCAAACAAATAAAATACATAGTCAACGCGGTAGGTAGGTATAGGTGGTAATAAAAATATAATTCTAAGGAGAAACTACTAAATGACACTTTAAGATTTATGACTCTGTTTAAGAACTTTAATATAATATATAATAATATAATAGATGCTTTAAGGAAAAATTCTTAGGTCGGTATGTCGAAAACATAGAACATTTTTCTTTTATTATAAATAATACACATAGAAATGATTCACAGTTGTTTAGTTGATTATTTACTTTATGGCTCTTTTTCTCATATGGCTTTTTTTCTCATATTCTAGAAATGTGTCTATTACCGCTACAGAATGTAATATTTCAGTTAATTTTATTATACTTAATTTCTCTGATGGTTATTATAGCATCAAATATAGTAGTGCTGAATTAATTTAGTAAATCATTATTAGTCATCAATGCTATTATAATATATAATAAAAGATTGACATTTTCCATTACGATTTTCTATTTATTATCGGAGATGTGTCTACACATTTCTGAAATTAAAATCACAGATCTATAAGTAGTCGAGCGTGATTAAACATTGTTTGTATTTATTGACCCGAAGGAGATGCGAACGTTTAATTGTAACAAAACAGCCTTTTTTATTTGCATTACTTAATCGTGTGACCCAACCCAATGAATTGATTGAGTTGTATTATTAAAATGTAAAAAAATTGAGTCATTCTTATTAATAAAAAAAAAAAAAAAAACAAATAAGATGATAGACATTCGATGCGGATAAAATATATGGTATACACAAACAAGATAGATAGAAGTGACAAACAACATTTGTAAACTCGAAAGATTATTATTAAACAATAAATATTTAGATAAAAAAAATATAAAATTTATATAAAAAATTACCGATGACATATTTGTATTGTTTTTCGTCTTGTAATAACATAATCATCATTTTAAACATAATAATAAAAAAAAAGTGATTGATTGAAAGCGACATATTTTTTATGACATAAAAATTATTAAAAAAAAAAAAAAAAGGGTTATAAAAACTATACACATTTTTTTTTTTGTATGATTTTGCCGGTACTTTTTTTTATTTTTATATATGGTATAACAATAATATTATTAAAACCATTGAAATTTCAAATGACAAATAATAATATTTTGTTGAAAATGAAATTTATGTTATTGAACGGGGAAGAAACAATAATAAAATACTTAGGTAAAAAAAAAATTAACTTTAAGACAACGCACTGAAGAAAAAATGAAGGACATTTTAATAAAATCATAATAATTTATAATCACAACAACATAACAAAGACCAGCTCGGCGTTAAAACATACATATGGTCATATATACGAAGTACCTAACGTACACAAATATATTGGTATAGAAAGATATATGATTTGAAAGGTTAGTTGTCATTGTCATTATATTTATTTTCAATACATCTATTTTTTTCTAAATGATTTGTGACTTTTAATCAAAAAAAAAAAAATGTATCCCTTTCAAATACAAACATAATGCATTATTTATATTTATAAATATTCTTCACTGATATCATCATTACATTATAATAGAAAAGAGTTAAATATCACTTTTAATAAATGCATATTATTTGTATACTACAATTTTGGTATATAACATAAATATATGAATTTTACAATCAAAAACACTTGTTTATTTATTTTTGTATATTATTATTGAAAATATGCATTATGTGGTGAATGATATCTATTTCAAATAATTTATATTATAGGGGTAGTTATATAAAATAATATCGAAACCATTCAGCTGTTCCATGTTCTCTTTTATATACGATACAAAATAATATCATACATTATGACCATACAATAAACATTTTCAAAATGACTTGCAAATGACGATGATGAATTAAAATGGTTTAAAAAAAATTCAAAGGTATTTGGTAATATTATAAAACAACTACATACCAAATTTAACTTAAATATGTTATTATAGTAGGTATAGATATCAATGTATATTTAATAATAATTTAAATAATAATGTACCATTAAAATATAAAATCATCTGTCTGTTCTTCATGTATGTATCCCTACAGTGGACTTCCTTATAATGCGCCGCTCCGTATAAGTGGTGGTTTCGTCGCGGTTTTTATGTTTCGTAAAAAAAAAAAAACAATTTTGTAAGGAAGGAGCATTTTTCATTTAATTTAAACGTAATTTTTTTATATAAATGCTATATTATAAATTAGTGGTGCAATTATTAATCAATTCGGAAGTAGACAGTTCGATTACCGCCTGGTACGGCATGACAAAACAATTATTTCAATATATTTCATGTACCAAAAATTACACAACTGCATTATCATTTTTTCGTTTTTTGATATCTGAAAGCGAATATTTTGAATATTTGGTGTTGCATCAGAACAATTTGCGAATTGTTAAAAATATACCCACACAATATACCAATAGGTCGTCTTCGATTGTAAATGCTAAAATCACAATAACAAGAACTTCTACATTTTCAGTTATAAAATAAGTGGCAAAATAATATCGCACTCAACAATTGTGTGTATTTTTGTTATATGAAGTTTAACTATAATTTTTATCATTTTCATTTTAACATTTTTTGGTTAAGAATTTTATCTATGCGGAAGGCAATCGTTTTAGTTACGGATGCTGTACGTTGAATTACGACATACAGCAACATATGATGGTGAAATTTAATAGATATATTTAAAAAAAATTAATTTATAATAAAGTTCCCTTATTCTAATTCTGAAACATTGATAACTAGACCAATTTTCCTTTCATACTCTCTTCAACTTGACAACATTTGGACCAAAGAAATTAGGAGATTATAAGAACGGCTCCTAATTGGCATACACATAAAATTTTATCTGACCAACTTCCAAAAAAACTTTGGATCAACCAATTTTAGTGTGGAAATTAGTATATTAATACTCTCACTGTCCAAAAAATAACTGGAATAACTTTCAGTGACAGCCGAAACGATGTGATTAAATCCAATTCAATCCATTTGGCGATGAATTAAATCGAAATCAGTTTGCATAAATTTGAAACATTAAACAGTACAAATCGATGCATTTTAGTTGAAGATGAATATTTCAAATAAACAAAAATTAATTGTTTGCTTTTTTTCTTAATCTCATTCCTGTTATTGTTGTCATAGAGGGTGTAAATATAAAGTGGAATTATAAAATTGCGGTTAAAAATGAAGTTCTGATAAATAATTAAAATACGTTCCTGAGAATTTGTCCAGAAAAATGTCGTAGGTATCAATTTACCGCAGAACATCAATATGGAAACAATTTTTATTAAAACAATATTTATCTGGTTGTGAAAACTTCACTGGATTTCATTTTCTAAGTAGGAACTTCATAAAAAAAAAATTTGGTATAATCCAATTACCTCAACACTCAACACATATCTACAAATGTTTAAGATTTTAGTCGAAATTATTCTAAAAATTTATAAACAAATTTTGAACAATACCTTTTCTTTAATTCGGAAAGCACGATTTTCAGATTTTTATTTATTTATTTAATATATAGTCATTAAAATAACTATAGGATTCAAATAAAAAAAACCACATTATAAGCGGGACGGACGACTGTAGAAATGTATATATTAAACAGAATAATAGATTAAATTAACAATGAAAATAATTATATAAAATTAAAAATAATTATCTTTCAACCCTTTCGATATTATAATAATAAACTATATTTTCTATCTGTGTGTAATATACTCATCCATATGTCATTAAAATTGTTTTATAACAACATTTATTTGTCTATAAATTATTTGGATATAATTGACTTAATTTTTGTGATTATTATATACATGCGGTAAAATAGGATGCATAATCTTATACAAATAATTGTATTAGAAGATATAAGTTTAAAAATACATTTGATAGAAAAAAAAAAATGAAAGTGTATCACAGTTCTGTTTTCTTAATTAAGATAATCTCTTTATTTTCCAATTTATCATTTATTTTAATATTATAAAATTTACAAAAGAATATATACGATACTCGAGGAAGGGGGGTGGTCCATTGCTATTAGTTTTTTTTTTCCCCATATGTTTTTATAATCATATTGCGTGCTATGAAAATTAAATATCATTTTAATTTTATTTGGATACTAGTCAAAAAAAAAAATGAAAAATTTCTATTCTTATAAAATATTATTAATACTTATAATAAAATAGCGTTACACATTAAATATAATAATCATTAAATTTATTAAAATCAACAAGTTTTTTTTTTTTTATAGTTTATATGTTCGGATCAAATATAGAAATAAAAAAATTTATTAAATTTTAACGATCTTTAAAGTTATTGTTATAGAAATAATAAGATTTCTAAAATTTTAACGATTTTTAAAATTATTGTAATATTAATACTTATAATAAAATAGCGATACACGTTAAATTTATTAACATCAATAATTTTTTTTTTTTTTTATAGTTTATATGTCACGATCAAATATAGAAATAAATTATTGTTACAGGAATAAGTTTTTAAAAATAACAATAAATAATAAATACAAAAAGAATTTTATT
Source organism: Bibio marci (assembly GCA_910594885.2). Taxonomy (NCBI): domain Eukaryota; kingdom Metazoa; phylum Arthropoda; class Insecta; order Diptera; family Bibionidae; genus Bibio; species Bibio marci. The sequence goes on from OU343114.1 coordinate 37,545,445, forward strand.
ACATAAATATATTTTATATATTGTCAAACAAATAAAATACATACACAAAGGTATGCAGGTAAGTGATAATGAAAAATTAAATCTTAAGGACTAAATGGCAGTTAAATATTTATGACTCTGTTTTAGAACTTATAAAGGTTCTTTACGGAAAAATTCTTAGGTCGGTATGTCGAAAACAGAGAACAATGATTCACAGTTGTTTAGTTGACATCTATATATACAGCAATATAATAAAAAAAAACATTCTTTAGCGCAGTTGCATAGCGCCGAAATAAATATATATTATTAATCATGAAATATAGCGGGTTCAAATCCACTATTTTTTCATAGGAAATTTTTCGGTATTTATTTAAATACTCAAATTTTTCTGCTGGGTGACCATTTGTTCGTTGATGGAATAAAAAAAGAAAAACGGATATCTTTGAAAATATGGTGTTGGACGCTATTCAAAGATTAACAATGTCTGCACACACACACACACACACACACACACATCACTATCACCCATATAAAAATAATAGAATTTTGAAAACATCTATCATTCGTTAATTGCAATACAATTGGTAAATTGTTATATACTCCGATGCACGGAGTAATTTACCAACTTGGTTGTAATGAAAGGTAACGCTATTTTATTATAAGTATTACTATATATATATATTTATAAATATATATGAACAATTACAATAATAATTATTATAGTAATAATAATAAAAATCACAGCAATAATAAATATAATAAAAATAAATTTCCTTAAAAAATCAACCAAAAAAATAACACAAATAAAATGACACTTGTTACTTTATTTATGATGAGCAATACATAAAGATGACGACGACAATAAAACAAAAACAAAAAAAAACCAAAACAAAAAAAAATATAAAAATAAAAATAAAAATATAATTCCCACCAAATAAATACATTAAACTAAATCTGACGTGTTTCAAATCTTTGATATATTGAAAAATAAAATATATAGCAAGTAAAAATGAAATCAGCACCCATATAGTTAAAGGATAAATGCCAACAACAACATAACAAATATATAAACAAATCTGGAAAATATAATAAATGTACAAAGAGATGCAAAAACAGAAAAAGACCAGAAACAATTTAATATAAAAATAATAATAAAAAAATTGTGTAAATTCAAACCATTGCCACTCTTATACGGCTCCACCGCGCGCACACGTATACGTATTATATAAATATAATTATATTATACAACAATCGGTGTATATATTTACAGGGACGACAACAACAATCAACAAATAATAAAATAAGTTTCGGGTCGCAAATGACTATATATTATTATTCTTTGAACACAACATACACCATGAACTTATTTCATTTATCTCTTGTGTGTAGAAGTTAACTAAAGTTTGTTATGTACTCGTATTATATATATACAATATATATTTACCACCAAGTTGTTATACTATTGATTTGCTTATAACTTTGGCCGTACTCTATATACAATACATTCATTTATTTATAATATATATTTATTCAGCTAAATATTTTTAAATCCATTGTGTATTATATCTTTTATATATATTTTATTAATGTTGTTGTTGGTGTGGAAACATTTTCATTCAACAAAACAAAAAAAAGAATCAGCATCCGATTATGTTCGTTTCCAAACGATATGGTTTTACCATAAAATTTACGCACATCTTCTATAGTGTTTCTTGCGGGATTTATATTACAATTTAACTTATTTTATGGAAAGTTGATGTTCAAAAGGCGTAGTCGTCGTTTATGGTAGTCGCGCGTATATACCATCATTCAATATTAAAAAAAGAATGTTTCATTGATTAATAATTCATATGAATTTGGTATTGTTTGCGTGATGTTATTTGTTTATATTTATTTTTTTTATAAAAAATCATATAGAAAAAATAAAACATTGAGTTATACCATATTAAAATTAGCATATTTCTAGATTATTTTATATATATGTTTAGGTACACACACACACACACACACACACACACACACACATCACACATACAGAATTAACTATATATTATAAGCATTCGACTTAATAGAGATAATAATAAATTAACAAAATAAAAAAATAGATTTTAAGAGAAAATGACAGCAAAAAATGTGTAAACAGATATTTTTTTGATCGTCTAAAAACGTGACATAGGAATAACAAAAAAAAAATTAAAATTTGTTAAGGTGTAATAATTTGTTCTTAAATTATCTCTACTGTTTAGGTTACATTGCACAACGAATGGACCATCTAAATAATAAATAAATAAATAGTTATATAATTTATGCTTTGTTATACCATACAATAAATAAACGTTACGCGAATATTAAATTGATAGTAGAAATGTGTAAAAGGTTATTTTTGGGTCTATTTTTTGTTTTTTTTTTTTTTTTTGTAATATAAATATAATATAAATAAATTTGTATAAGGTTCACAGATCAAAAATTTTAAGGACCTCACAAGATTTTTCTTTATCAGGTGTACCGGTTAATTTCCGCCGTTTTTTAAAGTGAAAAAACATATTATTTGTGGGCGAAAAACCAAAAATTCTTTATTCAAAATATTTTCCATCACTAGTTACACATTTTGTCCACCTTTCAGGTAATTTGAAAAATTGTTGTTCCTTTGATGAAAACCAGTCAGAGACCCAATTTTCGAGTTCTTTAGACGTTTTGAAGTGCTGGTCATTAAGGGCGTGGCCCATCGATGAAAACAAATGGTAGTCTGAACGCGTCAAGTCTGGTGAATAAGCCGCATGCGATAAAACTTCCCAGTTAAGCGCCGCTAACGTTTCCTGGACCGGTATTGCTTTGTTTGATGGTGCATTGTCATGTAGGAAAATTACCTTGTGTTGTCGCTATGGATATTCTTGTCGTTTTTGCAGCAAAGCACGGTTCAAATTGATGATTTGTTGTCGGTAGCGATCAGTATTAACAGTTTCACCAGGTTTTAGAAGCTCGTGGTACACCACACCTTTCTGATCCCACCAAACACAAAACATTCTCTTCTTACCAAAGCGATTTGGCTTTGCAGTCGATGTTTATGGCTGGCCTGGTGAAACCCATGATTTTTTGCGTTTCAAATTCTCAAAATAAATCCATTTTTCATCACCAGTCAAATTCAGCAATTTTGGTTTACTACTATGTGTGAACGGCGGACATTAAGCGGTACACCTGATATTTGTCGATAACTTCTCATATTACATTTAATATAAATATATATCATATATATTATTTAACAATACAATATAATCAATTTGTATAAAATCAGTGTCTATTCAGGTGTCGTTAAATGTCAAATTGTATTTATAAAGAAACAATTTGAAATGTTGTAGAATGTTTAAATAAATAAAAAATTTTGATATTTTTGAATACAAAAAATGTTATGTCAAATCTGGAAAATTTTGCATTGTGTACGTGCACATAGAAATCGTGTGAACATTCTTACTTATGTTCTAGCTAAATTAGGGTACAAAAAAGATATATTAGTTTTCTTAACTTATGTATGAATATTCTATTTTTGAAGTTGAAATGTATATATATATAACTATATCTATTGTATATATGAAATTCCTTAACAATTTTGTACAAGTTATATAAATGCGTATCGAATCAACACTACAATTGATATTAATTTAATTCAATATCCGCATCCAATAATGTACCATATATATATTATCAAATTCTTGCCAGAGAAATTGATATGCATACAAAAAAAATTCATAGAAATACATGTGTTATTTGACTCATTAAGAGAAATGCTGGTTTTGCAGGATGTTATTATTGTTTTAATTTATATCTATTCGAAAATCAAAATAAAACAGATAAAAAAAAGGACGATCTTTCTAAGCTACTGTTTTTTTTTTGTTTTTTGTGTTATATAATTAAATAAATTATAAACATTATAAATATTATAGTGTCTCAATCATTTAAGCCACATACATTATGAATATTAATTTATATATTATACGCGCGACAATAATAAATATCCGTATATAGAATGTGAGATGTTTTTGATAATTCCAAGGTGGTAGTTTACTATATATATTGTAGATGTAAGTACAGTGAAACCACAATCACAGACAATAGTTTTGATATATACAACTTCAGCATAAAATTACTCATTGCAAGATATTTCTATGACTTGTTGTGGTATTTTTTATCCAGTTCATTTTATTACTTCATAAGAATCACTATTGAAAAAAACCCAATGAGGATCACATATCAACGAAAACTCCTACAAAACACTCCTTGCCTATTTATCTCTGTCATACCTCATCACACCACCTTATACTCTTTACCTAAAAGTTTAAAATTTTCTATGAAATCGAATGTTTTCAGATTTATGTAAATTGGGAAATGTTTATTATATTAAAGGTGCCGAATATAATATCCATTAAAATACTGTTAAAATTTAGTTATTAAATTCAAAATTCTATTGCAATTAGGTTGAAATGATGGTCGAAGTAAAATGTACTTATTTTAAATATTGTATTTTACTGAAATATTTCTTCTAAATAAAATATTTTAATTATTCCGTTCGGATATATTATTTAGTCTTATGGCACGTTAAATGTATTTAACAATTATAATGTGTGCAATAAATTAATCAAGCCTTAGATTACCAACAGTTTAGATGAATTCAAACATGTGTAGAAGAGAAATATTCAACAATGTCTATTAGAATTAAATTTATGCCTTCCATAAAACGCAAAACCGAATCGCATCTCCAACTCTGCGAGTTTTGAAAATCGGTTCTATATAGTTTTGAATTACTAACATCACAAAATTTGCACTTTTCCATATTGCCCAACCCATAGTATTACTTAGATGATATAGTTACACGGATAATGTGTACTTCATATAGAGCTTCGTTGGTGATTGTAGCGCTTTTACAACCAATTTTATATTTCATATTTGATTGCATTAGATGGACAACGCAATTTGTCAATGCAATTAATATTTGTGACACAACGCTTACCCTACCCGACAAAATCACAAATCTTTTCTTCATTTCTGGCTGGAAATTTTTGAGTATATAGTTGTTTTGGGTTACCGACTTTTCGAGTTATTAATAATATAATACATAAATATATAATGTTAACGACAATATTTTAAATTTTTTTTAAATAAGATTTTCAAAGAAAATGTTAAGGAAAAATTGTATTGTATGGGGAATAACAAAACGTTGTAAATATAAGTGCTATGATTAATATAGAGAGACATGCATCACAGTGTAATATGTAACTGCACATTTGCAACTTTTATTTGTAAAAAAAAAAAAAAAACCCACACCTAGATCAAACAAAAATATTCAATAGCATTTAATAAGGGCGGTTCAACTGTTTTTGGCTTTGGATAAATATATGTAAATGCTAAATACAAGAGTATTTAAATAATATGCTGCCTGAATGTTTAACATGTATATTTTAGAATTTTTTCTATATTATAATTTTCAGACTAAATATATAATAAGCATTGAAAACATATATATATATATAGAATTCTTAGAAAAATAAGAACAATTTTTCTTAGCCCATTTGTTAACTAATATAACATAAATGAAATTTTATTGTAAAAGTATAACAACGAAAAAAAAAAAAAACCAATTCCTTCAAAATTCTTCAAATCATTTATACAAATTATTTTATATTTTATTTATATTTTAATATTAAAAATTATAATTTATTCTTGAAAAAATCGATTAATCTTTTGTATTTAATAATTGATTTGATGAAATCAATAATAATATATGTCATAGAAAAACAAACAATAATAATAATAATAATAATAGAAACAAAAAAAAAAAAACCCTACATAAAATTAATTTTACAAAAAAATCCTTGTGCACAATAATTGATGAAACTTTTGAAATGTACCAAATTAATATTTATTAGTGGCAAAAATAAATTCTCATGCAGTGTTTTGCACTGTAGGTGGTGACGGGACGGTGTGTTTTGTTCATTCGGTCAATTTATTTTCGTCTAAAAATTCAATATATTTAGTTTTAAAACTATAAAATTATTACTTTATTGAATATTTTATAAAATATGAATTTATGAAAAATTCGAAAACCGCTTGATGAAAGATGAAAAGAATATAAAACAGCACATCCATCGTATGTATAAAATAAACTGTATCAATAAGAATTATAATAATATAATAATAAAATCATATGAAAAGAAAAAATTGGTTCACATTTTTTTAAATCTTATATATTTCTTTATTTTATTATTATTATCGTGCCAGCCCATACACAAAGATATTTACAAGGAACAATGACCGTTGATACCATCACCATTATATATATATATACTTGAATCGTAAATAATAGTTTGTAAGATAAAAATAAAAAAGAATTAAAATTTAGGTTTAGTATACGAGAAAAAAAAGTTTTTTTCCCATCTTTCTTTTTTCGTTATTATTATTATTAATTTTAGTTTCTAGCAAAGAATAAAACGAATTTTTTGATACACATATTTTTTTTACCATTTAAATTATAAAAATTTGTATTTGCCGACAGCAAATTGTTGCGCAAGCCAACATAGAAATATAACAACACCAGCAACATAATATAATATCTTCATATTATAAAAATAAATATATATATATAGCAATAAATAGTTTATAGTATAATAATAATAATGTGTATAAGGTTAAGGTATAGGTAATATTAGGTATATTTTATATATGGTATTATTATATCGACTTCATATAGAATATTTTTATATTGATTGTGTGAGACATTCGACGCGTTTTGTGTGAATAAGATTTGAAGCACATCACAATTTTATAATTTATCTGTATACTAAAAGAAAAAAAAATTTGGTTAAGTAAAACAAATACAAATAATAAAAATAAAAACTAAATTTGTAAATATTAAAGTATATTATTATCATTATATTTTTTTGCTTGATTTTACTTTATTTTACTGTGTTTATAGTTTAGGTTATCTTTTCATCTTAATATTTTATATATCCATCTGATTTTCTTGTCAAATATACACATATGCGAAAATCACATATAATAAATTATATGACATGAAATTATTTATTATGTTATTATTATTATTATTATTATTATTATTATTATTATTATTATTATATGGGCTATATCTTCAAGTATATATTTATTTAGATGATGGATTATGTGAGAGGAAAGATAAAAAATATTATAAATCTGGTGTATGACTCTGCTTCTTAGTGCGTGCTCATTATTCTTAAACATTTTATATTATTATCTGCATAACAACAAAATTTATATCTATAGTAATATTATTTCTCCGATCTGTATATAAATGAATAAATATTACTACTATTATGACAATGATTATAAATAATAATATGTGGTTATATCAATATAGACTTTTTAAGACCAATTACATTTGAGTGAAATATATTATTATTAAGTAAACATTAATTTATATATTTAATAGCGACGTTCATACATGATCGATATTTATTATAATATTTATTGTTTAATATGTAATTATGCTGCATTGCAAACGATCTTTATTCAGCTCCGAAAATGTTGAAGATTATGAGCCAACAAAATATCAATTGTAGGAGGTTTTAATTTTCCTGTTCCAAAAGAAAAGTGCCGCAAAAAGTCATTGTGTGCTGTTGGAAACTTACGGTGAACATACTCGTTAAAACATGTGAGTATTGATTTCGAAGTCTTAAAAGTGTGGCGATCTCTATAAAAAAAATATAAAAACAAAAAAAGGAATAACGCCCTATTGGTAATATTTTTAAGTAATAATCCTAGTAACAATTTGTCCGTACTTTGAAAAAATCCACATATTTTCAATGGAAAACAAACATTAAAATTTGTCCAAAGAATGCCCATAGATTTTGCACTTAATATAATAGTATTTTATTTAGGTCAATTAAAATCTTTGGATTTTCAGGGTGATATTTTCAACATATATCCACGCGGTATTGTATTGATAATTTATATCACTAATTATTCAAGACAGTAGTTTCACAATTTTACAATTAAATCATTTTTTGTATAATAAAATATAAATATTATACTTTTTACTTATTTATTACTTATTTATTACATTTTAATTTTGTTTCAACAAGTTACAACCTGTGATATTATATAACAAAATTTTTGTTCGAGTGCACTTGTCACATGACGTATTTTTATCAAAATCCGTGGATCTGCTCACAAAAAATATGAATATAAATTCTTCGGATATTCGGGGTGGAATAATAGCAATGCGAAATAAATCTAAAAAAAATCTGTAGAAATTATCATCGGAAATATACGGATAATCCAAGGACATTTTTTATAAAAATCCAGTACTCATCATATAAAATTTCAGTGGACATCCGTAAGAAATCCATAGATATTTCCTCGGATTGAAACTACGGACTACTACAAATAATGCGGAAATTTTACGAACAAACGGCGGACAGTGTTACTAGGGAATATTATTATTTTTTGGATTAAAATTGTATTTTAAATCATCGAAGATTAAAACACAAAACACCGACAAACGAAAATAGAAAATATTATAAATTTATGTTTACAAAATTGTGTCAATGTATTTTAAAATCACATTGATAAAATACGGTGCAAAACCATAATTGTACAACTCAAACATGAGTTTATATTAAACCCTTAAAGTTTTGAAAAAAAACGCGATCTTTTTTGTTCGACAACAATATTTTTAAACTTCTTATGTTTAAAATTTAATCTATAATGGTTTGATTTTATTAATTAAAACTTTCTATTCATATTAGTCCTAAATCGCCTTACAAAATTACACCACTTAACAAAAAATTATGATATCATGATAATTGATAAGGAGAATAAATGCGAGTTCAGTGATTTTATGTTATAATGATCACACGCTGTCTGTTTAAAACCTAATATATATTAGTATATTTTATATTGAAATTATATTCAATTTGAAAATACTAAATGGACCATTACATAAAATATATATAATAAATAAATAAATCAATTAAGTTAATTAATTATAACTATTTACTAAATGATTGACTATGATTAAATCTATATATATTTTAAATCAATCGAATCACATTTATCATCATTATATAACCCTATTTTTTTTTCCATATTGCATATATTACCATATAAATTCTTCTCAATTCTTGCAAAAACCTTATATAATAAAACTTAATTATATAATCTTAATAAATAAATAAATTATATTTTAATATAGCGTTTTACTATAATATATTGTATATACAAATCAACAACAAATAATAATTTATCGATTTTAAATACAAATTTAATGTTTAATAATGATTCATAAATGTTCGATAGGTCAGTGTTTACTAATTTATATATACCATATTTTACTTAATATACAGACAGTCATGTACAAACATCAGTATTAATATTCTAAGAAACACGCGTCGCCGCCACTCAATTATATTTAACCAGATACGTTTATGTATCAATGTATGTATAAATAATAAAATTAAAATATATATATAGCGTAGCGTTTTTATGTTTTTATGTAATACATAAATGTATATCCATCCATACATTTACACACGATGATATTCAAATGAACATAGAGGTGTATAAATAATATATCGTGTTTTAAAAATAGATAAATGCCTCATCATTCAGTGTACATGGGAACAATAAAAAAAAAATTATAAATGTAGGAGGTGATCAGTAATAAATATAATAAATTTGTTTATATATATTGTTTTCAACACCATTTCATACCTATTAGTAAGTATAAATAAATGTGTACATAGAAAAACGAAACATTTAATAAACATTTAAAAACATTATCTCTATTCTATGCTATATAATATTTATATTCATCACCTATGTATGTAATATATTTACAATATAAATAATATAGTATGAGTTATACTAAATAGAGACAGATGTGATGAAAATACAGCTTTTTTTATACTAATAGTTTATTTTTTTACGCTTAATTTTTGAATATTATTATTATTATTATTATTATTATTATTATTATTAGGTCTATTAAATCGATATATCACAACAAATAAATATATGCAGACAAAAGTGTAGTATTTAAGTATTTATCTCTTGTGCATATACATGGAAAAAAAAAATCTATTGATATAACACTTTTAGAATTTATATTGTGTATTGTATAAGACCATGAAAATTTTATGGTAACGATATTAGATAAATAAATATGAAAAATCATTTTCAACTAGAATGATTTTAAATAAAAATAAACAAGGATTCTTATACGTGAAGGATAATATAATACATATATGATATGATAGAAAAAAAATTAATGTATATATATATATATACAGGGTGTTCGTGTGCGGTGCGCATTCCTTCACGGTGGGTGATGGGTGACGATAATTCTAAGTCGAAATAACTAAATGACATTTTTCGATTTGCGACTCTGGTGTCGACAGATCATTAATGGACAAAATAACATCGAAAGTAAGATAAATACAGAAAATTTATAGTCAACCGAATTTGTAGACAATTAAATTCTGAATTAAATGGTGTTATACATTTTTTTTAATAACTTGCAGACATTTCCATTTATTGAACAATATAATTGAAAATTAATTATTTTTTCTTAAAAATTTTATGAAAATGTTATTTTTTTTGTATCTTCATTTACACCACATTTTCAAACATATATAACTTTTAAATTGTTAGTCATAGCTAAATGAAATATTTTACAATATTGTAACGAAATAAATTAATTCTACTTTTATGACATAAAAATAATATGTTGCGCCGTTAGATTTTTAAAAAAATTCATTTTAGTACGAAATTTTTGAAAAAAGATATTTATTATCTAATTAAATTGTTCAATAACTCGAACCTGAAGTAAGTTATAAAAAAATTTACAACATAATTTAATTCAAAATTTAATTGTCAACAAATTCGGTCTACTATAAATTTTCTGTATTTATCTTACTTTCGAAGTTATTGGTCCTGTTAATGATGAGACTACCGAGATAGCTTTAATTTTAGTTTGTTATTTTTTTTGAATCTTCATTTACACCACATTTTCAAACATTTATAACATTTAAATTGTTAGCCATAGCTAAATGAAATATTTTACAATATTGTAACGAAATAAATTAATTCTACTTTTATGCCATAAAAATAATATGTTACGCCGTTAGATTTTTAAAAAAATTCATTTTAGTACGAAATTTTTGAAAAAAGATATTTATTATATAATTAAATTGTTCAATAACTCGAACCTAAAGTAAGTTATAAAATAATTTACAACAAAATTTAATTCAAAATTTAATTGTCTACAAATTCGGTCTACTATAAATTTTCTGTATTTATCTTATTTTCGAAGTTATTGGTCCTGTTAATGATGAGACTACCGAGATAGCTTTAATTTTAGTTTGTTATTTTTTTTGTATCTTCATTTACACCACATTTTCAAACATTTATAACATTTAAATTGTTAGCCATAGCTAAATGAAATATTTTACAATATTGTAACGAAATAAATTAATTCTACTTTTATGACATAAAAATAATATGTTGCGCCGTTAGATTTTTAGAAAAATTCATTTTAGTACGAAATTTTTGAAAAAAGATATTTATTATCTAATTAAATTGTTCAATAACTCGAACCTGAAGTAAGTTATAAAAAAATTTACAACATAATTTAATTCAAAATTTAATTGTCTACAAATTCGGTCTACTATAAATTTTCTGTATTTATCTTATTTTCGAAGTTATTGGTCCTGTTAATGATGACACTACCGAGAAAAATTCTTAGGGCTGTATTTCGAAAACAGAACCCCAAATCGAAAAATGTTATTTGGTAATTTCGACTTAGAATACGGTCCCTCATCGTCCGCTTGAAGGAATGCGCAAAGGCTCCTGCACACCCTGTATATTAAATTCATGTATAAAGAAGGATAATTTATTGTAATAATAATACGAGCACACGCTTCGATAATCATGTCATATTTTGATTTTTTTTTTCTCTTTTAGAATTTTGTAATGTACACACAATATACAAAAAAAAAAATACAAAAAATAATCCACAGATAAATAAATAAAATAAGATAAGAAATACATATATTTGAAAAAGGCTTAACAACATAGCACTTATTATTATTATTATTATTATTATTATTATTATTTTTATTATTATTATTAATATTATATTTAAAGAATCGATAAAATATAAAAAAAAATTTATGTATTTTATATAAAAAGGAAATAAATTAAAAAAAAAATAAATGTTATAAATAATATCATGCATCTGAATTGGAAGAGAAAAAAAAAACGTGATAAGAATAAAGTTGTCTGCGTATATGTTAATTTATATAAAAAAAAATAATGTATAGTTTCTGATCGCATATTTATATACGAGTATGATGATGATCAACATAAATGAAGAAAATGCCGATCGTCATATAAATGTTATATGTGTACAAAAATAAATATGTAATATACAATAATATTTTATTTTATCATGTACAGGACACGCGATAAATTTAAATTAAATGTATATTATTTACATTACTAATAAATATAAAGTTATTTATTTTTTCTTTCTTCTTAAATTCAATTTAAAAATTCATGGTTATTTACGATATACCGATATACCCTCTGTGTTTTAATATATATATATAAATCTTATAAATACTTATAAATTATTATTCAATCTGTATAAACAAGATTCCATTAATACACAAACGACGCGAATATAAATATATATATATATAAATTATGTCAATATATGTATCAATTTTTTGGAATAAATTATATGTTTATAGAACAAATAAAATTAAAATCAATCAAAAGTTTATATTTTCTAATAATATGACAGAATAATATAAATTTTTCTATTCTATCGGTTATTTTATAAATAAATAAAATACCAGTGCAAAAGTTATTCTTTCAATAACTGGTATGAGTAGTTTTATTATAATAAAATATGCCAATACATAATATTAATAGAAATATAATAAAGTCATCACGGAATAGATTTTTCATTTCGAGTCTCAACTATAGTATCGAAATGGAAAAAAAAATGTCTGATTTTAATGCATTAACCATAACTATAAGAATAAAATATAATTTGAGGTGATCGTTTACATAATTTTAAAATATGATCTAATCTTTCATATATACATATATGGTTTGTGTTCTATTAAAAGCTACGTAAACAATCTAAAAATATAGAGATTATCTATTCTATATTCTACACTGATGGAATAAAGCAAGATTGAACCTTTGCTATCGAGTCATTTTTCTTGAGATATCTAAAAAAATTCCCAAAATTCTTTTTATTTTCTGTATGTTATTGATTTAAAAAAAATATGTTTGATATATCTATATATTTTACCACATTGTCAGACACATTCACAGTGCTATAACATATAATATATATGGGTTAGACTATATTTAAATTTAAAATATTTATGTGAAATTCTGACAAAAGATTTGCAGCTAAGAGATATTATATAAACTTTAAAACGAGAATTACCGTAGAGAGGCATTAAGTTAATAAAATTATAGGATCTTTTAACTGTTGGAAGGTATTTTATTGTTTGCAAATAAACAATATGTTTAAACCAAACCAACATATTCAATAGTAATAACCAACACACATTTCGGCCATTTATTATATAGAAATAAAAGTATACTAAGTGACTGGATATTTAACTAACGATTTAAATAATTTGAAAATATCACTAAACACAATTAAATCGACCAGCTGTCAAATTGAAGAAAATATCCCCGTATCCCGTATCGAAATTATTAGACTGCCCTATTTTAAAAATTATTTTATTAAATATGATAATTGATTGCATTTAGTATATAGTCTCAATCGATATATATATATATTTATGGTAGACGAAACTCTATATATAAAATTACTACATTTCGATCGGTTTTTCTTTCAGTGTTTGGTTCAAATGTAACAATTCGGATAAAAAAAAAACAATTTGTTTTTTGTCGTTAAAACAATACTTCGCAATTGACGCCTTTTCGGGTTTTATTTTTCAATTCACAACGGCATCCATTTTTCTTCTATTTGAATCTTTCCCAAGGCCTGTATAAACGTCTGTAATTTGTTGTCTATCAAAATCTAATGCGTCTACGAAATTCTCTTAGCTTTGTGTCACAGCTTCATCCAGTAAAACTTTCAAATCACAATATTCAAATGTTTACGGTGGTTTTCCTTCACGGTCTTTATTGGTCAAGCCAAAATCACCACATTTCCAAACAACTCAACCTACATTCACTAATTTTTTTGAGCCGTTAGGTGGTCATCAACAATCGTGATTAAAGACGTTTTCTTCAAATGAACTGCATGCCGCATATGTTCAATGTCTATATAGTCATAACTCTCACATTTATTAATAAACTGAATATGTAAATTTCTTGAGCATTATTGGACCAGACAACCACCATATGTAAATATGCGATATAGATATAGCAATTGTCACAATGACACTTATTTTATTTTTCTTTACTTTTATTTATTTGTTTGAATTAAATTGGAATTTATTGAATGTAGAATGTAATATTCACTAACAATATAAAAAAAAATAATATGAATCACATTATTAATATGATTATTCTTCCTTTTATAAAGTAACTTAATAATCACTTTTCGTATAGTAAGTTTCACTTTATATGAAGTTAATACTAATTTTAATAAAGTAAACTTTACTTTTATAATAGTGAAAATAATTACACTTTATTAATTAATTGTAGTTACAAAGTAAAATCCCACTTTAAATAAAGTAGGGCAAACAAATTATTTTGAATTATTGAAAAACAGCGCGGCACAGAAGCATATTTTATTTATGATATTAATCAAAATTATATATTAGTAATCATATTTTTTCTTCCATCATTATTTTGAGTATAATTTTATTATTTTAACAATTTAACACCTTGTTTCAACAGAATATTTTGCCGATAAATATATAGTAGTACAAACAAATATATTTAATATATATAAAATTCGTTTGATCAAATCCTTTATGGTATTATATAATACATTATTATATATTTGCAATATAGTTATCTAATTATATAGTATGAAGTGTTATAACACATCCATTATATTCGATTGTTCTTGTTGATGCGATGTTCTACGTACATGTATATATTTATGGCGAAAAAAAAGGGCAAATAAATCAATATTATAAAGGTGTTAAATAAATTTATATATCTCGTTATATATTTTGCATTTACATAATATATTTGATTACTTTTTGAGTATGTGTTTATGGTGCAGAGATGGTAAACCACAAACAAAAAAATTGAATTATTTATATTACACGCAATTGATGATGTTATAAACAAGATCAACTGAATTTTTTTTCGTTTTTTCGTTTTTTCATTTTACTTGTTGTTGGCTATCTGTCTGCATATTTAAATATTATATATATATAGTAAAATAGGGGGAACTAAGGCAAATTCGTCATAGTAAAATTTGTGGCACCGTATATACTCTTTATTTACAAAAACTAACAATTTTAGTTTATATATAGTTAATTATAAGCACTGAGGGCATCACAATTATTCGTATATTGTTTTATTTTAATGGGATAATATTCAATAGTTTCTCTCACAATAAATATTTTGAAGCGCCCGCCGGCAGGAGTGGTACCTACTTCCATAAAACTTTTGTAGTAATCATAATATCACATTCAAGTACAAAACAGAAAAAACAAGAATGACTGGAGGTAAGGTTGCGGCTTACCTACTTCAACAAATCTTTAGAACGTATATAATGAAACACTCGTCAGTAAAAATAATTCAAAACAATCGAATAAATGATATACTCTTGCGTAAATAAAAAAAAAAAAAAGAAGTAAAATTTGTCAAAAGACATCTACTTCATCTATATTGATAATAAAAAAATACTTTTGCTCAATATTGGTGATATGGTAACCTAAAATTTAAACAAAACACAAAGGAAACACACAAACAAAGAGATAATTACCAACGCTGTACAGATGCGTATAGTGACCGTTTGCAATAGTTTGAATATTTTACGGAGATACTAAATTGTTTTTTCCATCACTTTGATGCATTTCGTCGAACGTAAGCCCACTTAACATTTGAAATACTGTACTAAATTGTACAAAAAGTGATTGGCCATACGAAATGAATATGCATCCATTTTAGTATTATTGCATATAAATATTCTTAAGAAAAATTATAATCAAACAATCATTGTGGATTTGCAATCATCGTTATAGTTAGTTCAGGCATTGTATTTTGTACTTTGAAAACGACGATAAACAGAAATTATTATTGCTGATTATGATGATTATAATCAAATAAATGCAAAACTTTTATTTCGAAAAATTTGTTTATTTGTGCAACAGCATCTTTATTTTTAGGTACCATTAATAGGAAACAATAATATATTCTGTATAGGAATTTAATTTTTATGATCATAAATTAGATTGATGTGCAAGCAAAACAACGCATTCGTAATTATAATTAAATAAAAAATAAATGAATAATTGTTAAAATAATAAATTGAATTTTAATAATTCATAATGAATTTTGTTTATATGAATACAACACCTATATATTTATATTTTTAATATTTGAGCAATATAAGTATAAGAATTGGCCGATTTTCGTTGGTTTTAAAATTGGTTTGTACATATATATATCGTTTATAATACACATGAAAATTGTCTGATGTTATTATTTTATTTTATTTAAATATATGAATTAGTTCTTCTAATTGAATATATATATACACACAGGCAGACACACATGCAATTACCTAACATCATATGTGATGTTAATAATATATGAAAGTATATTCGCAAACATATACACATTAAATTATAGTATAAAATAATTATATAAAATTTTTTGAAATGCAATAGTGCAATTACTTAATATACAGAAAAACTGAAATTATTATATTATATATTCTTTCATATTTAAACGTTATTTTAATAATACATAAACATTTTTTGTTAATTTACATGTACGTGTTTATTTGCCCGTATTCACATAGTAATTTTAAGACCACTTAAATTTTAATACCAATTTAACTGATGTGTTATAGCGCTTGCATTTATTAAATTTAAAACTATTCTCAAAAATTATATTTAAAACGCGTGTATAGAAAATAACAACGCACCGTCTTAAGAAATTCGGAATACACCGCTGATTTATAATATTCTATAAAATAATTTTTGAAATGTTATTACATAAATTGTATAAATTAATACGATACGATATAAGAATAATTTGGTTTGTATTAATTAATTTGATTTTATTTTGTGATTTATCATTAATGTATAATTAATTTTATGGTATTATATTGTGTATTAAATAAATGATAACATTAAAATTATTTAAAAGGTGTGAAAATAATAATATATATATATAGGTATTTTTATATATGTGATATTTATCGTTAAGGCCCGGTTTAAATATCTTTCATTAAAATAAAGTATCCTTAAAAATCTACTCCCATGCAACAATAAATATACTTTCGGTATTACATATTATGCTTTATTATAAATATTATTATATATAGGATTTTTATGTGATGATAAAAAATAGATCTCGCACTATACCAGAAATAAATAAATAAAAAATAAAAAAAAAACATAAAAAATTTTAATTGGTATTGTGTATGTGTGTGTGTGTGTGTGATATTCGGTAGCCTAACAATAATAATAAAACCGATCGGTGTGAAAAGAAATAATCCAAAACAAAAAAATTAATGATTATTGTGAATTTTTTGTTACGACCATGTGTATATTTGATAAATATATAGGATAAAATACATTTTTGTATAATAAGCAAAATCAATTCTTTATTATTACCAATATATAATTTTGGTTCATATACAAAATAAATAAATCTTTGTTCATCGTTTTTTATTTTTTTTTTTACGGTGATGTTTAGGAAAATTTCATGCTGTGATCTATGAATAATCAAGCGAAAATATCTTATTGTTATTATGTATTGTATATGGATATGCGTATAAAATGTGATAATGTGATATTTGAAAAGATATTTGGTTAAGATCGCATTTGGTTTTATTTCGTTTTACATTTTATTATGTATTGTTTTTATTGGATTTTATATGTCGGCTTTGATGTTAATTACTTGTTTGCATTTAATCTTTTAACATTATCTTAATATATATATAAAAATATATAATCAAATGTATATTACAATTTAAATTTTTTAATTTTGGTTTTATAATTCTGTTCATTCTTGTTTTTAACTGTCGTCATAGGACTACTGCTTTTATTCAATTGATTGTTGCCTCAACATCTTGAATGTTTGGTACAAGGTGAGCGAGCATCAATTAAAAAGCGTCATATTATTCTATTTTGAGCCACCTTGGGTTTCACGCTTCAACGAAATTCTCAGCTCCCACTTTCCCCCAAACTCGTAGATTTCACTCTAATTATTACCTTGTAATATCCACCACACTCCATCCTTATGGTATGTCCAATTCATTTCCATTTTCGCAAATTCAATTTCAATATCAATTCTTCAATTGTTATTGCGTAAAATTTACGATAAAAAATAATCATTTGAAAAAAATTTTACTTAAATATTTTATTTCGAAGAAAAGTACCACAGAAACATATCTGTACAATTTACGAAGAGAATGCTCCATCGAATACCATATGTCTTGAATTGAACACTAAAACAAGATACTTATAAACATTTTATAATTTCTAATGTTCTTCATTAATTCTGATCAAATTTGATATACTATATTTGATTTGGATTATTATTATTTCTAACACATTACTAAAATTTTGCACACGGCTAAAACTAAACAAACTTAATTCGTAAAATAAATGGTACGAAATCGAGCATGTTAGTTTAGAATCGGATAACACATGGGATAGTTTTTAAACGAGGTTCTATAAAAATTATAACTAAAATAGCCTCGTTGTCCACGGATATACCGGCATTGGATTTAGGCCGGAAAATTTGAAATCTATTAGAAGTCAATTATAAACAAATGAATATTATTTTAATCACACATCAACGGCATCTCAATGACTTGAAACAGATAATTTTTACATTTTGAAGTGCAGTAACTCATATGTAGGAAAATTAAACAGTGAATTGATTAGTCGCAAATCGCATGGTACTATAAGTGAAGCTTATTACAGTGAAATTACTCCACATACCGCTTTCAATATTTTTAATCTGTAATTATTGAAAGTTAAATGTTTCCATAATACCATCATTTTTGCATGTGCACAACAAAATCTCAATATCATACTTAAAAATGTTCGTGAAACATCAATTCTAAACTATAATTTTTTTAAATTCTCTTTCACCTACTGCCCCATAAATTTCTTTATACTAAACAAATGATTATAAAATTTTTTTTCGTCCGGAATAAACAAATTTCCGGATTAGCGAAAAAATTCCGGATCATCAAATTGTCACTACAAATATATAGATGTTTTCTAACATTTACAACTATCACAATAATATAAATTCAAAAAATATTATTTCATAGGTAAAAAAAAATAAAAAAATTCAGGTTCGTCGCTCAACTCTTTTGTTTTTTTCCCATGCAAAAAAAAAAAAATATTCAGCAAATTTATTTATTTTTTTTTTTTTTAATTTTAAATTATTTTATGCTTCAATAATCGTTTAACTTGGCACGATTTAAACAAAAAAACCAACAAAAAATATATAATTATATAATATTATAAAAAAAAATTAATTAAATTATGTTGATTGAAATGTTTTAAAATTTTGACAGTATTTTAAAAATTATATAAACATTTTCGATGGTTAATATAATCGAAAAATGTACGAAAAGAGCGAAAAACCTATATCAATAATTAAAAAATTAAATTATATATATTTAAAAATCTTAACAGGTATTAACCCTTTAGTACGGCGACACCACACAAACATTTCTCTCGTACACATCGATTAATAAATATTTTTGTATAATGAAAAATCGAAAAAAGATGCGACACCGACACCCGACCATCGATTTACAAAACAATATTGAATTAATTTAAATAAATTATAATGAAATTTTAATCGCTACACATATGTGCATGCGGTGGGTTAAATAACAAAAAAATCAAACAGTAAGAAAACAAATAATTTTAAGCGCACGCTATATATTTTATATGTGAAATAATTGTTTTTATGAATAAATAAGGACAAATATAAAAGTATAATTTATACGAAATACATAAAATTAAATTGTAAATACAAAATATAACTAAATTTAAAATGCATCGTATGTTATTGGTTACATTTTTTTTTAATTTTTTCTTACATATATACTTATATGTGTTTTCATTTAATGAATATAATTACAGCATTGATATTGTACAACATAAGAAATACGTTTCATACATACAATACATATTATTTAATTGTTTTGCACAAAACAAATTCAAAGATAGAAATCTTTGTGTAGATATATACCAATTCTTTTCATATATATTATTGTATCAAATATATATATGGTATTTTTAAATAGTATTGTAATTGTACAATGATGTAAAAAAAAAAGGAACAAAGTAATTTAAATTTATATTTCTTAATTAAAGAAAAAAGAAGATTTTTTATTTAATATATCTATTATATCTGATTTGTATATACAATATATATATATATATAGATTAAGTCAAATTGTTTTGGTTTTTCGTATTGTAACAACCATATACGCAGAGATATGTGAGCAAAAGAAAAAAATTCACACAGTTTTTATCATTTATCGATAACAAAAAAAAAAAAATAAAAAACCATAGAACAATCCAATATCCAATATATAAATGAATTAAATAAAAATTGCATTACTCGTTTTTAATTATTTATGGTTTTCGCGCATACAAATAAAAATATTAAACCAACAAAATATTGTATGTACAAAATATATTTATTTTTTTTATTATACACATACCAACCAAACGCATGCCGGCCGGGTCCCACAAAAACAAAATAATATCCTCCTCATATATAATAAAACACATAACATTTTTTAATTTCTTCATATACTCGTATATTTGTTATATGCGCCTACAAACGTATTCACATTTACTACAACACAACAATATATTGTTAAGATTTTAAATAATAATAAAGTAATAACAACACAAATAAAAAACAACCAACAACAACAACCAACAAAAAACAGTAACAGCCACAATAATTATAATAATAATAATAATAATAATAATAATAATAATAACAAAAAAATAAATATATTTATTATTAAATGGAAGACCGCAGCACCGCACCGAGATAGCGATTATTTATTTAGCCAATATTTAAGATTTGTATCTTCGCCTCGATATGTATATATATATTTGTTTTGTGTTGTACTATAAACATAAAAAACTTGTTACGGATTAAATATCTGCTAATGATCTTTTAATAAAGCCAATGTCTCTACTCTTTTCTACACAGCCGTACACATATCCAATACCTCGTCGTACATAAAAATATATATTTACTAAACATTAATCTTAAATTTTTCTTATTACATTTTTTTTTAATTTAATATTATCTGTTTTATTTTTTTTTAATTTTTTTTTGGTTTTATTTAGTTTTATTTATTTTATTTCATTATTTCACAGATTATACAATACAATGTTTTTGTTAATTATTTTATCCATTTATTTATTTTTTTAATTTGCGAGGCGCGCGAATATCATCTATTAAAGCAAATATTATTTATTAATATAATTAATTTTTATTAGATTATAAATAATATTACAATCGTTTAATAGTAGTATTTAATAATATTTATGCGAAAATAATATGTTTTTAATTAATGTAATTAATCAATGTTTTCAAAGTATGAACAATTTTATAAACTGTAGTGTATACTAATTTAATATTTACGCAGGTAAGACCACACTGTTGCACTGTACATATATAAACTCAATATCCACATAATATACACCAATAATATGATATTCCGTATGCATGTCGTTTGTGATCATTGCATTACTTACACTAATATGAAATTTATACTGTAAAGTAGATAGCAGGCAAATAACAAACAACTATCACATAGATATTTTTGGTTAGATCAATTGATAAAGCATCCGCAGCTTCATAGTCACTATGGGATGGATGTATATGATTTAATCGCTAGTGCAGCAAGAAGAATTTTAGTGCTTCAATTTTTTATTTTTTTTTCAATATTTTAATAATAATAATATAAAATATTTACAGTCACATTAATACGCAATAATTGACTGTAATTGTCGAATGATTGATGTTTCTATAATTTCAACATTTTTTTACATTAGCGCGATCATTCCATAATGTTGTGAATGTTTGCAGATATTGTAAATGATTGAATAGGTATTGTAATTTCATTCTATAAATGATCAAATGTTCGTTTTTCTTATTCGCCTTTATTATCTTATTACCAATAAATTTCATCGAAAAAAAAAAGGTATAAGCTTTAGTTGCTGCACATAACACAAGAAATTCAAATGTAAATCACACACACAAAGAAAATGCATATCATTTTATGAATATAAGAGTTTACTATGACCGTAGTAAGCACTTAAAAAAAAAACAAAAAGGAGCAGCTTATTTATTAAAACAACCAATTTTTCTTGCTCGTCAGCATGTTCTGTACATCTACGACGAAACACTTCATTTATGGAGTCAGAAATTAACCGATTTTTCCATTTACAGCAATTTTTCCATATTTCTGGTCATATATTGCTACAAATGGAGCTTTATGTCATCTAATAAACCTTTCATTACAGCCAAGTTGGTAAGTTAGTCTACGCATAACGCATGGGTGTATATAACAATTTACCAATTGTACTGTAATTAACGAAATATAGATGTTTTCAAAATACTATTAACAACACCTATATTGCTATATTGAAATGCGTTATAACATAAATATTAAAATATATATATCATAAATAGGCAAATTACTAAGAGTGGTTGCGCCGCTTGGGATATACTATATTAATTTTGTTAGTCCTTTGACGGATATGAAAGGACATTAAAATTTATATATATATATATATATAATTAGTGCATCTTAAAACTAATCATATATATATATATATATATATGATTACCACTTTGTTTTCTAACTCAAAACAGAAATAAAAAAGGTAGAAAGACAATATAAAATAACCGAACGTTGATTTAGTTAGAGATTTAGTAAGAGTCCTATCAATTAAAGTTAAATATGGATAAGGTATATAATTATTTTTAAAAGAAAGAAGTAGCTATATATTATAGTATAATAATAAAAATAATAATGAAAATCATATAATGCCAATAATAATAATAATAATAATAATAATAATAATAATAATAATAATAATACTGACTGAAAAGAGTATTAAAAAACATGAACTTATATTCACCTTAAAATTTTCTCATACCGTACCTCGTATACATGTAATTTTCATATAAAGAGAACATAATATGCGTGTGATATGATATTGTTTTATGAATTAAATAAATATTCCATATATATTTACTCGTGTATCGTGACGTATTGGATATATATAGAAGTTTTTGTGTAAAACAAAGACGCGATGTTGTCGCCGAAAGGCTGTACATCTTTGTAAGATAAATGACGATAATATTTAAGTACAGAGGATATTTATTATAAAAATATATTCATAATATAAACCATGGAATAAATGTTGAAATGAATTATATAAAAATCAACCTACAATTTGAATAACAATAAATAGAAAAGTATATAGTAAAATTTATTATAATATATAATAAATATATATTGTATTATATCCAATTCCTTGGATAACTATAATTTGTATCAATTAAGGACTTTAGGTGTTTTTAACAAGATCCCATGTGGATCTTTTTTTTCCATCAATATATATATAAATATATACAATACAATTTTAATGATTGCTTCCATATACTTTTACTTATTTCTGTATAATATTCATACACTTATAAATATTCGTATAAATACTAATGATGTATGATATATAAATAATAATAATGATAAATTTTTTAATCACAGATCAACCCACCCAAAAACCATAATACATATCAAAAGAAGGTATATATATACTTCATAATAATAAATCGGAAAAAATATAACCATTACCAACACATACTAACCAGACAATAATTATAATGATAAATTATAAATGTTGAATTGCAATATTTTATGCAAAGTTTTGTTTAAATATATAAAATTGAATATATATTTTTTAAATGATTTTTTTTCCTTCCATATATAGTGTAGTGATACAGTTTTTATTGAAAAAATGAATAATAAAAAAATATAAATATAATTGGGTGTTGGATGAAGGTATGATATGCGATAACAATATAATATTTCGTTCGCTCTTATTCAGAGTTATAAATATATGCAGTTAATCATAAAGTTATTTTATTCGAGTGTTATAAAACATATGGTTTTGGAAATTCTTATTATGGCACAAAATTATTATGGTTTAATTTTTAAATTTATGCAACTAGTAGTAAAGTGTGCAATTTGTGGAATTAGGTATAACTATACGACCACTATACACTATGCTACAACCATATAAGCGGCAGCCAGGCATTATAGCTAAGAAATATACTGAATAAAATCGCTATAGACAGATGACTTTTTGAATTGAATTACCGCAAATATTGTGTTTCCTTAATTGTGTCACACTTCGTAATTGTCAGTTCCCTCGTATTTTCTTAATATTCTCAATGTATAATGCCTATTTAAATAATCATTGAGTTGATTTACATGAACTATATGTGTTTTATATGTTTAACTAATTTGATTGACCCTACCACCCCTTCTCAAAACTGTGCAAATTTATATAAAATATAAAAAAAAAATGTTAATTTATGCAACGATCAACAACTGATTTATACGACCTATAACATTTCAATCTTGGACATTGTATAAAATCGGCAATCAATTAGATACTAAAGATATTGTGGCGCATTATATATTTGTTAATTTTTTAATATTAATATCTTGAAAATTTTTTATATTACAGTTTATAATAATTTACATACAAATATTTTTAACTTTTGACTATATGTGTGCCGTTTTGTTTTGTTATTTCATATATTTTATAACTCTAATAACAGGGAATTTTTGAATATTTCTCTGAATATACGATTGATTATTGAGAGAAAAGGACGTTATACAATATTATTTTGTGAATTGATTATATAATAAAAATGTTTTTGAAATCATTCATAAAAGGCAGGCAGCGGCGTTCGGCTATACATATTAATTACGTATAAATTAAATTTTCATTTTTTAAAAATATTGTATGTATACTAACCGACCGACGATACTTTTTTGATATGTCAATCATATAAATTTTATTTTATTAAAATGAAATTCAAATAATCATTGTCTCATTAAATATTCTGAAATGTTAAGCTAAATAAAATATATATATATATTTAATCAAAAATTCCATCAATCAGGTTATAACAACATTTACAATCCATCCAATATATAATTAAATTTTTTGAAACATAATTATTGATTAATTTTAAAACTCCTACCATATCGACCATTGACAAACGACGATAAACACCTAAAATAATTAATAATGAAATATATGTATATTTTATTTAGCAACAGTCAATACTGTAATAGTAGTAATTATAATAATGCATTTATTATACTTGTCAAATTATTAATTGAACAGTATTTGGTAGCAAAGTGTTAATAAATATTATAATTAAAATATAAATGTTATATACAATTAATTTTTAAAATTTAATGGATTATTTAAATTATTTTATATATTACTTAGTGGGTGGTATATACAATTTTTTCCTCACATTATACAAAACATTAAGAATAATATTACAAATCGTTAACAATTGATATAGCATCATTTAAAAATACATTGTTAAAATAATTTATAGTAAATTAAATTAAATTTTAAATATATTTATATAATTAGTAATTTTATAATTTATTTCGTAAGTTAAATAGTAGTAGAAATACTTTAAAAATAACAATGTATGGAATTTGTCATTTATAATCAATTGACACCAACACCCATAAAACAAATTCTCATAGTTTTAAAAGATTTTGGTAATTGAGTTTCTCGTGCATGGTAGTTATGGTAAATTTTTCATGTTTAAAATCACTGCTATGGATTGCCCTATAGATTTGGTGTCGAATTATAGCTACATATATTTATAGGACAAACATATATTTTCTATATAACATAGTATAAAAATTAAAAATCACAAATTTGGTAAATTCAAAATTTATTAGGATTCAATAAGTTTTTAGAATTTCTCATTAAATGTTTTAGTTTATGAAATTATTGAAATGGACTAAAAGTTATTCAATATTTTATTGTAAATTATATTTGAATGGCAGGAAGAAAATGATTTGTATAGCAACGGTTCAAATTTTTAAGAAAAAGAAATTTTAAAACTACTTAATAAATTCAAATAATACACTTTTAAACTGAAAAAGTGGCGTATAATAAATTTAAATCAGCAACAAAGTAATAAAACATTTGCTACCAATTTTCTGAAATATATTATAATTAAAGTATATTATATTAATTACAATCACTTATGTTTTTAAATGGAAAATGAAAAATTTTAATTAATCTAAAAATTATTTTAATTAATTTAGTCACAAAATATAGTCTCTATGCTCTGTATACATTTTACTTATATGATCACAAATAATTGCAGTAATTAATTCAACTTTATCCTGCATAATCTCATCTTCAATATATACGAGAGACTAAGCTTTTTTCTTTTTTTTTTGAATACATATACATTTTTGAACATATTATATACAAATATTAAATAATATGTTATGTATTATATGTCGATGAAATTTAATGTTCAAATTCTAAAGAGATAGTCGCCAGTAATTAACTGTATGATATATTATTCATGTTTAAAAATTTTATTGCTTTAATAATAGCATATATATATTACATATAACATACATACATTGTATATAATGCTATATTATTATACATAGTATTTTTAAGAGTTAGTCCCAGAACGTATACAAGCATTAATTTATGTTATAATATCATTTGTAAATGAATGGTATTACAACCGAAAGAACACCATAATCAATACGATATATAACTATGCAATGTATAACAAATAAATATATAGATTATAAACAAAAATGGTATATCAGTAAAAATTAAATATATGTTTTACAGTGACGAACTTTCAATATAGATATTTTTCTTGTAGATAGATCAAGTCATTATTTACCATTTATAAATTATTATTAGAAAAATAGCTATAACAGCTATAAATGATTTTTAAATAGAATTCCAAATTATCTATTTTTATTTTTCATTTATTATCTGTTATTTTTTTTATATCTATATGCTCAGACTGAGAGCCATAATGCTGATGTAGCATCAGAAAGATACTTGGTACGTTCTGTACAAATTCCAGACTAAAAAGTGTATGTTATTAAAAAATTGAATGACATAATAATAAATCTATCAACATAATATTTGAGATAATTAATTATAACCATAAAATTCTACTGATTGTAAGTCTATCTATATTTATAAATTTTATCGCCAATAAACGAATATCATTGCTGGGGTTACATAAAGATATAAGAATATTTGATATAGATATCCTGTTCGAGATCAGAGATATTTTCTAAAAATCAATAATTGTATTCTTTATCCCATCCACTCTTACATTACCAATATTCTCTGAGATCGTCTATCGACAGGGTTTTTACACTATAACACAAAAAACAACTTGTAAAGGTATTGAAGTTTACTATCGCTCATCAGTTGTAATGTAAAATCGATTTAAAATGATAAAAAAAATCACTGTGACATGATCTGATTACGTATTGAATGGCACTTACAGTTTAATATAACTCAACGGTGCATTATTACTGCACGGCTTAAATCAGTAATCAACAAACAAACATTAGAAATTTAGAAATATTTTCAAAATTTATTTCAAACAATTTAGAAATTCTATTCTATGGGCTGTTTACAAGTGGAATTCTAGTTGAGTTTATGTTAAAAAAACAAAATTCTTTTAAATTAACAATACATGGAAATTTAATGAAAATATTTTCCATCGTTTGGTATATATCACGTTAGCGACCGTTTTTCGGACAATAAATAGTTTCGCCCAAAATAAATAGTTTGTTTCCTGTGATGCGATCCAACAATCGAGTAATTTTTTGGCTACTAAATTATTGTGTAATCGCTGCGTTCAGATAGATCGGTGGCATTTATCTTTCCTCTAAATCACAATCATTTCTATTTTTTGTCATAAAATTTTCCACAATCAATTCACACACTATTTTCACACTTCGTCTCTGGCTTTTATTTATACGAATGTTATTGATCCAATTCATTATTAACAAAATAATAATAATAATCATCGTTTTACATTTTTAAATAACATATATGAAAAAAGCAAAAGACTACAAACATATTATTTTAAATCATATTAATATTATAAAATTGTATATATATGGAGTTCCTACTACAAACCATCAGAAATATATTACATTTAAATGAGAAAATGAAAAAAATATATTGTATATGAAGATATATTTTTGTTTAAATTTAAAAAAAAATAAAAAATCGATTTCAAATTTGTTAATAATTAATGGTGTTAAAGGTGATAAAGTGCCAAAAAAAGACATTTTACAAAGAATATATCCGCCTTGTTATTTTAACATCTATTTAACCTTTTTTTCTTTGTACTCTTCGCGTGTTATAAACACCAAATTTTTACACATACAATATAAATTTTATTTATTGCATTTTTATTATTAGTCATTAAATAATTTGTATTATTATTACTGTAATTATATTTTATTTCCTCTGGAACTATATGTTTAGAGATAACACTATAATATTCTATTTCTATATGTGGTACTACATGAGTGGAAATATATTATATATAAGAGGCGGTCAATTTTAACACATACTATGTTTTCATCATTTACAATTATATAGTTTTGAGATAGCCTATTATTATTATTATATGTATGTGTACGTAAATTTCCAATAATGTAAAAAGTCTGGTCAGTTAAATATCATATAAATAATAAATTATGTATTAAACATGTTGCAGCGTATTTTGATATATAGCTAGGAGAAGGGATGGGGTGCGACGCATGTCATCGTTATTTTTATTGGAATATCATTGTACGATGTAGCATATATTTTTAAGTTCTACGTAAGATAATTGACCAACGTGGTCAGAGTGAGATTCTATAAGCAGTTTTATCTTTCCATCCTCTCAACTTTATAATTTGCTTGTAATAGATCATTCATCTACATGAATGTGTGATTTGTATTAAACGCAGTCGTAGTTTTTTCGTTTCGCAGATTGCTAGTGGACACAGACGCATGAATCGCATGCTTAAGCAAAGTTTTGGTATTTTTTTCCTAACATGTAAAAATTTAGCTTATTTACCATAAATATCATATGCACTATATTTTAATATTGTTACAATTTTATTGTTTTCTAATTTGACCAACAAAAATGTGACGTGTTTCAATTTACCGTCAGTTAATTGCTGGCCCAATCTGTATATTATTTAGTGAATAAAATTATAGGACGGTAAATTTTTTTAATTTTTTACATTAAAATAATATTATGAATTTTAGATTTTGCATTAATGTTTGTTTTAAAATATGCATTCTCTTGTAAAAATTGAGATGGGCTTCGAAATGTTTTTGGCAAGCGGCCGCTGTTCGTCAGTATAACGGGTTGCAAAACGTAAAATTAAAAACATCAAAATTTATTTCGTATATTATTATAAAAGAAATATAACTAATATCAACTAATATAAAATTTGCAAGGGTAGTTATTATAGCATCAATCATTGCATTACAACCAATTTGGTAAATTAATCCGTATGGGAGTATATAACAAAAACAATACAGCAATTGTGGTGCAATTATCGAAACATAGATGTTTTCTTAATTCAATTATTTTTATATATAATTGTGATTAGAACTGATTTTAAATAAAGTATAGGATATTCGATTGATCCGTACAATAAAATTCTATTTTTTGTGGTACTAATCCATTGCATGATTATTTATTAAGAAATCAATTAAGAGAATTTGGGCTCGCATTCACTCGCTCGCCTACTTTCTTGTCCAATCGATTTTTTCGTAGTTGAACAGAGTCTATCCTTTCTTTTTTTTTTTTTAAAGAAATTATCGTCGTTACCCAACCTCTTATTTAATAATGTCTTTGGAATGATCAAAACAAACTTTGAATTCACCTTTCGTAGACTATTTGTTCGGGTAAAATTTTATGAATGTTTGTTTTTTAGTATACCAAGTATTTTATATGTAGGACATTAGGTATAAAATAAAATAGCAGTATGATATTTTGATGAAATCTATATGGCATAGTATCAGCGTCTGTATATATACAATATATATTTTAAAGTATGGGGAAGAAAAAAGTATAGATACCTTTAAAATAAAAAAAAAATGTCTAGTATGTAATCTTATTTTTTTAGACAATTTTTTTTTTAATGACTTTAAAATGTATAACAATCTGATATCAATTTAAGTTTTTTTTATTTTCGAAATATTCATCAAATATATATCTTGTGTGCGCGTATATCAATGGAATTAAGGATAACATATATATATATATACATACAGAGGAGGAGAGTATATATAATTTGTACGTCAGTTCAGTAGAAAAAAAAAACCCTATAAAATATATTTTAGAATCTCAAATTTATTATTAAAAAAAAAAAAAAAAAGGGTTGAAATTGATTGATAACAGAGCGATCTTTTGAACACATTCATACGGAATATATATATATAACGAATAAAAATAAATGAAATTTAAAATAAGGAAGCCGACAGAATAGTCCACTATTTTTTTGGATCTGTATAAATACAGTAAGTTGATGTGTCGCTTCAGTAAGTGGCGGCACCATTTCGATGGTGGTTTACCAATATTAAATTAATTATATATAGAAAAGAAAAGTTGAATGATGTTTAAAATTTTTATTATTTTTTTACTGGTAAGTGTACTAATATTCGTTAAGAAAGTTAATTTTTTTTTTTTAATATATTGTGATTAAGCAATAAAAATGAACAAAATATAAAAAAATTATCTTTTTTTTTTATATTAAAATGATCTTTTTTGATTTAGTGCATTTATTGATACGAATATACATAATCGACTTGCCTGTGTAATGATGAATATCGTTTTATGGATATTATTGTTATAGTAATTATTGATCAAATATTCCATTTTTGTTTTAATATAAGTAGAACGAATTCTATAATTTTTATTAATAATAACAAAAAAATAAATAAGGGAAGATATCCAATTATTGAGAGATTTAAGAAACTGAAATATAAATATTCAATGTAAAATTTGTTTCCTTCTTCTATATTTAGTTTAATATTCTATTAAAACGTACCTCTTACGCATGCAAAATTGATAAAATTCACGTTTCACAACTTTTTATGCAGAATTGTGCAACAATAATGTTATACCATCAACTTTGAAATCATCCATTCGTTCACCATTTTTCTTGTCCCATCAATTTTAATACTATTGTGAAACTTTAAAATACATTATATCTGATCTAGTTGAGACATATAAAGAGTCAAGATTGACGCTAGTTTTTCGTGTCCTACGCCACTCACTCAGTCATTCCTATTTTTCTGCAAAAAAATAGATTATTTTCGATTAACTTGAGTTCGAATAGTTTGGATTTCTTTGAATTATTTATTTTATGAAGTGTTTTGTATTTATCGCATTTATGTATCGTAAATTGTACTATTACATTTTCCGTGCGTATAACACTTCTCTTACACAATACGATGCTTAAAACTTCAGGTTTTATATAAATTCGTAGAAAATCCAAAATATTACATAACACCATAACTAATTTCCTAAATATTGCAACTATATAGAAAGAAGAATTGTCCATTAAAACTTAGTATATATAATAAGGGTTGCTGTACCACACGTAAAAGTTACGATAAATAGTCATTGCAATGATAAAAAATACTGCAGAGTATATGTTCCAATGAATAGTTTCACGATCACATGCTATTTTTTGTGTTTTTTTTTTTATGTCAGCTAATTTGGATATCAGTTTATTATTGTACCACTTCAGTCACGCTAATTTTTTTAGCTTTAGCAAAATAAATTGTTTTGTAATGGAGTTAGATTTGAACTGTTTTTGAATTTTTAAGTATTATAATCAGTTGAATAGTAGCTGTACCTAAATATATTGAGAAATATCAACGAATAAATGGTTTTGAACGACACGGCCACAATTTCAGCATTCGTAGCTGTCTTGGTTTTTAAATGAGATGGTTTTCTTTTAGATCCCCCATTCGTCAATCCAACATCATTCTAAGATTTCTACATATTTATACATATTTTTGCGATATATCAGATATATTTTATGGACATTTTATAGTCAATATAATGATACTCTTCTATAATGCGATTCAAATTATATATTCGGTTGATTCAAAAACATAAGTATTACTTGTTGATAGAGACAGCATTCATTGGAAATTTCTTTATTCATTATTTTTATGTTCATGTTTGATTGTTATTAATATTATTTTTTTAAATTTAAATAATACAAACAATTTTATTATTCAAATATTATATTTGAGTATCTAATCGAATTTATTTTTCGTATATATGTAGAATATTGCGTAAAAAATGCGTATATAAACGATATTTATTTTATTTTTATTTTGCGATAACAAATAATATTTATGAATGCACATCAAAGATATAAATAAAAAATTAAACATTATACGGATTCGCAATTGTAAAATATGTACAGTAATAATTCGATAATTCTGTCCATAGAAAAAAAGTACGAATTACAAGTTTGTGTGTAATTGTTTGTGGAAAATGTCAGACTATATGTAGTTACGTTTTTATTCACATGTTACTGTTTTCAACAGTTCTGATTTTATATGCTGTGGCCTTAGATCAGTATATCGTTTTGAATAAGTTCTTTTAAGTTTTTAATTCAGAACAATTTTATAGTTGGCCGGTTGTTCTGCCAACCAATTTCGTTGATCAGATTACAGCACTGCAATAATGATACTGCTGAAATTCAACAGTATAACGTAACATGTAAAAATTATTCTTATATATAAGGGCCATGGCCATTATCCTTATTAATAAATTCTAAAAGTACGACAAAAAAAAAAGTTGAAAATTATCCTTATATAAGATCCTTGAAACATTAATTTCATCAAATTTCCTGTTTAAATTCCGTTTGCGTATTGTATCTGAGGTTCACATATTATTTTATTCAGTTAACTGCTATTGGCGAGTATATTCGTCATGAAAAAAGTGCAAAATTTTGTGTTATGACGAGTATATTCGCCATGAGTAATAAGTAATGATAATTTGTAAGACGCAATTTAGATCCGCATTTTCCAAAGAGGTCGAAACAATACATTGGCCATGAGTAATACGTATTGATAATTTGCAAGACGCAATTTAGATACACATTTTCCAAAGAGATCGAAACAGTTAACTGGTTAATAAACTTTTTTATCAACAAAATATCAAATTGTCACTGTATATTATACCAAATTACCAAACATTATTTATATACATTTTTAAAAACGAATTTATAAATACAAACAATAATATCCGTATTTTGAAACCTTCCAAGTATACTCATATTATTTTTGATATTTATTATCATACATGCACATTACACAAATATGAGATTACTGAGTAAGTGAGTACAGAATTGTATGTTCATATATTAAATTATTATTATTATTATTATTATTATTATAATTAATATAGTGTGCATATGTTTATGTTTATGATATGTTAAAATCAATTCATTTTTAAATATATAGTTAGTTTATAATGCGACACAAAAATGTACATATATATTAAACAGAAATATTAATAAATTTTAATTATTGTGCACGCGCTAAAACGACACAATATGGTGACGCATTTTTCTTAAAGAAAGCATAACAAATCTTTAACGCACGCAATATGTTTTGCATATATATATATATATATATAGCTCTTCTGTATATACCAATTATTTGTACGGTATATATAGTAATGTTAATGTCATATGAATTGTGTAGGTTAGGTCAGTATTACAATATTGTGAAGTATACAGTTTGTAGATTTTTTTTTGTTTTAAATATGCTCTTAAATATTTAATTGTAAATTTAGTTGTGACTACCTACATCTCTTCGGTATACGCGTATATATATATATATTGTATGGTATATAGATACAGCTGTGTGTATCTAACTTAAAAAAGTAACATTAATTAAAAATATCAAGTCACAAATTTCATGTATATATATATGATCACAAACATTGTGTATATGGTGCGATGATGTGGTGTACAAAAAATATATTTATAAAGAAAACAACAGAAATGTCACGAAAATTTTAATTAAATAAATAATATTATGACCTTGTTCTTTATTTCTGGAAGAAAGTGTATATATTATATACAAAATAATATGCGTGCACTCGCATCGAATCGAACAGATGCATATATTTCTTGCAATATGTTTATATACAGATAATTTTATAGAGAACAGTTAAAGAACATTTGTGGACTGGCATGCCGCATAGCATTCTTTATATGGTTTTTATAAATTATAATATATTTCAATAGAATTACAATTTGCACCAACTCTCAAGAAATAATAAAGAATAATGAAACAATTTGTGTTTTAACCATTTGTACACAAAAAAAAAAAAAAAAAGCGATCAAAGGAATAGATACAAGTTATTATATTTTAACAAAATATAGAATTACATTTGTGTTAACTAAACTTCTGTTACAAAAATGATCGAAGATTTGAATGTCGATGCTAATATATATATACGCATTTAAAGTAGGAAACCAAAAAGTAAATTAAATAAAACCGTATTCTTATTTGTTATTATTTTATATTTATATAAATTAAGTATTAAGGTGACATTAAAATAGCTCCAAGAACTCCAATTTAGTCGCACCCTTGAACCTATATCAATTAATAATAAATTTTGAAGATACTAAAACAACCTCAACCAAAAACACGTATTGTTTATTTCCATTCATTTGTATTTTAAACTAATCGCTTTGCAAGGACTAAGTTTTTAAATTTACAAAGCACAGAATAATTTCCCCTTTAATTTAAGATACAATTTTTTTAAATATTATTTTATGTTAATATACGATCATAATTTTTTAAAAGTTAAAATTTTAATTTCTATGATTTGTATTAAGGTTGTTTGTAAACCAGTGCACAATGTTTGCAGTCTGATCGATCTCAGCATATATCAACAGTACGAATTGGTAGCTGTTTCTTCAATAATAAAGCAGTAAGATCTGTAATTGGGTTACTGAATTGATTAAACCAAAGAAAAAATTCTATTCAATTCTGTTAAAAATAGTTGGAATGTGCATATAGATTCGGAAGAAAAATACTTCAATTAATTTATACTACAGTAAATTTGGTTATTAAAATAAGGGATCAGTAAATTGTAACTCAAGCATAATTTTATAGTTTAGAAATTTATAAAATTTCCATTCTAAACCATTCTACTACTTTCCATTCCATATTTTACCATATTATCTTAGAGCATTTTAAGAACTTATATATCCAACAACTTTATATATCTTACACAGGTCAAAAACACACATGTAAATTTCTACAGTTTTCGATATAAAATTTATAAATAAATTAATTTTTTGACAATATGAATTTTGACCATTTGCCGGAATTTTTTTGTTGTGGTTAAGTGCACCCTTATTTTTTATTATAGAATATACACATACTATAACAATGTATATATATATTATTTTGTCATTGTAAATGAATATAAAAAATATATGTTTAACCAACTAAAACATTGTAAACCAGGTGCGATAATTTCAAAATTCAATATGTATTTGAGCTCATAAGTCATAAATACATATATATGTATTGAAGAATATTTCGAATTTTTTAACTGCATAAAATAGAAAACTAAAATTCTGAACCCCATAATTATTTATTTAGTTAAATTTTGAGTTTCGAATTCAATAAATATACATATATATATATGATTATAGTTTTCACCCCATTAAAAAACCCTGTAAATTTAACCATAACATTAAAATAGATTTTCGTTGTGCGACCAAAACACACCTGAAATAAATTATTTTATTTATTTTGTTTATTTATTAGAATTTATTGACGAAAATCTTGTACAAATTTATGTACTATCAACAGTCACAAAATAAGTGAATGCGCTAAAAACTAATTAAAATTTATAAAGTGTATATTGCAAGCAGAATGCAGACTGCAACTGTTGCAACGATGGTTTGACTACTAAAGTTGATTATAAACTATAATACAGTTTCTCAAGGGTTTATGTAGAAATAATATACCGATAATTATTAACATACATTTTTTACACTCACTATCTCTCACTCTCTCTCTAAATAAAGTATGTAAAACTATCTAATAAATAAAATACAAATTTAAAATAAATTTATTATATAAAAACTTTCTCGGCCAGTAATACAAGAAAAAAAGGAAGCAGTCTATCATCATTTATATAAAACATATGCAATATCTTTATTTTTGTTACTTTTACTCTAATTTTATATTATAAACTGTAATATAAATGCAAATGGATATGCATCTATCCCTCATGCTTTTATATTATTAATATTATAATATTTTAGTGAGATTCTTTTATTGTGATGTCCTTTTTTGTCCTAGACATATATTCGGCACGCTTAATTCACTATACTGTTTCAATGGACACTTGCTGATTTTGTATATGATTAAAACGCAAAACAAGACAACAATAACAAATAAATATACGAAAATTTGTAGTAATAATATGGGGAGGGGATGAGAAGGTAAATATAAACCTTTTGATAATTCTATAAAGATATTTAAAAAAAAATAAAAGAATACTAAATTGAGAGACATTCAAACATATATAATTAGTATATGAGAGAACGATCGTAACATATACGTGGGATATCAAACATAAACTCCGAGAATAACTACTAAACAACCACACGATCAGCAACATTCGTCGAAGACTGATCAAATAAATATATTTTAGAAGAATATTTTATTAAAATACAGTGTCAGTGGTGCGTTTTTATTTTCTGTTTAAATGAAAAATAAAATTATAAAGATTTCATGATCTTAAATGTTATATATGTGTTTATCGTTATATTTTGTGGTTTTTCAGTATTTTGTTTCTTTTACATTGCTTGCTGTAATAGTAATATAAATATTTAATTGTTTATATGAACTTGAACTATATATATGCAAAAATTTATATAATTTTATTTTGTGATTAATTTTTATAAAAAATTAAATAAGAACTTTATAGTTAAATAAAAATAATATTAAAAATAATAAATCGATATGGGAACGGCAATTTTGATCCCACGTGATAATATACAATTATTTTCAAATAATTGCGGTATCGCATCGTCGACAACAAACACCAGTCAAATATCAGTACCCTATCATTATAACACAGCACCTAATTATCACCATCAAAATCATCAGTATGGCAAACGTGCTATTGCACCAGCGATACAAAATGAACAAGAAATATCAGAAAATATTAATAAAAATAATAAACAAAATAATAATAATAATAATACTATTAGTTTAAATAATAATATTAATTTTAATAACAATAATTTAGGAAATTTAAATATTGAACAAAATAATACAAATATTCAAAATAATAAAAATATAAAGACAAAAGTTAATTTTCAACAACATATAACGTCATATGGATTATCCGGAATTGGCAGCAGTAATGGTAATGTTGGAAGTAGTGCATCTACTCTAACCGGTAA
Organism: Bibio marci; assembly: GCA_910594885.2. Lineage (NCBI taxonomy): Eukaryota > Metazoa > Arthropoda > Insecta > Diptera > Bibionidae > Bibio > Bibio marci. Next base: position 37,583,246 of record OU343114.1, read on the forward strand.
TAATACTAATAATAATCATAATAATAATGGTATTGGAACAATAATACAGCCGGCGTCCGTACAACGTCGGAACGCACGCGAACGTAATCGAGTGAAACTAGTAAATAATGGTTTTTCCACATTACGGCAACATATACCGCAAGATGTTATTACAACGCTATCAAATGGGGGACGTGGTGCTAGCAAAAAATTAAGTAAAGTTGATACATTACGTTTGGCTGTCCAATATATACGAGGTTTAGAAAATTTATTGGGCAATAAATATGACAGTAACGACGATACAATATCAATATTGGAAAATGAAATGACTGTAACATCAACTGTTGCAGAATGTATACCAACTTCGACAACTCCAATTACTACAATAACACCTTTAACATGTTCATCACATGTGCCGTCATCACTAAAATCATATTTTGCAACCAGCCCACCAGATTCATGTTCAGAATACTCATTATCATCACCACAATCAATGCAATTACCAGTGTATCCACCATTTGAATATTCAAATTATGAAGGTAGTCCTGTCAGTCAAGGAGACGAATTTACTGATCATATAATTGATTGGGAAAATAAATCAGGTAAATGGTAGATTTTGATTAAATTTTTGTTTGTTTTATTTTTATTATTTATAGTATTTCTTACCTTTTGTGATGTCATTTATATTAATTAATATATGAAAATATATTTGTGATATTATTAATTTCTTAATAATAATAATAATAATAATAATAATACAAAACATAGTAATAATAATAATAGTGGCCTAGTAATAGTGTCCGAAGTTTATAATTTTGATAAATTACATTAATTTTTTTTTTTTTTTGACAACAAAAAAAATTCATCACCTTTACTTTAAGTCATAATTTTTCAATATAGGATTACCAGCTATGAAGTTATGTATATTTTTATAACAATGTGTTTCATATGTAAAATATTTTTGAAGATCCAATTTTCATTTTTATGATTCTATTTGATGTACACGAAATTTTAAAAGAAAAATCTAAAAATTATGTCAGTTTGGAGGACATAACATTTTTATTTTATTTTATCAAATTATAATCCATTTTATTATATATTATTATTCATTAAATTCGGAATACTAAATTACAAGTGCAAGTGCAAGTAAACAAAAAAAAAATTCCAAGAAGCTGGTATGAAAAATGATCAACGACATTGATTTGCCAGAATTTTAATAAGAATTGTTATAATATAATGTAAATTTGGACATATGAAAATCCATTAAATTCGGTTGACAAATGATCAAATTATAAACACATTCCACGAAGCAACTGTTCACGGTATCGATTTTCCAGAAACAATTCTGACAATCTCACTTTAAACATACACATGAAATGTCATCAAAATCGGTTAATAAATGCCCAATTTACCAATTCCAAACACAAGTAATGATATAAAGTTCTTTAAAACTAAGAAAGTTATGGGAATTTTGTTAAGTGAAATGATATAGTATTTATATTTTTCCGTGCAATAATCCGAACACAAAATACTACATATTTGCAAAGGTATCGTTCGGATTAACGCACACACCGATTGCTGTTACTGCTTACTTACATATATTCATATAGCTAATAAGAACAATTATAGAAAAACGAAAATTGTATAATTATACAATAATATAACAAAACTTTATTTTATTTTTCTATTTACAGGTAATTTATAAAAAAACGTAATGCATTTACACAAAATATATTACAATTATATCAAGTAAAGTTATTTTAAGCCTATTATATAAAGAGGAATTGTTACCTAGTCATTAAATATTAATTAATTTATAAATAATAATAATTATTTTTAAGTTAAAAATTCTCTGAATATATTTACTATTATTAGATTTTTAATTTTTTACAATAATAATTAAGTATTTTATATATTATTTTTTTTTTTTTTTTTTAACCCATATTTTTGCTCCTAGTGGAGCTTTTATGTCATCTAATAAACGTTTCATTACAACCAAGTTGGTAAATTACTCCGCATGGGAGTATATAACAATTTACCAATTGTGTACTGTACTGTACTGTAATTAACGAAAGATAGATGTTTTCATAATACTATTATTTTTATGTGTGCAGACATTGTTAATCTTTGAATAGCGTCCAACACCATATTTTCAAAGATATCCGTTTTTTCTTTTTATTCCATCAACGAACAAATGGTCACCCAGTAGAAAAATTTTAGTATTAAAATAAATACCGAAAAATTTCCTATGGATTTGAACCCGCTATATTTCATAATTAATATATATATATATATATATCGGCGCTTATGCAACTGCGCTACCGAGTATTTTATATATTATAGTTTAAGGTATTATAAGGTAGTCGGCCCAATTCTGTCTGTCTGTGTCCGATAGGCTATCATTTTTGGATTTAAACTTATCTCGTTTCATTATTATGAATGATAAAATCAATTATCTCAATATTAAAAAATTACTCTATTACATTACAGAGAATTGTTTTACATAGCATTATGACAGCCAATTGTGCATAAAACTTTTAATCCAACTGATATTGAGATATTTGGTTTATTATATTTTTCAGTTATGAATTTTCTGAATTTATAAAAATTTAAGATTAATATTTTAATTATTTCACTGAAATTTAAATAAAATATAAAAATAATAACATTAAAATAATACATATAATTCGGGATCATTGCGTGATCATTGTCCACAGTGAAAGTTTTCTTCATATGGCAACGCTTGGGCCAACTACCTTATTTAAAATATACTTTTTATAAAAGTTAAATTAATATTATAATGAATATAGAGTACATTTTTATTAATTATATATATAAGTATTAGTTATAACTTTATTATTATTATTTAGTAGTAATTAATATTTATATTTAGTTTTATGTTTAAAAATGTTTAAAAATATACTTAGAGTAGAATCGTCAGAAGTAGTCGTAAACTTAGTGTTAAAGTAAAAAAAATAATTAATTAAAATAATATAACGCTTTAACAGGCTCCTGTCCTATACTATTTTTTTTTCTTTTCAATAAAACCAATTGAATTGAAAACATATTGCTTTATTGTGTTTTTATCTCGTTTGCAATTTATTTATAAATACATTATAGGTGAAACTAAACAATAATTGTATAATCACACAAAGTTTTATTTAAATATTATTGACATATAGGATCTGTTAAAATGATAGATATAAAATGCTTGTACAAGATAAAAAAAAAAAATTGTTTATATTCGATTTCACAAGATCGAAGAAGAAAATTATTCAATTTTTGGGATTATGCTCTGTAGTCGAAATTTAATGTATACGAGAACTGTTCAAAACTTTCTAAAACTGAAGAAGAAAAAATTTAAAGGACATAGAGTTAAACGATTTCTAACTGTATAGATGTAGAATATGATCGGGTATGGAGACTGTCGGACAGTCAAAAAAAGATGGTTATTCTGCGGTTTAAAAGTTAATATTTGAACAAGAGATTTCCTGCAGAAATCGAGAATCAGTGCATTCACTAAAAATACATTTACAATAACCAACGCTATACATAACTTTATGGTGTTATTTGTACAATGAATTATTATAGTTTAAATTAAAGGTGAGTACTTTTTCCTGCGACTTTATTAATAGTAAATTTTTAAAAAATTCTTCGTCATATATATATGGGAAATTTATTGACCGAAAATCATATATTATTTATTTTAAATGGTTGTCCCTGTTTCAATTAAATTTTAAAATAATTCTTTTTATTGCATAAAATACCTCGCCTTATTTCGAACTTCAAAAATAACAAAGTGGTGCATCGGATTCAATGGTTATAGACAGTTAGTCCGGCATGAATCAGTTATACGTTTGAATTGTTGGTGCATACAAGAAAATTTAAGTTAGACCGAACAGCTTCAATCTCTTTTTTCCAAATGTTTTATCGGTTGAACAGAAACAATTTGATTTTTGTATCGTAAAATTTTGTGTGGTTATTGCAAACTTATTAATATTGTTGTTGTAGATTAATGCTTAATTTTGATATTGGTTGTGATATAATTTAAATTTATGATTAATTGCAAAAGTTTTTTTATTTTAAATAAAATTGATAGATATAAAGATTATTACAGCATTGAGCATAGATAAATGTAGCAATATCATATACTCATCTATAGAGTCATTATAATATAAAAAAAAAGTCTATAATCCTTTGCCAAAGATGTTTCACGTTTATATATTAACAATTATAATTAATTTATTACAATTTTCTTTATTAAATATAATTTTAAATAAAATGTTATAAAAAAAAAAGAAAAAAACAAGTCTTCATATTTCACATATTTCACATAGGCTAACCCACTTCATTGATTAACTTATTCAACACAAACACGCTCTGGAAAACATATGTCCATCGTAAATAAAAGATTAAAATTATTAATAAATTTTAAAAAACAAAAAATATAAAATTATTCTTAAAAATAATTCAAGGAAGACTTAAAAAAAAAGATTTATATATATTTTCTTATCACATTTCATTCTATATTATATTCATGTTATTCACCAGCCTTTTGAATAAATATCAAAATCTATATGCTGAGAATATATTATCTGATGACAATGATTATTACACTCAACAATATTTATATATGCAACAAAAATTATGTATAAAAATATGATTATACATTAAATTTACTTCTAGCATTTTAAAGTAAACACCTACTTCCTTATGCTTTCAATGTCTGTCAGGATGTTATATTTTTATACAAGCAAAAAACACATATGATATTATTAAATATGAAATGTCGCACACTTACTAAGATTTTATAATTCTTCATCGTATCATATTGCATTTATAGGAGTGAAAGAAAAAAATAAAAAGGTTATTGTTATTCTTCATACTCATTCGCATATATTTCTAATAAGATATTCCTTATGGCTTAATAATTATGAATATATTAAAATATTCTTATAATTTTTGTTATAGGTACACTCACGTACATATATGAATTTTATATAAATATAAAATCATTATTATAATATTAAATTATAAGTGTGCCGATTTAAAAAGAATATAAAATTAATACTTATTTGTAATATCCAAATTAATGGGTATATGGCATTTTTTTTATATTCATAATACCAAATATTTTTTCTAAATAAATTTTCAATTGTAAATTTTTTTTCATATATGCCACGCGTAAAATTATGAAATTTGATACAATTATAAATTTTATATGGCAAAAAAAAAAAAAAAAAAAAGGGTTAATAATAATAGTTTAAAACACAATATCCTTTTTTAACATTTAATTATTATAAAAAGTATATTTTATTTGAAATAATAATTATATGGAGAGAGAGTGATCCCTTTTGTACAAAAAAAAAAAACATTATTTTACACATAATTATTTCAATTCCTGTTTTATAAATATATTTTGGTTTTTAAATACAAAGGTGCGAATAATATAAAGTAACATCCGTGAAAAGATTTGTGATTGTGATCCTTTTTTAATTTTTATTATTATATTTTGTTTTTTTTTTTTTATTTAACATTCTAACAAACAATTTTTCTTGAGTAGCTAAATGCAGTGCAGTTGTAAAGGATGTTAAAAATATGGTACAGACTATTCATATTTTCAAAATTCATTTGCAATATTTATTTATTTATTTAAAAATATTATACAAAAATTTAAATTTCTAAAATCCGCTTGAAACATTATATTAGTTATGAACGTCATAAAAAAAAAAATTGATAAAAACAACTTTAACATTTTTTTTATAATAATTTAAAACTTGACTCGATTGAAGTTTAGCGATTTCTTTCAAGTATATATCTATTTTTAAAAATTACATTAAATGGTTTGACAATCAACTTTCATGGATGGTACTTTAAAAATTTAATACGACATTTTTGTCAATTTATATATATATTTCTTAAAAATATTCCAGAACTTATATAACCCCTATAAAATTAATTCAATGCAGGTAGTAAATTAGCCTTTTCTGAAATTCCTCGATTAAATTGAACAATGTGTAACTACAATAAATGCAAGAAATCACACTCATATAATGCACCAAAACAAAATTATATATATCATTGATAGATGCGGCAATGATCAAAATGTTCTACATCAAAAATTTTATATGAAGTATTACAATAAATTCACAAAATGTATTTATTATTTTTGTACCTTTGATATAAAGATTAAAGACACCGAATTTATAGAAAAAATAAATTACGGTAGACATATTATTTTTCATATAAAATATTTTTCACAATGTTAAATCACATATATAATATAATAATAACATTTGACAATGACCATTACAAATTATTTGCATTATGAAAATTTCCATGTCGATGTGTCACGTCCATCCAAAAAAAAATGATGTGTTCATTATTTGATTAAATACTACTCCGCATCGAAGTATATAACAATTTACCAATTGTACTGTAATCATTATTTAAATATTTGTATTTACTGAAGGCGTAATATTTTCGATTTGAGGATTACAACATTAAGTGTTCAACTTTATCATTACAAGATAAATTAATTAATTTCTGTTCACTGAAACAGTCTTATTTTTGAATGAGATTTCGTTTTAACTATAATAGATTAAAAATATAATTTATCAAATATAAGTTGTAAATACTTAAATGTTAATAAATAAATAAATAAGTATTTCGAAATTTCAATGGTATACATATCTTGATGAGTTATCCGAAAATTCCGTATTTTGTCACATTCAATAGAGCTGAATACTACATTGAAACAGTACATTATAAAATATACTATGTTTTACGAGAGTTATCTGTATTTTTTGAATAGATTCACTCAATAGAAATTGCCGCGATTCATAAATTGTAGTATTACAATAAAATTCATGTATAATACATTGTTATTTGCGAGTAATAATAATAATAATAATAGTATTTTTTTTCCTTTATCTTATCTGTTCAGCCCACAAAATTTTATTATATATTAAATTTTTTGAAAGAATAAAAAACATTAAATCGATTTCACGTATAAATGATTACTATTTTTGACCAATGATCCGTTTTGTGGTCTTTTTATTTATATAGTACAAGTTTTTTCATACCAATACTAAAAATAACATACGTTTATTTAATAAGAAGAAAAAAAAATATGTGTTATTTAAATAGAAAAAAATCGATTTTCATTTAATGGTTTTTAGCATGATTTCATTCGAATTCAATGTAATGCATCAATGGCTAAGGATCATTGTTTTTTTATTCTCAATTTTTAATATACAATTTTGTGTATATAGGCATAAATAAATATCGTCCATGAGCGTGCAATACTGATTTTTAAAATTCAGCCTAAAATATTAATATGCATTCTAATATTTAAGTTTAGTACACAGGGTAAGTTGTTTCACCAAATACAGCATTTTATAAAATACATTTTGTAACATTTGAATTTCTAGCCCAAAACGGAATTCTGAATCTATTTTTGAAGCAAATTTTAAGCGTTGGCGACGATTGACGTTAATACACGTTATTTGGAATTTCAAGTAACATCGTATAAAAAACTGCAATTAGAAGAAAATCAAAAATATTACAACTAAGAATTGTTGTTATAAACACTCTTGTGATGAAGGTGTGTGTATAATTTATATAGTTGAATATATTATCTCTCATAAATATTACATTGGGTTTTCGAAATTATCACTTTTTATTTATATTATATAATTCCAACAAAATATGTAGGAATTCAGGCTATATGGTTTTCATAACATACCGTCTTCAATGTGTCAATTATTTTTAATTGGTGGTCAATAAAGAGGTTTTCAAAATCTCTACACTAAAGTCATCAATTTTCTATTTATAGAAAAAATAAATTAAAATTTAAAATTTGGGTTCGTCGCTTAAATCTTTTGTTTTTTTATGTAATAGAATATTTCTTATATGGAAATTTACATTTACTTAATTTATTTTCTTAAATGTTATCTAATTAATCATATAATTTACAGTTTTCATTAATTATTTAATTAGATTAATGCATTAATCTAGTGTATTATGCAAAATTTTTAATTTCACAATTTACAAATAAAAACAAATTTTAGTTTCGTCGCTTAAGTCTTTTGTTTTTCATTTTTTCAAATTGAATTATTTACAAACATATTATTTATATAAATTTTACGAAAGTCATATTACTCTAAATGAAGCTTATGGAATCTAATCACTCGAAACATTCATTACACAGTATAGTTGACAAATCATAAGGGTATATTACAATTCACCAATTGGTCTGCAAAATGGCAAAAAATATGCGTGGAACAAGATTTTAATTTCACATTTTTCATAAATTTAAATAATCCAAATTATTTTGAATATTATCTTGCGGTTTTAATATTTTCTATGTCAAAAAAAGAATTAAAGACATTGTATTCATGCGTATACAACCGGAGATGGTTAATGTTAATTAAGGAAATCTGCTGCTTAACACAACAATATTTTAGTTTTGCATAAAATTTTGTGACATTGTTGATGATATATACAACTAAATATGAATCGTTGTCTAAAATGTTAACTGAACATTCATAATTATATGGCCAAAGCATATTGTTTCACCAGTACAAGCCAGAATCGCAGGACCAGTCAACACAATGGATATAATATGGTGAAAGTGTAAGATAGAAAGCAAAAATATGACCTGATTCATCAATTTTTGGAAGATGAAGATAAAAATAGTAAGAAAAGCAAAAGAATAATATCATTAAGTTAATAATTTATATATCTATTTAATAAATACTATTAAGTTACTACAAAAAAAACCAGCTAAAACGGTACGCTCATGGACCATATATATATAAATTATATAATATTTATATGAATCTGATACACTCGTACAATATATTAAATTAATTTTGTTAAATTGTATGTACACATTTTTATGTATACACATACATTATAACAAAGGAAAAAAAATTGTTGATGGATTAGATACAGAAATAAGAGCACACTTTGTGGTCTACCAGTATGTCTGTTGATCTGTTGATGTGTTGATGATGGTCATGGTTTTATTATGTATGTTTTTATACGTACTCAAATGAATCGTATTTATTATAAATAAAAAATAAATTTTCTAAAGATGATTAACATAAAAAATAAATAAGTGTACTTAACTACTATATATTCAATAGCTGCAGACATAAGAATATATATGGTAATATGTGAAAAGAAGTGTTATAGTTAAATATAATTATAAAATTGATTTTTTTTTATTCTTCTTTAAATGAAATCTGTGATATTGGTCTTTTTTTTTATTTCTTTTGGTTTTGGTCATTATAATTTTATATTATTAATATAATCATAAATATATAGGTTCACAAATTTATTCATCGAAGCGTGTGCCTGTGAATTTAATTATAATCTAAAATTATATAATTTGAAATGCACTGACGATTATAATGCAACATTTCTATATATTACAAAGTATAAAAAGATTAAATAATGAGATGAAAAATAAAAAACAAATAATGTTTTTATTTTTTTCATTTATTTTGATGGGCATTTCCTTAAAAGTTTACGTTTACATTTTGAAATGAACTCATCTATTGTAGAATTGAATATAGATTTTCAAAATTTATATGCATATTTACAATCGATAAGGCGTTAACCTTATGTACACAGTGCGCATAAATAATTTTCAATTTTGTTAATTAAAAGACATTAATTATTAACATAATGTAAAATAAATGTTTCCACATTTCAGTCAACAAATGGATTATGTGCGGTAGCAGTACTGTTATTACTTTAAAGTAATGATGGTATTTATAATTAAGAAAATTATTTATATTTTCATAACGGATAACATGAAACTGTTCATTTTTGATAATAATTTAATATTTCCGAACATATTTCCACAATATATTGAATTCAATATTGAAAACTTCGATAAATATTTTACTATGGAAAAATTATATTTTTTATAACTTCGGCAATAGAGCATGCGAACGTATTAAATTAATAAAACAATTTAATTGAAAATTATTTGCTATATGGATAATAAACAATTAAATGCATCATCAGATTCACTTTAGTTATTGTTGATGTAACATTCGTCAATTTTATGTACATTGTGTTCGTTGTGCTTGTCACAGTGTTATTTATTAAATTTTGGGTTCGTTGTGCTTGTCACAACGTTATTCTTTTATGGTGCTTGTCACAATATGTTCATTGTGCTTGGCACAATGTTATTCAAACATTCAAACATTGTTCATTGTGCTTGGCACAATGTTATTCAAACATTGTTCATTGTGCTTGGCACAATGTTATTCAAACATTGTTCATTGTGCTTGGCACAATGTTATTCAAACATTGTTCATTGTGCTTGTCACAATGTTATTTAAACATTGTTCATTGTGCTTGTCACAATGTTAGGTCTATCATAAGCATTAGTCGCTCATTATGCTTGTCATAATGAGTCGAAGTGCAACGAACTATCAAAATTCCTTTTCGGAATAAACGTAAATGAAATGAGGGAGCTGCAGTTGTTTTGGTAAAAAGAAACAACAAAAATTAGATTTTACGATTTAAAATATCAGATATAATATATACGTTGTACTGAAATATTCAAAAATTAATTAATAAAGAAAAAATCAAAAAAGATTATTTGTGTGTTTTTATTTGTCATCAGTTATATTGGTTAATGTTGTTTGTTGCTGAGGGGTTTAGAAAAGTGTGGTCAAGTACCCAAAAATACTGTGATTCGAATTTGGATATTATATGCTTTTTTATAACTTCTTATCTAGTTTATTTGGATAGAACTGACTATAAATATGTTACCAAGCAGCAGCATTTGCAAGTTCTTCTGCAGCATGGAGATTCTATATTCAATAGAACTTATTCTTGCAGCGTCGTCGCTACTTTGCAGTGTGACGCATGTTGTGTTGTTTCATTGTCACTTAAACATAATCGTAAAATTTGGATGATTGAGTGTAAAAATCTATAGATGCAACCCATTTCTCAATTAAAATATTTGAACATACCGGTGCATTGAAAACGCATATAACATGTCGAATCACATAGAATATCATAAAACGTGATCTAATATATTACGTATATATATATTATTGTATATAAATCATATAACACAAATTTATAGGTATTTATGTACATGCATGTCGTCATCATCTTCATCTCATGGGCTACATTTATCAAAAATAAAATAAATTAAAATATATAGTCAATATTAATATATATGAGTTATGGACCATGACAATATAACATCTATGTAATATAGAAAAACATTTTGTTTAAGGGTTGATTGGAATCAAAGGTGGTCTATATATATAGAAAATTGTATAGTAGCTCAATATACATTGAAATTGTTTTGTTCTTTATATATACGCATTTATATACAGTAAATTTTTTATTTTTTTTTTCAAAAACATTACTACAAAATGCTGCGTAACTCTATTTATATTATATATAAGCTCAACTTGATATTTTTTCTTTGTATTTTAACATATATATTATGTATAGAAAAATAAATCAAATAGAAATGACATGATACGAAAATGTATAGGCCACACACGTACGGGCCACGTATTCCTTTTAATATATACAATACATATATATCCTTTATTTTTGATTTAATTTATTTTAAAAGGATTTATCTCATTATTTAAATTAAATTAAAAAATAAAAAATAATCAATTTTCCACTTTCTTAAATAATTTTATCAAATCACATAATAAAAATTTGTTTTATTATACACTTTCTTATTTCTTATAATGCCTATAATATATTTAATTTACTACTTTAATACACAATACACAATAAATACGAGAATATATTAATATGTAATGGGTTATGGAAAGAAAATAAAAAAAAAAGGAGTTATCAAAAAACCATTAATTATTATTATTATTATTATTATTACTAAAGTTTAACTAATTTAATTCTTATAAATATATATATAATTCTAGAATACATCTACTCATCTCGCTTGAATACAACAACATGTCTGTATTTATAATATAAACATATAATAATATCTGGTTTTCTATATATTCATTCATTTTATTCAAATTTATAATTGAAATGTTTATTGACTCGTTGACAATGTCCATAGAAACGGCATTAAGCCTTTGATATACAAAAATATCTTTTGGTAAGTTTCTATTTATACATTATTATTATATATTTAGTTTAGATTTACATTAAACACATAATATACATAACGTAATGCATATACATAATATTAGTATATATATTAAATTATAAGTGTATATGTGTAATGTGGATGAAGAGTTAAATTTTAATTTCAATTTATTTATTTTCTAATTCTATGGAAGAGTGTGTCTTATTTTTCATAGTACAGAGAGATTAATATAAATTTATTATATTTTATTTATTATATTCTCACAAGGATATATACGGTGTTTATAATTTGTCGACTGTTGTATCCATATTTGTTAGTCCGTATCTTTAGTTATACACAATTCATTATAGATTTATCAAATCAAATTATAACAAAAATATTTTTTCATATGTAATTAATTTTAAATTAATAATTTAAATAATTGATGTTAATAGATTTATTTATTTTTATGGGAGGTCCTTTTTATTTATTAGTTTAGTTTTTTTTTATGTTATGCTGAGATTAATTTAATTGAAATTGACTGTTATTTTAAATGAAAATCGGCTCAATAAATGACATTATGAATTAGGTTGGTCAACTTCAACTTAGATTTTCTTTCTATAAGTATTTTGTCTAATTTTGCCATATGACCTTGGAATAATTTTATTATTTTTTTTTTAAGTCATATTTTACTACAAATGGAGCTTTATATTTATTTAATACAGCCACTTTGGTAAATTATTCTACGCATGGGAGTATATAACAATTTACCAATTGTACTGTAATACGAACGAAAGATAGATGTTTTCATAATTGTATTATTTTTATATGGGTGATTAGCCTATAGTGAGGTGTGTGTGTGTGTGTGTGTGTGTGTGTGTGTGTGTGTGTGTGTGTGTGTGTGTGTGTGTGTGTGTGTGTGTGTGTGTGTGTGCATACATAGTTAATCTTTGAATAGCGTCCAACACCATATTTTCAAAGATATCCGTTTTTTCTTTTTATTCCATCAATGAACAAATGGTCACCCAGTAGAAAAATGTTAGTATTAAAATAAATACCGAAAAATTTCCTATGAAAAATATGATGGTGGAATTGAAGCCTCTATATTTCATATTAATCATATATATTTCGCTTCTGAGTGTTTTTGGAATAAATCGTATTATTAAATACACAATGAGAGATATTTTTATTTGCTATTGTAAAACTACATTATATATATATATAATATATAATATATAGCATTATACTGGACTACATTATACAATAATAAAATAAGTTTTTTTTTTATTTACTATTGTAAAACTATAATACAATAAAATTTTTTTTTCATTTACAATTGTAAAATTATTTTTACTTCTCATAAATTTTTAAACAAAATTACTTTTAGTTTAGACTTCAGCACATACACAATTATTTAAAATTGATAAATCATCATTTTGAAAAATAAAAATAAAATAAAAATATAAATAAGAATAGAAATAAAATTGAAAGTGTATTCAAATAAAATTTTTTATATTGTATACTATTCCAACAATATATTTTTAAAAATTAACAAGTCAATTATTATTTACAAAAGAATTTTGTACATTTCAAGTCAGTAAAATAAATGTATATAAATGGATTGTCAGAGGTGGGCCCATAAGCTGGTCGCCACGTTCTCCAGACTTAAACCCGTTGGATTTCGATTTATGGGTTTGCCTTGAAGAAAAAGTCTATGCAACAGTGATTAATTCACGTGAAGAGTTGATACAACGTACTGAAGACTGTATCCAAGAATTTCGTCACAAGTCACAACAAACACTTAGATTGATTCGGTCTATTAAAAAGCATTATTGTCTATGTATTCGAGCTGAACGAGCACATTTTCAACAATTACTTTAGGATTTGTTTGTTTAAAACTTTGGTGATATGAGTGCGTGCGATTTCGTGGGTTTATGTGTGTAGGCCTTTGTGAGTTCGTTTGTGTGTGTGTGAAGGTTTGTGTGAATGCATAGGAGTGTATGGAATCGATTATCTGTCACGTCCATATTGTTGGTTTTGGAAAAAACCAAAAAAAGATAAAATATTTCCATAGCGAAAATCAATTTTATGCCAACATCGTTGTAGTTATTTGTGTATATCTTTGGTACCAGTTGAGACCTATCGTAATGTTATAGCTTAAACGAAACCTTATGAATGTGACAAGTTTTTAAACTTATACCGGAAAAAAATTTTCATCATGATTTTTCGACTTATGCTTAAACAAACTTTCAAAAAGAAAAATGGCGTTCAGCTAACTGTCAACATTTCTGTAAGTATCTGGATAACCACACACATCCGAATTGCCTTATCTTAACGTCAAATTAAAGATCTCGGTATGCTAATGTTAATAGTGTATCAAAAATTTAAAATCGTTTAATTAGTTATTGAGATATTGATCCCAGTTGAGTGCAAAACATGGTCTGATTGAAAATTTGGTTATTTGCGTGTAACTTGGTACCGAAGTCGAATCGGCCAAAATGTTATATGATATTTTCGACGCAAAATGACCCAGAGGATCTAGTGTTTTCGTATTGCCGTCGATAATTGGGACACCCTGTATATAAATAAATATTTTGTTTGTTTGCGTGCTGAAAGTAATTTTCAATAAATTTAGGAGAAGATAAAATTAAAAAAAAAAAAAAAGTGCGATTTTTGTAACATAAATTTTTTTTAATTTCTATAGAAAATATATAGTATTTCATCAATAATTTGTCAGGAAATATCTTAAAAATATATTTCCGATTTCCGTTTATTATTATTATGTCTTTTTTTTTTCGTACATTATACACGTCACCCTGATATATTTTATTGCTGCACAGCACAGGTAATAATTACACTGATACAAAAAATATTATTATATTAAATTTTATTTTTTGTACAGAATATATTTTTTATATTCTAGCGCATATTATTTGATAATTTTGTATAAGATAAAAATAATATAACAAAAAAAAAAACCCTTTTTGTCACCTTTCCTTGTTTCAAATGAGAAAAAAAAAAACCTAATTGATTTCTCTTTATTCCTTTTCGTTTTTATTTCTATATTGTTTAATAAAATTACATAAAAATAAAACATCTCCCAATGGAGAAACAAAATAAGCCCCACATTTATACACAAAACCATAAAATATATGTTATGTAAATTTAAAACCATTTGCATAATATACCTTTTTCAGGTATATAATAATACAATATACGCGCGCAGCTATAAGAAAATAAACATATTAAATTAAAATTTTTTCTATAATTGGAGCAAAAGCCGATAAAGTAAAATAATTGTTATGCGTATTTCTTTTCCAATAAATTCACGTTGTGTGTACAGAAACGAGTAGAGATATAAAATTATAATAATAATAATAATAATAATAATAATAAACAAATATAAAAATTATTGGTATGTGGTATTTTAGTTATTTATAAATTAGTCTTACTGTATATAATAAGACTTAAATATTTCAATATACTATATAAAATTTCTATATTTATATATTGATTTTAAATAATAATAATAATAATAAAAATATATGTGTAAAGGATAAATTAAATATTATATATGTATTTTTATATATACTAAATAGCGTGTACATATTTTATATAGTTATAAATAATCGATGATGACCAATCGTTGGATAAATCAGCATTCATTCATTCATATGTAGTCGGTTTGTCGGTTTGATCTTTATAATAAGTATAAAAATATATCAGATACATTGTGCACTCACTTATATGTGTGTATAAGCACACCGAGAGAAAGAGAAATATATACCAATGATTATATTGCAATGATGTTATTATAATATGTTATATCTTATTTCATATATATAATACAGATCATTTCCGATGTAACAATCTTCCTAAATTAACATTTCATGTAACAACATTTTTAATCAATCCCTTCGATTTTGCCCGTCCAAAACAATTTATGTATAACAATTTTTCATTCTATAGCCTATTCCTATTCAATCGGCGATATAAATTAATTAATTAATTTTTCAGATTACAATATTAATATTTTAAACAAAAAAAAATCTACTTTAACCGAAATAAATTTTCCGGCAAATCAACTATTACGCATTATTATCTGTTTTTTAATTACAGACCAATTGAGTTTAGATTTCCATTTTTGTATAAATAATTTTAAATTATAATCAATTTGTAATCTTTCATGGTATATATTAATAAAATCGCTATTTACCCTTTCAAAAGTTAAACGATCGCTTTTCTATACCATGTTGTTGAAATTTGGTATGAAATAATAGTTCAGTATAAATTTTTTATACCATTTGGTTTTCAATTTTTTTTGCCATCGATTGGAACATCGCTCGTATCTTTTGAACGTATATAAAACGATTTTAAATATCTCCTCGACTATCCGATATAAAAAAAATATATGGGGACATTAAAAACGCTAATTCTATATCGAACATGATCTGTACATATATTATTTGTAATATGGATAAGATGTTATAAAATAAAAGTGATATGGTCATATGTCAATTAAAAGAGAAATTGTTGTTATTTGTGTAATCATTATGAACAACATACTTATATTTTTTTTTTAAGTTACGCAAGGAGTAGTAGTATATTATTTTGTATAAAAAAAAATTAGAATGTTTTTTTTTTCAAATAATTCTATATACATTTTTGAGTTTGAATAAATGAAATAAAATAAAATAAAAATTACAATAATTATTTAATTTCTACATATATGTGATGTGATGTTGTAAAGGAAAAGAAAATAAAAGTGTAGATACGTGCGGTGTCCACCTTTGATAATGATTAAATGAGTTAATTTATCAGAAAATATAATTATTTTTTTTTTATTCATCAATTTACTAAGGATAAAAAAAAAAAAAACCAATTGAAATTTACTAGTACAATTTTGTCATGTATAAATAATTGAGTTATTATTATATTTGTAATATTAACAATGCGAATACAATAATAGGTGGTACGGTCGCGTAATACGCTAGACATACACAGAGAAGAGGTAACCAACTAATATTGTAGTTATAAACAATTCGAGTAGTTTATAGTGTATTGAATTAGTTTGCCTAACCGGACTAACCACAATAAAATGTCTGTAGTTTGCATGTAACTAATGCGATTCTCTCAAATATTGAAAATTCGTACCATTCGAACTGGAGTTAAGTGTCAACTCTCAGCAATATGAGCCAAATTAAATAAACAACAAAAAAAGAAGAAGAAGTTATATTTATCAAAATAAATTGAAACTCTATATTGTCAAGTATAAAATAATAAATAATAATAATAATATAAATAAAGTTGATTTAAATTGAATTACAAAATTGTACAATAAATAAAAATAAAATTGAATAGAATCATCGTAATCGATTTTTTTTATGGAACTTGAAAAATGTGAAATTAAATCATAATATTATATTATTATTATTAAAATTATTTAAGTAAATGTTTAATTGTAAATGGAATGAACCATCGGATTTATAAATTACAATAAATATATTAAATATTAGCAAAAATTATATGTAAACAATCTAAACTAACATATATTTGTAATTTTCTCACTCTCGTACTATAATAAATATCAAAGTAATAGTAAACTAATGGTTTGCCAATGTGTCACCACTTTAGTTACCGAATTAGTTTGTGAGAAAACTAATTAGTTAAATCATCTGTGTGTCTAGCATATAAGTATATACATTATTTATTTTTACATAGTTTTATCTTGATAGTAACAATATTTAACCCCTTAACGTACAATTTTTTTAAGAAAAACCGACCAAAAAAATCAATTTTTTTTTTTCTTTAAGAAAATACCGACCATATATATACGTTTGTGCACGTTAAGGGGTTAATTTCAAAATTATGAGCGAAATATAAAGAAACTTTATATATTAAATCGACTTTGTAAGTATAATATAAAATTCCTACGTATAGCTTTGAGATTTGTGGAAGCATAATATAGTGCACCATCACATTATGCAATTTTGATGTGGTGAGAAAACTAAGTTGTAATGAACTCATATCGAAACGAATTCAAAGTCATACTGTATCAAGGTAAATAAGAAATACTATATTATAATAATTCTATCCAGTCACCAATACTACACCACGTGACCGTAAGTGTGTGAAAAATTATGCTGACGACTTTGAACATCCACTTATATGATGCGATGCTTTTATTGATAATCACGAAATCATTCATTCATTATGAAATAAAACAATTATTTTTAAATGTTTTGTTTTCTAATTAAAAATTCAATAATTTATTTGCATTTTATTGTTATTCAGTTTTCCGAATAAATTTGTGATAATTTAATAACGCATTTTTGGTTCATCATATAAAGTATTTAATGACAAAATATAATTTTCTAAAATCGTTCGTACATGTTGTGTCATATATGAACATCACTTAAGCATATAATCATAAACAAAAAAAATTATTCATTGACATGTATTTCGTCGTTCGACAATGATTATGTAGTAGCTATTTTGTACAGATAATTTAAATTGAATTAATTGTAATAGTTATTGGCTATTTTATAAACAAAAATATAAAATAACCTTTTTTATAAAACGGTATCCAATAGGATAACGTTTTATCATTAATTATATATTTAGAGAATAATTAAAGTAGATATTATTAAGCACTTGACGAGATAATACAATACGAATAATTATTGAAAATATATATTTTGTAATACGTACAATATAGTTGTGATATAAATTTAAGTGTTTAAGAATTTTAGTTAAGAAAATACCATAATTTATCAGAAGTGAGATAATTACCTACAGTTTAATAGAATTTCTTTTAATAAAAAAGAAAAAAAAATAGAATTTGGTTTAATTGTGTAATGGATCAGTGTATAGTGGAATTTTTTGAACGTGCAACAGTAAGGGAGTTAAAGCAACAATTATCAACTCTTAATTTAAACTCATCTGGAACTAAATCTGCATTAAAGGTACGTTTAGATGTAGATGCTTGGTCTTCTTTATCTGTGGAAGAAGTTCAAGTGCATCTATTTAATATAAATAATGAGACTAATATTGAAATTGAAGACGATTCTCAAGAGAGCGTTGATGAAGAGTTAACACGTCTTAGAGAAATCGTTAAAAAAAAAAAAGAAATTGCCTCATTAAAAAAACAATTAGCTGAACTTAACGGTACAGATGAAAAAATTTCTAGAACACCATTAAATTTTAGAGACATCGAAGAATTTTTAAATATTTTTACCGGTGATGACAATTATTCCATCCAGAAATGGATAGAACATTTTGAAGAATCCACTGAAATTTCATTTTGCGATAACAGAACAAAATTTGTCTACGCAAAAAGATTAATGTCCGGTACTGCAAAACTGTTTCTACGTACGATATCCGTAAATTCTTATGAAGAGCTGAAAGATGTTTTACTGAGAGAATTTGATAAAAAAGTTTCTGGTGCAGACATACACAATAAGTTACGAAATACGAAAAAACAGCGCGATGAAACGTTCCATCAGTACATTTTAAAAATGCAGGAAATTGCAGCCCTTGCAAATATTGAAGAACGGGATATAATACAATATATTATTAGCGGCATATTAGACAGTAATGTTAACAAAATGCTTTTGTATACCGCTAATAATTTATTTGAATTAAAATTAGCTTTAATAAAATATGAAAAATTTAAAAATGCATCAAGCAATTATTTAAACAATTCAATTATAAATAATAATCAAAATATTCCATCAATAAAACATCAGCAAATCGAAATTAAAAATGTACCAGAATATAATAGTGCAAATAAATTTAAATGTTTTAATTGCAACAAAATTGGCCATATAAGTAAAATTGTTCAGAGTTGAAACGAGATAAAGGTTCCTGTTTCAAGTGTGGAAAATTTGGTCATAAATATCAAAATTGTTCATCAACTTCAGTTTTAATTTTAGAAAATTCATCAATGACAAAGGGTAAAGAACAAGAAAAAAAGGTATCGAATTTTATTTTAAATTTAAATAATAATGAATTCGAAAGTACAATTAGATACAACTTTACCAGGAGCAATAACAACATGCTATCATTTTATTGTGAATTGATGTCATTGCTGGATTCTGGTAGTCCAATCAGCTTTATACAGCAACAATATGTTCCTGCTTGTTTTGTAGAAAATATTAATACAGATAATTATAAATTCTATGGATTAAATAATAGTCAATTAAAAATTTTTGGTATTGTTAATTGTAGGGTAGATTTTAAAAATAATGTTGTTAATTTAAATGTTTTTGTTGTTAATAATAATAGTTCAAAATATCCAGTCGTGTTAGGACGCGATTTTTTAAATAGTTACGTTAAATATTCATGCAATCCGGTTGAATTTGATACGGCAAATAATTTCAAAATTTTATACGAAAATTTTGAAAATCAAATATTAAATGTAGATTTATTTGGTGAAAATGAAGACAAGTATGAATCCTTAAATTTAGGTGAAAATGTGTCTATTGAAAATAAACAGAAAATAGAGGAAATAATTTCGGAATCATTTTCTCATTCTGGTGAAAAGAAAAATAGTTCAATTGAGATGAACATAAAATTAAATAAGGACGAAATATTTTCCAAAAAGATCGGTTTGGAAAGTAAATTAAATGACTTAATCCAAAGTAATATTATTCGTGAAAGTACGTCCTCTCATGCATCACCAATAGTATTAGTAGAAAAAAAAAAACGTGAAATACGTTTATGTGTCGATTACCGCACTTTAAATAAAAACACAGTTCGTGATGAGTTACAATCCTTTGAAAATTTAAAATCAAAACTTATGGGAAAAAATATAACACGAAATATTGATCGTGACTTATCCGAAAAAAGGGAAAATGCATCCGAAAATATTATAAAAAAACAAAACAAGAATAAAGAATACTATTACAAAAGACACAAGCCAGCACCTAGATATAAGATTGGTGATTACGTGTTAATCAAAAATCATATAACTATTAGCGGTGTAAACAAAAAGTTTTTACCGAAATATAAGGGTCCATATGAAGTGGCTAAGGAATTTGAAAACGACAGATATTTGTTGAAAGAGGTAGATGATATGCAAATATCAAGAATACCATATAATGGAATTTGTGCGCCACATAACATGAAACCATATTTAAATCTAGAGAAAAAAAAAAATTAAATTGAAACTGCATATTAAAGACACTAGATTGCATAAATATATGTTTAGTTTAGTTAAAGAAAAAATTATTAACGAAATTTTATCAAATGAATGATTATTGTTAGACTATATATATATATCTATAGGTAAACATTATAATAATTAAGAATTTATGTACGCATGTGTTATTATATAAGATTTTTTTTTAATAATCGGGACGATTATTTTGTAGGATGGCCGACTTGTAGTAGCTATTTTGTACAGATAATTTAAATTGTATTAATTGTAATAGTTATTGGCTATTTTATAAACAAAAATATAAAATAACCTTTTTTATAAAACGGTATCCAATAGGATAACGTTTTATCATTAATTATATATTTAGAGAATAATTAAAGTAGATATTATTAAGCACTTGACGAGATAATACAATACGAATAATTATTGAAAATATATATTTTGTAATACGTACAATATAGTTGTGATATAAATTTAAGTGTTTAAGAATTTTAGTTAAGAAAATACCATAATTACTTTTATTATTAACCGACTACGTTATTTAAGGAGCTTATTTATTTAAAACTTATCATATTTTATATAGTTAATTTCCAATTAAAGAAGTTCCGATAGTGCTATCCCGTAACATTATTTATGTACACCATTTATAAATTTATTTAAAATAATTTTCAATTTTATATTAATATGAAATAATCGCCTTTTTATTATTTTTTATAAAAAAAAAAAAATCACGTTTATTTTGGAGATACTTGCAAAAACTTTTGATTGTATATAATTTTACCATTGTTAAGCACAAACTTTTTCAATTTTATATTGACAATTTATGAATACCATCAAAATAAACAAAAAAGAATTTGCACTCTTTTGATGCGATTCAAGAATTGAGTTACTTTTGAAGAACGTCTTCATAATTGCACAAGTTTTCATGTGAAATCGATCTGAACAGGTGATAATCAAATCACTTTTTTCACAAAACATAATAAGTTAAAAAAAAAAATGTACGATGGTCTCCATTCTTTTCTATCGTATGTCATACTGAATCATAGAAATAAAAAGATTTTGTTTTTATTGTGAAGGATCCGCACAATTTGTTAACAAAAAAACAAAAAAGAAAAAACGGAATGATATTACTTTAAGAAAAGGATATACAGGAAAGGGAAAAAAAAAAAAACGAAACAAAAGGAATAATAAATAAAAAATAAAATACCCATACTGTTCATTCGTACTGGCCATTCTTCATACGGGATCAATTGAAATAATAATCTGCAAATGATAAAAAGAAATAGAAATATGAAGGGATGTAAAAACGTCACTTACAATAATATTGACATCAAGGCATCTCAACACTATTTATCATTTCTTGCTACCATCAACGATTACAACTAAAATATATATTATATATAAACGTTTGTTACCACCATTGTAAACGCATACCAAAATTTCAACACATACAATTATTTTTGAATATTTTTATAGCCTATATTCACCGACATTTTTTCGTGCAACAATTTTTCGCCAAATTTTCGTCTATTTTATTTTTATTATAAAATACATTTATTTCTGTCAGTGTGGCATGCAAAGGATATTCATTTTTAGAATAAAGTAAGACCTAAACTGTAAAAAAAAAAAAAACAAAAAAAAATTCAAACTAGGGTTCTATAGTTTTCACATATTTTCAATGTTATAAAACTTTACATCCCTTATTAGTATTAAAGTTATTTTGTTCGTACAACAAAGAGCCAACATTTATGCAATATTTCGAAATTGTTATGTGTTCAAATAAAACACGTTAAAGAATTTTACCCTCGCTTTCGTTTTCAGGGAGATCCTTTTATATATGAAACAAAATAAGGGGTTGAATTTTATACATATATATATATTTCGTATAGGTGTTCAAATGAAGGAAATCTTTTGTTATAAAATTATATAATGGCCTGCGTAAAAGTTTACAGTAGTACGCATACATTGTTATTGTCATTTCACCGATATTTTTATAATAAATATAATTGCTTCTATAGTAAAAAAATTACAAAATTAATTATTAATTTATTTATTTCGTATATAACGTGAGAACCTTTCTATATATATATATAATAGATAACAATTTAAATTACATATAATTATTTAAAAAAAAAAAAACCAAAAACTTATATAATAAAAATATTGTTATCAATTTTATATAATAGATACAATAAAAATTGCGTGCATCTATTGGTTGAAACTATTAAATTTCGACTACATGTATAAGCACACCCTAAGCACCGTACATATAGATACGCATACACAATTTTATATAATGAGACAAAATGATCGCATAGATCATGTTATGTATATTTGACAGAGGTACAAATTATATTGTTTTAAAAAAAAATGCATATGATTGATAGGTCGGAAGCTATAGACAATATTAAATTTTATTGTTTGCTCTTTGTATAACATTTTTACTTTTACATCAAATACCTACGCGATCAATAATATTCGATGTACAAAAAAATATATAAATATAAAAAAAACGAAAAAAAAGAGATAAAAATATTCAGGGAAAAATTAAAATTATCATGATCATAAACATTCACAGACATTTTTTGTGTGTATATATAAAATATTTTTTTTAAAAACTTTATCATTATAAAAATGATCCATTTTAGATAATCGTCGTTATATATGTGATCATTATAATATCCTTTATTTTTTTTCAATTTTAATATAAAATTTCTTTGCTTAACATTAAAATTTCTATATAATAATAATATAACTGCACGTACAGTATTATGTAACAATGTACATTGAATGACCTGACCAACTCCACATATTATTATAAATATTAATCAAAATCATAATAATAATAATAATAATAATAATAATAATAATAATAAAAAAAAGTGATCGAAAAAATAATTTGATTTTATTATTTTAAAGTATAATTACTTTTGTATGTATGAACATAAAGAGCTAGGAATAAAAAGAAAAATATGATCATTTTCACCTTAATAAATTATACAAGCCCAAATATTAATTAAAACAATTAAATAATTACATTTATATATAGAGATAATAATGGATATATGGAAAAATAAAAAGGTATCCGAAAAACAATAAAATATAAATTATTATTTTTATTATATAATAATTATATTTTTATAATAAAACATGATACGTACGTGAAACATAATGTGTCTACAAAAGCACAGACGAAAGTGATATTTTATGATCAATTATTATTATTTTTATTTATTTTTTTTCCCGGGCATAAAAGGTGTTAGCATATATTTCACACTGAACCCATGTAGTGTACCCATGTATTTTTTTTTTACGAACATTACCATCATATTGTTGTGCATAAGCGTAGTTTTGATTCAAGTAATATAGTTATGTTATAGTCGTTATCAATCTCAGAAAAAAAAAAAACGTGTGCATCGTTAACCATCAACGAACATATCTCGTCACAACACGAAATCTGATGTTAACAATCATCTCATTACATTTATTTGTTTATAGCAAAAGCCTCACGTATTGTATTGTGTCTACTCGTTTTGAATTCATACCAAAAAAAAAATGCTTCCTTTGTCCATCACTAATTCAATTTTATAGTCAAGTCTAAGACATTTAATAATACAATAAAATCCCATATAAATGTATTGTAATATTACAGATCGATTGCAAAACTTTACAAAAAAATTTATTTTATAAAGCCTGACATATATTTTAGATTGATATTAATTTTAAAAATACATACATTGTATTTATAATTTATTATGAAAAAGTATTGTAGATTTATAAATATTTTGTTAATAAATAATAGTTTTTTTTTTTTTTTATTAAGGAAATTTACCAATAACTAATAAAAAAATAAAGAATTTGTTATGTATACAAGTGTACACGTGCGATAACAACAACTACAACAACACATACGAACAATCTAAACATTGAAAAATGTATATTAAAGAGTTAATTGTATATTATCAAAAAATAAATAAGATCAAACAAGATAATAATTTATATGTATTTATGCTTAAGTATAACGCAAATATGAATTTATAATCAAAAATTAAACTAATTATATAAGGCCATCTAAAAAAAAAATAAAAAATTGTTATTATTATATTTTATGCAAATTTTTATTCCGACGACAACCAATTCAACGTTTATGATCTGCTATGTGATTTCGTATATCCATTTTCTTTTCATCTAATAATTACTACTAGCTGTATATCTTCCTACTCCTTTAATATTTCTTCCTGATCTAGTAACTCTATTTGTTTTCTGTGCGTATAATATTACAATTATTTAAATTATTTTCACATAAACCATCGTCAACCACTGTTGTCTTACAATCGTATAGACCCGTACAAAGTTTGGTAAATTTGTGCATTTCCTCTAATACATATACATGTCTGATGAGAGTTATATGAGTATATGTCTAACCAATATTTATTAAATTTACACTTACATCATTCACACATGCTACAGTATTTTTTAAATAAATATTTTAATATGTAATATTCATAATTTGTTTAACAAAATTAGGAATTCACATAGCAACATCATCTATATTGATCATAGAAGAATATATTACCATGTTAGACGCATGAAAATAATTTTAACGACATTAAATAATGATATCGCAAATTTTATTTATATTAATATAATTTGTTAAAATGTTTTGTATATTAAAATAAATTAAATATATTGCTGAAATCTCTTTAAATATACACAGAATATAAATAGTATACATGATGTATTGATGATATCATTAATCTTTCATGTACGACTATACATATCTATTGAGTATAGCGATAAGAAATCGAATAAAGCTAATCATTCATTGGAAAAAAAAAAAAAATTAAAATCGTAAACTAACTAATAGAAAAAAAAAACATTTTAATATATTCTTCAAATTAAATTCAATGAATTGTAGCATACAAATATAAATTAAACAGAAATATTAAAAATATTAGGTGTTTACGTTGAAATTTGCTCTGTTTTTTTTATACTCATGCATTTTTCTGTCAAAGCATATAGCCGTAACCTATTAAATTTAATAATTTAGTTACAACCTATAGTAACACTGTCCGTGGTTTGTCCGTAAAATTTCCGCATTATATGTAGTACTCCGTAATTTCAATCGGAGGAAATATCTATGGATTTCTTACGAATGTCCACTGAAGTTTTATATGATGATTGCAACTCTGTTCTTATATTCTTATAAAAAATGTCCTTGGATTATCCGGATATTTCCAATGATAATTTCTACGCGGATTCTTCTTAGATTTATTTCTCGTTGCTATAATTCCACAGAATATCCATAGAATTTATATTCAAATTTTTTGTGAACAGATCCACGGATTTTGACAAAAATACGTCATGCGACAAGTCCACTCACACAAACATTTTATTATAACAGTTTGTAACTTATTGAAACACAATTTAATGTATTAAATACGAAATAAATAAATAATGCGTAGTATAATTTTGTAGAAATTTTGCAGTTAAAATGCTTACATAAACAAGAAACAAAAGCAGTGGATAAAATTCATGAAAAGTTTTACAAAATTCCTCGGAAATATATCGATTTGAGTTGCTGGTTGTTTTAAAAATTATGAAAATAAATTAATAAAAGAGTGGGGATTATATCTAGATAACCGAAATATACAAAATTTGAACCATTGTCTTGGATAATTGTTGGAATAAATTATGAATACAATACCGACGGATATATGTTGGACATATTACCCTGACAATACAAAGATTTCATTTGATCTAATTGATCTAAATAAAATACTATTATATTTAGAGGAAAATCTATGGACATTCTTTGGATAAATTCCAATATATCTTTTCCATGGAAAACATGTGAATTTTTTCCACGGAAATATTCCACATTTTTCAAAGTACGGATAAATTACTACAAACAATTTTTTGTAGTTGTTTTTTTTGAGTTGATTATGAAAAATGTTAAAACAAAAAAAAAATAGTATTTACAGGAGAGGTTTTATTTCATTATTTATTGGAAAGTACCGTGGAAACGCATCACTTTTGTTTTTTATTTTTAGTAATTTAGGGTGAACAAGCTACACCAAATACAACAACTTGTAAACAGAGGTAAAAACTGGTGATTTTTAAGTCAATGACAAAGAACATCCAGGTAAAAAAAAAAAAAAAAACAAGATGCAGATTTTGTGTAAATAATCAATGAAGATCCATACATAAATACTTAATTTAAATTATGGAAATGATACAAAAGCAAAACAATTGGTTACCACGTGAATTGTGAATGATGATAAAAAGTAGTGGATTCAGTACTATAACCTTTAACATCGAACAGGAAAGATAAAGCCAAATAAATTAAGTCCATCGACGCCAAAACGTAAAATTAATGGAACTTATGTTATGTTGAGAATTTGAAGATTGAAAACAACACAATAAAACAATTCGAAGAAAGTATTGAAGAAAAACGTCCAGAAGCCAAATATTTTTCCCCGGTTAATGCAGTCAATCAATTCTGATCAGACCTTCACACAACCATATTAAACAAAGGAAACAACGTTTGTTCATTCGAGAAATTCTGCCATTTAAATAAATAAAATTTTTACTACACAAAAAGTCGAATTTAAAAGTAAACATGTTCAAAATACATAACGTTTTAAAATCATGGGGTTTATATTTTTAATTTATATATATATGCACAATACATTGGTAGAATAACGAAAGGGAAATAAACTGGATTAACTTAAATTCTTATTGTTATTTGAATTTTACGGGTCTGGTTTTTGATTGAATTGAAATTCATATGAAATCAATGATTGATCTTTAAATAATATATATTTAATTTTAAATAATAAAAGAAAGGATATTAGAATATGTTTATTATTTATTGTATACAGAATAAAACGTATATATGATTTAAAATAAACACATATTCAAATTATTTTAACTTTTAATGAATAGGTTATTCTATTTTTATATCGTAAATATATAAATATATTGTGTTTTATAATTACATTTTTATATCAAAAGAAACCGAAAAATAAAGCACATATTCAAAATAATATGAAAGTGTAAATTTTTAACAATTTCTATTTTTTTACCTAACATTTGAATTAATAAAATTAAATTTAGGTCATTTTTAGAAATACATATTTTAGTGAAATGGAAAAGTTTGAGGGAATGAATGCTGGTGGCGAGAAAATATTTTCTAATAAAAAAAACAGCAATATTTTCAAAAATTGTTATATGACAATAGGTATATCTCTATAATTTAGTTACGTATTTGTACGAATATTTTTATATAATGGAAATAAATATGCGATACAAAATTTATTATTGACAAAATATTGAAATTTAGGCTGACAAGTTTCCGAAAATTCTAAGAAAAAAACATTTTTTTTGCAAAATTAAACTTAAAAATTAAACGAGGTTCGTCACTTGCTGTCCATGATGCTGACTGCCGATTTGACTCCGGAGTGTAATGATGGAGCCATGTTTCATCCATTGTCACATATCGACGCAAAAATTCTGTTTTATTGCGGTTGAACAAGCCCAAACACTGCTCTGAATCATCGATATGTTGTTGCCACTTTGCACAGAGCTTTTGCATGACCAAATATTCATGCACGATATGTCCAACACGCTCCTTTGATATCTTGAGAGCATCGTCAAGCAGTTTTTTGGCTTCAGAAATATTTTTTCCCTTCAAAAAGCAATATTTTATCAGCATACGAAATTCTTTTTTTTCCATCTTTTTTCAAAAAACAAAAGTAGCTACACTCACAACGCAATATCTCACAAATTAATGGTCGGACTGCCGTCAAATTTTGACACGTATCGTTTGAAGGTTGGTACTAACTAAAAATCATATGAAAAAAATTCTAGAAAATTCACCTCTTAGAATTTTCGGAAACTTTTCAGCCGCCCATGTGTTAA
The DNA here is from genome assembly GCA_910594885.2 of Bibio marci. Taxonomy (NCBI): domain Eukaryota; kingdom Metazoa; phylum Arthropoda; class Insecta; order Diptera; family Bibionidae; genus Bibio; species Bibio marci. The sequence continues at coordinate 37,612,405 of OU343114.1, forward strand.
ATGGTGTAAGAAGATTATGACTGAGAAAAAAATAAGAATAAATAAAATATTTTTGAAAAATATTTTTTTTAGGGTAATCAAAATACAAAATCGAATATATTGTAGTTTATTTAGGTAAGAAATATGTCACCTCTATGTGTGTGAATTATTGATAAAATAAAAATGATATATAAAATTGTGATCGTATAAATGATCGTTACATTTAATAGCATTTTATAACACATACAGACGCAGATGATCCAATATAACATAAACTCATATATCACTTTTACACTATCTATAATCCTAATTTAACATCTTCAAAATTGAAAAAAAATACCAAAAACTGATGATGGTCACAATTATTTACGGAAATACAAGCTAATTTAAAAAAAAAAAAAAAATAAACAAAAACATTGCAAATTATATCGTATTTCAAAATATTTAGACATAGATTAATGTCTGATAAAAAAAAAGGTCTAACCAAAAAAATTAAAACAAGACATAAATATAGTAATTGTTGTGACAAATATTTGTCAATATATATTTTTTGTACAAGATGTATATGGAGGTGACTATGGAATAATATGCGGTATAAATATGCTAAGTTAAATTATCCCTTTTCCCAATACCAAGTATACGGTGATTTTTTTTTTTTTTTTTAGTATGGATTTCTTATTTATGATTTTTATTGTTATTGGTGTTAATGAATGGGTTTCAATAATCCTGTGGAATAAAACCAGAATAATAAGATCATCTAAGAATAGTATTTACCGGTTTTTTTTTTATCATTTGCGTCATTTAGGCATAAGTACCATCGATACGATTTATTTGAGGATATTCGTTCGGAACTGCCTGTACAATTCTATCCCTAACCAATACACCCAACTCCTTTCAAATTGGTTAACATATCATTCGCTTCTGCAATTTGATCATGTGGAACTGCTTTTTGATTATTAATTTAGGTGGGATTTGTTCGAAAATATCTATATAATCTCATGCTAAGCATACAGCATACAGGCCAAGCTTAGTCAGATTAATCACAGAATTGATCAAATTATAAAGTACCTGCGGGCGTTGATAATTTTAACACTAAACAATTCTAGAATTATTCTATTTATTTAAAACATATTTTTTTTTTATTATATGACTTTTTTTTTTGGAATTTCATTTTATTATTTTAATATAAAATTGCATAGAAGTAGTACAATAAAAAAATTTTCTTTTCTATACGATTTCAATGATAGTTTATTTCCTAGAATTTGATATAGTTATTGATATATTTTAACACATTACAATATTTTATGTGGGTGGCTTATTTGTTAATATATTATAATATTATACATATCAGATAATACATATAAATAAACATATTTATATATTTGTTGGAATATACATAGGATATTATTTATTTCTATTTTAAAGAAATAACCCCCTGAGGCTATATTGTGGTTTATCTATTGTTCGTTGCAATAACGACATCGAGAAAAAAATATACTTTTATTCCTTATGAGTTGTATTTGTCTACATATTATATTTTTAAAAGCATTTATCTTTTGAAAATTATTATCTATTGAAAAAAACATAATTTTATGGTTATATAATATATATATTTTATTATATACATATTTATGGAAGGTACTAGAAACATTATTTTCTTACTCGGTGTCTCATATAATAAGAATTTAAAATAAAAATTGAATAATATTAACGATAATGGCAATGTATAGGTTCCATATTTTTATAGCTATTTATATATTTTATGTCATATAGTTCACCCATATAAAAAAAACAATTAATATTTTATTATATAGTTTTTAATATCAATATGTTAGTTATATATTTCCATATTACACCTTAACATATATAGTTATTATTATTTTATATATGGCATATGTCACCTGGATAATGAGTTTATTATTTTTTTTATTCTCAATTTGTGTGTTATCAATACAATACTATTTTATAAATATACAATTAAATTTTAATATATGTATATTTGATTGACTTGATGACTACTTTGATGCCAGTAAAATTTTGTATAGGCTCAAAAAAGCTGTACAAATTTGAGTTAACTTTTTAATGTTTTATGTTAATATAAATAAATAATTTTAATCGAAATAATTTGGGTGTCGAGTTAATTGAAAGTTAATTGAAATAAAAAGTATAAATTAAAAATAATAATAACAAAATATGTATATATTTGTACATAAATAGTAATTTAAAATTGTATTAATATTGCATTGGATATAAAAATGGAAGTGAATGAATGAAGTATATCCAAAAAGAAATTGTAAGTTCAATATCCGAAAAAGTATTTCAAATGTATGCTTACTCATATCTGGCTGGTGGAAGATTTTGTTCTAAAAATTTCATCAGACTTTCTATCTGATTTTGAGCCGCGTATTTGTTATAGTTGCGATTTTCTGTTAAAATATTTAATGACTTTTTCATCAATTTGTCATTAAAAAAATTATCATTTATCATTTGTCACAGGCCATGTTCAGAATCGGCATTTTGGAAAAAAGTAATTTAAGCGAAAAAAAAAAGTCACTTTCTGACAATCATCATTGTCATTATTTTACATTAGAATCGCATTTTTCGATATAAAGTCATTTTGTCATTGTCTATTTGTCATTTTTGTTAATCAAAATCGACACCCTGATATCTTTACTGAATATTAAAGTAAACTTATTTCGGTTAATTATGGAAAATAATTTCGCATTAGTAACCATCTCCTCTATGCAGACCTTTAACTTATTAGTAAAATTTTTCGCACATAATTGTGAAACAATTTAAATGATTTTCTCAGTTATGTTATGTTTTTTTTTTTCCAGATGTTGAATGGTTTAAGGATAGTCCGCATAAACTTTGCTCTTCAAAAAACCGCATAAAAAGTTGGTTAATGATGTTAAATCGCATTATATTAGTGGCAAATTAACATCTTCTATTTGAGAAATTATTCGATTTGGTAATCGAATTTCTGGTTCATGTACAATATAGTAGTTCGTAGACGAAAGTTCTGGTAAATCGATTACAGGGATAATTTTCCTAATCATATTGAAGAAACTCGGCAATATCCGACATTCAATTTTGATGATCTATACAATATATATATATATATATATGAAAACTTTTCCAATGCGATTATATGTTCTGTAAAGTTAGTATCCATATTCTAGGGGGTATCAGACCTGGTTTCAAAAACATAATAATTGAATCATTTCAATGTTGATCAAACTTTTTTTTATGCGTTATAGGTTAACTATCACATTTTATGAGTGAACGAAACGGTGTATAGAAATAGTATAAATATTGGTTTAGTGGTTTGAAGAAATTTAAGTATAAACGAAATTACTAATATTAATTAAAATTAAAATAAAAAAATAGGTATTGGACAATGTTTTATGGAAAATATAGATTTTAATAAAATTTTATTAAAATTGAATACCAACGTTTTTTTTTTTTAATATTATAAATCATAATTAATATTATATCAATAATTATATAGAGATTTACAATTCTTCAATAAATTCGATAAAATTAAAATATTTATAAATAATTAATTAAACTCTAATACTAAATTATAATTACATATTTAATATTATTATTCGACGACTCATACTTTCAAACTCACAATTTACACAACAGTAATGAAAGGCGACACCAACAATAGATGCGGCAACGTAAAATATTATCGACATCGGATCACTTTCTAATAGGAACAGAGATCATCATCTCTTAGACGATACCATACTACGGTATTCACATAGTTAATTATAATACAATATATAACTTTTGACAGTGCTGATATATATTTTATATTTTTTTTATATAGTCCATATACGTATAATATTTATAAAACACCAATCTACAACCAAACATCAATTTTCAACGATAAATAAATAAGTTAGTATATATATTACAAATGAAATGAAACATTCTGAAGTGAGAAAAGTTTATTTTTTTCATATAATGTATCATTCGGTGCATATAAAATATAAAAGATGACATGGTCGCAATTACAAACAACATTATACTTATATTTATAATATATAGAATTTATAAAAATTATACCATTGTATTTTGTCGATAGATAGAGATTTTTAAATATCATAAATTGACGGCAAATTATTACCGAAAAAATAAAAGCATTAAATATTGGGAGGATACTTAAGGAACAAAAAAAAAAAAAAAAAATGTTAAATCAATATATTGAATATTTATTATTTATACAATATTTAATACACACCTAATAAATTAATCGCGCATTTATATTCTATTGATATAATATTCACTCTTTGGAAATTTGAGATAGAAGAAAAAAATTATTAATAAATTAGTTTTTTTAAAAATGTACAATTAATCTTTTGGTAAACAAAAAATATAGGATCAAATAGAATATTTTTTTTTTTATTTTTTCCGAAAACAAGGTCAATGTGTTGTGTATTTTTAATAAACACTATAGAAAAATGTTTCGTATATTTATACGTGTGGCAACGCCCTTAAGCAAACAATATATCAATTTCTATAAATTTTTTTTAATAAAATTAACTAGGAAACTATAACTGCTGCTTGTTTAAATAAAATGGCAAAATGAATAAATGAATGTACCACTATATTTCTATATAGTCCATATAAGTGTAATAAATATATGATATATCTATATTTGTATTATTAAGGTATATGCACAAGAAATTATATTGAAATCGAGTTATTATCATAAATATATAATTTTTTTTCTTTCTTATTTCAAATCATATTATATGTTTATTTTAAACTCCTTCGAAAATACAACTGGAAAAAAAATAAATATATATATATACAATAATCACAGCAGGATGCTATATAGCTAATAAAAATATCTCCACTTTTTGAGGTATCATTTAAGAGATAATATATATTAAATAAAGATCGCGTGTCGGTATATTTTTTCATATACAAAAATAATAAAAATTTATATATATCTTCATATTATATAAATGTATGTACTTCAATTCATACGAATGGTATGTACACAGCAAAAATTTTGATTGTAATTATTAAAAACCATTTCTTTATACCGCTTAGGAACGATTTTTTTTACTATGCATTTTACTTCCTCATTATTTATGAACTTTTATTAAATATTTTCATAAATACTAGGAATATTATTTTTGACATTTTAAAAAAACTTTATAAGAAAAACAGGAATTTGAAATTTAATTCGCCCACATTAGAATGATATGTAGCAGCTGTATTAAGAAATACTGTTTAGGTGAACAACCAAATGGTTTTATTTACAAACAGATTTGTTTTTAAGCTATCTCTTGCAAGTGTTAATTAATAATTATTATTGTATTAAAAATAAAATTCATTAGCAATATGAAAATGTCTTTATATAATAAACATGGTTTCTATAGATAATAATTACCTTAAATACAACAGATTATTCATTATTTGTTAGGTTCAAGTTTGTAAATACTAAGGAATTTTCTGTAACTATTATAGATTAAAGAACTTTTCTTATTTATTATAGAAAGTATTATAGACTTTATGAAATTAATCATAATTAGTAAAAATGTTTTTAAATGTTACGACGTTTTCCAAACTATTATAAAAATATTCTTATTATTCAAAAATAAATTGGTATCGCAATGAAATAATTCATTTATAGCAAAAAAAAATAATTTAATGTAACGCTTATTTAAAGAAAGTATTTCTATCCATTAGAAATATTTTCCTACAATGTAAAGAAATATTGTATATCGTTAATAACTATTCTTAAATATCATAAGAATTGCATCAAACTTTCAATGCTTTTCTGCAAATAATATGAAATCGTCAGAAGTGTTCCATAAATATAATAATAATAATGATTTTCTATATATTTCAATTTTAATCGGTTTATAAATAGTAATGAACATTCATAAATGTTAGTGAAATCGACATCGGCTGTGAGAATACATTAAAGTTTAAATATTATTTTATTGACCATTTCCTATTATTTACTGGACAATTTTTTTCTGTGTAGAAATTGTACGTATACACATTTTATGAATATATATATATGCAGAGTATAATCTTGACGCAGTTAATGAAACATGATCACCTTCTTTAAATCGGTTTTATTATCATAAATATATACATATTAATTTAATATATTATGTTCGCTGTATAGCTATTCTACCAATTTTTACATATACACTTTTTAGATATACTATATAGACTTTATAAGCGCATATTAAACTCAAATGTTAAATGGTATATTAGTAAATAATTTACACAATAAAGAAAAAAATTTTATATAAATAATATTACGCGTTTCACCATTAACAATAAATATAAAAGGATTCAACATAATCATATAATAATATTATATATTATAAATATCATTGAATAATATATAAATTATTTCATATTTAATTTTTATATCATTCATTAATTTATTTTTTTTTAAACATTTTATCCTTTCCGTTTTTTTTTCTCCTTTTTATTTTCATTTCATTTCTTTGAGAATTGAATTCATTTAATAAAAAATATCGTAGATATAATAATAATAATAATAATAATAATAATAATAATATTTTAACATGTAATATTTTTAAAATTTAATATAATTTTATTTTAAATGTTGTTTATAAATGAGAAAAAATAAAATAATGTTATTACTGACGGCAATACTAAATATTAAATGAACATTTTGATTTAAACCAAAAAATTATATCCCACCTAACTAACTTATAGCAATAAATATTTATTAGAAGGCTCATTTGATTGTAACAAATGTTTAGCAGATGCCGCATCAACTCCAACTATTTGGAGCAGTAGCGAAATAGCATTCAAATTTCATTAACACTTATATATTTTTCTTATAAACTGGGTGAAATTAAACTGAATCGGCTTTTATGAATTATAATTTTTTTTTTATTATAGGCCCAAAGTATTTTCGGATTTCCATTTTTGTGTACAGAAATTCAAATTATAATCAATTTTCAATCGTTCATATATAGAAAAGATTTTTAAAATCGATTGACGCGTTCAAAAGATATGACCGATTACGCACAATCAATGGCATAGAAAATTTAAAGAAATTTGTGTTACGTAAATAAAATGGACATATAAATGGCACAAAAAATATATACATTATTATTATTTCATAGAAAATTTCATGACTGACATGAAACGGAATGAATCGATTTTAAAATATATTCGATGACAGATTGGAAAATGATTATATTATTTATAATTCTATAAACAAAATTAAAATTATGGTGCAGAATTCAAAACATATGTTAATTCTTAAAATTTCGGTTTTCCGGAAAATTTACTAATTGAATTTTTTTTTTTTTGCATAATGAAGTCTATATTTTCAAATCGACTACCAGAAAAATATGGTGATATTGTAATTTGAAAACATTTTTTTTGGTAAAACATGACTTTTGCTAATGATATGGACCGTAGAATAGAAAGGTTGTACAAAATTAGATATAGAGTAGAGAACAATAAAGTACACTTTGAATTTTGTGATTCGATTCATGTTTTAGTTGTTCCTAGTTAAATGTTCAGTTCAAAGATTGCATTAAAAATAAATAGTGCATTAAAATCTCAGTTGAGAAAAATTATAAAAAATCAAAGCCACACATATACATATATAATTTTTATCATCGAATTGATATCAGATCGGAGATGTTAAAAATAGTACGGAAACACAATACGATACTATATATTACTATCCGATTTGGGTATGATTAAAAAAAAAATGTAAATATCCACCGCCCATTTATTTGACATTTCGAAAATTCCAATGCATTCACATGTCACGCAGTCAAATGAAATATTGGAAATGGAAAATAGAAAAAACGACAATAATTGATGATCGATGCGATTGTACGTCATCATGAGCAATAGGCCAATTTGAATTATCACTCATACGATGGGTACGATATTAAGCAAACGTTTCATAACTCTCAAATCATATATAGGCCAGTTACAGTTTTATGAAATTATGTTGAATAATCGCCGGCTATATGACCATACATTTCTTTCATCATATGTGTCGACTTTGTCCAAACCTTTCTCCTATATACAAATGCATATATTGCCGTACTTGAAATGCACCTTATTATAAAATACATTTCATATAGGTGCACAGTCCCATAAGCGTGCCGTTTGTTAAAATTTTGTCAAAACAACTATGACGTTATGTACAACAGCCGTCACCATATATGAGGAAAATATATTGCTTTGTAATAATTTCACATGATCTTTTTTAATGATTCTATACAATTTTTGGTATTATATTTTTTTTCTCCAAAGAATATGCATACATAAACAAAAATATTTAAAGATGTGATGTGATATAATTCCTTTTAAATATCAGTATGGTGAAACACACGTGCAAGTTTTAAACTTTTACATTGAATATAGTATACAAATGTGTGTCACATGGGCAGCTGTACAATAACTTATAATAATCATAATAATATAAACTGTAAGGGTGGACATAGCATTCTCTCGTCATATACATGTGTAAGGTATATCCGAAAAATCTCAAATTGAAAACATTTATTTATATTGTGTATATATATATCAATCAGGGTGTAATTTAATATTATATATTATTCGAAACATATACAATATATTGATTATAAGCAAAACATGTATTGAATATGTGTGTGCAAATGTATTAAAATATAAATGAACATTTAATTGTTTATGTATGTTTGTAAAAGAAAAAAGAAAAAAAATATAATCGTCCTTTTTGAAATATTTCAATGATCTTATTGATTGAGTGGGTCCACTATTGATACAGTATATCCAAATATTATTGTTCAACTCTATAAAAATTATATATTTAATGTTTTATATTAAAATCAAAAATACACATTGCTCATATAATCTGGATATAGTCACTAATCTCATATACCAACGATAATATATATGGGCATCTTAAAATTATAAGTTGTTATAAATGTACTATAATATTCCAGTTTTGTTAAACAGTCGTTATTTATAATCTCATATATACATATACAACAATTATTTTGGTCACACGCGATACATACACGAAGGTGGCTGAAGACATGAATGTAAGTGCTATATCGTTACTTTGATAATGACACTGGTTACACATTTAAAAAGGATATACACAAAAGGAAAAAGAAGCAACAAATAAATCAAAAAAATTCGCAAAGTTGAGAGAAATTAAATTTGCGGACCATGCAGGAAACAACATCAGCTAAAATCATGAACGTACATACTTCTACTATATATTGCATTATACCATATAATAAAGTGGTTTTCTGTTAAGAAAGCATAAAGCTGTATCGGAAGCACATGAGCTGATGTTTAGTTTTATTAGTGGGTGATTTTTTTTGCATATCACCTAATTTTTATTATCAGTGCATTTGGTTAATGGCACTTGTCAGTAAAGTGCAGTGTTTTTAAAGCGTCTAAAACCTAGTGAATTTAGTTATTACTGAGTCGATATGTAGACACGTTTTGAACATCTGTACGTATGTAATATAAGTTATCCAAATCAGATATACCGACAATTTTTTATGTGAACATATGAATAATATTTTTGCATACTGTAAGTAAATGAAGTCTCTAACTAAATTCAACCATATCCTTATGTGCATCTATTCTTTATATTTAGTAAATAAGCAGGACGATTTAAAATATTTATTTATTTAAAATTTTGGAATAAAATTTATTATTTATTATTTATTATTTATTATTTTAGGAAAAAAAATGCTCTTTTTGTACATAAAAAAAATATTAAATTTCACGCAAATCTTTTATAATTTTTATTTGTATGGATTTAAATTAAATATGTTCTTTATTTATTTATTTTCTTTGAAAAAAAACAGAAAGAATAGAAAGAAATCAAAAATGATCGTGATGTTGTTTATCTTTTTCGATTGACCTGGAGATCGAGGTGGAAGTTGTTATTGAAATACTTTTTCGTACCTATCTACCATATATATGTTTCGGAAATATGCACGTAATTTGGAAACTTGTCTAACCTAAATTTGATGTTTTCACTAACAGTTTTTGTATCACATAATCTGAATGGAAAATTTTTACACATAATAAAATTTTTTAATCATCAACTATTTTGAATTTTGTTCTTTTTCCGAAATTAAATCATCAACAAAATGTTTAATACATAATCGTCGCTCATATTAAAATTTTTAATGAAATCAATAATAAATATCTATATACATTCCAAATTGAATAAATTTTATATTTATTCCATACTTTTGACTACTATTTGATGTAAATATGCTTAACAAAATACCGCCTTTACAAGACAAAAATTTAAATTGAAATGCATTTTCTATTTCAATTTTATTATAATATCCAATTAATTTAAATTTTATAGATCAATTTTTAAATTGTATTTTTAAATTCGATAATTAGATAAATATGTTTCATGTTTGATATGCACAGAAAAAAAAAAAAACTCACTCACTATGCTCTTTAATGTACAACCATTTTATAGGTTTTTAATTTATTTAATTTATTCAATAATATCAGAAATTAAAAAAACAACTTTACATTTAATTTTAAATGTTATGCAAACTAGATTTTTATCCTTTTCGTAAACAGTTGAGCTTTCTTTTCATTTATACAAAAAAAAAAAAAAAATACAAACATTATATAAATTTAATAAGACAAGAAGATGGAATATTTTTTTTTTAATTTCTATACTAAAATAATATGGTAAATTGTAAATATTGGTAGATTGTGCGTTGTGCGGTATACGCATTATTTTGTAGGCGTGTTTCCTTCAAAAAATACCAATAAAATATACAAGAGCAAGGACGGATTTTAAAATACGCAGGTTAATTTTAATAGATCGCTAATAGCTTTATGATATAAAAAAGAATTATTTTTTTATGTTTATCGGAATACTAATTGAAACATAATAAATTAATATTTATGAATAAACATCATGGTAATCACTGCTGCCAAAACAGTTTTTTTTTTAATTTATACATAACAAATTCAACAATTAAGTATTTTTATAATTTAATTAATTTTTTTAGTTTTAATAAAATGAAAATAGACTTTTGAAAATAATTTTTCGACGGTGGGCATAAATTTTGAAAATGTTGGGAAGAAAATTGTTGCATTATAAAAAAAATGTTAAATTTAAATACCATCTCAAGCGGCTAAGTGATTGTATAAATTTTCTTATTATTTTTCAAAATGTTATTTTATGATAATAAATATAAAATACAAAATAGTGAAAAATTTTATTAAAATGGAAAACATAAAAACCTACTGATTGCGATTATGGCACATTGGACAAGAAACAACATAACATATACTCAAAAAATGTGGGCTCATTCATTTGCAAAAGAAGAGAACGTGGAAGACTTGTATAAATTTTCTTATTATTTTTCAAAATGTTATTTTATGATAATAAATATAAAATACAAAATAGTGAAAAATTTTATTAAAATGGAAAACATAAAAACTTACTGATTGCGATTATGGCACATTGGACAAGAAACAACATAACATATAGTCAAAAAATGTGGGCTCATTCATTTGCAAAAGAAGAGAACGTGGAAGACTTGTATAAATTTTCTTATTATTTTTCAAAATGTTATTTTATGATAATAAATATAAAATACAAAATAGTGAAAAATTTTATTAAAATGGAAAACATAAAAACTTACTGATTGCGATTATGGCACATTGGACAAGAAACAACATAACATATACTCAAAAAATGTGGGCTCATTCATTTGCAAAAGAAGAGAACGTGGAAGACTTGTATAAATTTTCTTATTATTTTTCAAAATGTTATTTTATGATAATAAATATAAAATACAAAATAGTGAAAAATTTTATTAAAATGGAAAACATAAAAACTTACTGATTGCGATTATGGCACATTGGACAAGAAACAACATAACATATACTCAAAAAATGTGGGCTCATTCATTTGCAAAAGAAGAGAACGTGGAAGACTTGTATAAATTTTCTTATTATTTTTCAAAATGTTATTTTATGATAATAAATATAAAATACAAAATGGTGAAAAATTTTATTAAAATGGAAAACATAAAAACTTACTGATTACGATTATGGCACATTGGACAAGAAACAACATAACATATACTCAAAAAATGTGGGCTCATTCATTTGCAACAGAAGAGAACGTGGAAGACTTGTATAAATTTTCTTATTATTTTTCAAAATGTTATTTTATGATAATAAATATAAAATACAAAATAGTGAAAAATTTTATTAAAATGGAAAACATAAAAACTTACTGATTGCGATTATGGCACATTGGACAAGAAACAACATAACATATACTCAAAAAATGTGGGCTCATTCATTTGCAAAAGAAGAGAACGTGGAAGACTTGTATAAATTTTCTTATTATTTTTCAAAATGTTATTTTATGATAATAAATATAAAATACAAAATAGTGAAAAATTTTATTAAAATGGAAAACATAAAAACTTACTGATTGCGATTATGGCACATTGGACAAGAAACAACATAACATATACTCAAAAAATGTGGGCTCATTCATTTGCAAAAGAAGAGAACGTGGAAGACTTGTATAAATTTTCTTATTATTTTTCAAAATGTTATTTTATGATAATAAATATAAAATACAAAATAGTGAAAAATTTTATTAAAATGGAAAACATAAAAACTTACTGATTGCGATTATGGCACATTGGACAAGAAACAACATAACATATACTCAAAAAATGTGGGCTCATTCATTTGCAAAAGAAGAGAACGTGGAAGACTTGTATAAATTTTCTTATTATTTTTCAAAATGTTATTTTATGATAATAAATATAAAATACAAAATAGTGAAAAATTTTATTAAAATGGAAAACATAAAAACTTACTGATTGCGATTATGGCACATTGGACAAGAAACAACATAACATATACTCAAAAAATGTGGGCTCATTCATTTGCAAAAGAAGAGAACGTGGAAGACTTGTATAAATTTTCTTATTATTTTTCAAAATGTTATTTTATGATAATAAATATAAAATACAAAATAGTGAAAAATTTTATTAAAATGGAAAACATAAAAACTTACTGATTGCGATTATGGCACATTGGACAAGAAACAACATAACATATACTCAAAAAATGTGGGCTCATTCATTTGCAAAAGAAGAGAACGTGGAAGACTTGTATAAATTTTCTTATTATTTTTCAAAATGTTATTTTATGATAATAAATATAAAATACAAAATAGTGAAAAATTTTATTAAAATGGAAAACATAAAAACTTACTGATTGCGATTATGGCACATTGGACAAGAAACAACATAACATATACTCAAAAAATGTGGGCTCATTCATTTGCAAAAGAAGAGAACGTGGAAGACTTGTATAAATTTTCTTATTATTTTTCAAAATGTTATTTTATGATAATAAATATAAAATACAAAATAGTGAAAAATTTTATTAAAATGGAAAACATAAAAACTTACTGATTACGATTATGGCACATTGGACAAGAAACAACATAACATATACTCAAAAAATGTGGGCTCATTCATTTGCAAAAGAAGAGAACGTGGAAGACTTGTATAAATTTTCTTATTATTTTTCAAAATGTTATTTTATGATAATAAATATAAAATACAAAATAGTGAAAAATTTTATTAAAATGGAAAACATAAAAACTTACTGATTGCGATTATGGCACATTGGACAAGAAACAACATAACATATACTCAAAAAATGTGGGCTCATTCATTTGCAAAAGAAGAGAACGTGGAAGACTTGTATAAATTTTCTTATTATTTTTCAAAATGTTATTTTATGATAATAAATATAAAATACAAAATAGTGAAAAATTTTATTAAAATGGAAAACATAAAAACTTACTGATTGCGATTATGGCACATTGGACAAGAAACAACATAACATATACTCAAAAAATGTGGGCTCATTCATTTGCAAAAGAAGAGAACGTGGAAGACTTGTATAAATTTTCTTATTATTTTTCAAAATGTTATTTTATGATAATAAATATAAAATACAAAATAGTGAAAAATTTTATTAAAATGGAAAACATAAAAACTTACTGATTGCGATTATGGCACATTGGACAAGAAACAACATAACATATACTCAAAAAATGTGGGCTCATTCATTTGCAAAAGAAGAGAACGTGGAAGACTTGTATAAATTTTCTTATTATTTTTCAAAATGTTATTTTATGATAATAAATATAAAATACAAAATAGTGAAAAATTTTATTAAAATGGAAAACATAAAAACTTACTGATTACGATTATGGCACATTGGACAAGAAACAACATAACATATACTCAAAAAATGTGGGCTCATTCATTTGCAAAAGAAGAGAACGTGGAAGACTTGTATAAATTTTCTTATTATTTTTCAAAATGTTATTTTATGATAATAAATATAAAATACAAAATAGTGAAAAATTTTATTAAAATGGAAAACATAAAAACTTACTGATTGCGATTATGGCACATTGGACAAGAAACAACATAACATATACTCAAAAAATGTGGGCTCATTCATTTGCAAAAGAAGAGAACGTGGAAGACTTGTATAAATTTTCTTATTATTTTTCAAAATGTTATTTTATGATAATAAATATAAAATACAAAATAGTGAAAAATTTTATTAAAATGGAAAACATAAAAACTTACTGATTGCGATTATGGCACATTGGACAAGAAACAACATAACATATACTCAAAAAATGTGGGCTCATTCATTTGCAAAAGAAGAGAACGTGGAAGACTTGTATAAATTTTCTTATTATTTTTCAAAATGTTATTTTATGATAATAAATATAAAATACAAAATAGTGAAAAATTTTATTAAAATGGAAAACATAAAAACTTACTGATTACGATTATGGCACATTGGACAAGAAACAACATAACATATACTCAAAAAATGTGGGCTCATTCATTTGCAAAAGAAGAGAACGTGGAAGACTTGTATAAATTTTCTTATTATTTTTCAAAATGTTATTTTATGATAATAAATATAAAATACAAAATAGTGAAAAATTTTATTAAAATGGAAAACATAAAAACTTACTGATTGCGATTATGGCACATTGGACAAGAAACAACATAACATATACTCAAAAAATGTGGGCTCATTCATTTGCAAAAGAAGAGAACGTGGAAGACTTGTATAAATTTTCTTATTATTTTTCAAAATGTTATTTTATGATAATAAATATAAAATACAAAATAGTGAAAAATTTTATTAAAATGGAAAACATAAAAACTTACTGATTGCGATTATGGCACATTGGACAAGAAACAACATAACATATACTCAAAAAATGTGGGCTCATTCATTTGCAAAAGAAGAGAACGTGGAAGACTTGTATAAATTTTCTTATTATTTTTCAAAATGTTATTTTATGATAATAAATATAAAATACAAAATAGTGAAAAATTTTATTAAAATGGAAAACATAAAAACTTACTGATTGCGATTATGGCACATTGGACAAGAAACAACATAACATATACTCAAAAAATGTGGGCTCATTCATTTGCAAAAGAAGAGAACGTGGAAGACTTGTATAAATTTTCTTATTATTTTTCAAAATGTTATTTTATGATAATAAATATAAAATACAAAATAGTGAAAAATTTTATTAAAATGGAAAACATAAAAACTTACTGATTGCGATTATGGCACATTGGACAAGAAACAACATAACATATACCCAAAAAATGTGGGCTCATTCATTTGCAACAGAAGAGAACGTGGAAGACTTGTATAAATTTTCTTATTATTTTTCAAAATGTTATTTTATGATAATAAATATAAAATACAAAATAGTGAAAAATTTTATTAATATGGAAAACATAAAAACTTACTGATTGCGATTATGGCACATTGGACAAGAAACAACATAACATATACTCAAAAAATGTGGGCTCATTCATTTGCAAAAGAAGAGAACGTGGAAGACTTGTATAAATTTTCTTATTATTTTTCAAAATGTTATTTTATGATAATAAATATAAAATACAAAAAGTGAAAAATTTTATTAATATGGAAAACATAAAAACTTACTGATTGCGATTATGGCACATTGGACAAGAAACAACATAACATATACTCAAAAAATGTGGGCTCATTCATTTGCAAAAGAAGAGAACGTGGAAGACTTGTATAAATTTTCTTATTATTTTTCAAAATGTTATTTTATGATAATAAATATAAAATACAAAATAGTGAAAAATTTTATTAAAATGGAAAACATAAAAACTTACTGATTGCGATTATGGCACATTGGACAAGAAACAACATAACATATACTCAAAAAATGTGGGCTCATTCATTTGCAAAAGAAGAGAACGTGGAAGACTTGTATAAATTTTCTTATTATTTTTCAAAATGTTATTTTATGATAATAAATATAAAATACAAAATAGTGAAAAATTTTATTAAAATGGAAAACATAAAAACTTACTGATTGCGATTATGGCACATTGGACAAGAAACAACATAACATATACTCAAAAAATGTGGGCTCATTCATTTGCAAAAGAAGAGAACGTGGAAGACTTGTATAAATTTTCTTATTATTTTTCAAAATGTTATTTTATGATAATAAATATAAAATACAAAATAGTGAAAAATTTTATTAAAATGGAAAACATAAAAACTTACTGATTGCGATTATGGCACATTGGACAAGAAACAACATAACATATACTCAAAAAATGTGGGCTCATTCATTTGCAAAAGAAGAGAACGTGGAAGACTTGTATAAATTTTCTTATTATTTTTCAAAATGTTATTTTATGATAATAAATATAAAATACAAAATAGTGAAAAATTTTATTAAAATGGAAAACATAAAAACTTACTGATTACGATTATGGCACATTGGACAAGAAACAACATAACATATACTCAAAAAATGTGGGCTCATTCATTTGCAAAAGAAGAGAACGTGGAAGACTTGTATAAATTTTCTTATTATTTTTCAAAATGTTATTTTATGATAATAAATATAAAATACAAAATAGTGAAAAATTTTATTAAAATGGAAAACATAAAAACTTACTGATTGCGATTATGGCACATTGGACAAGAAACAACATAACATATACTCAAAAAATGTGGGCTCATTCATTTGCAAAAGAAGAGAACGTGGAAGACTTGTATAAATTTTCTTATTATTTTTCAAAATGTTATTTTATGATAATAAATATAAAATACAAAATAGTGAAAAATTTTATTAAAATGGAAAACATAAAAACTTACTGATTGCGATTATGGCACATTGGACAAGAAACAACATAACATATACTCAAAAAATGTGGGCTCATTCATTTGCAAAAGAAGAGAACGTGGAAGACTTGTATAAATTTTCTTATTATTTTTCAAAATGTTATTTTATGATAATAAATATAAAATACAAAATAGTGAAAAATTTTATAAAAATGGAAAACATAAAAACTTACTGATTGCGATTATGGCACATTGGACAAGAAACAACATAACATATACTCAAAAAATGTGGGCTCATTCATTTGCAAAAGAAGAGAACGTGGAAGACTTGTATAAATTTTCTTATTATTTTTCAAAATGTTATTTTATGATAATAAATATAAAATACAAAATAGTGAAAAATTTTATTAAAATGGAAAACATAAAAACTTACTGATTGCGATTATGGCACATTGGACAAGAAACAACATAACATATACCCAAAAAATGTGGGCTCATTCATTTGCAACAGAAGAGAACGTGGAAGACTTGTATAAATTTTCTTATTATTTTTCAAAATGTTATTTTATGATAATAAATATAAAATACAAAATAGTGAAAAATTTTATTAATATGGAAAACATAAAAACTTACTGATTGCGATTATGGCACATTGGACAAGAAACAACATAACATATACTCAAAAAATGTGGGCTCATTCATTTGCAAAAGAAGAGAACGTGGAAGACTTGTATAAATTTTCTTATTATTTTTCAAAATGTTATTTTATGATAATAAATATAAAATACAAAATAGTGAAAAATTTTATTAAAATGGAAAACATAAAAACTTACTGATTGCGATTATGGCACATTGGACAAGAAACAACATAACATATACTCAAAAAATGTGGGCTCATTCATTTGCAAAAGAAGAGAACGTGGAAGACTTGTATAAATTTTCTTATTATTTTTCAAAATGTTATTTTATGATAATAAATATAAAATACAAAATAGTGAAAAATTTTATTAATATGGAAAACATAAAAACTTACTGATTGCGATTATGGCACATTGGACAAGAAACAACATAACATATACTCAAAAAATGTGGGCTCATTCATTTGCAAAAGAAGAGAACGTGGAAGACTTGTATAAATTTTCTTATTATTTTTCAAAATGTTATTTTATGATAATAAATATAAAATACAAAATAGTGAAAAATTTTATTAAAATGGAAAACATAAAAACTTACTGATTGCGATTATGGCACATTGGACAAGAAACAACATAACATATACTCAAAAAATGTGGGCTCATTCATTTGCAAAAGAAGAGAACGTGGAAGACTTGTATAAATTTTCTTATTATTTTTCAAAATGTTATTTTATGATAATAAATATAAAATACAAAATAGTGAAAAATTTTATTAAAATGGAAAACATAAAAACTTACTGATTGCGATTATGGCACATTGGACAAGAAACAACATAACATATACTCAAAAAATGTGGGCTCATTCATTTGCAAAAGAAGAGAACGTGGAAGACTTGTATAAATTTTCTTATTATTTTTCAAAATGTTATTTTATGATAATAAATATAAAATACAAAATAGTGAAAAATTTTATTAAAATGGAAAACATAAAAACTTACTGATTGCGATTATGGCACATTGGACAAGAAACAACATAACATATACTCAAAAAATGTGGGCTCATTCATTTGCAAAAGAAGAGAACGTGGAAGACTTGTATAAATTTTCTTATTATTTTTCAAAATGTTATTTTATGATAATAAATATAAAATACAAAATAGTGAAAAATTTTATTAAAATGGAAAACATAAAAACTTACTGATTGCGATTATGGCACATTGGACAAGAAACAACATAACATATACCCAAAAAATGTGGGCTCATTCATTTGCAACAGAAGAGAACGTGGAAGACTTGTATAAATTTTCTTATTATTTTTCAAAATGTTATTTTATGATAATAAATATAAAATACAAAATAGTGAAAAATTTTATTAATATGGAAAACATAAAAACTTACTGATTGCGATTATGGCACATTGGACAAGAAACAACATAACATATACTCAAAAAATGTGGGCTCATTCATTTGCAAAAGAAGAGAACGTGGAAGACTTGTATAAATTTTCTTATTATTTTTCAAAATGTTATTTTATGATAATAAATATAAAATACAAAAAGTGAAAAATTTTATTAATATGGAAAACATAAAAACTTACTGATTGCGATTATGGCACATTGGACAAGAAACAACATAACATATACTCAAAAAATGTGGGCTCATTCATTTGCAAAAGAAGAGAACGTGGAAGACTTGTATAAATTTTCTTATTATTTTTCAAAATGTTATTTTATGATAATAAATATAAAATACAAAATAGTGAAAAATTTTATTAAAATGGAAAACATAAAAACTTACTGATTGCGATTATGGCACATTGGACAAGAAACAACATAACATATACTCAAAAAATGTGGGCTCATTCATTTGCAAAAGAAGAGAACGTGGAAGACTTGTATAAATTTTCTTATTATTTTTCAAAATGTTATTTTATGATAATAAATATAAAATACAAAATAGTGAAAAATTTTATTAAAATGGAAAACATAAAAACTTACTGATTGCGATTATGGCACATTGGACAAGAAACAACATAACATATACTCAAAAAATGTGGGCTCATTCATTTGCAAAAGAAGAGAACGTGGAAGACTTGTATAAATTTTCTTATTATTTTTCAAAATGTTATTTTATGATAATAAATATAAAATACAAAATAGTGAAAAATTTTATTAAAATGGAAAACATAAAAACTTACTGATTACGATTATGGCACATTGGACAAGAAACAACATAACATATACTCAAAAAATGTGGGCTCATTCATTTGCAAAAGAAGAGAACGTGGAAGACTTGTATAAATTTTCTTATTATTTTTCAAAATGTTATTTTATGATAATAAATATAAAATACAAAATAGTGAAAAATTTTATTAAAATGGAAAACATAAAAACTTACTGATTGCGATTATGGCACATTGGACAAGAAACAACATAACATATACTCAAAAAATGTGGGCTCATTCATTTGCAAAAGAAGAGAACGTGGAAGACTTGTATAAATTTTCTTATTATTTTTCAAAATGTTATTTTATGATAATAAATATAAAATACAAAATAGTGAAAAATTTTATTAAAATGGAAAACATAAAAACTTACTGATTGCGATTATGGCACATTGGACAAGAAACAACATAACATATACTCAAAAAATGTGGGCTCATTCATTTGCAAAAGAAGAGAACGTGGAAGACTTGTATAAATTTTCTTATTATTTTTCAAAATGTTATTTTATGATAATAAATATAAAATACAAAATAGTGAAAAATTTTATTAAAATGGAAAACATAAAAACTTACTGATTGCGATTATGGCACATTGGACAAGAAACAACATAACATATACTCAAAAAATGTGGGCTCATTCATTTGCAAAAGAAGAGAACGTGGAAGACTTGTATAAATTTTCTTATTATTTTTCAAAATGTTATTTTATGA
Source organism: Bibio marci (assembly GCA_910594885.2). NCBI lineage: Eukaryota > Metazoa > Arthropoda > Insecta > Diptera > Bibionidae > Bibio > Bibio marci. The sequence goes on from OU343114.1 coordinate 37,633,195, forward strand.
TAATAAATATAAAATACAAAATAGTGAAAAATTTTATTAAAATGGAAAACATAAAAACTTACTGATTACGATTATGGCACATTGGACAAGAAACAACATAACATATACTCAAAAAATGTGGGCTCATTCATTTGCAAAAGAAGAGAACGTGGAAGACTTGTATAAATTTTCTTATTATTTTTCAAAATGTTATTTTATGATAATAAATATAAAATACAAAATAGTGAAAAATTTTATTAAAATGGAAAACATAAAAACTTACTGATTGCGATTATGGCACATTGGACAAGAAACAACATAACATATACTCAAAAAATGTGGGCTCATTCATTTGCAAAAGAAGAGAACGTGGAAGACTTGTATAAATTTTCTTATTATTTTTCAAAATGTTATTTTATGATAATAAATATAAAATACAAAATAGTGAAAAATTTTATTAAAATGGAAAACATAAAAACTTACTGATTGCGATTATGGCACATTGGACAAGAAACAACATAACATATACTCAAAAAATGTGGGCTCATTCATTTGCAAAAGAAGAGAACGTGGAAGACTTGTATAAATTTTCTTATTATTTTTCAAAATGTTATTTTATGATAATAAATATAAAATACAAAATAGTGAAAAATTTTATTAAAATGGAAAACATAAAAACTTACTGATTGCGATTATGGCACATTGGACAAGAAACAACATAACATATACTCAAAAAATGTGGGCTCATTCATTTGCAAAAGAAGAGAACGTGGAAGACTTGTATAAATTTTCTTATTATTTTTCAAAATGTTATTTTATGATAATAAATATAAAATACAAAATAGTGAAAAATTTTATTAAAATGGAAAACATAAAAACTTACTGATTGCGATTATGGCACATTGGACAAGAAACAACATAACATATACCCAAAAAATGTGGGCTCATTCATTTGCAACAGAAGAGAACGTGGAAGACTTGTATAAATTTTCTTATTATTTTTCAAAATGTTATTTTATGATAATAAATATAAAATACAAAATAGTGAAAAATTTTATTAATATGGAAAACATAAAAACTTACTGATTGCGATTATGGCACATTGGACAAGAAACAACATAACATATACTCAAAAAATGTGGGCTCATTCATTTGCAAAAGAAGAGAACGTGGAAGACTTGTATAAATTTTCTTATTATTTTTCAAAATGTTATTTTATGATAATAAATATAAAATACAAAAAGTGAAAAATTTTATTAATATGGAAAACATAAAAACTTACTGATTGCGATTATGGCACATTGGACAAGAAACAACATAACATATACTCAAAAAATGTGGGCTCATTCATTTGCAAAAGAAGAGAACGTGGAAGACTTGTATAAATTTTCTTATTATTTTTCAAAATGTTATTTTATGATAATAAATATAAAATACAAAATAGTGAAAAATTTTATTAAAATGGAAAACATAAAAACTTACTGATTGCGATTATGGCACATTGGACAAGAAACAACATAACATATACTCAAAAAATGTGGGCTCATTCATTTGCAAAAGAAGAGAACGTGGAAGACTTGTATAAATTTTCTTATTATTTTTCAAAATGTTATTTTATGATAATAAATATAAAATACAAAATAGTGAAAAATTTTATTAAAATGGAAAACATAAAAACTTACTGATTGCGATTATGGCACATTGGACAAGAAACAACATAACATATACTCAAAAAATGTGGGCTCATTCATTTGCAAAAGAAGAGAACGTGGAAGACTTGTATAAATTTTCTTATTATTTTTCAAAATGTTATTTTATGATAATAAATATAAAATACAAAATAGTGAAAAATTTTATTAAAATGGAAAACATAAAAACTTACTGATTGCGATTATGGCACATTGGACAAGAAACAACATAACATATACTCAAAAAATGTGGGCTCATTCATTTGCAAAAGAAGAGAACGTGGAAGACTTGTATAAATTTTCTTATTATTTTTCAAAATGTTATTTTATGATAATAAATATAAAATACAAAATAGTGAAAAATTTTATTAAAATGGAAAACATAAAAACTTACTGATTACGATTATGGCACATTGGACAAGAAACAACATAACATATACTCAAAAAATGTGGGCTCATTCATTTGCAAAAGAAGAGAACGTGGAAGACTTGTATAAATTTTCTTATTATTTTTCAAAATGTTATTTTATGATAATAAATATAAAATACAAAATAGTGAAAAATTTTATTAAAATGGAAAACATAAAAACTTACTGATTGCGATTATGGCACATTGGACAAGAAACAACATAACATATACTCAAAAAATGTGGGCTCATTCATTTGCAAAAGAAGAGAACGTGGAAGACTTGTATAAATTTTCTTATTATTTTTCAAAATGTTATTTTATGATAATAAATATAAAATACAAAATAGTGAAAAATTTTATTAAAATGGAAAACATAAAAACTTACTGATTGCGATTATGGCACATTGGACAAGAAACAACATAACATATACTCAAAAAATGTGGGCTCATTCATTTGCAAAAGAAGAGAACGTGGAAGACTTGTATAAATTTTCTTATTATTTTTCAAAATGTTATTTTATGATAATAAATATAAAATACAAAATAGTGAAAAATTTTATAAAAATGGAAAACATAAAAACTTACTGATTGCGATTATGGCACATTGGACAAGAAACAACATAACATATACTCAAAAAATGTGGGCTCATTCATTTGCAAAAGAAGAGAACGTGGAAGACTTGTATAAATTTTCTTATTATTTTTCAAAATGTTATTTTATGATAATAAATATAAAATACAAAATAGTGAAAAATTTTATTAAAATGGAAAACATAAAAACTTACTGATTGCGATTATGGCACATTGGACAAGAAACAACATAACATATACCCAAAAAATGTGGGCTCATTCATTTGCAACAGAAGAGAACGTGGAAGACTTGTATAAATTTTCTTATTATTTTTCAAAATGTTATTTTATGATAATAAATATAAAATACAAAATAGTGAAAAATTTTATTAATATGGAAAACATAAAAACTTACTGATTGCGATTATGGCACATTGGACAAGAAACAACATAACATATACTCAAAAAATGTGGGCTCATTCATTTGCAAAAGAAGAGAACGTGGAAGACTTGTATAAATTTTCTTATTATTTTTCAAAATGTTATTTTATGATAATAAATATAAAATACAAAATAGTGAAAAATTTTATTAAAATGGAAAACATAAAAACTTACTGATTGCGATTATGGCACATTGGACAAGAAACAACATAACATATACTCAAAAAATGTGGGCTCATTCATTTGCAAAAGAAGAGAACGTGGAAGACTTGTATAAATTTTCTTATTATTTTTCAAAATGTTATTTTATGATAATAAATATAAAATACAAAATAGTGAAAAATTTTATTAATATGGAAAACATAAAAACTTACTGATTGCGATTATGGCACATTGGACAAGAAACAACATAACATATACTCAAAAAATGTGGGCTCATTCATTTGCAAAAGAAGAGAACGTGGAAGACTTGTATAAATTTTCTTATTATTTTTCAAAATGTTATTTTATGATAATAAATATAAAATACAAAATAGTGAAAAATTTTATTAAAATGGAAAACATAAAAACTTACTGATTGCGATTATGGCACATTGGACAAGAAACAACATAACATATACTCAAAAAATGTGGGCTCATTCATTTGCAAAAGAAGAGAACGTGGAAGACTTGTATAAATTTTCTTATTATTTTTCAAAATGTTATTTTATGATAATAAATATAAAATACAAAATAGTGAAAAATTTTATTAAAATGGAAAACATAAAAACTTACTGATTGCGATTATGGCACATTGGACAAGAAACAACATAACATATACTCAAAAAATGTGGGCTCATTCATTTGCAAAAGAAGAGAACGTGGAAGACTTGTATAAATTTTCTTATTATTTTTCAAAATGTTATTTTATGATAATAAATATAAAATACAAAATAGTGAAAAATTTTATTAAAATGGAAAACATAAAAACTTACTGATTGCGATTATGGCACATTGGACAAGAAACAACATAACATATACTCAAAAAATGTGGGCTCATTCATTTGCAAAAGAAGAGAACGTGGAAGACTGTATAGTAGTAGTAGTAAGGGCATTAGGTATAATCGATCTTTTATAGATCGCAGTACTTTAAACAGATTTTCAGTTTTATCCATATGTTATACAAACAGCAACAATCAAAATGAATTTTTAACCACTTATAATGTATGAAAGGATTTATTTATTGTTTAATTTCCTATCTGCAAATTAATCTTACTGTCGGCTTACCCAATACGAAAGTCTACCGCTCGCCACTGATTCCTATATATATATATATATATATCTAAACATAAATAAATATTATATACACCTTGTTATGAAATGAAAAATGGAAGATAATCCTTTTAAGTATCTTAAATTAATATGACTTTGCGTATAAATAATAATATGTTATTTATAATTAATGCATATTGGACAGCCAAAAAATAAAAATAACTATCAATATAATAATGTTATCTAAACTAAATTAATATATTGTTAATAAAATATATATTGTTCATTTATATAATGCACAGAAATGATCATTTTTAAAGCCAATTTAAATTTGGATAAATTAGTATATAATACAATTTAATAGTATAAATTTGATTTGTATGACACAGAGCGCTTAATTTTGTATTTAACATAAAATGCTAACAATTTATTAAAATTTTATATAATATTTATGGAACGTAAAATACAATCACACAATTTTAATAAAATATTATAACAAAATTATACATATCTCGATAATATTGTATAAATGACCAGTGATTAATGTTACCAATTTAGTTATATAAAATCGTATGTACAATAATAATAAGATAATATTGTAATATGCAAATTTAAAGGTATACGCAATTGGGTACCACAAAAAGTTTTTCGAATCGTTAATAGAATTTTAATTAATTTTGTATATTTAATAGTAATAGTAGGATAAATACAGTAATGGAACATTGGTGTTAGAAAGTTCTATAAAATTGTTCATTTTATAAGATTACAAATTAAGCTAAATTCTGATATGGAACACTGCACGGTTGTGTCACAGACGAAACCAAGCACATGACAAACTGAAAGACGCGTTTCACAAAAAAAAAAACTGGCGGAATATGTAGATACCTACTACATTTATAAAAGAAGTAATTCATAATGATTTTACAACTTTAGTATCCGGCGGCAAATCTAAAACGGTACACAGCATCCAAATTATCTGATAAGTAATGTAATACAAAAGTTTTAAAAACCAAAACAGTAGTATTTGAGACGAAATAAATATAATCAAATTGAAAAAATGAATATAATCAAAACGGTGTGCGTTTTGATGTCACACTATAAACGTGTGCACCGAGTAATGTTTAAAATCAAAATATTTCATAATAAAATTAAATAGAAACACAATCTAATGATCGTAAATTGTTTAATAAAACCGATATTTTTTACATTTTGTAAAGATGAACGTAAATGGCATAGTATTGAAAGTTGTTAAAAAAAAAACCATTACTGTTACCTACGCGTTATACCACCAATCGTTTTAAATGAAGATATTTTATTTCAATTTGTATATAATATATACCAATAATGCCGCGCATATTGCATTCACCACCTTATGGATGGCATATACCATATATAAAAACACTTCTTTTAATCTGTTCACCACTTTATTATATAATATTAAACTGATTTTAGATATAATTGTATTGTGCGAAACTATAAATAAATCGTTGACATTATGTTATGTTATTTTTTTTCTTATTCATTTAATATATATTATGTAAATTTTTTATTTAACTTATTATTATTATGTATCACATTTGCCCAAATAAATAATATAAATCGAAAAACATGAAACATGGATAATAATAACAGCGGTGGAGGTGAACACTGTGTCGCATCCTAATTTTCACATTATTTTTACATTGATTGTTATATAAATAAAATTTAAAAATTATCAATATTATATGTATTTACATGGAAAATTTTTACATTATTAACAATGTTTTCTTAAAATATGTTAGATGAAAAAATTATCGGTCCAAATATTGAATAATATTATATGAATTTTATATTTAACAATATAATATTGTGTACAACTTGTACGCCATTACAATATAATTAATGTATTTCTTCTGTTTACATATTTCATATCGTCAAATTTCCACATATATTCAATATAAAATTGAATAGTATGTAATAAAAGTGATTTATTTATATGGGCTAATCACCCATATAAAAATAATAGAATTATGAAAACATCTATTTTTCGTTAATTACAGTACAGTACAGTACACAATTGGTAAATTGTTATATACTTCCATGCGGAGTAATTTATCAATTTGGTTGTAATGAAAGATTTATTAGATGACATAAAAGCTCCACTAGGAGCAAAATATGACTTAAAAATAAAAAATTTATTGAATGAATTGAATGAATAGTGAATATAATTCAATAAACCTGTGTTATTGTGTGTTGTGATCTCAGGCCCGTAGCTTGCATATGAACAGAACTAACATAGAAACTGGGCGCGTATGAGTTAGGGGCGCCGAAAACCGAAAACAAAACGCTAAAATCATCTCACAACTCAATTTACTATTAATATTACATTCCTACAACTGTCTCGGGGTAAAGTTTTTAGTAATAATTCGGGTTATAGTTAATATATTTACATAAAATAAAAACCAATTTAAAGATGATGGAATCGAAAAGAGAATGTTGTGTATATTATTTTGTCAATTAAATATATAATATTAATTTAAAATTGATTGTATTTTTTACCATTTAATTACAATTATATTATTAAAAACGTTATCCCAATTAGTCGTATTCAACCGTTACCCCGAAACAATCGAAAACCGTAGGTGTGGTTTAACGAAGATAGAAATCCTCTATATTAGTTATTTTCATTAGTTTTTTACTTTGCGAAAAATGGAACCATTTTGTCGGGGGTTAATAATAATAATATTAATATTAAAAATTAAATAATTAAAAGAAAAATTATATTCTGTAAAAGACTAGGCCTGTAATGTGAGAAACCTCATAAAAACGCATTGAGAATCTACCTCTGGCGTGAAGTGGAAACGGTTCTATTACACACAGCAAGAAACATAATGAAGATTCTACTAAAATATAATTAAATTGCTGAGATGGAACAAAAATAACTAATCAACAATTTTTCAAGTCTTTTTTTTAGAAGAAAAATCTATGTACGAATTAAACTATGTTGATACATTTTTATTTAAGGACGTATTTTCAAAATTATGCACACGACGCAAAATTTGTTCGGTACGGAACTGGCTGATCTACACCAAGTTTAGAATTTTTAAAAATACTGTGACTAATGTGTTTTTACGCTTTTATACAATTCATTTCTTTAAGGTACGAATAACTACAAGATACACTGCACGACACTGACTTACAATAATAGATTTTATAATACAATCGTAAATAAATTTGTAAAACTAAATCCACTGCACATTTTACAAGTATTAAAGAATATCGCGGTAAACAATTGATCGGATATTTTGTTGCCACTGTAAACAATATCTCAATTTTAAATCAAAATAATAAGTAGTTTTTTTTTTTTTTTATTTTTTAAACTTGTTGTAATAATAAAATATATAAATTATCCTGATTCAATGTTTTTTTTGTGTGATCAAATGGATTAATATATGTATGCGCATTATATATAGAATATATATATATATATGTGTGTTGTGGATGATCGGTAGGTACTTTAAGCTTATTTATGTAAATATAAGAAATTATGTGTATGAGATTGTGAATATATATCAGAGAATATGTGTGAGAATAATATTTTTAATTCGATTTCGATATTTATTGTATTGAATTTGTAAATATAATAATATACCGTAAGTATTATGCCGTGATAATAAGATCCTTTTTATGATTTCGTTTCCATTTGTTGTTTTAAGAAAAATTCCAAACTATATGCATATATTTATGCATACCGTAATTCTGTGTAAAACGTACAACCCGACCTTGGCAATACTTTTAGATCTCTAACGCTTCTTAGTTCGGATTTGCAAGCATTTAAAAGAGCTGATATTTGTGTATGTGGTAGATACACTTAAATGGTCATATCTTCGAAACTATATCAACGATATTTTAAAAATAATAAACCCACATTTAGGCAATGAAGACACAGCTTTGAACATGAGAGAGTGATACAAATAAAAAGATTCTACGTCAGTCACTTTAAAGTCTATAAAAAAAAATGCATCTTCTAAAAATTTGATAATTTCATCATATATTATTGTTCTACATGTAATACAGTGCAACATACAAACATTTCAATTTTTGCCATCCATCTGAGATCGAAAGATAAAAACGAATTAGTCTACATATTTATGTAAAATATATACAAAATTCAGTATAGTTAAATTATTTAACAACTAAAATCTTTATTATTATTATTATTATTATTATTATTATTATTTAATTAGATAACGTAAATTGTTAAAGAGTTGTTATTATTTGAACAATTTCAAAATCGGAGCGGGTCAGATGCAAAATCGGATTTTTTTTTCTATCATTTTAAATAGATTCATCGCCCAAAACACAAAATTGAAAATCTCCTACAGAATATAATTTTTTTTCTAAATTATATAATTATTATTATGAATTATTATTAACCTCCTGTGGTTTAATTGCCGACAAAAATAGAACAATTGTTCCCAAAAATAAAAAACTAATGAAAGTAACTAATATAGGGGTTTTCTATCTTCATTAAACCCATCCGACGGTTTTAGATTGTCTCGGGTTAAGTTGATTACGCCTAATTGATTTTAAATGAATGTCGGCGGGATAACGTTTTTAGTGATATATCGGGTTGTAATTTAATAGATACGCCAAAAATGAAAGCGTATACCTTTCAAGTGCATATGGGTTGTTTAAACATTTAACAAAATAAGAGTCTCGTTAATAATGACGTTTTTACGTTAAGCACGGTATTATCTAAAGTGAGTCACTTGTATAAAACCCAATAAATTAATGAAATAAATAAACTTGGTATCATTTTCATACAAAAGTGATTTTGCAAAAAAAATCTATAACATTTTACTATGAATTACACTTTTTATATAAAAAATAAATGGATACATATTAATTGCATGAATGTGTAAATTATACAGATAGATTCTTAGAATTTTCACTGACTTCGAATCGAAAATGGGTCATATATTTAGAGCGCGCGAATTGATTTTAAAAATCTCTTATTTGAAATGTTGGAAATTAATTAAATTTGTTAAATATATAAAAATGGAAATCCGTTTAAAATTTTTTGGTTTGTAATTAAAAAATAAGATAATTTCTAAGATTCGATTTTACTGAAAATTAAATTTTTTACATAATTTAGTTTAATTTCAACCATAGGTAATAAGAAACATATACTATAGTGATATTGAAAACTGAATGCTATTTCTCAGGCTTCACCATTGATTGTTAGTTATATATATAGGTCATTCTTTCTAAAAGTACATAAACCCCAAAATTATTCTTTTAACATGTGTATGTGTATGTTCTCCTAAATATTATATTGCTTGTAAAAAATAATACCATATTATATTTATAATCAACATTCAATAAATAAAATACAATGCAATACAACCATTCTCGCAACAACACATTTCATAAACCACCTTTTTATTGAATTTTAATAAATATGGTTTATACACAGGTATATTTTTTTATTATCTTCTCTAACTATAAATATAAGGTTGTCAAATATCTCCCTTCCGCCTTTTTGTCTTTTTAATTTCGCGGCTATGTACAAAGCGCTACAGAGCTCGTATCTGGCAACACTGTACATAATTTGAAAGCTCTTGACATAACAAACAAAACGACGCTATGTATGATTAGTTTGGATATTGCGTTCAACAGTTATAGACGTGTAAACATGGAGTTCACTAACGCCGAAATTCGCGCTATTTTAAAGTTTTCCTTCGTTAAAGGCAAATCCGCTAGAGAAACGTTCCGTGAGATTAATGGTGTTTTGGGGGATGGTACTCTATCACTTCGAACCGCGGAGGAATGGTTTCGACGATTCAGAGCCGGTGAAAACGACACCATGGATAAGCCAGCCGGCGGAAGACCTGTGACGACAAATACCGATCAAATCATGGAATACATCGAGTTAGACCGGCATGTGGCATCTCGTGACATCGCCCAGGGGATGGGAGTTAGTCACCAAACCATTTTAAACCATCTGCAGAAGGCTGGATACAAAAAAAAGCTTGATGTTTGGGTGCCACATGAATTAACAGTGAAAAATCTAATGGACCGAATTTCCATTTGCGAAATGCTGCTGAAACGGAACGAACTCGACCCATTCTTGAAGCGGATGGTGACTGGCGACGAAAAATGGATCACATACGACAATATCAAGCGAAAACGGTCGTGGTCGCAGGCCGGTGAATCGTCCCAAACAGTGGCCAAGCCGGGATTGACGGCCAGGAAGGTTTTGCTGTGTGTTTGGTGGGATTGGAAGGGAATCATCCACTATGAGCTGCTCCCATATGGCCAGACGCTTAATTCTACCATCTACTGCGAACAACTGGACCGCTTGAAGCAGGCGATCGACCAGAAGCGTCCAGAATTGGCCAAAAGGAAGGGTGTAGTGTTCCACCAGGACAACGCCAGACCACACACTTCGTTGATGACTCGTCAGAAGCTACGTGAGCTCGGATGGGAGGTTTTATCGCATCCACCATATAGCCCGGACATAGCGCCAAGTGATTACCACCTGTTCCTGCCCATGGCGAACGCCCTTGGTGGTGTAAAGTTGATCTCAAAAGAGGCTTGTGAAAAGTGGCTGTCCGAGTTCTTCGCAAATAAGGAGGGGGGCTTCTACGAGGGAGGTATTATGAAGTTGCAGTCTAGATGGAAACAGATTATCGAACAAAACGGCGCATATTTGAACTAAATCCGATTACTGTAACACTTTTTATAAAGCATTGAATAAAGAGCAAAAAGGCGGAAGGGAGATAGTTGACAACCTAATATAAAATTTGTTAATATATGTATAAATAAAATTGATAATAATCAATATAAACATATAATTATAAATTCTACGATTATAATATATAATATTAATACAAAAATCTTTATGTAATTAAGTCTATTAAATCATGTATATATATTGTTAAGCTGTTAAGCTGGACCACACATACCTAGATATATACGTTTACATTGAGACCATAAAAACAAAAATTACCATAATATAATAAAAATATATATTCACGTATAAAAAAAAAATACTTGTTTCATTGTATATACAAATTTACGAGAACCTTTTCAGTTACGCGACGATGTCTAATAGGAAAAAAATAAAAATAAAAACTACTTAGATTGAATAATTTTGTATATGTTTAAAAATGTTGTCGCACGACTTAAGTTACTTATTTTAATAATTTATAGGTTAATATGCAACGAAGACTTTATTAAGTAGCCTTAAGAAAACTATATAAATAGCGTATACAAACGAGTGATTATAATTCGATGTTATAGTATAGATAAAACAAATAAAATCATTACGACGAAAGGTACACATTTTTATAAACTAGCGATTTCATAAACAGTGATAATATTTTATTTTTTTTTTAAATTTACATATTATTACTGATAATATAAAAAAAAAATATTACATTGAAATCAAATGATTTATATAATTTTTTTTATTTTATTTATATTTAATTAAATGTCCAGAAAATAAAAAAAAAACTAATATATGGTATGGTGCAAAAAGATATTTTATGTGATAGTGACTGCGAATATCCTGTTTGTCAGTATACAGTTTTATTTATTATAGACATAGATACACATATCGGAGGACATATTTATAAGTTGAGTATACTTAAATAAAATTCAATGTCTATACTAATAGTATTCTTTATTTAGTTATAATACCAGAAATACAACCAGAATATTATATTGATATTTATATATGCAAATAATATAGATCTAAGTAACACTTCTTATTATATATTACACTACTCCTTATTGCTGCCGGGCCAACCTCCTCATCACATGTGTATTTCGAAGTCAGCATATATATTTATTTTTATGTAAAACCTTTCCCTTTTGTATTTATAGTAGCTTAATTTCATATCTTTTTTAAATATAATGTAAACTTTGAAATAATGTCCTACAATGTATATTTTATATAAATATTTACGCATCCCCCATTTTCGCATCTAATGAATGAATACGCAGATAAATTGATAAGTGATCTGTATATGCTATAAATTAAAGAAACTCTATGTGTGTGAAATTTATAAACAAATTATTTCTTAGAATATTATGTGTTTTCGTTAAATATTGTTGTTTGCGTGTTAAAAAGTCGTACATCAATTAATTATATCTGGATTGTTTATATATACGTGCAATAAAATAGATATAGAAGTACAAAGAAAGAAGAACTGCTATTCAACGTATGCACACACAAATCAATTAAATTCGAATAGAGAATATTGGCAAAAATGTTCACATAATAAATTATAGATTAACATTTTAACAATTAAAATCAATGACCAATTAATGTATAATATATTATTTTTTATATTTAAACATGAGTTTTTTTTTTTAATGAAAAATATATAATAGAATATATCTGATATATTTATAATTTCGTTATATTCACAAGAAGTATCAAATATATTAAGAAGCTATGCGGTTTAAAAATAAATGACACAAAATATTTGTTTTACTAAAGTTTGGAAATTTATTGAATTTAGAAAATTTGTTTGACACCAACATTTTTTTTATAATAAAATCTATTTTCAAGCGGCCAATTACTGGAAAAGTCGACCTATGTACTCGATATTGTTTAAAATAATACTTGTATGCCATTCCTAAACTAAAGATTACGCACTTTGCAAGCGAAATAGGAGATAGCTGAACTGAGTTAAAAAATGAATGTCGTACAATAGTAGATTACACGGCCCCAAGCTTATCTAATGGGCGAAAACGAAAATTATACTGACATTCAATAAAAATATCAATTGTTCAGCATTGCACATGAACGAGACGAGCACAACTCTTCACACTGAAGAGAAGAATCTTTAACGATCCAATCGAAAAAAAATACGTTGACTGACTTAAACGAGTTTAAAATGATATCGAAGTAATATATAGCATAGTTTTACTACTTATTGGTAAGATGAAATCGCCGGTGCGAAATATTTAGAGCAATTTTTTTTCTCCTGATTAATAATAGTATAAAATAGACACCACTAACAAATTGTAAGCCTTTGTATAACAAATAAATTCAATTAGAAAATATCATAATAGCCATATATAGGTATCAAATATATACGTGAGCGGTAACCACAAGGTGTGTTTGAGTGAAAATTCTATAGGTTGCATCTGCACTATAAATATTAAAATCTTTCATACCATCCAATTTTTAACGCAACAAATAAATAATATTTGGAAGGCATCGAATTACTATAGTTTTTTAACATTAAAAAACATAATATCAGATGAATGGTTTAAAATAGACCCAAAAATAATAAAATCATTGATGGAATCAATCGATGCTCCGTAGTTATTATTGAATATAAATTTTAATTTTTAACTACAACTATTGTAGTTGCTTTAATTATTATAAAATTATATAAATTAGAAAATAGATTAAAATCATTTTTGAATTTTAATTTTATAATAAATACGTATAAACATAGATAAATATTTATCATCTTCATTTTCAAACTTATTGGACAATTAATTAATTGTTTATGAATATATTTTCTGTAATAAGTATATTTCTTTTAAAAACATTGCGTGTTTTATATACCGTGAGTAGAGTATAAGAAGTAAATAAAAAAATATAATTTTATTAACAATTATTTAAATTTAAATCCTTAATATTCACATATTAAACATTATAGAAATATAGCAGTATGTGAACAAAACTTCATCAAATCATTATTACAATAATTACATATTAGAGTACATAATCTAGTAAGAATTTGTTCGTACTTTGAAAAGTAGATAGAATCTACATATTTTCTTCCATGGAAAAGATATATTAGAATTTGTCCATAGATTTTCCACTTAATATAATAGTATTTTATTTAGGTCAATTGAAATCTTTGGATTGTCAGGGTAATATGTCCAACATATATCGGCGCGGTATTGTATTCATAATTTATTTCACCAATTATCCAAGACAGTGGTTCAAATTTTGTATATTTCGCTCCCTTTTTTTAATTTATTTTCATAATTTTTAAAACAACCGCACCAACTCAAACCGATATATATTTCCTAGAAATTTTGTAAGAATTTTCATGGATTTTATCTGCGGTATTTTGTTATTGTTTATTACAAAAAAAAAATGCACAATCGATGAATTTTTGCCATCGTTCGGGCAGGACATCTTCATTCCGTGCTATTAGAACTTCTGGTCTATCGGCAAAAAACTGAATCAAACCAAAAGCTATTTGGCATCATCGTCATAAGAAAATTTATTCTGCTAACATCTTCTGACCTATTCAAGATTTCATACAATTTATCATACATTTGTATTTTATTTAAAATATAAAGAAATAAGTAAAATTCCGAATATCCTTTACAATACAATGGTCAGTCGCGTCAATTTTTTTTTAAATTTTTCCGAAATTTTATTTTAAAAGAATTGTATAATATTTATTTTATGTTATTGCACGCATATTAACTATATATACAATATAAGTTAGTTGATTAAACACAATCAACTATCAACATACAATAAATATTTTATATTCTTTTATTTAAATTTCTTTGATTACATTACCTATATAAAAACAGTATATACTAGGTATACCGGTTAATGTCCGCCGCTCACACATATATGTCGCTAAAAGCGGAAGTAGTAAACCAAAATGGATGAATTTTTTGTTGTTTAAAAGCTGTGACATTTCTCTCCAAAAATTAGTTGACAGCAGACCTCTTATCGAGCAACAACATTGTTAAAAAAATAATTGAAAATGTCGAATTTAGTGTCAGTAAAACACGAAATGCGGACATCATTACTTTTTTGTTTTCGTTTGAAGAAAACTGCAGCAGAATCACATCGAATGCTTGTAGAAGCTTATGGCGATAACACTTTATCAGAAAGAACATGCAGAGAATGGTTTCACCGATTCAATAGTAATGATTTTGATGTGGAAGACAAAGAGCGCCCTGGACAGCCGAAAAAGTTAGAGGACAACGAATTGCAGTCTGTATTGAATGAAGACGACACGCAAACGCAACAACAACTTGCAGAACAACTAGGAGTTGCTCAACAAACCGTTTCCGATCGCTTGAAAGCAATGGGAAAGATCCAAAAGGAAGGTAAGTGGGTGCCACATTAATTGACTGAAAGGCAACAAGAAAATCGAAAAACCATCTGTGAAATGCACCTTCAACGATACAAAAGGAAGTCTTTTTTGCATCGAATCGTGACTGGTGATGAAAAGTGGGTTTATTTTAAGAATTCGAAAAGCAAAAAATCATGGGTTTCACCAGGCCAGCCATCAACATCGACTGCAAAGCCAAATCGCTTTGGTAAGAAGAGAATGTTTTGTGATTGGTGGGATCAGAAAGGTGTGGTGTACCACGAGCTTCTAAAACCTGGTGAAACTGTTAATATTGATCGCTACCGGCAACAAATCATCAATTTGAACCGTGCTTTGCTGCAAAAAGACAAGAATATCCATAGAGACAACACAAGGTAATTTTCCTACATGACAATGCACCATCACACAAAGCAATACCGGTCCAGGAAACGTTAGAAACGCTTAACTGGGAAGTTTTATCGCATGCGGCTTATTCACCAGACTTGGCTCCTTCAGACTACCATTTGTTTTCATCTATGGGCCACGCCCTTATTGACTAGCACTTCAAAACGTCTGAAGAACTCGAAAATTGGATATCTGACTGGTATTCATCAAAGGAACAACAATTTTTTTGACGTGGTATCCACAAATTGCCTGAAAGGTGGACAAAATGTGTAACTAGTAATGGAAAATATTTTGAATAAAAAATTCTTGGGTTTTCTCCCACAAAAAATATGTTTTTTCTCTTTAAAATACGACGGGCATTAACCGGTAATATATTATGTAAAATAAAAAGTATAAAATGAAAATAAAAAAATAAACTGATTTAAAAATTTTCTATGAAAAGTAAAGAATAAAATATAATATAATAACATTGATACAGGGAGTTAATAGCTTTCGTGATGATTCACTTTGAATTGAATTTGAATGGTAATGGTCTATATATAAAAAGATTTGAATTGTAAAAAAAAAAAAAATTATATTCTATAGATATAAGAAATCTAACTTATTTCAAAGCATTTATAATTGTAATTTATAGCTATAACATAAAAGCAATCTTAGCAATTTTGATTTTATGTATTTTTTTTATGTTAAATGAACAATATAAAAATCAATCAATTTAGTAAAATGTATAATCCATTGAAAGCTTTATCTGGGATGTAATTGCAATTTATGTGATATTCTATGGGAGATGGTAGATGGTCTTTATTTCCTCTCACATGTGTGATAATTATTATAGCACACTAATCATGGCATCTTATAAGTTTCTAAAACCAATGCAATTTTAGCAAGTTAGTGATTTTCTGTCAATCTCCCCAATTCGGTTTAAATAAATAAATTAAAATAGAGAAAACGAAAACATTAAATTAGAGTAAACGAAAACATTAAAAAAAAAAAATTAAGTGACATTTATACTGAAGTGTTTATTGTCGTTTGAAGGTTCGGATCCTTGAAACATTAAGATCATTCATATCCTAGTACATAATTCGCTTTCATATATGACGTATACCAAATTTCACTTGTCTACAAGCTACAAATCTGAGAACTATTTATATACATTCAACTTCAATTCCACTGGGAAAGCACAATTCTGCATTTTTTTTATGAGCAACAGCGAAGCAATCATTTAAATTAATGTTTGTGCTTTATTTCTTAAATTCGAATTTATCTGCTGTTCATGTGGAAATGGTATGGATGGATTTTGGAATCTAAACAGCATATCGAGAATAAAATCTTAAATCAAAATTCTCAAAATCATTTTTACAGACATTTATTGTTAAAATTGAATTGTTTTATATTAAGCATATGGAACATAATCCCTGTTTTTCTAAATTGTTTCGTATAACACCGTATTATAGTATATATAACATGAATTCGTATAACGCACGAAACGTATCTCTAACGATACGATAAATACCCGCTAAATGATTCGATTTCAGGGGTAAAATTAAATATAGAAAATCTATTTTTACACAAGTGTAGTCCGATTACAAAACGATTTTGAACCGATTGCCTGTACACAGTAAATGAACATCGATGATCGCATACAGTAGACTTTTCATATCCATATATATCCGAAAAAATGTTATATATAACGTATACGAGTATACCTGTAAAATAACAATATAATCAAAACCAAACCACATAAATTTGATTTGATTTTATTTTATTACAAACAACTTTTTTTTTGTTTTATACTCCTTTTCTTCTTCCAGATATAAATTAAAAATTAATCCTTTAAACGTGACCATGTAATAGATGAAAATTAGAAAATTATATAAGAAATTAAAATTAAATTTTAAATTATGGTAAAAATCAACTAAAGTGTAGATCGCAGTTATGTGATATTATTTCTTAAAAAAAAAAATGTGTATATAAATAAGGTGTATTAAAGATTACCGGCCGCAATCAATATAAAGATAATAATGATTTATCTACAACTATAAATGTTTAATCACTTGATGACATATTATCAAACATTCATTTTTAAAAGTATACTATGAATCAAAATTGTTCAAATTTGATACACTTGAATTATATAACTATATTCAATAGTTTATTACATAAATTTCTATAATAATTTCTCGCGAAGGTTACGTAGATGAAATGAAAAACAACAATGAGTTCATTTGAAAATTAAGTTCTCTTTTTGATTATTACTAAGAATATTAACAATAAATCAAAAATTATTCTTCCAAGAAACAGTGTATACATATAAAATAAATTTCATGGTCGACTTTTTATAAGTGAAAAGATTTTATAAAACTATTCTAACAAAAGAATTCTTTAAGTAATATAACATTATGGCAAAACATCTCAATTATATGTGAGAATATTTTTTGATAAAATTGTTAACTACAAAAATAATTTTTTTTTATTTTTTCAAGTCATATATTACTCCAAGTAGAGATTTATGTCATCTAATAAACCTTTCATTACAGCCAAGTTGGTAAATTATTCTACGCATGGGAGTATATAACAATTTACCAATTGTACTGTAATTAACGAAAGATAGATGTTTTCAAAATAATATTATTTTTATATGAGTGATTAGCCCATAAGGATGTGTGTGTATGCAGACATTGTTAATCTTTGAATAGCGTCCAACACAATATTTTCAAAGATATGCGTTTTTCTTTTTATTCCATAAACGATCATATGGTCACCCAGCAGAAAAATTTCAGTATTAAAATAAATAACGAAAAATTTCCTACAAAAAATAGCGGAATTGAACTCGCTATATTGCGTGATTAATAATATATATTTCGGCGCTATGCAACTGCACTACTGCGTGTTTTATTACAGAAATAATACCCTTTCCCAATTAATTGAACAGTCTGTATGGCACAACTGGTAGCGTTCAAGTGCTACGCGCCGATAGTGACAAAAAATTTCCAAAAAATTTGTTTGTTTAATGAATGAAAAACTAAACGCGAATATCTTTGAAAATATGGTGTTGGATACTAAACTATCAAAGATTAACATTGTCTGCACACGCAATTATTATGTACTAATTCACTCATTTTAAAAAAATAACATTGAAATAACAGCTACTATATTTTCTAAACAACTGGTAAATGATTAAATACTTCTATGCGTAATAATTTACCAATTTCAATGTAATATAATATTTGATAGATGATTAAATTTAATTTGAAACTTTTTTAGACTTTTTTAGTATTATATAATTTTCCAAAAATACGTCTTGGTAGGATTATACTACTCCTACATAGATTTCAAGAAAAGTGCGTTGCAAGTGTAAGTTTGTGATTTGTGATTTGACAACATTTTTTGTAGACGCAGCTTGCTAGATTGCAATGTGATCGCAGATGTGCTCGCCTAAAATCAGAATTAGTACTACAATCTGTGATATTTAATAACAAATAATAAATGTAATATGTAATTTGTAAGATGATTGTAATTCTTATTAACAGACACTTATGTTTGTTTATATTTGGCAAAAAAAAAAGGGCAAATTTTTCAAGTAAAGCACATTCCAATGATATCCGTACAAGTTATCAAATTATTCAAACTAACAAAATTAAATTCAAATGAGGACAGCCAAGTGTTTGAAGCCAGTTACTTTAAATACATCCTGCAAAAGATATTTTAACAAAAAATTAATAATAATGAAGTGCTTATGGAAGCATATAATCGAATATGTATTTTATAATATCTTTTTTATTTATTTATTTATTTTTGTGTTTTTTTGTTCTTTGTATCGTCAATTTACTTTTAAATTTTGATCGATTATTTTGTTAAATCGATATTTTTCTCGTATTATAAATAATTTATTACTAAGCATAAAATATTTGTAATTAGTTCTATAATATATTGGGCACGAAATGAAAAAAAAAACCGCGTGTCCGTCCGTATGCACATAATAAATAATTATTATAAAAAGTGAATTTGTAAAATGAAAATATTTAATTAAATATGAAAAAAAAGGGATGGGTGAAAATCAAATAATCAAATTTCTATATTTTTTATTCGAATAAGTGTATCCTTTTTTTTAATTTAAAATAATTTTCAAATAAATGAACGAAAAAGTAGGTGTGTACTTAATTTAATGCCAATTGAATTTAAATTTCTATGTATATAGTATTTACTGCGGTCTAGTATAAGATAACATACTAAACATCGTTATACTAAATATATTATTAGTATATTAACATAATCTTTCCAAAATAATAATATTAACGGAAAAAAATAAAGAAATGTTTTTCTCTTTATTGCGCATAAATAAATCAATTTGTCATTTTAGATTAGTTTCTTGTGTATAAATATTATAATCAAAGTAGCAACGTAGCAGCAGCAGCTGTCATTTACATAATTTAATAATATTATTTAAACACTTTTTTTTTTTTTTTCCACGCGGATAAAATCAATTTTTTGCATAAATGTTAGTTTACGCCCACGCATAACATATAAATATAATATATATAAATTGACAATTCAATATTCATTTAAAAATGAATAAATTTATTGCTTTTGACTCACAATTTACACTTTGTATTACAATTTTTTGCTTTTGTATTTGTATACAACATTATAATATTATTTATTTATTTATAAATCTTCCTAGTAAACATATTTACAAATAAATTGTTATATTTTACACAGCAAATATATATTAGTATAACATATACGAACTCTGATTAAAAAATATGGACAAAGGTGTGTTCGGCAAACGGGGCTCTTTTTTATCATCTATGATTTCCGAAAACTTTGTAATTTATTTTCGTGTGGTTAAGTTTAATCTAATTTACCATATATTATTTGTTTTACTCGATTAGTTTCCAATAAATTCATTTAAAATTGATATTCAAACCAGTTTTACTTATCGAATTCAAAAATTTATAGTATCATATATTTCTGAACAAATTAACGTAAATTAGATAAGACTAATATCATTTTAATCCTATTTTTTGCATGATTTTTATTATTCACAGATTTATCCATGAATGAATGGCACATCCACTTTTTACGTCCACTACTAAACAATTTAAACAATTTTTAAAAGCGTTATTGTGCATATGCACTTGCAGAATTTAGTTGTACTCAACTGTATTGTAAACATAAAACATATAACAAAACATGTATGTATAAAAAAAATTACATATTACAAATAAATATATTTTGCGATTTTAATGTAATATTTCTTAGTAAAATAGAGCCGTCATATGTAAATATTTAATATTTAATAAACATCATGTATAAAAGTGTACAATAATCAATAATATTAATATGATAATGTTAATAAAATGTTTATTAAAAAGTATTGAGAAAGAAATCGTTTGGTGTTAAATGTTAAATGTTATCAATTTATATCAGATACTTTATTTATATGCGGAATTAGAAAAATTAATTGGTTTGTGGAGGAGTGAAAAAATCCGATAAGCAATTTTCACCCACCTCTTTTGAAGTCACGTTTACACCGTTAAGAGAGTTCACTATATATATAGATCAGAAACAATTGTAGTCTGACGATACAAATTCTAAACTATACGGACGATGCATTAAAACTTTTCAGGCACGTTAACTTTTATACTTTCTTTGTACAGTATCGTCATATAAGTGTGCGTTACCTCAATTATCTGGTCATATCTTGATGTAATGATTAGATTTTTAATTTACATTAGAAAATTTTTAAATAATTAATGACTATAGTATCGTAATTTTAATTTTCTATTTACTTTCTTGTATTTGAATTTTTTAATTACTCTATAACCAACATTTTACTGATACTGCGAAGAGTTGCATTCCGGTAATTTCTCTATTGATTTTTATGCAAGCGAAAAAAACAACATTAATATTGTGGAGCATTTCATGTCTTTGCTTACGGTTTAATAAGTGCGGTAATATGTAACTATATTAAGTAAGCCAAATAACGTGTAACAAAATCGAAAACAAATAATTCTGGGGCAATTTTATTTATGATTTCATTAATTGCTTTGATTATTTTTTCAATGTAATAAAAAATTTATTTAATTATGTTTAAAATATATAGCAATTGGAAAAATTAACAATATAATAAAATACAATTAAAAATATATAGTCTCAAGCATAAATTAAATAATATTGTTTAAAAAAATATAAATAATATAAAAATAATAAAAAAATAAATATGAAAAAAAACTCACCATATCAAAACGTCTTAATACCAAACACTAACACTAATGTCTAACAATAATTTTTTTATTGGCGAACGAAACTCATCAATAAAAAATCCATCACTTTCTTCATGTCAATTCACAATGGTTCAAAATTAGATTTTATTTCATATATTCAAATAAAAATTTTACACAACACATACATTGGCATTGATTTACTATTGTTTATTAATTTATTGTTCTATAATCTATTGTTATTCCATTTTTATTATTTTTCAATTATTCTATTGTTATTCAATTATTTATTTATTTTATTAACAGTAATAATTTATTATTTTATAAATAATACCGATATTAATATTAATTTAATATTTAAAAACGAAAAATAAATTTCTTCTAACAAATTAAAAATTATCAAAATCTTACCACGTTTTCATGGATATATGTAATAAAAAAAAAAAAAGAAATCATAACTATGACGTCATTCAAAAACAAAAATCGTAAATCCTCGTCCACGTTTCTATTTTCTTCTGAACGAAAAATTATTTTCATATTAAAATTATTTTTAAATTATTATGAATAAAATTAAAATAAATGTTTTTAAAATAATATTTAATTATAAATAAATATTTTTTATCGTTCTTCTATTATTCTATAAATATTATAAAATTTATAATTACCTTCATCAAAGAAAAAAAAAAAATTTTTCAACGTCATCGAATAAAAAATTGGTAAAGTTAATATGAAAATTTATTTTCACTATTTTCAATAAAAAAAATCACTTTTCCTATAATTATTTATAAATTATTTCAAAGATAGTATATTATTGTAATTGTTTTTAATATTTTTATTATTAATTTCATTGTTCTATATATTATAATTATTTAATTAAATTTCCAATGTGAATGTGCAACTACGCGGCTGTAAGAGGAGATACGAAGAAGAATAATTTGAGAAATATTGAAAAATTAATTTTTGTTTTATGACAATGACATTTGAGTAAATAATTTTTTGTTTTTGTATAAATTATTTGGAAGTATTGATCGGAGTTTGAGTATGTTCATACAATAACGAATAGCTATAGTACGTAGCTAATTTTTTCGTAAATAGGATATAATTGTTAATGGTCACATCAAACATAATATAGCAAAAATTTAATGTCCATTTAATTTCTTTACAATTTTAAATGAAAATTTAGAAAATCAATAGCAATTTCTTATAAAATTTATATAATTTTGATGTTAAAAATTATGTAACAGGAAGAGGATTGTGTTTTGTTTTATTTTATTTTTATACACATCTTATTAGTTTAATAAAAAAATGTGTTTGTTAAAATAATTAAATATAATCTTTATTTAATTTTAATAATTTTTTAAAAAATAGTGTCTGTGCAAACATTGAGACAGCATACAGTGAGACAATTTTTTGACTGTCTCACTGTTTGCTCTTTACCTTACAAAATTAATAATAGTATAATTAAATTGACTTTAACAATTTTTTAATTGTTTAGGTACGAAATGCCGAATTCAAAATATCCCATTGATATGACTCACTTCAAAGGCAGAATCAATATAACCACAGATAATATTCTAAGAATTCAATACCATATATTGAAATTTTTTAAGTATTGCGTGAATACTTGAGACATTGTATCAAACGATATAATCATGTTTAATATAAAAATATTTATATTCACTTTCGTTTTTAATTATTGCAATGAAAAACCATCTGTTTTAATTACGAGCCATTGTTTTAACGAATTTTTGCTTATAATATTATAAATTATAATCAATTTCCAATCTTTCTTAAAAGAGATTTTTAAAATCGATTCACTGGTTCAAAAGATATGACCGATCCGGCAATCGATGAAGAAAATTTGAAGAAATTTGTGATATTGTATAAAGTTGACAAACGAATAGTACAAAAAATTTACGCAGTACCATTATTTCATACAAAATTTCAATGACATCAAATGGAAAATCGGTCATATCTTTTGAACGTGTTAACCGATTTTCAAAATCTCTTCTATGAAAGATTGTCAATTGATTATAATACAAAACAAAAAATCCGTTAAAACCATGGCCCATAATTCAAAAAGATGATAACTCACAAAAATATAATAAATTTAATAAATGGACATTTCAATTTTTTTTCATAATGTAGTTTACTTTCAACTTGTCTTCCAAAAAAATATAGTGATATTGCAATCTGAAAACATTTTTTCAAGCGTCGCCACTTGCAAACAGTGGTCTGTTTCGATATCACGCGAAATATGTATATATCAATCGCTTCAGTACTGATGGCAGCCGACGACCATAGAAGAAAATTCATTTATAGCTACTTTATGCAGTCGACATGTCTGCGTCATTATTTATAAAAAAAAACACGTTCAAGGATGACAAACGAGGGGTAAAAATCCACGCGCAAGAAAATATCCCCTCAGATATGCGCGAGTTTTCGTGCGAGATTCTTTTCGTACGTCTTTTCTCTAGTGTTGGTAATTTGGTTAGTTTATAACAACAACAAATTGACTTTTTGTCAAATGTATTTGTGCGGTGTAGTGTAAAAAGTTAAAGTTAATTCAACTTTTTGCTGCACGCAAACAAAAAGCTATCGGATGAATTTGTTGTTGTTTTTGCATGAGAAATAAAATATTCGCACGTCAACCCGCTCGTTTCTAATCGAGCCTTCATAACATCGCATGTATTTTCTATTAGACATTTGCTGTCGTCTGCCATCGGCCGTTCATAAAATGCGCTACTAGACTGTGCAAAAATTGAATGCTGTATAATTCTTTTATGCAACCAAAGTGACTTTTGATTTATATTTGTTTCATTTTAGTACTATATGGAAATTTATTTTAGTGCAAAAAAGTAACGAATTAAACAAATAAAATTATTAGGTAACAGTTAAGCCATTACCGAGTATAATAAAAGGATTTTGGACTACCTACAATGATACATTGTGTACGTTTAGTCCTTTGTGTGCGTCTTTCCGAAAAAATAGAAATGTCTTCACAATACAACTTATCTATTTTCATGCATTTTTATTTTCAAATCAACGCAAGTAAGACTATTGTAGTTAGATCGATAGTGTTCAATTTGTAGCTCCATCCCCACTTTTGTTGAAAAATAATGTTTTTATAGCAAATTTATGTGAAAATTCTATATATTTTTTACACATTAACATAACATTACAGGATTTTTTTTTATGAAATTATTTGAAATTCACATAATTGACATGTATATAAAAATGTATGCATTTTATTTGCTTATATATTTAATTTAATGTAATTATTTTGGAAAATAAATTCATTTTCTTCAATAATAACTGATTTAAGAATAATAAAAATTAATTTCCACACCATAATCGTATTAATTTTTTAACAGTGTGTATAACATTTTTGAATTTGTCGATAAAACTTGAAAACGCGATGTTCTCACGATGGTATATACAGCAACGATACAGTTAACATAATAAAAATAAGTAATAGATTGTTACAAAAAATTTTTTATTTGAACGCCCTCATTGTACAACACTACGTATTATCCACGCATCAAAGAAATTACAATCAGTCGTCGTCAACCATGATTTTTCATACCATCAGATAAAATTTTCGTTTCAGTTATTTAATTAAATAATTATAATATAAAGAACAATTAAATTAATAATAAAAATATTAAAAACAATTACAATAATATATTATCTTTAAAATAATTTATAAATAATTATTGGAAAAGAGTTTTTTTTTTTTATTGGAAATATTAAATAAAATATTGCTGATTTAAGAATTATAAAAATTAATTTCCACACACATTTTTGAATTTGTCGATAAAAAATGAAAACGCGATGTTCTCACGATGGTATATACAGCAACGACACAGTTAACATAATAAAAATAAGTAATAGATTGTTACAAAAAAATTTTTATTTGAACGTTCTCATTGTACAACACTACGCATCGTCCACGCATCAAAGAAATTACAAGAAAACCGAAACAAAAATTCAGAACTGTCACAGTATACCATAAAATAAATTTATATTAACACATCATCATCAATCAATCAATCAATCGTCGTCAACCATAATTTTTCATACCATCAGATAAAATTTGCGCATCAGTTATTTAATTAAATATTTAAAATATAAAAAACATTTAAATTAATAATAAAAATATTAAAAACAATTACAATAATATACTATCTTTAAAATAATCTATAAATAATTATAGAAAAAGTGTTTTTTTATATTGAAAATAGTGATAAAAAATTTTCATATTAACTTAACCAATTTTTTATTCGATGACGTTGAAAATTTTTTTTTTTCTTTGATGAAGGTAATTATAAATTTTATAATATTTATAGAATAATAGAAAAACGATAAAAAATATTTATTTATAATTAAATATTATTTTAAAAACATTTATTTTAATTTTATTCATAATCATTTAATATGAAAATAATTTTTCGTTCTGAAGAAAATAGAAACGTGGACAAGGATTTACGATTTTTGTTTTTGAATGACGTCATAGTTATGATTTCTTTTTTTTTTTTTATTACATATATCCATGAAAACGTGGTAAGATTTTGATAATTTTTAATTTGTTAGAAGAAATTTATTTTTCGTTTTTAAATAATAAATTATTATTAATATCGGTATTATTTATAAACAATAAATATTAAGTAATTATACAAAAATAGATTTCTTTTAACATAAATTAAGTTATTAAAAAACAATGGTAAAAAAAACATATTTTATTTTCATATATATTTACTGTATCAAAGAAATTTTGTTTTTTTTTTAAATCGAAAACTGCGCAAACGATTATTACTGTAAATAAAATAAATAAATAATTGAAAGACAATAGAATAATTAAATAATAATAGATATGGAATAGAGTGGAGAACAATAAATACAAATATGAAATATATAAATAAATAAAAGTAATAAACAATAGTAAATCAATGTGAATGTATGTGTTGTGTAAAAGTTTTATTTGAATATTTAAAATAAAATCTAAGTTTGAACAATTGTGAATTGACACGAAGAATGTGATGGATTTTTTTATTGATGAGGTTCGTTTTCCAATAAAAAAATTATTGTTAGAGTTTGGTATTAAGACGTTTTGATATGGTGAGTTTTTTTTCATATTTATTTTTTATTATTTTTATATTATATATATATTTTTTTTAAACAATATTATTTAATTAATAATTTAGAGTAGATTATATTTTCAATTGAATTTTATTATGTTGTTGCTGTTTTCATTAGTACATAAATATTTGCAATTAGTTGAACTAATATTTTATAAATCAAGTCATATTAACATGAACGCTATGCCACACTGACATAGTGATTCACTGATTCATTAGTCCTGACCCTTGTCTCCCGGTTACCATAAATTGGATAAATCGATAGTATAAGAGTGTGTATGGATGGACAAAACTGTTATCTTTGTAGAAACTTATACCTCTCGTACTCACCCATATAACGATGATTATTATATTGCAATAATAATAATTGAAAATGCTTTGCACATATAATTTATATACTACTCAATATAATAAAGTTATATTTTTTTTTGTAATATTATATTATATTAAACAATGTTCAAAACACTTACTTAAAATTGTCTTACATACAATTTGAATTTGTTTTCCTTTTATTTTTGTATACAAAAGTTTTGATATAGCTTCGCTTTTTTTCTTAATTTTAATTTTGATTAAGTAAAGGGTGAAAACAACCTATTAATTAAAAATCTTGTGTACGCGTACGCGTACGTACACAAAATAAATATGCGTATATATATAGATTACGCAAGTATTACAAAATTGATTATATGTTCATATTTAGGTATAAATAATGCATGCACACAAACAAGGTGTGGCTATAATATATTGCTGTAAAACATTAAATTTATACATATTTAGTAATTATCCTTTTCAATATTAAATGCAGCCATTCCATTTGCCATGTCTTCTGTGATTCATTTACAGCTTCATCGATTTGAAATATTTTTTTATTTAATACAAATTTGATCGTAGGCAAGGGATAAAAGTTAGATGGTAACAAGTATGGCGAATAAACAAATTTACCTTAGCTATTCTTTGTAAATTCCTTACAGTTTCGGTAACCGTATACGAATAGTAAGCTAATCGGATCAGATTATCAATTTTTTCAATATTTTTATCTGTGTTTGAGGTGCATCATCTTCAACGTCTTCTCGCGCATCTTGGAAACGCTTAAACCAGTTAAAAATAAATCTGCGCACGTGAAAAACATTCATTGGCATATATACTTCCATTGAAACACTTATCAGTATTTCGACAAAACATAAAAAACAAATGTTATACACACGGCCGGGTTTAAATGTTTGCAGATATGGTAGGGGCGGCAATGGAAATGCTTCACGCTACTCAGCTATCGGTCGTACGATTTTGGTGCATACGTAGTTCTTCTGTAGATCAATCAGAAATCTCATTGTTTCATAGCCACACGCATAACATTTATATATAGTTTATACGATAATCGTTCAAATAAAATCATATTCAATATGTACGCGTGCATTGTACGATATACACATATTTATAAATGTTCACATAATAAAAAACACATATAATATAAGTTTAAGTTATACTTTAATTTTTCGTTTATATTATTATATATACGCCATCATATGTGTATATCCTCTTTTGTATATAGTTCAATGGACAGACGGAAGCACAAATTATCTTTTAATATTTTATATTTTATAAAAACGAGTATACGCAATCAATACATATAATTTTATAGAGTTTCGTATACTCCTCAGTTTTTGATCAAATATTTTATCTGAAAATATATACAAGTACAATTATTATGATTAATAATGCACACGATTATATTGAAAGGTTCAACAGATGATGGTTATTGAGAACTGATCTTTAACTACATATATGTAAGACAAAAAACAGAAGAAATGTAATGCATATGCGCAATTCACTGAATAACCACCATTTACTTACACACTTGGATTAATAAAAATTATATTGTATATATAAAAAATGCAAAAAAATAACATATGTAACCATTATAAGATGAGAAATTTCAATTGTAATTAAAGAACGTGCTCGTTTAATAATTTACCAAAAATTACTGTTCAACTCAAGGTATTCGCATGCAATTTTTAATAATCAATGAAAAGAAAAAAAAAAGAAGATAATTTTTTCTTAAATTTTACTTTAAAAAATTGTACTCCATGCCATGCATTTAATTTAACAACGTGTACTCGTATTATGTATATTGTGCTATATACCAAAGAAATATTAATGTAATATTGAAATTATAAAAATCTTAATCATAATTATTTGCGATGATATGGTCTTGCACTTAAATATTCTTTTATGAAATTTTTATTTTTTGCTTTTAAAATTTTTGGTTTTTTTTTTTTTTTTTGTTTTAAGAAACTAAATATTTTTTTATTATTTGTATATTAAATGCCATTAAATTTAAATACATATATATAATTTGAATAATCTAATATTCGTCTGCGCATTAGCCTATGCCCATGTCTCCAATATATTTACATACTCGTTTGTGTACCCAAACATTGTGTATTTATAAATAAATTTATATATTGATATGTTGATATACGTTTTTTTTAAATTGATGATGAACATATCAATAAAAATCAAATTATTCAAAAAAATATTTATATTTGATTTTCAAACATCAATCCATTTTATGCATATATTTTTTTTAAAATATTTGTTGTTTGTTTGACATATTCGAATTTGAATTACATTTTATTGTAAAATAATAAAATATACATATCAACAAATATTTAAATTCTATTTAAATTCGTCAAATTTTTGCATATATGGGCCAAACTAAAACAGAACAATTGATCTTTTTTTAGTTGCAGATTAAAATTCAAATTTTTTTTATTTTTATTGATATTTTTTTGACAATTTATATTTTATGATTTGATTTTTAAATAATATTTTATCAATATATAATAAAACTTATTTGATTTTATTATATTGTTGTTGAATTTAATTCATTCATAAATATATAAAATGTAATAATATTTACAACATAATATCAATATCATGAATTTAAATATGATTTAATATATTTAAAAATGTCTATAGGTGATTTATTATTATATTCTGTTTTTATTTAAACTTAGGTGGTCTAATCCATTACCTGTGAAAATGTCAATGTACATTTATGGTCAGTAGAAAAAAAAAAATATACTCAACAATTCTTCTTGACCCAATGGAAAGGTCAATAATTTTAAATTATAATTTTTCCTTGAGAAATCCGAATCAATCCAGTTTCTTGGTTTTAGATTATTTATATAGTCATGGGCGTACACTAAATTCGGAGTTGATGCGGGAAATTGTATCTTGTTAATGTTATTTCTACGGTAATTTTTGTTGTGTCATAAATGTTTTGCGTTCTTCAATTTTGCGATATTGTAAAAACAGGTTTATATGTGATCATGACTTTACCAAGCGGTTTCTCTTGATTTCCGCAGCTGGCTATAGGTATTGCGGTCTTTGCCATGTCTGTTAACCATCAATTTTCACTTTTTTTTTTATCTTATTGTTATTGATTCTTTTTGAAAAGTATCAATTTGACCCATTTCATAATTTTGTGTCGCATATTATTCTATACATCCATTCGGACATTAGTTGCTGAATGCGGGTCG
This sequence comes from Bibio marci, assembly GCA_910594885.2. Classification (NCBI taxonomy): domain Eukaryota; kingdom Metazoa; phylum Arthropoda; class Insecta; order Diptera; family Bibionidae; genus Bibio; species Bibio marci. Next base: position 37,663,920 of record OU343114.1, read on the forward strand.
GGCAGCAAAATCGTGCTGATATAATAAATGGTTAAATTTTAGGTGGTAGAGAAATCGCTTTACATTAGAAATCAGATTCCATTGCAATGTTCTGGTTTTTCCACCTAGAATTTGGCGGTTTATTTTGTCTTTTCGTTGTATTTATTATTTTGTTGAAATTTTTGCCAGAAATTTCTTTGCCCCATTCTGTTTTTGATACCTTTACTTTTCTTGTTGATTTTTTTTTGAAGAAGATGTTATTAATTGTTAAATTATGCATGCGCTCTAATGAAACTATATCAAACACGAAATTAATTTGAACTGTGATGTTTGAAGAAACAATATAATGAATAAAAATTCTTTGTGATAAATAATATCAATAAAACTTCTGTATCGTATTTATAAGTATCGCATGCTCAGTAACAAAAATATCTCCGCAAGGACCCTGATCAGTAATACATAAGTTTTGCTGAATTTCTTGTTTAATTTTCTTTCACAAAATGGTGTTGCATACACAATTTCTAAAAAAATATTTTTTTTAAGGTCCTTGAAATGTCCTTAATCCTTAAATTCTATTCGAATTCTAGTTTAATTCTATTTCATATAATAATTTATTTCATGTACAAAAAAATTGTATAAGTTAAGCACAATATTGGCATGGCATTTTTTTTGTGAATGACCGACATATGCAAGTTGCAGACATTGAGTTTTGTGTATCCTTCTATATGTAATGGATCATTTATAAGAAAAGTTTATGGTTTCATACGCTTCGCATGATAACTGGTGAGGATTGCACAATCGACGATCGCTATACTAATTGTAATTGTCGGAAATTAAATATTTTCCTAATTTAATAATCATCATCAAAGATCATTGGTATGTACACAATGTGTTTTGTACTGAACGGAAGGGTTAATTTTATTTATCTTCTGCCGAAACTTTTTTAATATATAATTGTATAGTAATTATACTTGGGTTTAATTTTACACAAATTAAACAAAGTATAAAATCCTAATTTTATTGTAAATATTTGGTTTTCTTGAAAGATTTTTGCCAATGAAAAAGCAAAATGCAATTGAACCAATAGATATATAAATAAAAAAGTGTCCGGATACAATTTAAAGTGAAACACAAATTGCGTCCTGCCGAGTGAAACTGATTCTTTATCCTAATTATCTCCAAATATTATAAAAATAATATATAATAAATAAAAATATTGTAATAATTTTCTTAGATTCGACATAAATAGAGAAATTTTCCTAAATATAAAAAAAACTATTATGTCCTTTGTTGTTTATAGGTAACAAATTAAAGATAATAAATACATATATTTGTATTACAATAATTGTCGGCATTTATCCAACAAATTAATTTCATTGTCGTTGCGTTAGCTAAATTTCGGTTGGTTATAAAAATTCTTAAAAATAAAAAAATAAATAAATAGAATACACAACTATTGCAATATTATAGATTTAATATTAATCTATATATTGTATGGATTTCAATTTCAATCCTGGATTTATTTATTATAATATATAGATATTCCGTATAGCTTATCAATATTATAATTATATATATAAATATATTTATAACATCGTATAAAACATTATAAGATTTAATGTTAATATACAAATAAAAATAAAAACGCTTATTAAATTGGGGTTGAGGTACATATTCGAGCGCAAGTAATGTATTTAAGCATATTTATAACATTAATAAATAAATAAAAGTATACAACATTTATTATTTATTTACTGTTTACACATATTATAACGCCTTTTTTTGTATGATTAAAATTTACATAAAAATTTAAATAAATATTAAACATATCACATATATATCATGTATTTTGTATATATATAATCATTATCCGCCTACACATTTATGTAAACACAGATTGTTAATACTTGACATTTTCACTTTTTTTTATTTTCCCCCCGATATACAATATATAAAAATTTAACAAAATACAATAATATACTCACACTTCACTTCATATATTTATTTATAATCGATGTTTATTATTTATTTTAATATATAAGTAGATGTAGATAACAAGACCTTTGATCGGACGATCAATCAAAATTCCAGTAAACATTGTGTTCAATGAAAAAAAAAATCAATAAAATTCTTTGCGATATATTTATATCCTGATACTGATACGTTTTATTGGTGTACGTATATTCAATCTGTGTCCCATAATAAACCGGAATGGATAAGTAAACCATAGAACACTTAGCGCCAACTTTTAGTTTGGATAATGTTCTGTGAACGTTGATAAATATATTGTCAAAATTTCATGACATTCCTTTCAATAGAAACGAAAATAAAAAAGATAAAGTTACAAGTCGATATCAAATTAAATATGAATAAAAACTTTTTTTAAACAAAAGAAAAATCACAAAAAATGAAAACAATAAAAACAATTTGAATAAAGTTGCGTAACTGTAAAAGTATCCATTTTATAAGTTTTTAATTCATACATTTAAATGACTGAGATTTTATTGGTGAAGTGTTTTTTTTTTTTTTTTTTATAGATAAATATTAACATTTTTATTGAATTTTCCTTCCATTTTGTTTTAAAATTGGTAAAAATGCTATTGATTTATTTAAAATGGCGTATGCGGTGATAATCGTGTGTGAAAGAACAAATGGCATAAATGATTCACAGAAGGCCAGGTGCACTTTAAGTCATGATTAACATCGAGGTCGACCTTCTGAAGTCATTTACTGAAGAAAACATTGAAAAAGTGTATGATTTCGTGAAAATTTCTAAGAAATCTTCATGTTTTTTTGCATCTGTTGAAGGTATTCTAAAGGCTTCGACCACTGTTTCTCAACACCATTCCAATCACACACATATAAAACAATCATTTTCACACTTGTTGAACGTTCAAATCGTTGTGTATTTCAGTTGACGATGATTATATTTTGAACTTAATAAAATGGTTTTTGTGAAAATTTAGTATTTATTTTTTTGTTTTTTTTTAATCCATTCCGGATTATGTTGGGACACAGGTTCTATGTATAGAAATATATATATAAATAAAGTGTATTATATATATACAATGCAACCTTATATTATGTATAATAATATATATTCAGTGTAAATGGACTCGGAAATGACTTGTCTATTAATAATTTTATATTTAAAGTATTTATATTTTGCTTGTATCTAACTAAATACGAATATCTATATTTATATAGACATATCACGCAGTATAGTATTTTTAAACGGTTATATTATTACTGATTATATTATTATACAATATATATTTATATATATAGATTTTATAATAAAAATTGGTATATTATTTATTGATATTATAAAATAACTATACGTTTATGTTGTAATATATTTATGAAAGATATAACTTATACCATTACTTAGCCATATATGTAGTTAGTAAAAATACAATAAGTACGCACATATATATGTTAAAAAAATAATTATATGTAGCATTTTCAAGTAAATGTATAATAATAATACAATATATTGTTGAGAAGGATATGTTTATTACAGATTATATTGTTTATATACAGTGTTGTTCAAAATGGATAGACACACGCTATTAAATTACTATTTTTATTCAAGAAAACAAATGAAATAATTGTTCATTGTTTTATTTAGTAATCATACAATTTAAAATAGTTTAGATAGTAAGAAACGGTAGCGCCCTACTAAAAAATTTAATTGTAGGATTAAAAATAATTTATGTTGTAAATTTAGCTTATATTTCATTTCCAACTTTAAGTCAATCTTAAGAGAAAGAATTCCTGTGCAAAGTAAACTGCTGAATAGTTGAAACACTCGATAACATCAAAGTATCAGCTGTGAAAGTTAAACAACGTCATCCAGAAGCTGTTTTTCAGTGGATGCAAGGTTAGAAAAAAAAAAAAACATTACTCAGTAAAGCTGAAATGGGCTATAAAAAATATAAACATTGAACATATTAAGATTGGTTTTTATTGAGTTAAGTTAATTATATACTTTCAAATTAATAACTTCAGATAGCTGAAACTATGTTATACTACTGAATCAAATTGTGAAATCTTCCCATTTTTGTTTTTATTTTACAAATATTTGTAAAACATGGTGCTACTTAGATGAGACGTAGAACAGATGAAACATGCAGGATTTTCGTACTACAGTCAAATTAAAGACTAAGGTAGAGATGTGCAAAACATCATCGAAAGTAGAATTTAGTTAGGGAAAATATCGATTTTGGTCATAAATTAGTGAAAAGTATATGTCCGAATTATTATAAATAAATGTTAGTAATATATTAAATTGTTTAGGCTGCCTAAATTCATTTTGAACAATGCTGTGTATGTAATACAACATTTAATATAAATGAATAAGATTTATGTGAAAAATCTTCTGTTTTGTATAAATGCGATGCGCGATATCAGCGATTGTTTTTTTTTTGTGTGTAAATGTGTACTAATAAATTTTGCCATCACATAAATCATCATTATTTCCACCCTAATTAAATTCTTTTGGCAGTAAAAATTGGTACAAATATATTATGCAAAATAAAAAATGAATCTGCGAAAAGAGAAATGTGCTGTTTTTTTGTTTTTGGTTGCCTATATGGATATTTAAATTGTTATTATTATTAATAATTTTTTATTCCTTTACCTATACGAGTATAGTTCAGTATTGTTCGCACAGAAAAAATAAAAAAAAAAAAATTAGCCGGCGGAATTAATATTTTTTTTTTTTTTTTTTCATAAATATAGTATAGTTTTTTTTTCTGGTTGTCTTTATGCACAGCCATATCGATAGATACATGTATATTGTACGTATGTTGTCTGAATAGTTGTAGGTCTGACACACATATATAGCGCGAATCCATAATTGTATATATGAGAAAGTTCCTTCCTTTAAAAGTTCCACATTTAAAACTTTTTGGAAATCCATTAATTTTCCACTGTGAAACAATGGGCTGCATTTTTTAGTCAAAGCAATGAATTGATCCCGTTAGCAGTGTATCAAAGAAAGCAAATCAGGAAAAACTTCTTTTTTTTTTGGTTTACAAAGATGTTTTGTTGCCTGTACATATTGAAAACGTTTTACATCAAATGACGAAGCTATTGCAAACACCGTCGTTGTATATTTGTCAAACCTTACATAATCCCATCCCTCCCTTAATTGGTAATTAAATTATATTGGAAGAACATAAGAATAAATGAATTAGAAGTTATATATAGAGAAGACTTTATTGAAAAATAACAAAACAACATAAAAGGATCTTAAGAATTTTGCAAACACCCATCGTATATTAAAAACAATTGCATTTTGAATATACGACTTAATATTTATGCGAATATGTAGATATTATATTGTAGTATATATATGAATGGCAAAAGGATCTATTTGGATGATAATAAAATATGTGAATGAATATATACTCCATCGCACGTCCCGTATATGTGTGATTGCGTGAGATTTTCATATAATTTCTGAAAGATACTTCATGTAACAATTCTTTTGAAAACATAATTTATTTGTTATATTAATATTTTTTTCGCTTTTGTTCATTCGTATTTCTTATAAACATTTGTGTGTTAACTTCCCGTCGTGTTATTTTTCATTTAACTTAATCTATAAAATTAAAAAAAAAAAATATGCTCGATAAATACTTTTTTATTTTTAAATAGGACAATTTAATATTGGGTTTCCAAATGGCTTATGAAAAAATCAAACAATTTGCTATATTTTTTGCAAAATAATTTTATTCGAAATATTCTCCCGCATAACTGCGAGACGTTTAACAATTGCGTCAAACTTTTTTATGTTATGGTTTGGGGCGTGTTCTTGAGGTGTACACACGTCGAACGGTCTTATCTTCAAATCACGTGTTTTCTTTTAATCGCCAAATAAAGTTTAAGAAAATAGTCACATGTCACATAGATAAATCGATTGAATAAGAAAAATGTTGAAGAAAAATACATTTGATTTTTTTGGTAAAAAATCAGTGATATAATCGTCATGTGATTAGATGCGTAAATGCTTGGCTCTCATTAATTCAGGATAAACAGAATGAATACGGCTTATCAAATGCTTCTATATACACCAAGGTAATACAAATCGATGTACTACTTCCCTGGTAACAATTTGTCCGTACTTTGAAAAATGAGGAAAATTTACGTGGAAAAAATCCATATATTTTCCATGGAAAAAATATATTAGAATATGTCCAAAGAATGTCCATAGATTTTCCACTTAATATAATACTATTTTATTTAGGTGAATTGAAATCTTTGATTTGTTAGGATAATATTGTTCAACATATATCCTCCGGTATTGTATTCATAATTAATTTCACCAATTAACCAAGGCAGTAGTTTAAATATTGTATATTTCGCTTATCTATAGATATAATCCTCACTCTTTTTAATTTATTTTTTTATAATTTTTAAAACAACCGCAGCAAATCGATATATTTCCGAGGAATTTCGTAAGACTTTTCATGGATTTTATCAGCGGTTTTTGTTTCTTGTTTATCTAAACGTATTTTATCTGCCAAATATCTTATAAATTATACTATGAATTTATTAATTTAATCTTACAATTAAATTATTTATTACATAAGAAAATATCATACTTTTTATTAATTTATTACTGATTTATTACTTTAAATTGTGTTTTAACAAGCTTCAACCGGTTATAACAACACTTGTAACATGACGTATTTTTTTCAAAATCCGTGGATCTGCTCACAAATGAATAAAAATTTTATGGATATTCTGTGGAATAATAGCAACGAGAAATAATTCTAAGGAGAAACCGTAGAAATTATCATCGGAAATATACGGATAATCCAAGGACATTTTTAATAAAAATCCATGAATACTTGGGTTGCACTCATCATATTAAATTCCGACGGACATCCGTAAGAAATCCATAGATATTTCCTCGGATTGAACCTACGCAGTACTTCATATAATGCGGAAATTTTGCGGACAAACTACGGACACTGTGTTGGAACAAATTCTTTGTGTATAATATATCTTTGTAAAATGTATAAATTTAAATTAATATTGTTTTAATTTTTGACTACTTCAAATGAAATTTATTTTTATATTCCCTTATCTCTGGTGACCGTTATTCAGATGTTTATTTTCTTCGTTAGTATTGAAAACACCATGTTTTATCACCAGTTTTTTTTTTTTAGAAATTATCGTTAATAAAATTGATTCCACTTTTGCAATATATATAATTTCATTTAAAATTCAATATAATAATTTTATGTGTGTAAAATTAATTAAAACGAAATGTTATCTATATCGATAAATTAGTAAAAACATATGTAACTAATTAATTATTTTAATTTACAGTTTCTCGTATTTTATGTTTATACATACAAAATTTAATTATCGTCATCGTGCATAGCATGAGAAACATAATTTAATTAAACAACAATACAAATATTTAACTATTGTTTAAAATATATGAAGATTGAATTTTAAATATATAATACTAAAATCAAAATAATATAACTTACAGGAATTATTTATTTATTTTTATTTATTTATATTTTCGTATGTTCAATAAATACGCAATAAATATATTCTCTCTTTGGAGTCGGATTTATGGTGAATGTGTATTGCCAGATATTGCTTATAATATGTATAAAAAAATATATAAATATACAAAAATTATATTATGAAACATATATAATTACATATAAATTTTAATTAGTGATCTGGTTTTATGATATGGTTATTAAACTCTTGTGAAATATAAGAAACGATATGAGATAAAATATTAAACATATACACACCTATAATTTTGTTGCTAAAGAAATGGTATAATATAAAATATATATATTAAAATATCGGCAGAAAAAAAATGAATTACCAAATAAAAATTCATTTTATATTTTTATGTACGCGTATTTGGTGGTATATATGGCAAAAAAAAAAGAAATAAAGACTTCTGTGCCTTACTTTTGCCTCCCGTAAAATGATTATAAAAATTATATAGACCCGTATTTTATATACAATTTTTATATATAGGTAATATATAATTAATATGGTTAATATCAAAGTGGTTTGTATATTAAGAAATTTGTACGTAAATATATTTCGGTTAAATAATTGCAGATAAAAGAAAAATATGTTATATTTTTTTATTCGAAAATATCATGTTAGAATTTAGCATACAAATTTATAAAACTAATCTATCTTTCATTCATTCATTCATATAATCTCGTGCAATAAGTACAAATTTTACAATACGCATATATTTAATAAAATTATTTACATTAACAATGTAATGTGCGACGCGACGGCATTAAAAATCTGCTACATCAAACATTTAAAAAAAGAACAGAAATTTAATGAAATGATCACTGAGCCTAACTAAAACAAATACAATATTGAAATTTAAAAGATTATCTATCTTTGCATTAAGTCTTGAATTGTTGTATGTCGGTTTTTCTGTTTTTTACATATATGCTGTAATGTGTGTGTCGGTTCATTTGGTATACAGTAGAAAAATATGCAAAGTACATGTAAATAAGTTAACCATTCAGATCATGATAAATTTATGTTGAAAATTTTTTAAATATATTTACGCATATTTTATTATTGAAAAAAAAAACAGAAGAAATTTGTAAAAAAAAAATTAAAAATATATTCTGACATTTATATTCATTTAATATTAAAAATATACACATTTACGTCGTCTTCGCAGGTCCTCGATAACTTGATATATCCGAGCAGTGCATCAATTTCTATATGGACATATTAATTTTTGATAAAAAAACGAAACGCGAAGCGAAAAAGTTGATTTGATGCACCCCCAACAGCAATACACAACAAAAACAGTATACGATCATATGAATTTTATATCTCTAAAAAATATACATACAAATACAGTGGAGTCTGTATGCAAATATACAATATTTACTCAGAAATCAAACCAAAAATCAATGCATGTGATGTTCTGATCAACGTGCTGAACTTATATTAAATTTATTATATATTTTTCGAATAAACAATGATCGAATTTAGAATGAAATACATTGAACAATGTTAAAGACTTTTCTTATTTAGTTTATTGACGAAAATATTAAAATATTTAACAATTTTTCGTTCAATCGTTAAATCGATCTATCGTGTCCAGTACACTGCTACTGATAAGATTGTAGATCTGATGATAATGAAGTGCTAAATTTGCTTGTCGTGTTTGAAATAAGTATAGTTCTTTATAATTTCCTCCTAAACTGATGTCCATTTTTACTGATCAGATTGTTAAATTATCTTATATTTAAGAAATTAGAGTAATTTTATTGATCTGCAATATGAAAACACAAAAGAAAGTGTATGTGATATTTTTATAACAACAATTGAATTATTTACATTTTTAAACCCAAGTGATTGTTTTTAGTTATTTTTTTTTTTATCAATTTTGTTTAAATATAATAAAAAATTTAAAAACAAAACTATCACTATCACTTTTTCAATCAGACAGTAGAAATGACCTAGGTACTACGTTTTTAAGAGAACTTGTTATTATGCAATTCTAAACTATAGCCTATCAAATTTTATTCAAATTGGATGAGATATAGTAAAATTCATAGTATCTAAAGTCAAAGCGAAGGGAGAAAACATAAATTTACATATCCGTTTACAACAAAGAAAGCTAAATCAAAATCAAATCAAAATTAAATGATAAGTTTAAAAGCAGAAGAACAGTCGGTCTTCTGATAAAAATTATCGGCAATCACTAGTGGTACAATTATATATCTATTTTCAAATCCGTATTGAAAATTGAACTTAGAATACTAATTTTATTAAAATTCGGCTTTTTTGTGTGTTAAAAATAATTACAGTGGCATTTTATTTTCCGATCTTTACTATATAAACTTTGCCCATCTCTGGGTCAATAAACGGATTCCCCACATGAAAACCTGATTCAATTGACTTTAGCCGAGCTCTAGAACGATTAGAGTTATCATATTGAATCCTGTTGCAATACGATGAAAATATCCCTTAATTTTTTAGACTAGTAACTAGCAATTTACACATGGTTTTTCGATTTTCTTCTATTGTATTTTGATTAGAGCATGTTCATCGTGAATTTCTACATGCACTACCGTGGCACTTTTCTTTATCGTACAATAATAAGGTTCAAAATTTGCTATAATCAACACATTAAAGATAATAATGCTTCAACTTGTGTTTGTTAAATTTAATAGGTTGTTACGAATGTACTTTGACAATAAATGAATTCAGAAGAAAAATGCATATATTGTTTATTAAAAATATAAGCGGACTTCAAGATAGTATAAAATATATGCGAGAAATGTGTGAGTTACACCTGAACCCTCTTGACATCAGTTTTATCTATATCTTTAATGAAATATCTTAATTTAATACCGGTACATAGATAAAATATTATTAAAATTAATTAACAAATGACAATTTTTCTGCGGGTGGTTGATTATTACAAAGTCGTTCAATTATGAACTAATTAGTCATATAACAATAATGAAACATCTATCTTTCATCGATCATTGTAGGCGCAATTGTAAAAATGTTATGTATACGATCATGCGATATAGTGAAATGAATAAATGTAATGAAAGTTTTATAGCTCCACTTAAAATAACATGGTTTGATATATTATTACAGACAGATTAGATAAAAGATTTTGCATTGAATTATCAATGGGTTCGAAAATGAAGTTTATTATATGGATAGAATTTACCATAAATACTGTGAGTTTATTATAGTCGGACTAAACTGTATATGTATATTTTATATCAAATGAGCAAAAAGTTCAAAATCAAATATGGTTTTCGTCGTATGTGTATTTTGTATAGCTGCACATAGCATAGGTATTTGTATAGCATCAAGAAAAAGAACTCGCGCTTCATACCAAAATGAATATATACCTTAATTGGTACATGATATTGGAGATTATGTTATTTGCCTAAAAACTGATTTTTATCAAAGATAACAAAAAAAAGTGATTGGCATGTATCTTTTCATTCAATCTTTTTATTCTTTTCAGATTCCATTTATACAAACTTTTATTCATATATAGTAAAACATATACAGGTGTAGCATGTAGATCTATATATATATATAAAATAAAATGCATGACTGTGTTATATATCTTCAAATTGAGACGTTGTTTGTTTCTTTAAATATATTAATTTTTCTTATTTGTTTTATTTATTTATTTTTTTTTTGTTGCTTTTTTGTGGGTAGATTTCTCTGCGTTTATTGTATCAGTGGTTTTTTTTTTATATTTGTATTATATTTTGATATTGTCTAATTAAGTCTATAATAGTGACTATACACACATATGTATTATTTATATAAAAACTATAAACGCCGCATGTAGTCGCATATTAAAAAAAAAAACAGATACAAATTTATGTTAATTTATTGTTTAAAATGTAAAACAAATAATATTGTTTTGCTTTTATTTTACGTGATATAGTGTTTTTTTAGCATTTGAAATATATTTTGGACAACCGCAAATGTAAATATAGATCAACTTTGTGTACAGCTGAATAATTTATTTTTAATTTACATAAATCTTTTCTGCGCAACCATTTTATAGATCATATGTTTTATAGTTTATTAATATGTGATCGCAAAAGGGTTGGTGTTTAACAACATTATCTTGACAATTATTTATTTAATTTTCCGAAAATTTATCTAACTAAAATTAGGCAATTAAATAAAATGCGTACACAGCATAAACGATAAAATAAATCTGACAAATTGAATTTTATTATTTTGGTATATTTGTGCTATAGATAATTATGTTTGTTCACACAATAAACGATTTTAAATAATTTCATTATGAATATTGATCAATAAAGTATATACATTTGTTAATTATTACTGCAGTTATCGTTAGAGCGCCATTAAAACAATCATCATCTTCTCAAAATGTACGTTAAAATATATTACCACTGCGTTTTCAATATTTCCATATACCTAAAATATCAAATCATTTGATTGAAATCGGTTAGGTAAAAACAAATTTAACTTGTGATTACCGCAATCAATGTTAGTGAGTATCAGAAGGCACAATTATTTTATTTGTTGCCTCCTACTGAAAATTATAATTTTTTTATTCCATATGTTACTCATGAAGTGACTGTACGACAATCTTACGTTCAATGGTTGGAAGCGAACTCTGTGCAAAAAATATAAATAAACAACAAAAGTTATGGTGACATTTTCGTGTCATCCACCGAATAATGGGTGAATAAGATATACTTATACAATATTCCAGTTTTTGTAAAGGTAAACACTCAAATAATAACTTAAGGATTGTTGAAAGTTTAGCAGTAACACGTAAATTAAATGCAGTACCCTTGTGAAGGTGAACATTTATAAATCCAATACAAATTTTCGAAAATATTTCGTAAGATTTAAAAAACTATTTGATAAAGGTTATTGTGCTATAAAATATTTTAAGGTCTTGCTTCCATCTTTTTTTTTTTCTTGGAAATAACACCAGATTTTTACGGCTTTATTTCCAAAAATTATTTACGGTATATTTACTAATACCTTTTTCTTTTACATTAACACCGGAGTTTTTTCATACTTTAATTCTAATTTTTTACGGTCTTATTTCCGACTGTTTTTCTGATTTTATTTACCAATTAATTTTTTGGATATATTTTGTATTTCTGTACAATTGCAAGTAAAAAGCATTTAAGTTAAAGATTCACTGCGTTATAATGGAAATAATAATATGGAAGTATGTAGATTCACTCATTTCAAAGATATTTGTTATACATACGATGTTATTTTCAATTTAAATAGCTTATAAAACCACAATTTCATATGAGAAAAATCGTGCAGTGTTATTATTAAAAATCTGGTCCATAGAATGATAATTTTTCCATACCCATAAACTTAACAAGAATGAGAACTAATGTAAAATAATGATGTTAGCACAATGGGTAGTGTATATTCTAAACAATTTTGAAATACCGATACGAATTTAATTACTTTTTCTGTATTTATTTTAATTAACATTTAAGATTTAAAAAACTATTTGATAAAGGTTATTGTGCTATAAAATATGTTAAGGTCTTGCTTCCATCTTTTTTTTTTTCTTGGAAATAACACCAGATTTTTACGGCTTTATTTCCAAAAATTATTTACGGTATATTTACTAATACCTTTTTCTTTTACATTAACACCGGAGTTTTTTCATACTTTAATTCTAATTTTTTACGGTCTTATTTCCGACTGTTTTTCTGATTTTATTTACCAATTAATTTTTTGGATATATTTTGTATTTCTGTACAATTGCAAGTAAAAAGCATTTAAGTTAAAGATTCACTGCGTTATAATGGAAATAATAATATGGAAGTATGTAGATTCACTCATTTCAAAGATATTTGTTATACATACGATGTTATTTTCAATTTAAATAGCTTATAAAACCACAATTTCATATGAGAAAAATCGTGCAGTGTTATTATTAAAAATCTGGTCCATAGAATGATAATTTTTCCATACCCATAAACTTAACAAGAATGAGAACTAATGTAAAATAATGATGTTAGCACAATGGGTAGTGTATATTCTAAACAATTTTGAAATACCGATACGAATTTAATTACTTTTTCTGTATTTATTTTAATTAACATTTAAGATTTAAAAAACTATTTGATAAAGGTTATTGTGCTATAAAATATGTTAAGGTCTTGCTTCCATCTTTTTTTTTTTCTTGGAAATAACACCAGATTTTTACGGCTTTATTTCCAAAAATTATTTACGGTATATTTACTAATACCTTTTTCTTTTACATTAACACCGGAGTTTTTTCATACTTTAATTCTAATTTTTTACGGTCTTATTTCCGACTGTTTTTCTGATTTTATTTACCAATTAATTTTTTGGATATATTTTGTATTTCTGTACAATTGCAAGTAAAAAGCATTTAAGTTAAAGATTCACTGCGTTATAATGGAAATAATAATATGGAAGTATGTAGATTCACTCATTTCAAAGATATTTGTTATACATACGATGTTATTTTCAATTTAAATAGCTTATAAAACCACAATTTCATATGAGAAAAATCGTGCAGTGTTATTATTAAAAATCTGGTCCATAGAATGATAATTTTTCCATACCCATAAACTTAACAAGAATGAGAACTAATGTAAAATAATGATGTTAGCACAATGGGTAGTGTATATTCTAAACAATTTTGAAATACCGATACGAATTTAATTACTTTTTCTGTATTTATTTTAATTAACATTTAAGATTTAAAAAACTATTTGATAAAGGTTATTGTGCTATAAAATATGTTAAGGTCTTGCTTCCATCTTTTTTTTTTTCTTGGAAATAACACCAGATTTTTACGGCTTTATTTCCAAAAATTATTTACGGTATATTTACTAATACCTTTTTCTTTTACATTAACACCGGAGTTTTTTCATACTTTAATTCTAATTTTTTACGGTCTTATTTCCGACTGTTTTTCTGATTTTATTTACCAATTAATTTTTTGGATATATTTTGTATTTCTGTACAATTGCAAGTAAAAAGCATTTAAGTTAAAGATTCACTGCGTTATAATGGAAATAATAATATGGAAGTATGTAGATTCACTCATTTCAAAGATATTTGTTATACATACGATGTTATTTTCAATTTAAATAGCTTATAAAACCACAATTTCATATGAGAAAAATCGTGCAGTGTTATTATTAAAAATCTGGTCCATAGAATGATAATTTTTCCATACCCATAAACTTAACAAGAATGAGAACTAATGTAAAATAATGATGTTAGCACAATGGGTAGTGTATATTCTAAACAATTTTGAAATACCGATACGAATTTAATTACTTTTTCTGTATTTATTTTAATTAACATTTAAGATTTAAAAAACTATTTGATAAAGGTTATTGTGCTATAAAATATGTTAAGGTCTTGCTTCCATCTTTTTTTTTTTCTTGGAAATAACACCAGATTTTTACGGCTTTATTTCCAAAAATTATTTACGGTATATTTACTAATACCTTTTTCTTTTACATTAACACCGGAGTTTTTTCATACTTTAATTCTAATTTTTTACGGTCTTATTTCCGACTGTTTTTCTGATTTTATTTACCAATTAATTTTTTGGATATATTTTGTATTTCTGTACAATTGCAAGTAAAAAGCATTTAAGTTAAAGATTCACTGCGTTATAATGGAAATAATAATATGGAAGTATGTAGATTCACTCATTTCAAAGATATTTGTTATACATACGATGTTATTTTCAATTTAAATAGCTTATAAAACCACAATTTCATATGAGAAAAATCGTGCAGTGTTATTATTAAAAATCTGGTCCATAGAATGATAATTTTTCCATACCCATAAACTTAACAAGAATGAGAACTAATGTAAAATAATGATGTTAGCACAATGGGTAGTGTATATTCTAAACAATTTTGAAATACCGATACGAATTTAATTACTTTTTCTGTATTTATTTTAATTAACATTTAAGATTTAAAAAACTATTTGATAAAGGTTATTGTGCTATAAAATATGTTAAGGTCTTGCTTCCATCTTTTTTTTTTTCTTGGAAATAACACCAGATTTTTACGGCTTTATTTCCAAAAATTATTTACGGTATATTTACTAATACCTTTTTCTTTTACATTAACACCGGAGTTTTTTCATACTTTAATTCTAATTTTTTACGGTCTTATTTCCGACTGTTTTTCTGATTTTATTTACCAATTAATTTTTTGGATATATTTTGTATTTCTGTACAATTGCAAGTAAAAAGCATTTAAGTTAAAGATTCACTGCGTTATAATGGAAATAATAATATGGAAGTATGTAGATTCACTCATTTCAAAGATATTTGTTATACATACGATGTTATTTTCAATTTAAATAGCTTATAAAACCACAATTTCATATGAGAAAAATCGTGCAGTGTTATTATTAAAAATCTGGTCCATAGAATGATAATTTTTCCATA
The DNA here is from genome assembly GCA_910594885.2 of Bibio marci. NCBI lineage: Eukaryota > Metazoa > Arthropoda > Insecta > Diptera > Bibionidae > Bibio > Bibio marci. The sequence continues at coordinate 37,679,890 of OU343114.1, forward strand.
CCCATAAACTTAACAAGAATGAGAACTAATGTAAAATAATGATGTTAGCACAATGGGTAGTGTATATTCTAAACAATTTTGAAATACCGATACGAATTTAATTACTTTTTCTGTATTTATTTTAATTAACATTTAAGATTTAAAAAACTATTTGATAAAGGTTATTGTGCTATAAAATATGTTAAGGTCTTGCTTCCATCTTTTTTTTTTTCTTGGAAATAACACCAGATTTTTACGGCTTTATTTCCAAAAATTATTTACGGTATATTTACTAATACCTTTTTCTTTTACATTAACACCGGAGTTTTTTCATACTTTAATTCTAATTTTTTACGGTCTTATTTCCGACTGTTTTTCTGATTTTATTTACCAATTAATTTTTTGGATATATTTTGTATTTCTGTACAATTGCAAGTAAAAAGCATTTAAGTTAAAGATTCACTGCGTTATAATGGAAATAATAATATGGAAGTATGTAGATTCACTCATTTCAAAGATATTTGTTATACATACGATGTTATTTTCAATTTAAATAGCTTATAAAACCACAATTTCATATGAGAAAAATCGTGCAGTGTTATTATTAAAAATCTGGTCCATAGAATGATAATTTTTCCATACCCATAAACTTAACAAGAATGAGAACTAATGTAAAATAATGATGTTAGCACAATGGGTAGTGTATATTCTAAACAATTTTGAAATACCGATACGAATTTAATTACTTTTTCTGTATTTATTTTAATTAACATTTAAGATTTAAAAAACTATTTGATAAAGGTTATTGTGCTATAAAATATGTTAAGGTCTTGCTTCCATCTTTTTTTTTTTCTTGGAAATAACACCAGATTTTTACGGCTTTATTTCCAAAAATTATTTACGGTATATTTACTAATACCTTTTTCTTTTACATTAACACCGGAGTTTTTTCATACTTTAATTCTAATTTTTTACGGTCTTATTTCCGACTGTTTTTCTGATTTTATTTACCAATTAATTTTTTGGATATATTTTGTATTTCTGTACAATTGCAAGTAAAAAGCATTTAAGTTAAAGATTCACTGCGTTATAATGGAAATAATAATATGGAAGTATGTAGATTCACTCATTTCAAAGATATTTGTTATACATACGATGTTATTTTCAATTTAAATAGCTTATAAAACCACAATTTCATATGAGAAAAATCGTGCAGTGTTATTATTAAAAATCTGGTCCATAGAATGATAATTTTTCCATACCCATAAACTTAACAAGAATGAGAACTAATGTAAAATAATGATGTTAGCACAATGGGTAGTGTATATTCTAAACAATTTTGAAATACCGATACGAATTTAATTACTTTTTCTGTATTTATTTTAATTAACATTTAAGATTTAAAAAACTATTTGATAAAGGTTATTGTGCTATAAAATATGTTAAGGTCTTGCTTCCATCTTTTTTTTTTTCTTGGAAATAACACCAGATTTTTACGGCTTTATTTCCAAAAATTATTTACGGTATATTTACTAATACCTTTTTCTTTTACATTAACACCGGAGTTTTTTCATACTTTAATTCTAATTTTTTACGGTCTTATTTCCGACTGTTTTTCTGATTTTATTTACCAATTAATTTTTTGGATATATTTTGTATTTCTGTACAATTGCAAGTAAAAAGCATTTAAGTTAAAGATTCACTGCGTTATAATGGAAATAATAATATGGAAGTATGTAGATTCACTCATTTCAAAGATATTTGTTATACATACGATGTTATTTTCAATTTAAATAGCTTATAAAACCACAATTTCATATGAGAAAAATCGTGCAGTGTTATTATTAAAAATCTGGTCCATAGAATGATAATTTTTCCATACCCATAAACTTAACAAGAATGAGAACTAATGTAAAATAATGATGTTAGCACAATGGGTAGTGTATATTCTAAACAATTTTGAAATACCGATACGAATTTAATTACTTTTTCTGTATTTATTTTAATTAACATTTAAGATTTAAAAAACTATTTGATAAAGGTTATTGTGCTATAAAATATGTTAAGGTCTTGCTTCCATCTTTTTTTTTTTCTTGGAAATAACACCAGATTTTTACGGCTTTATTTCCAAAAATTATTTACGGTATATTTACTAATACCTTTTTCTTTTACATTAACACCGGAGTTTTTTCATACTTTAATTCTAATTTTTTACGGTCTTATTTCCGACTGTTTTTCTGATTTTATTTACCAATTAATTTTTTGGATATATTTTGTATTTCTGTACAATTGCAAGTAAAAAGCATTTAAGTTAAAGATTCACTGCGTTATAATGGAAATAATAATATGGAAGTATGTAGATTCACTCATTTCAAAGATATTTGTTATACATACGATGTTATTTTCAATTTAAATAGCTTATAAAACCACAATTTCATATGAGAAAAATCGTGCAGTGTTATTATTAAAAATCTGGTCCATAGAATGATAATTTTTCCATACCCATAAACTTAACAAGAATGAGAACTAATGTAAAATAATGATGTTAGCACAATGGGTAGTGTATATTCTAAACAATTTTGAAATACCGATACGAATTTAATTACTTTTTCTGTATTTATTTTAATTAACATTTAAGATTTAAAAAACTATTTGATAAAGGTTATTGTGCTATAAAATATGTTAAGGTCTTGCTTCCATCTTTTTTTTTTTCTTGGAAATAACACCAGATTTTTACGGCTTTATTTCCAAAAATTATTTACGGTATATTTACTAATACCTTTTTCTTTTACATTAACACCGGAGTTTTTTCATACTTTAATTCTAATTTTTTACGGTCTTATTTCCGACTGTTTTTCTGATTTTATTTACCAATTAATTTTTTGGATATATTTTGTATTTCTGTACAATTGCAAGTAAAAAGCATTTAAGTTAAAGATTCACTGCGTTATAATGGAAATAATAATATGGAAGTATGTAGATTCACTCATTTCAAAGATATTTGTTATACATACGATGTTATTTTCAATTTAAAGCTTATAAAACCACAATTTCATATGAGAAAAATCGTGCAGTGTTATTATTAAAAATCTGGTCCATAGAATGATAATTTTTCCATACCCATAAACTTAACAAGAATGAGAACTAATGTAAAATAATGATGTTAGCACAATGGGTAGTGTATATTCTAAACAATTTTGAAATACCGATACGAATTTAATTACTTTTTCTGTATTTATTTTAATTAACATTTAAGATTTAAAAAACTATTTGATAAAGGTTATTGTGCTATAAAATATGTTAAGGTCTTGCTTCCATCTTTTTTTTTTTCTTGGAAATAACACCAGATTTTTACGGCTTTATTTCCAAAAATTATTTACGGTATATTTACTAATACCTTTTTCTTTTACATTAACACCGGAGTTTTTTCATACTTTAATTCTAATTTTTTACGGTCTTATTTCCGACTGTTTTTCTGATTTTATTTACCAATTAATTTTTTGGATATATTTTGTATTTCTGTACAATTGCAAGTAAAAAGCATTTAAGTTAAAGATTCACTGCGTTATAATGGAAATAATAATATGGAAGTATGTAGATTCACTCATTTCAAAGATATTTGTTATACATACGATGTTATTTTCAATTTAAATAGCTTATAAAACCACAATTTCATATGAGAAAAATCGTGCAGTGTTATTATTAAAAATCTGGTCCATAGAATGATAATTTTTCCATACCCATAAACTTAACAAGAATGAGAACTAATGTAAAATAATGATGTTAGCACAATGGGTAGTGTATATTCTAAACAATTTTGAAATACCGATACGAATTTAATTACTTTTTCTGTATTTATTTTAATTAACATTTAAGATTTAAAAAACTATTTGATAAAGGTTATTGTGCTATAAAATATGTTAAGGTCTTGCTTCCATCTTTTTTTTTTTCTTGGAAATAACACCAGATTTTTACGGCTTTATTTCCAAAAATTATTTACGGTATATTTACTAATACCTTTTTCTTTTACATTAACACCGGAGTTTTTTCATACTTTAATTCTAATTTTTTACGGTCTTATTTCCGACTGTTTTTCTGATTTTATTTACCAATTAATTTTTTGGATATATTTTGTATTTCTGTACAATTGCAAGTAAAAAGCATTTAAGTTAAAGATTCACTGCGTTATAATGGAAATAATAATATGGAAGTATGTAGATTCACTCATTTCAAAGATATTTGTTATACATACGATGTTATTTTCAATTTAAATAGCTTATAAAACCACAATTTCATATGAGAAAAATCGTGCAGTGTTATTATTAAAAATCTGGTCCATAGAATGATAATTTTTCCATACCCATAAACTTAACAAGAATGAGAACTAATGTAAAATAATGATGTTAGCACAATGGGTAGTGTATATTCTAAACAATTTTGAAATACCGATACGAATTTAATTACTTTTTCTGTATTTATTTTAATTAACATTTAAGATTTAAAAAACTATTTGATAAAGGTTATTGTGCTATAAAATATGTTAAGGTCTTGCTTCCATCTTTTTTTTTTTCTTGGAAATAACACCAGATTTTTACGGCTTTATTTCCAAAAATTATTTACGGTATATTTACTAATACCTTTTTCTTTTACATTAACACCGGAGTTTTTTCATACTTTAATTCTAATTTTTTACGGTCTTATTTCCGACTGTTTTTCTGATTTTATTTACCAATTAATTTTTTGGATATATTTTGTATTTCTGTACAATTGCAAGTAAAAAGCATTTAAGTTAAAGATTCACTGCGTTATAATGGAAATAATAATATGGAAGTATGTAGATTCACTCATTTCAAAGATATTTGTTATACATACGATGTTATTTTCAATTTAAATAGCTTATAAAACCACAATTTCATATGAGAAAAATCGTGCAGTGTTATTATTAAAAATCTGGTCCATAGAATGATAATTTTTCCATACCCATAAACTTAACAAGAATGAGAACTAATGTAAAATAATGATGTTAGCACAATGGGTAGTGTATATTCTAAACAATTTTGAAATACCGATACGAATTTAATTACTTTTTCTGTATTTATTTTAATTAACATTTAAGATTTAAAAAACTATTTGATAAAGGTTATTGTGCTATAAAATATGTTAAGGTCTTGCTTCCATCTTTTTTTTTTTCTTGGAAATAACACCAGATTTTTACGGCTTTATTTCCAAAAATTATTTACGGTATATTTACTAATACCTTTTTCTTTTACATTAACACCGGAGTTTTTTCATACTTTAATTCTAATTTTTTACGGTCTTATTTCCGACTGTTTTTCTGATTTTATTTACCAATTAATTTTTTGGATATATTTTGTATTTCTGTACAATTGCAAGTAAAAAGCATTTAAGTTAAAGATTCACTGCGTTATAATGGAAATAATAATATGGAAGTATGTAGATTCACTCATTTCAAAGATATTTGTTATACATACGATGTTATTTTCAATTTAAATAGCTTATAAAACCACAATTTCATATGAGAAAAATCGTGCAGTGTTATTATTAAAAATCTGGTCCATAGAATGATAATTTTTCCATACCCATAAACTTAACAAGAATGAGAACTAATGTAAAATAATGATGTTAGCACAATGGGTAGTGTATATTCTAAACAATTTTGAAATACCGATACGAATTTAATTACTTTTTCTGTATTTATTTTAATTAACATTTAAGATTTAAAAAACTATTTGATAAAGGTTATTGTGCTATAAAATATGTTAAGGTCTTGCTTCCATCTTTTTTTTTTTCTTGGAAATAACACCAGATTTTTACGGCTTTATTTCCAAAAATTATTTACGGTATATTTACTAATACCTTTTTCTTTTACATTAACACCGGAGTTTTTTCATACTTTAATTCTAATTTTTTACGGTCTTATTTCCGACTGTTTTTCTGATTTTATTTACCAATTAATTTTTTGGATATATTTTGTATTTCTGTACAATTGCAAGTAAAAAGCATTTAAGTTAAAGATTCACTGCGTTATAATGGAAATAATAATATGGAAGTATGTAGATTCACTCATTTCAAAGATATTTGTTATACATACGATGTTATTTTCAATTTAAATAGCTTATAAAACCACAATTTCATATGAGAAAAATCGTGCAGTGTTATTATTAAAAATCTGGTCCATAGAATGATAATTTTTCCATACCCATAAACTTAACAAGAATGAGAACTAATGTAAAATAATGATGTTAGCACAATGGGTAGTGTATATTCTAAACAATTTTGAAATACCGATACGAATTTAATTACTTTTTCTGTATTTATTTTAATTAACATTTAAGATTTAAAAAACTATTTGATAATGGTTATTGTGCTATAAAATATATTAAGGTCTTGCTTCCATCTTTTTTTTTTTCTTGGAAATAACACCAGATTTTTACGGCTTTATTTCCAAAAATTATTTACGGTATATTTACTAATACCTTTTTCTTTTACATTAACACCGGAGTTTTTTCATACTTTAATTCTAATTTTTTACGGTCTTATTTCCGACTGTTTTTCTGATTTTATTTACCAATTAATTTTTTGGATATATTTTGTATTTCTGTACAATTGCAAGTAAAAAGCATTTAAGTTAAAGATTCACTGCGTTATAATGGAAATAATAATATGGAAGTTTATAGATTCACTCATTTCAAAGATATTTGTTATACATACGATGTTATTTTCAATTTAAATAGCTTATAAAACCTCAATTTCATATGAGAAAAATCGTGCAGTGTTATTATTAAAAATCTGGTCCATAGAATGATAATTTTTCCATACCCATAAACTTAACAAGAATGAGAACTAATGTAAAATAATGATGTTAGCACAATGGGTAGCGTTATTAATAAAATTATTAATAAAATTATAATATTAAAATGTTATATTGTGTGGAGCTTTTATGGTATCTAACAACAGACAACATACTACTCCGCATCGAAGTATATAACAATTTACCAATTGTACTGTAATCATTATTTAAATATTTGTATTTATCTAAACAATTTTGAAATACCGATACGAATTTAATTACTTTTTCTGTATTTATTTTAATTAACATTTTTCAGGTGGTGAGTGGAATAAAATAAAGGATATATTTTTTAAATTATTGTGTTAGACGCTACTCAAAGATTAACAATAATAAGAATTAGAAAAATAGAAACATATTAATAATTACTTTTGAATCATCGCTAAAATTATTTAAATATTTCAATTAAAATGGATAACCCTAAACTTTCATAAATATCTTGGATTTACGTCTAAAAATCTGATATAACTCTAATCAAATAATTCAAAATAATATTTATATCTTTGGGTAAATAGAAGTTTCAGTTATACCACATATTTCATGTATTTTTTCCATCTAGATATTTATCTTTTTTTTTTGTATTGTATATTTATCTGTATCAATAGATGATTTTAACTTAAAGTATCTATATCTGTATTTAGATAGAAAAAAAAATGTATCTTTAATAAAATTGAAAATGTTTGAATTTAAATAAATATAAATAAAAAAAGATTAAGTTCTAAACCTAGAAGATATGCTTGTATAAATGTACATTAATTGTTTATGTTATGAAATGAAATAATGTTATAAATCACATATTTGTCACAGATTATTATCAGTTCATATATAAATGAATATATATAATATATAAATTAATTACCATTAATTTTAAATTTATTATAATATTATTTTAATTTTATTCAATTTGAAATTAATTAAATTATATATAATAACAAGAGACATATATTATTTAAAACGTATATTTGTGTGTGTGTGTGTGTGTTTGTTGTATATTCACATAATTATCAAATATTATAATTAAATAAAATTAATATTATAATAAAATTCATCTCTTTTCTTTACTATTTTTCAATATCCATATAGCTAAAATGGATAAATGGGTCCCAGCATGATATTCATCATCATAATAATAATAATAATAATAATAATAATAATAATAATTGTTATTAATGTGACCAAAATATAATGTATATATATTTATGATGAATTCATGCAGTGTTTTAATTTGAATAAAATATTTTTTAATTATTTTATATTACTTATTAATTAACAATTCAAATTCTATATCTGTACCAGCCTGCACGCTGCATATACGAGACGAGAGAGAGTATCGAATAAATAATTATAAAAATAATAATGAACTACCACAAAATTTATAATTTATATTTACTTTTAATAATATATTTATTTGTACACATAAATAAAAAATCTCCACAGGATGAAGATGATAATTAATTTAATTATATTTAAATGTATATGTAGTTGTTGGTATCGAATTTTTATATGTTTTTATATAATTCTTTAAAATTGTTGAATAAGTGGGCCAACTCTTCTAAACTGCATGATATTCATATGTATCCTCAGCTGTTTGTTTGACTCTACACGTCAATATGATGATTTATAAAATAAACAATTTAATTATTTTGTTCTTTTCTTAGATATACTCGTATATGGTTCCACTTTTATTAAATTCTAAAACATTTTCATTTACAAATTGATTGGTTTTTTTTTTTTTTTGTATTCTTTCTTATTATTTATCTTTAGTAGATTTCAAATTGTTGTTAATCTTATCTTTATACATCATGTTACATATACATATATGCGTGTAATATATGTTAATAGCGGTTGTGTTATAGTGTATTTGTTACAAGTCTAATGAATGGCAAGAATAAAAAATACTTTACATAATTTTATCTTATAAATATCATTTCCGTTTCATTATTTTGAATTTTTATTATAATTTATACGTACGTAGTATGTATGTAATGTCGTCAACACCATATTTATCTTGATCAATACTTTGACTTATTTTTTATTATTTTTTTTTATTACCTACGCACGCATACACACGCATTTTATTTATTTTTTATATCGCTGCAAATCTTTATATATTTATGTTATTTGTTAAAAATTGTGTGGTTTTGCATATAATATGTGTATACAAAAGATGTGTAGTCTAGATATTAAGTGAATTATTGATAAAAATCGTGAGAATTAAAATCAGATAAATCTATCAAATTCAAAATAATTTCAGAATTTGTTTATTTAATTGTACATATTTGTACAATACAATACCAAATGCGTATATAGTGAACGTATTGTGTGTATTCTTGTATTCTGAGGATATATAAATAAGGATAGATGTTTTTTTTTTTTTTTTTTTTTTACTTTTTAAAAACATTATAGAAATTGAAATAATTAACCAAACAGTTGTGAAAAGTTGATCTAATTACAGCAATATAATGTATATTATACAATAAACTTATGTAATAGATTAAAATCGGAAATTTAAATAAGAAGAATAAAAAATAACAAATTAAATTAATAAATACAAATATCTCTTTGATTTAATTAAAAATCAACAAATAATTATATTATTATATTGCATATAGCATTAAAAATATAAAATACAAATAAAATATCGTATAATTTCAATTTATATTTCCATTAATGAAATAAATAAATAAAAAAATAAAATATCATCAATTGTACATTTGGTAATCAAAAATTAAGCACATGTCGGTGGATGTTGTTTAAGACGTATTCAACATAAATGTATCGTATTTGTTATATACACGATACGATACAAACGTTATACAAACGATACACACATAAGAGAAAATAATTCCTTTTAAATAATAATTTATGATACAATTTTATGTAAATGATAATTGATAACATTTATTTTTAATTTCAATCAAAAATATAATAATAATTGGACCTCCCATAAATTAAAGAGGTCTTTTAAAATTGATTGGTTTAATAAATTATTTGTTGTGCACATTTTTCTCGTATATATATTATATTTATGTGTGAATATTTTCTATACAGTTTTATTGAGGTTATTGCATTGCATTGTCTGATATATTTTGTCAAATTCATTACAATATTCATAATATTCATAATTAATTACATTTGATTTCATATATTTATTGTATAAGGATGTAGAAGAATTTAATACTGTATTATGTGAAGCAGGGCTATTACCCTATAACAAAAAACATCCAATGGCAAAATAGGTATATAGTGTTCAATCTAAAATAGATCATAAAATAACCGAGTTTAATTCGCGAAATTTTTCGGAATTTATTTTAGCAGAAATATTTTTCAGTTAGTTTATGGAAAAAAACCGTTTGGATGTCGTTGAAAATATGGTGTTTAATGACACCCAAAGATTACAATGTCTCTACAAACCATTATGGACTAATTATTATCGATTTGAGTTGGTGCGGTTGTTTTAAAAATTATGAAAATAAATTAAAAAGAGTCAGTATTATATTTAGATAAGCGACATATACAAAGTCTTGGATAATTGGTGCAATCAATTATGAATACAATATCGCGCGGATATATGTTAAACATATTACCCTGACAATCCAAAGATTTCAATTGACCTAAATAAAATACTATTAAATATGTGGAAAATCTATGGACATTCTTTGGACAAATTCCAATATATCTGTTCCATCGAAAATATGTGGATTTTTCCACGAAAATTTTTGCTCATTTTTCAAATTACGAACAAATTATTACTAGGGATTGGAATAATTAAAGAATCGCACATTTATTTGTTAATTATCTTGTATTTTTAGGCTTAAGCAAATATAAAATGATATTTTCTATAAGGACTTGGCGAAGTATATAGATGTGATCTGATTGGAACCAAATTTTATTATAATAGATTGGTTGACTATACCATTTTATGTTTATATTTTGTATTTTTTAAACCGATATGTTTTTAATGATAATTAATATATATTTGTAAAAGTAGATGACAGTACTTCGTCGTCAATTCTCACGACTAGCAAATGTCCTTAATATTTCTTTCCCAATTCAATAACTGTTTAGTAGATTTTTTTTGTGTTCAATACTCTATTAAATTTTAAAATTCGTGTCCATTTTTCATCGTAGTTTGCCTTACTATTTCAAACACAACAATTCACACAATCCTTGCCTAATTTTCTATAAAAATACCAAATATTTTACAATTGTATTAAAATTTTATAGATTATATATTATTCAATAAAAGTTTTTACATCATTTTTATTATAAATTATATCTTTTATTGTATTTTATTTTTCTCTATACATATACATTAAACCTAGATTTTAACCCTGGTCTTTCATTTGAACAATATATTGATTTATTGATTATTAAAAAAAAACATTATTTAATTGTAACTAAACAAGGATATTTTACTAATTTGATTCTCAACATTCTTAATTTATAAAGAATTTTATCTATTATAAATATATATTGTACAATATATAAAAAAATACACAATATAAATGTTTTTATTTATTTTTAAAATGGTATCCTTAAAAAATATTTACAAAAATATAAAAGAAACAGGTAGTTTTAATTTTGTCCTTTATTTTGTTTTTTTTTTGTCCCGGTCATTAAATTGTATTGTAATTTATTAGTAATATTCAACAAATCTGATGTATGATAATATATAAAATATAAATATATGAATAGAAATTATATAATTATAATGTTCACTTCAACTTATTGTATATATGGTATAATTGGTATACTTTAAATAACGAATATATACTAAAATAAACATATATCTTCATTATAATATAAAATACAAAATGCACAAAGTGTAAGAGGATGAGACCTACCACTACGGTACCGGGATATACACAATTATATATTATTTAAATAGTTATATTTTGTTAAGGAATAGTTGTCATCAGCTCAATGTTATTGTTAAGTTATTAATAGGGTTTTCTTATACACACATTTACTTTTATACTATGACCATATTTGCTATATACATCTCGTAAACATGTTATGATATTCTTTTTGGATATATTTAATATGTTATATTGTATTTAAAAATATACAAATGCTTCCTTAAAGTCTAATATATAATGCATTAAGTTGTTGTTATTTATATATTTAGTATATTTATTGATATATACAAATTGATAAATACTATAAAACAGAAGTTATATATGGCCAATTATAATTTTTTCTTCTAAATATATTTTATCATATGACTAATGAGAGTTATTCTATTCATCATTTGAATGGTCTTTCAATAAATAAACAGAAAAATCATCTGCTTTACTAGGAATTGTTTGAAAAACATATAATATAATTGAATTTTAATTTGAATAATAAATGACGGATATTGTATAAATACACGACTTATTATTTCGATAAAAATTGGTCAGCGATAGAGAAAGCCTTTGTTTAAAACTGTATATAACATTCTGGATTTTTATATTATTTCAATTATTTTAATTAAAATAAAAAATTAAAAAGGTGATAAAAATTTTAATTTAAAAAATTATTAAAATATTATAATGAAAAATATCTTTTTACAAATTTTATACGCACAGTTCTCTAAATTCTTAATTACGTGCGCAACAATTTTATTTATAAACGAGTATATATAAATACCTACCTAGTGCTGCCTACCTACCTACCTACCTACCAAAACTCCTTCTTCCAAGTGTATCATATATATTTGCACATGAATTATTACACGTTAAACATTTATATGTACAAACAAAACGAACAACAATATAATTTAAATTATTAATTATTTAATCATTTATTTTATCTTTTAAAGATATAAATCATTTATATATATGAAACTGTATAGTATTTATATATGTTTATTTATACGAGTAACGTGAAAAGATAAAAACATATAATTTTTTATAAATTGTAATATTATTTGTACTTGTATTATATGTGTAATACAACAATACTCTCACGCGCGTATAAGATATTCCTCCTGCTGATGTGTTATTCTTTTGCTTATTATAAAATGACCATTGGTACTCTAATAAATATATATGGTATATTCGTTCGTATGCATAATATAGCAAAGCGGTAATACTTATTTATTTTTTTAACAAACAAAAACAACTTATATATATATATCATTTAATTATAACTGCATAGTGCTGCAATTACATTAAAAAACAAATAAAATAAAAAAAAAAAAAATACTGATTAAACGTGCAGAAAAGTTAACGATATAAGGAATGGATATATACAATAAGAAACTCACAAATGATGAGACAAGAAAAAAAACTAAGGTTAAATAATTTGCTCCTTTTTTTTCGTTTATTGAACAATATTATATAACAACACCGAACCATTTGCAATAAATAAATAAATAAAATACAAAAAATAGGAATCAATTATATATTCACAAAAAACCACAGGTATCTCTCCTCACGCAGTAAATCTTTTAATGAGAAAAGCAATAACTTTAATTAGTATTTGTTAACACTTATTTTTAATAATCATCGCATATATGGAACAATAACAAAGCGATAAATACTCGTATACGGGAAAAAAAAAAAAAGAAAAATTAATTTTATTAATTGGACCTTATATAGGAATATGGCACGCATGCAATCTGCGATATACTATAAATTTATTTATGCTAAATTACAGTTAAGATGAATTATGATTATATCCATTATCCATCCGCATATGAAATATTTTTAAATGCTATATATAAATTAATTAATTTCCACATACATATACATATATACGATACACCTAACACATTATTAATTAATTAAGGAAATTCCAACTCAATATGTTAATCCGTGTTTTTTAATTTTTATTGAGCTATAAGCCGCAATAAAGTTTATATTAAAAATATTTTATGAATATTATTATATAATAAATTTTGCTGTAAAAATTAATTATAAAACATATTCAAATATTTTTTTTATGTAAAAATTAAATATAAATTCATAACAAATCATTTATTGGAATTTTATGTACACACAAACACACACGCACACATAGTTGGGTCCACTATATTCTCTCACTGACAATAGTCGTATCGCATACTAATGAAAAATTATTGTATTTGTTATTGATAATCCTGATTTAGTACCAATAAAATAAAACAGACATGTATATAACACAATTCCGTCAAATTAAATATATAAAAAAATATTTTAACTATGTGAATTTCCGCAGACAGCTTTGGAATGAAGCGAGATTTTGTTTACCGGTAAAGTGTACAACGATATCTTATCTAAATATAATCTTAAGAGATCCGGCATACGTACGATCAATCTTTACGATTAATATCTACAGAACATACGAGAAGAAATTCGATCAAAAACATTATCGGTAATAAGAAACAATGATTTAAAATTTTTAAAAGTACATCTATCCATCCATTAAGAAAAAAAGGACACGTTCACAATTATATATATATATATTTCCTTGTCACTGACACAGTTAAGGTTATATATTAACTATTTTTAATATTCATCGCCTATTTAGAAAAAATGGTAAATACCTGTACATATTATTAGTCTAATTATCTATATCTATATCAATCTATGGTTTCCTCTTTCCGTACATAAAAAAGCAACTAGCTGGAAAGTGGTTCGGATCAAATCCTGGAGATATCTACACAATACCATTTAATATATTGCAGACCTAAGTAAATCTTAATTCCGAAGTCATTTATAAATCTAAATGTCGTTGCAAAAAATGTGTGTCGAACTAAAAAAAGATTATAATTATCAACAGGATAGTGACTTTTAAATGGGCTTACCCATGGTTTACGTAATCAGATAAATGTGGATCGCTGGAAATGAAAGGTCATAGACAGCCTAACAAAATGATTGCTTCAGTTTCACCGGGTACACATATAGATAAGAAAAACATTATTAAATTATAAAACTAAATATTATTATATTATATATATAATTGCACAACACTTTAAAGTTTAAATTTTTTAATTCAGGCGAATTAATTTTTTATTTCCAACAATTTGAAACATAAGAATTGTATTTGCACTAATTTCATGTAAACTATATCAAACATCAAGAAATACCATTTTTGTGATACAATAATTTTATGGATTTAACATATCTCGTATTTCTTCCGTACTTATTTTTAAATGTTTGTAACTTAAATTTAAGAGATGGAAAATTAAAATCTAAATTATTTGTTAAAAATAAAACTAAAGTGTTTCGTGAAAATAATTATTAATTTATAAATAAATACATACTTTAAATAATCGCTATCCAATTTTTCATATTCATGAAAATAGAAATCTTCCGGTGATTGTTCGAATTCTTCTGGCAATGTATTTAATAATTTTTTTGAATCATTCCGAAATTCATTAATTTGTTGTTGAATATTTTCTTTAATTTTAAAAATATTCGATATTGAATTTAATAGTTTACGTTGTTTATTTTCCAAATTAATTTTTTCAATTTCGGCAACTAATTTTATAAATAAATAATCAGCATAACGTTTACGAATTTCTAAACGATTTAATTCATAGCAATGGTTGGCAAAATTTTGATTTAAAATTATGTACAAAGTAATTGTCAAAAACATTGTTAGGCAAACATAAATTGTTATAAAAATAAATACATTTTGATGTTCGTTGTGCAATTGTTTGACAGTTAATAGCCAATGGTCTAACGATTTTCCATAAACATGTAATTGGATGTGAAAATATGCTGTTGTAATAATTGTTAAAATTGAAAATGCAATTACATATTCATAATAATTTAAAAAAAAATTACGAAAATAATTTATTAAAAACATAATTCATGTGGATTTATAATGACAATTAATAAATGTTTGGTTTTTTATTTATTTTTTTTTTTATTTAATTGCTTCGATGAATTTTAAATATTTTTTAAATAATTTGATAGAATTAATAATTAATTAATAAATAAAATTTTTGTAAATACACTTTTTCATTTGAATCCTATTGTAAAGAAACATAAGGATGGAATTGTAGTTGCCTTATCAATTATTTTCATAAATAAAAATTATGTTTAACGAATTGTCAACATTCCTAATATAAGTATCTGGATAACCATGAGTCCGAATTGCCTTATCATAACGTTAAATTAATGGTTTCGGATGGAAAATTATACTTTGCACACATCTACACAGCTTCAAAACAAATCTACAGACAATATTTATAATGAATTTGTGAATGTGACTATGTTCAGTGAACTTTTCTTGTTAACCTCAGCTATCTAAGACTGTATTCAAAAATAATATTTATGTGCAGTACCGTTAAAATAATTAACAAGACACGTTGCAAGTTTAAAATGTGGAAACCTGAAACGTTTTATGAGACTGACTTTAAATATATATCAGATTATCAATTAAAAAAATAAATATCTGTAAAGTTTTAAAATATTCGTTATAAAAAAAGAATCTTTCGTTCAAATTCTCATGTTATACATTGAAATACTCGTACGTAACACATCGCAATTATATACTTATTTATTTATTTTTTACATTCGAAATAAATTAATGTGTGATTGTGATTAACAAGCATTCATATTTATTATCATTACAATTTGATCAATTAAACACCCTCACCATCATATGCATATATATATTAAATGATTGTTATACACGCAGCAAAACTTTATATGAACACATATATTATAAAATTATTATAAATGTTATTTAATTTATTATTTCAAGCGTTTATTTTATTTTATATTCCTTTGAAATTTTTACGCGTTCCCTATGGTGTTTTTTTTTAGCGTATATTCATATATAAATATTGCATTTTTATTATAAATTGTAATATATATTTTATATAGTACAAATTAATATAGTATATTTATTAACGATATAGTTATTAATTTGAAACGAGAACAATACTCAATAATTCACTTAGAACAACAAGGCAATCTACAAGTGTGTATATCATATTATCCTAATGTGCAGAGTATATATATATATAATATGAGTGTATATATAACTATTTAACAATTAACCGTAGGCAAACAAATGTGGTTATATTAAATATAAAATAAGATTCCCTAATAAAAACTATAGCAAAAGATGTGTGAGTCTTTAAATACATTTTAGAAATATATTGTATAATAAAAATCTTGTTATAATTATAAAATATTTATGGTAAAAAGTGGTGTATTTAAAATAAAGGTGTGTACAATGTTAAGCTATAATATTATAGGAGTATTTATATGTAACCGATATTATATATGATATTTTATTTAAGGGTAATTGTGTGGCCACTGTCACTGTCATGCAAAAAAAAAAACACTTTTCTTACTCTGGCTAGACAATCTTACATCAATTTGACTGTTTCTTCGTAATCGAATGATTAATTTATTGTCCGGTATGGCGATCGACAAGTAACTTATATACACCGCATTTCCTTCTGATTTATACAACAAATACACAAAAATTTCTTTTTCTGCATATGAAAATTCATTTTCCTTAGCAATATTTCAAAGTTTGCCAGGATTAATCCGTAATTTCAACATGTATAATTATCAAAAAATAAAGTCATTTGTACAGTTACGCACAATGGCCTATAGTTGCGTTTGAAGAAAAAATAGTTTGTATTAATTTTGTTTTGTTAAAAATGGATTTAATAAAAATAACTTTTTTCCATTGAACCATGGCCTAACCGGTGGCGAACTTTTCTGCATTTATTTCTTCTATATATTGAGTATTTGGAAATTTTATTTTGATACACCAATGTGTGGGTCTATTGTATAAAGCTTTGGTACCTAAGTATAATAACATATATCATTAAAATTATATTTTATTTATGGTTATATAAATTAATTCGTCTCATTCTCAAGGAGAGTTTCTCATACTGCCATAGTCTTTTGAATTTAACCATTGGTATATTCGGTTTAGTGATCGATTTTATAAGATACAGAAGAAACCTTCTATATGTCCATAGATTGTTACAGTATGATTTCATGAACATTCATGAATACCATCCTATTCTTCCATTATAATTAGAGCGCATAACCTTTGAAATACGTTTGTTTTGTTTAACATTCCCCGAAATGTATATAATTCTGTGATCCGACATTATTACATAATGATTCATATTTTTATATCAACAATTTTTGAGAAACTACATGTTGAAAAAACTCAGCAGAATTATTGATAATAGAAATATCAATCTAAATCATCATTTGGTTTCAGATGCAAACATTCAACTATTGGCCAAGTCCATCGCATAACTAATACAGTGTAGAAAGCCCTCGAAGATAAAACGATATGTTCCGTAATTTTCTTAGATGATAGCAAGCTTTTGATAAGGTATGGCAAGAAGGCCTCTTGTTTAAATTGCATAGAGATGTACTTTGAGATACTAAAATCATACTTAGCAGATGATTTTGAGAAAGGATATTCTGAAATGAAAGAAATATCGGTAGAATATACTTGGTCCAATATTAGATTAGTTATATACCAGAGATATCATAATTAATAATGACACATTGATGGCCACATTTGTGGATAATATTGCCATTCTTGTTGTGAACGATTGTGCGTAATTGTTAACAAAATAACTGACTAGACGAAAAGATGACGTATCAAACTTAATGAAACGAAGTAAATCCAACCAAATGTCATTTACAAGAAGATAGTTAACGTACCTATATTTATTAGCAATAAGCTCATCCCTTATTTAAATATGGCTAAATATCTGGGAATGAATTTGGATGTTAAGCTAAAATGGAAAGAGCATATAAAATGAAGAAAGAAGAATTAAATATTAAATACAAAAAGCTGTACTGACTGCTTGAACGTAAATCTGATTTGACAGTGGAGAATAAATTTCTGATATATGCAAGCATATTTTAATGCCGGTTTGTACGTATGGTACTCAGTTATGAGATTGTACAAAGAATGCACAAATAATTCAAACATTCCAAAACAAAGTTTTGCGCGGAATAGTGAATGCGTCGTGGTACATACGTAACGATAAGGCCTACATCGTGACCTAAAAATCAATGTAGTCACAGAAGAAGTTAAGAAATATGCTGTAAATCACTATGATCGTCTCCATATACATGAGAATTCCGAGATGGTTGAACACGAATTGAACACGCCAAGGTACTTATTTCATATAATATTTATTTGAACATGTGAACCTAAACACAAATTATGATAAAAATTCATTGGTCGATCTTTTAGATTTGTTATGAGTTAGACGGGTGTTTTTAGTGAGTGAAAGTCTCTCACTACCAGAATGTGTTCCTGGTGACTTTCAAAGAGGTTAGAATTAAAATAAGCATAATGTTCGGTATTAATTCATTTTGTAAGTAATTTTGTAGATTGTAAATTGTATAATATAACTTTTTCAATACACACGTCATTGATATAATATATTATATTTTAAATGTAACGAGTAACGACACCATAAATTTCATGGTATTTAAACTTTAATTACCTATATGTGAATTGCTGCAGTCTTTGTGCATAGCGCAGACACATCTCCTGTTTATAATGTTTATTGTATTGTATATATATATGTATTTTGTATTACATTAATGATATGCATATTAAATTTTATTTAATACAGAAATTACCTGTATTATAATTTTAAAAATTTATTATGGCACTTCTTTCAATAATAATGTAATAATAAAATTACAAGTTATTTTTATTATTATAATATTATTATTATACATTTATACATTTCTACTATTGAATATAAATATATGAATTGCAACATTTTTCGTATTACAATAATATACCTCGTATTTATTTATTTTATATATATAATTTTTCACATCGATGTGTGTGGATGGATATAATATATTTAAAAAAGGAAATAATGAACGTTATTTGTGTGTGTTGTTTATGTTAATCGATTTTATTATATTTAATTTACAATTTCAACAAAAAAATACAATTTTTCACGTGTATTTTTGCAGTTGTTGAAACTGAATATATACGTTATACGACAGTGTATATACGACAAAATGAAGAAGCAAATGCCATTTAAAATTGATATGTTTATGTTAATATATATGGAATATTATTTTTATTATCAATATAAAATTATGTGTGAATCAATAATATATATTTCGTGCTGACAAAATTAAAAACAATTTACTTAAAATATCAAAATTTATATTATTCGTAATTTTATTTTAAAAAGAATGTTTTGTGCTTCTTGTTAAAAAAACCAACAAACACATATATACTTTGTGCATATTTATTTATTTATACAATGCGATTATAATATAATATAAATATATATAAATTTAATTCATTACAAATCCAATTAGCAATTATTTTGTGATACAAAGTGTACAGATATAAGATAAATTATATATTTTTTATCAACTTTTACGTACCGATAGTGTATGAATGTGTATGTTTAGAGTTTTTTTTTTAAATTTTTTACATAAATTTTTATCACCATAATCATTACATTTCTTGAATATTATATTGTAATGTAATATATAAAGATGCGTATAATATAATGCCATACGGGAACATAGCCAATGTTTGATTTTCATCCTCGTATATACACCCTATAGCTCATAATAAATCGGAGTGTGTATATGTAAACCATAGAACACGTGAAATTCATCGAAATGAAACTTGAAATACCGAAAACAATAATTAATCGAATTTTAACTGGTGAATTCAAAGTATGTTTCGCATCAATTAAATGACAATCAAAAATTGCACCGAATTGAACTAATAATCAAATTTATTTTATATTAATCATTCACCACACACACTTAATTTAATTCGCTGCCACTAATTTCTATTGCCTAAATTTCATTTGTCTATGAAAGGAAACCGCGTTTTACATCAATTGAATGAAGCCAATCAAAAAGGCGACGACCACCGTTCTCAACAGCATTCCGCAGTTGATGTAGATTATTTTGAAAAAATTTAAATGATTTTTGTGAAAATTTAATATTTATTTTTGTATTTTTTTTCATCCCTTCCCGATTATTATGGGACAGAGGTTGAATATACAATATATGTATTTTGTGTGCTACCATTTAATACACACATTTTATCGTACCAGCAAATATTATATGATACATAATTATATTATTATATAAAATAAATTTTTATATGCATTTATAATAAAGGTAAAAAGTTGTGTGTAACGTTATACAATAATAAAATATTGTATCATATTATAATTTAACAAATAACTATATATTCTGCATATTATTAACAATATTAATTCAATTCGCATGGTGGTAATAAATATTATATTAAACATTAGGCAGAATATACACAACAAATTCAATTTATTCATTTTCTTGCCGTAATTTATTTAATTATTTAATACAATATAAAAAATTCGAAACGTCTCTCTCTCTTGAAAATAATTAAAAAAACAAATAATTTAAATATTAAGTTCAAGCATATATAAGCGCAAAATATTAGTACTATGCTTACTTACTTACTCCATGGCATTATAAGCCAGATGCGGTTTTAGACTTCTTCAACCTGGTACCTATCCGCAGTCAATGTCTTCTAATCCCAGAATTTTAATGATTTTTATATCACATTTTACTACATATAGCCATCTTGCCTTTGGTCTTCCGGCTCTCCTTCTACCTTCTGGATTACCATTCAACAGTTTTTTCGGCACACCATCCTTCTCCATGCAAGTAATACGTGCATTCAAGCCATCTCAATCTATTGATTTTGATTGTTTTGACAATATTTGGTTGACCGTACAACTTGTCTAATTCAAAATTGTTTCTTCGTCTACACAACCATTCTGTTCTGTGACGGGACCAAATATGTCACAGAGTACCTTTCGTTTAAAAATCCGAAGTAATTGTTCCTGGTTCTATGTCATGCATCAAGCCTCCGACTCATACGTTAATATTGGACGTATTAATGTTGCTTATAGCTTGCACTTTCAATTGGAATTGTTTTTTTTAGCCCGTAATAACATCTGTTTCCAGTTGCTACTCTGCGGCGAATTTCCTCTTCAATATCATTTTCTACATTTACCAACGATTCTATGTATTCAAAACTATTGAATAGTCAATATATCATTTTGATCTCCTGAATTCCTGATGTATTCGTTGCCACCATATATATTTTGTTTTGTCTGCATTCACTTTGAGACCTAAACCCGATGCCTCCTTGTGTAACAATTCGAATGCATTCTGGTGACAGTTATCATATTCCGACCCATTATGTCTATATCATCAGCATACTGTAACGAGGAGATGTGCGGACATTAGTTTGCATCATCCTCATATTTAAAAACAAAATAATAACGTAATTTCAATCATATAAAATGTAAAATGAATACAATTTTTTTTTTGAACTATGCAATAATATTGAGAATGATTATGATCTCTCGGGTGTGGTAGATGAAATGGTGGAGTGGGAGACGATATATATATATCACCTCTTCCTGATAAAAGGGGATGACAAAAGTAAAAAGGGACGAGAAACTATTAACTATAAAAAGTAAAAAGAAAATTAAAATAAAATAATAAAAATAATAAAAATATTAAAAAGGAAAAAAAAATAAAATAAAATTAAAATATAATATTAAAATTAAAATATTAAATTAAAATATTATAATAATAATAAAATAAATATATAATAAATCAATATATTATAATATATGGTGTTTAGTATAAGATAATATAAATAAAATTAAAGTTAAAAATAATACATAAATATCCAGAAGAAATAGATAAGGAATAAAACAACCACAACACATCATTCATCATAGACAACCATACATATAAAATATAAAAAAATATTAATTAACAAAGGATATTATTAAAGATAAAATATAGGATTGTATTAATTGTTAAGTATTCAATAAAAATAAATTTATATAATATAAAAAAAAAATAATTATATAAATATAACTAGGTTAAATTAATAAAATTAATAAGACAAATAATAAATAAAAATAAAATAATAATAGAAATTAATAGTGTTACAATACGCTAATAATTGACCCAATTTTGTAAAAATCGTGCCTTGTTTATCAATATTTACGCTCCTAACTGCCTTTTCCACCATAATATTAAATAGCAGTGTTGATAATGGGTCGCCTTGTCGTTGTCCATCAACCGTCTCATCAATAATCAGATAATTTACCTTGGATTTGCACAGTTAATTTCACATTATCTAACGTCATAGCCATCAAATCTATCAGTTTTTTTTGGAATATCAAATTCATCTATAATTTTTCAAAACTTTGACCGTTTTAAAATCAACAAACAAATGTATCAACGTTGAACTCCCTATACTTTTCCGAGATCTGCCGTATACTAAATATTTGATAAGATGTAGATCAAAATCAATTTTCATTGGCGTATGCAATAAGTCTATAGTATAAATAGTATATTAGGATTAGCAAATACCTTACAGGTAATGTTTATCATAATTATTCCTCTGTAGTTGTTACAATCTAATTTGTCACCCTTTTTGTACAATGCACAGATAATACCATCC
Organism: Bibio marci; assembly: GCA_910594885.2. Lineage (NCBI taxonomy): Eukaryota > Metazoa > Arthropoda > Insecta > Diptera > Bibionidae > Bibio > Bibio marci. Next base: position 37,703,189 of record OU343114.1, read on the forward strand.
ATCCTAGCACCTTTGCCAAATGGTGCTATTCGTATTGTATGTTATAATGATAACGCCAATAGTAATCTATATTTTGAGAAAAATGGTCTTATTGGATTTTTACACATTATTGTAAATACATATTTATATATTATATTAATTGTTGGATCGCAAAATTCAAGGCATTTCTTAAAACAGCAGTCCCTATAAACAGTTCGTTAATCTTCTATACATACAAAATAGAAATGCACAAATATAAATTATAATGTTTCAATAGCCAAAATTTACCTGTGAAATTTTTCTGTAAATACATATTTACTTATTTACATGAACAATTTGTTTATGTATGGAATAAAAATGAAATGAAAACGGTTTGAAATTTTTATCTTAAAACGGTTCAAACATTGTTCAGGCACTATAATTCGAATTTCTGTTTAATTACTCGAAAGCAAATGCGTCCAACCATCTTGAATATAGATTTTTCAAACTCAATCGTCTAATATCATATATTTATAATCATCATTATCATTTCTGGTGTTTTAACACTTTGTGGATCATCTTTTCTATATTTGCAGCTTTCATGACCACGATTAAATTCAAATGACCATTTACAAATCTCAGTTTATGAAGGAGATAATGCCACGAATAAATTTACCATCTCGGCATGTGATTTCACAAAAATAATATATAAATAAGTAAGTATCTAATACCAATTCCAAAAAAGTATCTGATACATTCATAGTCCTTTTTATACTCGTAGTTATTATGTTACTTACATTTTTTTTTTTTTATGTAGTTCTTTTGCTCACTCGTAGAAATTTTGGTACTTATGGTCTTTTTTATGTAGTTCCTTTACTCACTTTATTTTTTTTTCGGTTTGGTACTAGAATTTTGTTTATGTACTTTATTATTTTGATAGTTCTCTATCGTTTTCTTCTTTTTTGGTAGATCATACAGTTCTTTTCGGTGTAATCACTTTTTATGCGTTATATATTTTAGATATTTTGTTAAATCATATAGTATATTTTTGTTGCTGCCGTTGTCGTACTAATGGTAATGCAGTCTAGTTGATTTCTATGAATTCAATACTAACGTATGATTTATCATTAAAGCCTTGGACAAACTATAAACCTAACAAAGCAATATTAGCTAATCGTTTGACTGTAACGAATGTTTGGTATATATAAATGTTAAATGATATGATTGATTATGATTATAAAATTTTCAAATTAATTAATACAATGATAATAAATAAATAAACTTCAATAAATTTTATATGTTTTCATGTAAAATATTTAATATACTCTTAAACTCTATATACTATACGATCGCATTTATATAAAAAATACTATGAATATAGAGGTAAGCAATTTTTATTTATAATAATTAAATTATATATTACATGTATAAAATATAAAAATAACATTACGTGTACCTGTACGCGTATTCCGTTTATAAGTTTTTCTAACAACTCGCGTTTTAATAATTTAGATGGTGATGTTACCAATTCATTAAAATGACAACAAAATCATTCTTCTTATAAATACCAGATGTACCGGTATCAAGTGAGCGTCAAGATACAAATGTCTCGATAGGGAACATTTGTAGTGAACTAGCCTAAATTGTTTTTTTTTATGTTTGGTTGCTATGACATTTGTCAAACATATTTAGTATACCATCAAGTCATTGTACAAACAACATCATATTTTTTAATCGTGTTAAAAATGTCGAATTTTGTACCAGAAAATGATGATGTGCAGAAAGCATTAAATTTTAGTTTTCATTTGAAGAAAATTGCTGCAGCGTCGCATCGAATGCTTGTCGAGGCATATGGTGATCATGGTCTATCCGAACCAACATGCAAAAGATGGTTTCAAACGGTTCAGAGATAATGATTTTGTTGTAAAAAAATCAGTTTTGCATCGAATTGTTACTGGCGATGAAAAATGGATTTATTTTAAGAATCCTAAAAGGAAAAAAATCATGGGTTAATCCAGAACAACCATCAACATCGATTGCAAAACCAAATCGTTTCGGCAAGAAGTCAATTCTGTGTGTCTGCGGAGGGACCAGAAAGGTGTGGTGTATCACGAGCTCTTAAAACTGGTTAAACTGTTAATGCTGATCGCTACCGACAACAAATGATCAATTTGAACCATTCATTGATCGAAAAACAACCAGATTGGGCCACAAGTGACGGCAACCTGCACACAAAGCTAAACCGGTGCAGGATACAATAAAAGCAATTGGCTGGGAGCTGCTACCTCACCCGCTGTATTCACCAGACTTGGCTCCTTCCGAATACCATTTGTTTGCATCGATAGGGCACACATTGGCTGACCAGCAATTCGTTTCCTACGAAGAAGTCGAAAATTGAGTGTCTGATTGGTTTGCTTCAAAAGACGGACATTTCTATTGGCGTGGTATCCACAAATTGTCAGAATGGTGGTCAAAATGTGTAGAAAGCAATGGCCAATATTTTGAATAAAATGATTTTTTACTTTTCCATTTAAAATTAGTGTTTAATTTTCACAATAAAACGTTGATTTGATACCGGTACACCTGATACTTATACTCGTATATATAGCAATGATTCGAAAAACATATATATGCACTCACAACGATAACGATAAAACATAATTTATATTGTAAATTATTGTACACAATTTCACAATAACAATAACAAATGTATACAATATATAAAGATAATTTTAGAATTATACAATAAATCTTATTAAAAATTCTCGTCACATATCCATCAATTGTTTTACTTTACCACTTTGGAATGACAATGTCAATTCTGTTAATGATAAATAAAAATCACTATATGATGCTGCGAATTTTTATGACTGTGTGCCGTTCGTTATGGTATACAAGAAAAAGACAAATAAAAAAATAAACTGTGTACAAAATAAAATATGATGCTGTGGTGTGTTGTTTGTTTGTTGCTGCGATAATTAAATCAATCAAAATCAATCCAATCAAGACAATTTTTATAAAAATAAATAAGAAGAATTTTTATGTTTATTTTTATTTTTTTCTTCAACTTCTTTTTACAATATATATATTGAATTTTGTAACAAATAAATAATTTAATGAATGAAAGATTTTCAATAATGTATTTTTATTGAATATTATAATAAATACAATGTATTAATTAATTGTTTATAAATAACATATGAATGAATGAAATTTCAACCGCATATAGGCAAGATATTTTTAAATATATAGTAATAAAAATTAAAACATTTTTACCAATTTTAGAAATATTATACCTGGATTTTTGTTTGTTTTATATATGGCATATGTGCAAGGAACACTCTCAAATCTTAATATATATATTATATATATCCCATCTGTTTACAAATATTGTAAAAAATATTTGTATAAATTGTAATTTAATAATTTAAAGATTTATCTTAAAAACAAATCACGCACATAATCACGCATACAATCGCTAAATATATATATATATGGGCATCCATTGATTGTATTTGGGTGTTCTGCGTAATAACTTTTTTAAAGATATATTCTCAACATTTATTGGTACCTATAAATATTGTATTTATAAAGATTCCAATCGTCATATATACACATATTTTCATCTTGTCAATGAACATATAATATTATTGTACGAAAAAAAAAAACGAATTAAAGATACCACAAACTAGATTATTATTTTTTTTTATTGTCTTCTTGTCGTTCTTATCTTATCCTTCATAAGTACATGTATTTGTATATAGCTGTGTACACTATACTATGATCAAAAAATACCGGGATCCGGCTGAATGGTAATGGATCTCAAAATCTAAAATTATATAAAAATCACAAAAATTGTGCGAATTAGAAAAAACGATCTTTTTGAGCCATTTGTGTTACAATTTGAAAACCATTTTGCAAGTACATTTATTTATTTAGTTATTTATTTATGACCCCGTCGTACCATTTGTGCGAAATGTAAGCTCCATGGGAAGTTTTACTTTTTATTATTCTATTGTAAAGAGAAGTGTCGTTGTTGCGGTAACGTATCATCTTTTTAAAATTACGGTGCAATTCAATTTACAAAAATAGTGAAGATTTTAACGACTGGATCATGAAATTTTGATCGGCAAGGTTTTGTGTTCTGCTGAGAATTCAAATAAAATGATTACAACTGATCGTTAACAAAAAAACAATTCATCCAATTGAGTTCAACACTATAAAACAATATATGAAAAAGACCGCCGTCAAAACTTTGTACAATATTTTACTAGATTTATTCAAACGGATACTATAGATCTATGGAAATTCGATATTTGAGAAGCAAGTAAATTCCCTAGTAACACTGTCCGTAGTTTGTCCGCAAAATATATATATATATAGTAGTCCGTAGTCCGTAGTTTCAATCCGACGAAATATCTATGGATTTCTTAAGGATGTCCGTTGGAATTTTATATGATGAGTGCAACCCTGTCCATGGATGTTTATTAACAATTTCCTTGAATTATCCGTATATTTCCGATGATAATTTCTATGGATTCTCCTTAGAATTATATTTCTCGTTGCTATCATTCCACAGAATGTCCATAGAATTTATATTCATATTTTTTGTGAGCAGATCCACGGATTTTGACAAAAATATCTTTGGATCGTCAATGAATTTTGTAATATCATTGTTGAATTGTCTGTATTAGCAGAATAAATTTTCTTATCACGATGATGCCAAATCGCGGTTTGTTTAAGTTTTTTTACCGATAGACCAGAAGTTCTATGAGCACGGAATGAAGATGCCGGAACGATGGCAAAAATTCATAGATTGTGCATTTTTTTTTTTTTTGTAATAAACAAGAAAAAAAAACCGTTGATTAAATTCATGAAAAGTCTTACAAAATTCCTATAGGAAATATATTGATTTGATTTGCTGGTTGTTTTAAAAATTTTGAAAATAAATTAAAAATAGGATGATTATATCTATCTCATTTTTCAAAGTACGCACAAATTGTAACTAGAGTTTTGTGTATTAATTTGAATTTACTTAAGGACACTGTAGAAATAATTTAGGTGCAAAAACCAATTCTTATACTTGTGAAATAAAATTTTTCTAGATAATCTTTTTCGTTAACAGAGTGACACAAGGTTATATGATTATATTATATATGCGCTTCAAATCTTCCTTACTCATTCATTGCACACATATAATGTTAAATTCTTTGTCCATGTGAAACGAAATGGATAAAAAGCACAAATTATAAAATTTATATTAAAAGTACAAAACTAATACAATTTATTAAGTAATCATGAAAAAGTTAAATATTTGCATGACAATTTACATTTTTGTATACAATTCTCTAAAATAATATACCACAATCTGATGACATACGACTATATGTAATAGCACCAATATTCACTATGTAAGCACTATCTATAAATCTAGAATCAAAAAATGTTGAAATGTTGTTAAAAATTGTTTAAAAAACAAGATCTGTACACACACCATAATGTGGCGATCGCACTCGTACAAAAATTATAGAATTTAGAAAACATATATCGGTCGATAATTGCGGACCAATCTGAATCGTCGACTCCAAACTCTCTTAACCTGTTGATTTATATATTGGTGCCAATCAGTCCCAAGTTACTGAATCGCTCTTATTATATAAATTAATACATATAGTTTTGTATTTTATTTAACCATAGTTCCATAATTTATTGATCACAACAGTTTATGTATATCTCCTCCAACGGACAGAATTAAAACTGACTTTAATTTATTTCATAAAATGTGAGTATTTACTATCATCATTGTGTAATTTAATGTTTTATTTATGTATAATATGTAAAATGCATTTTTAAACTCTTTGTTTCTTTGATTTATTTGTTGGTGGTGTTGTGTACAAATATTTATTGGTGTCATTGTCTCTTGTTCATTAGCCATAATATATATATTTTGTACACAAACTACAATAACTTTGAAAAACATAATAAATTCAGAATTATCCAATCCTTAGTCTTAGGCGACGGCGTCACATCAATTTTTCGTTTAGTTAAACAAATCCGATTTTCATCCCATTACATAAAAATTGTTTATCGTTCCAATTTAATACAATTATAATTTTAGAAAAAAATCATAAATTTATGTAACAGCTAAATACAGCAGCTAATATGCGTATGCAATAACCGAAATAAGATGTATTGAAACATTTTTACTGCAAAAAAGTTATTATTATTTAATTTTAAAGTTTGTTTGTTAACTCGCAGCATCTATGTCAATGATTATTTTTTTGAATTCATGTTTATATGCGACATATAATTGATTTTTCTCTATAATGATATCGTGTGCATAAATTTCACAGTCTTGCCTGGTACACACCATATATATTGAGAGAAGTGCGGTTCAATTATAACAAATACTAATACCAAAAATTTAAATAATATTAAATAATATCCAAATCGATAAATTTATTTTATAAGCAAATTTCATTACCATGTAAAAGTACATCAAATTATTAAATTATCATTTAACGTAAGTAACAACATCTATTGAAATAAATTTCAAAAAAGAGCAATTTTTAAATTTGAAAATTCGTTAAATTATAGATAAAATTTCGATAATAATAAAAAATAAATTCGAATTTCTTATTATAGTCGAAATAAATTCAATTGTTTTTTCTTCATCAATTTTTTATGTCACATTTTTAATTTCGATTGCTAGTTTTTGTTTTGCTTTTGTCAGTCACATCATAAGTAAAGGAAAAATATAGGAAAAAAAAAATGCATATTAATCTTTTAATTATTTTATTATTAATAATTTATGTGTAAAGTAGATAATTAATTATTTTAAATTTATAAACAAAATATTAATATTTAATATTATTTAATTTAATTTTCCATATATTATCATAGTGTTTAGATAGTGTCAGTGTGTGTTTAAAAAATGACTACAATATATAATATTTTAACTTTCTTCTTTCCCTTGTATGTTATTGATGGGTAAGTGCGCTACTTCTCATTTATTTATATTTTATACATTAAAATATTTAACTATTGTAATTGTTTTAATTATTTTTATTTTATTTGTTTCCCAACAATTATCAATTTATTCGATAATTAATTGTATTAGAAAAGATGGTATAGATTTTTAGTTTTTTTAATTATTGAATATTGATTGTTTTCCTATATGCATGCCCAAAAATAAAAAAAAAAGTGATTGTTTTGGTTGACGCCGCGGTAACACACTTTTTTATATTTAACATTTATTGTTGTTGTTCTTTGGTTCTTGTCGCTGTTGCTGTTATTGTCTTTATTTTTATTATTGTACCAAATTATTTTGAAAAAAAAAAAAATGTAATAAAATAAATACATTTAATTTGATTTGATACACATACAACATTTCTTGAATTTTCCTAATAATAATAATTCTTTTTTTTGTCTTTTGTTTATGGAAAGCATATTTGCAATATTTTACCTATATTTTAATTTATAACATAAAAAAAAACTATAGTAAACTTTATAACCACAATTCTATATATATAAAATACAGCCAGTATCAAAAATATTGATACAATTAGTTAAAAATGATTGTTTTTAATGGTTAAACACAGTTTACCTTGTTAACATGCACGCAACACCATTGGCCCTAGGCAATATCTTAACTTTATAACCGCTGTGTTATAATAATGTATTGGTTATTATTACACATCATCACTGGTCAATGCAAACAAATATGTTATTTACCTTACCTATTTCAGTAGCATTTGTTTTCATTGTATCAAAGCTTAAATCTATATACGATTCAAAATTAGTACGTATATGCATTGAATTTATACTTATATAGTTTTTAATTGTTTAAAAATAAAAACGCATAAATGTATAATTAATGAATATTTATTATCTGTATATATATATATATTTAATAAGTACAAAATATTTATGTGCTTTTCTTGAAACAAAACTTATGAATTCCACATAATATTCAATAAATATATTTATTTTATAGTTATATATGCGTGTGTGTATGTGCTTTATATATTATAGGTATTTAAGATACGATACGAGTAGAAAAACAAAAAAAAGATATGCATCTTTTATTTATTTAAAGAAAGTATACAAACATTTATTTAATACATAAAAGTTTATTTTGTATTTATTACTCAAAAATGAATAAATAAAAACACCGGGCCCATCATCAGTTTTAAGTTTAACCATATTATACATTGCAGATGTTTTTCTGTTGTTGTTCTCTCTGCCTCCAATATAATAACCAAACAGAAATACAAAAAAATATAAAAATGCATATAAAGTAATTAAAATCATTATTAAAATTAAAATTCATATTTTTTTCATCTGTTTTTATTTTGAAACAAAACAAAACAAAAAATGAAAAAAAATGTGATACAATTTTTATTCATATTATTTCTATAATTGATATTATTTTGATATATATATTTATAATAAGTCGTACTTATATAAATATAAGAGATCAGGGAGCACGTGTCTTATTATATTGTATATTATTTATATGTCACAAAAGAATACATACTTTTTAAAAATAACAAATACAATCGCAGGTTTAAATAAAAAACAAATGATATGTGTTTAAAAAAATCTTTATATAAAAATTCAAAGCGGGTGATTTACATTTATTATTTATTTTATAAGATATATATAACTTTGTGTTGTGGTGCACGATGATGGCTTATTATAATAATATAATAATAAAATTAAAAAAATGCTAATCCTCCTGTTTACCCTCATCTATAAATATACAATTATTTCAAATGTTTTATATTATTTTACTTACCTATACCTACGTGTACCATATGTACAGTGCTCGAGCTTCATGTGGACGAATTGGCCTTCTTTGCTTATTTGTATTGCTGTTGCATTTCCATATTTACATTAATTTCAATATCCCCACGTCAGTTTTGGTGCATGATAAAGTGTTTCTCCAATTCAATTGAATATCTGTTTTGCTGAAAATAATAATAGCTTCGCCCATCCATCGCAGAGAAAGCACTGGTTTTCCATATATAATTATATGTGTTGGTGGTTTTATTGGGTTGGGTGTGACAGGAAACCAATTTAGTTTTAACATAATCATCTTAGCACGATACACTGTTTGTGACGATATTCCATTCTTTTAATACCATCGCAATAATAGGATTAGTTTAGGTTTTATTGTGTCAATGGAATTTGTAATTTGATTCATACTTTTTTCCATTTAGATATAGATATACTTTTTCATGTTCGGAAAGAGGAAAAGTTGCTTGTAATTTGGAAAATATGGTCGATGAGAAAGTTATTAATAACGCAATCGTGTCATGTCAGTGACTGATTTGTGAATTTTTTAAATTCTTCCCAAATATACCATCAAGTTCATCCAAAAAGAAAAACAATTGCCCTAATCTTAGCTTAACAGTATCGACGAAAAAATTCTTTCGGATTAAGTATGTAAATAAAACCAAATAAAATTGAGAAAGTGTTTACCCGAATACAATTGCAAACGCACGACACCAAATTACCTTTTTTATATGCAAATGTTCGTGTAATATATGTTATACACGCACGTTCTTTTAGGATGATTTTCAAGCACTGTATCTGTTCAATAAGTTGTCACGAATTTAATCGATCAGTTCTTCAGTAAAGTCACCTACTTTGGACGAGCTGGTGGTGTTATCATTGTTTTGCTGCTACTAAATCATATACGTATACGAATATACCATTTATTTATTAGCTTATCTACGCTTGTTTCTGTGATGCTGTAGATCTCACATCGTAATTGTACCAGATACGCACAATAGCGTGGACTTTGTATTCTTTTTTTTATTTTAAAAAAATATGTATGGAATATTATCCATAAATATAGGTATTGAAATTAGATTATAAAATTGAATTTTATTAAAAAAGCTTAAATATTTTAATAAATAAGTGTAATTAATTTAAATATGAACCATTTTTTGACAAATGAAAATAAATTTATAAAATAACATTCTATTTTTATTTATTGATTTACCGGTTTTTTTTTTAATAAAAATACACTTAAATCAATAAAAATATTAAAATTTATTACGTTAATTAATATTTTTATAATTAAACCTTTTTTTTCCTTTTTTTCAGGTTACCACATTGTTAACGTCATCGATAGCAAAGCGTTCTTGTACTATTTCTAAAAATGGTGAGTTGTTTTTATTTTAATTAAATTGTATTGTTTCGAACTTTATTATGGAAATACTTACATTTTTGCCAACCGACCGACCATTCTAATTTCGCGCACTTTATCTGTATGGGTTTTGTTTAGCTATATATATTTTTAGAATTTTATACAAAAATTGTGTTCACATTTTATATTCATACGTAACGTATTTTACATTTAGTTAAAACATAATAATGTTGCGGTTAATGTTTTTACTTTTTTATTTATTTTTAATCTTTATTTATACAATATTAATATTATTTTTTATTTTTTTTCTTTTATTTAATCCAACTCAAAAAACACAAAAAATAATAAACCTTTCACAAAATTTATTGTCTGCATTTGTTGATTTTAATTACATATGTTATTTTTTACTTGTAAAACATTTTATTGTTTGTATATACATGAAGACACATTTATCTGAAAATTGAAATGATAATGATATACAATCGATGACTGAGTGGTGGGTTTGTTTGTTTTATTGACCGTGTGGCAGTCGCGTGGTTTTTTTTCTCTGAAATAAAGAACCAAATGGATTTGCAATAGGATTTTATTATAATTTTTATTTAAAATATTAATTATATTTTGGATTGTATAAAAATAGTACAATATGTGTTAATTTTTTTATTTAATAAAAATGTATTTTCTATTTGGACGAACGAAGATCGATTTGATAAACCTAGATCTATTTCTGATATAATTTCTACTCGCAGAACTGAAATACTACTATATACAGCTAAAAACAGTTTCCATTAGCTGGTGGTGATTACCACCACGTTAAGTATACATCCAATAGAAATCTAGAGTTATCACGCACAACGGCATACAATTTTTACTGAAATTTGGATTTTATATCTACTGTTCAGCCAACATATTGCGACCATAAAAAATTCTTAACTGGACAACTGTGGATGAATATTTTGCAGATTTTACGGAACCACACATTTTAATGATGGCATTCAATTATTGGAAAACATTGTAATAAATGTATTAAAGTTTTCAGAGAGACATTTACTATCTTTTATTTTTAGGCCGAGAATTTTGCAGATCCATAACCTCTTGTACCTTAATACGGTGTTCCAGCTTGTATTCGTAAAAAGTTTGATTTAATTTTATTCAATATTAATTAGACAAAGAGAATTAAAGAAGAAATGAATCAGTTTTATAATTTATGCTCCAGATATTTGAAACTGATAATTTGTACATTATTACACACTTAATCAATAATTTAGAATTAATCCAATATATGAATTAATTCGATATGAAATTATTTTGTCGGTTTGTTGCTTTTTTTTATTTTCAATTCAATATTGGTATAGATTCCAAACGTAAAATATATACCTTTAACAAAAACAATATTTACATATTTAAAATATTAATAAAATATAATATGTAATTTATAAATCAATAAATCCATTTAAAAACAAACAAATCTTTAACATAATTTATTAATGAATTTATGAATATTTAATTATTTTATATTTATGATAATAATTATAGAATATTTTGTTTCTGCTTTACAAACACTTATTTTTGCTTATTTCTTGTACAACAACCACAAAAAAAATGTATATATTATGTAAAATTTTATGTATACATTGTGTAACAATATTAACAACAACAAAAAAATAAGAGAAAACAGAAGCATTAATTACACCCATTTTTACCTACAGGGAAACACATTTATCATTTATAAATAAACAATTATAATTCAATAAATTGAATGTTTTATTTTCTAAAGAATAAATATTTTCCATTAAATGTATCTCCGATATACTAAAATTTTTTTTAAAAATATTTTCTTAAATGTTTGTATTTAATTTGCTATATATACAGGGTGTCCACGAACGTTGCGCATTCCTTCAAGGGGGTGATGGGACACAATTCTAAGTCGAAATTAGTGTGGCGGTGTTTGCTTATGAAGAAACGAAATTTAAAGAAGCCTACTATTCTTTTTTTTCCAAATAGCTATAATTTTAGTTTGTTGTTTTTTTTTTATTTCTACATTTACACCACTTTTTCAAATATTTATTACTTTTAAACTGTTAGTCACAGCTAAATGAAATGTTTTACAAAATTGTAGCGAAATAAATTAGTTTTACTTTTATGCCATAAAAATAATATGTTGCGCCGTTAGATTTTTAAAAAAAAAATTCATATTAGTACGAAATTTTTGAGAAAAGATATAAATTTTTCAATTATATTGCTCAATAACTCGAAACTGAAGCTAGTCATAAAATAATTTGTAACACAATTTAATTCAGAATTTAATACTCTACAAATTCATTTATTTCAACACCCATTATTTTTCTGAAATTTTCACTTCAGTATCCTTTTGTCGGCACATATTTGTTCATATACTATCTATTATTACTGAAAGTTTACATATAAAATCCAATAACGCGATATTAATTATGCACCTTTTCTCGCTGTGGAAATTAAGCATTTAATTTCCTAAAAATTCGTCGACCTACTGGTCATCGTTCTAAAAAAATGAACTCCTTCGTTAAGGGTCAAATATTATTTGATATATGATATAAATAAAATGTATTAACAAATAAAAGATATAAAATATAAAATAATGTCGTACCATTTGATGAATGTATGGTAAATATTCAATACAACCACGGGACTTCTTACAATTGTAGTAATTTTATTATTGACTAGAACTTATTGTATTGTGCAAGAATGCACAATGTATATATATACCAGACATACTGATTTTTAATTGTACAAAGAAAATATTACAAAAGATTATTGAATTATTTATTTTCAGTAGTATTCAAAAATACACGTTTTGTATAGTGTATAACTACCTTGTGTATAGAATAGATTTCTATAAACAGAAGCACTCTACTTTTATTATTATATAATTACAAATGAATAAATGTCAAATTTTATAAAAAATATTTATTACTTGTATATAATGAAAACAGTTTCAGTCAATTTATTTCAAGTGTGTCGAATTTAAATATTATATGTTATTGAATTTTTCATTTTAATTTTATATTTTTCTATATAATAACTTAAGTTAATATTTATATTATTTATGGTATACATAATATTTAAAGTAAAACTTGGGGTATGTACGAATACAAAAAAATAGTATTGTAATTATATGCACGTGTATGTTTTTATTTTTTTTTCTATTCTATACTCTATTGAGTAAATATAATCACACAAATACACAATGCTTATTATTCAAATACATTTTTGGTGGTACATGACGGGGTCTATTGATATTATTTTAATATGCATATACAATCACGACGACGTATATACACAACATGAGTTTATTATATTGCTAGCCTATTTCATATATATTTATCGGGCAGCGTTATATCAACAAGTAATTATAATGTCAAAGTGGAAATCACAATTTCCAATATTATAATGTGACATTGCTATAAATCAACTTGATAATCCTTTGTTAAAGAATTTAAACGGACTTTTTTTTGTTTGTATTATTTTTTTTTTTTTTTCTAAATATACTCTTATCATTTTTTAACAATTTACACACAGTGTGCTTTATACTATTTATGTTCTGGTGGTAATTATTTATGAGTTTTTTAACACATGAATAAAATCTACAAAAATTATTACTATAAATACAATGAAAATAACAAATATTTTTTACTATACTTGTGCAAATGAATCAAAGTACACGAGCGACTATACACATGAAAGTTCAGTCTCGTCCCCATTAACACTCACTCGAACGTCACTTTAACAAGCATAATTATATTGTTATCGTGCACCTTTTCACCTATTATTAGTAAATATAAAATAAAGATTTGCAACAATATACAAATTTGGCAGTAATATAATATATAAAAATCAATGTTAATTCCCGCATTTATAAGGGAAATTTTTCGATATATTATATTACTACTGCAATATTATTAATAAAATTATAATATTAAAATGTTATATTGTGTGGAGCTTATATGGTATCTACCAACAGACAACATACTACTCCGCATCGAAGTATATAACAATTTACCAATTGTACTGTAATCATTATTTAAATATTTGTATTTACTGAAAAAAAAATAAATATAAATATTTAATATTTATATTAATAATAATAATAATAATGTTGCCAATAATAGATGCGCAGAAATATCAATGAAAACAAATACTGAATGATCAGAATAAAATTAAAGATGGTAAAAAATTAAATAAATGAAAAGAAAAAAACTATATAATCTTGAGAACATTTTATGGAAAAGTGTTCATTACTGCCAAATATATGACTATCTAAAACAATTGATTGTGCAATGTAGCCACACGTTTTATACGCAAACGTTCACAAAAATATCATAATTAATATATAGTTTTTTAATGGAATGGGTATCAATTTTTGTTTGATTAATTATAACGATTTGTGTTTAGATTATTTGTCTTTAACAACGCACAGTGGGTATTATTTACACACCATTATGAGTTAAATACTCTTATCAAAATAATGGAATTAAGGAAAGAGTTGCAATATATGCTCCATTTGAAATAACTCGATATGACTTTGAAAATTATGTTATATTCTAAATTTATATATGTTCATTTCAATACACATAACGACATCGAATGGATGGGGATATCTTTGCTAAATATAAAATAATGAAATATTATGAAATTTTTAATTTTCTGGGACATTACACAAAATTTACATAATTTACACATACGCACGATGATGATATATATATATTATTAATCATGAAATATAGCGGGTTCAATTCCGCTATTTTTCATAGGAAATTTTTCTGCTGAATAAACCACTTGTTCGTTTATGGAATAAAAAGAAAAACAGATATCTTTGAAAATATGGTGTTGGACGCTATTCAAAGATTAACAATGTCAGCACAGACACACACAACACTATGGGCTAATCACTTATATAAAAATAATAGAATTTTGAAAACATCTATCTTTCGTTAATTACACTACAATTGGTAAATTGTTATATACACCCATGCGCGGAGTAATTTACCAACTTGGCCGGTAATGAAAGATTTATTAGACGACATAAAGCTCCACTTGGAGCAATATATGACTTAAAAAAAAAAGAAAACTATATCTTTTCCCGCAGAAAATTTTCTTCTTACTTGAAGGATTAAGTTCAAAAAATTTTTTTCACATGCTATACGCCGCAACAAAAAAAAATAAATAAATATATTTATGATTATTAAGCAATATAATTGTTTGCGCTTCTGCGAAAAGTCATAAAATGTAATGTTTTTATCATTAAAAATTAATATATTAATGTTACGATTAGTTTTTTGTATTTTTTCTTTAATTTACGAGCTATAAATGTATGCAATAATGTGCATACGAAATGAGCATAGAACATGCACACCAAAAATTTTGATCGTAATTATTAAAAATCATTTCTTTACACCGCGCTTATGGACGATGTTTTTTACTTTGCATTGAACTTCCTTACTATTTATGAACTTTTATTATCTCTTGCAATTGTTAATAAATAATAAATAAAAAAGAATTAAATATATAACATTTTAATATTGTTATTTATTTATTGTATTAAAAATAAAATTCATTAGTATTATGAAAATGTCCGTATATATAATAAACATGGTTTCTATAGGTAATAAGGAAATTACCTTAAATTATATAGATTATTCATTATTTGTTAGGTACAAGTTTGTAAATACTAAGGAGATTCATGTAACTATTATATTTTATACAAAGATGGATTTCATTGTGATTAAAGAACTTTTCTTATTTATTATAAAAAGTATTATACACTTTATGACATTAATCATAATTAGTAAAAATATTTTTAAATGTTACGACGTTTTCCAAACTATTATAAAAATATTCATATTATTCAAAAATAAATTGGTATCGCAATGAAATAATTCATATATAGCAAAAAAAATAAAATAATTTAATGTAACGCTTATTTAAAGAAAGTATTTCTATCTATTAGAAATATTTTCCTACAATGTAAAGAAATATTGTATATCTTTAATAACTATTCTTAAATCTCAAAAAAAAAATCATAAGAATTGCATAAAACTTTCAAAGCTTTTCTGCAAATAATATGAAATCGTAAGAAGTGTTCCATAAATATAATAATAATAATGATTTTCTATATATTTCAATTTTAATCGGTTTATAAATAGTAATGAACATTCATAAATGTTAGTGAAATCGCCATCGGCTGTGAGAATACATTGACGTTTAAATACTATTCATTGGCGATTTCCTATTATTTACTGGAATTTTTTTTACTGTGTACATTTCTCTTAAGCACACACAAATTTTATTCTTAAATAAATTCTTTATGCATTGTATTTATTATACGAGAAAAAAAAAATTTTTAAATTAAACTTTAATGCAAAAATATAAAAAAAGGAAATAAAATATTATTGTTAGCGTACGTGTAAGCGCTTGCCAAATTTTATTATTCCACAAAATGGTAATAAAAAAATTAATTAAGTGAATTTAAAGAAAATAAAAATTTTGCACGCTATGGTTACATTAATTTAATGAATATCATCGCGGTATATATTTATGTTATATCATCATGTGTGTGTATAATATACTCGGGTATGTAATATTCGAATATATTCATCAAAATTTATAATGGTTGGATGTTTCGGCTTTGATACATTTTTTTTTTTTTTTATGTATGTTTTTGACTAACGATATGACAATATATAAGCGTACAAACACACATTTTGAAAATTATTATCACATATGATGTGTGTGTGTGTTTGTATATATAATAAATTATAAGGAAGAAACTTTAAAATGACCCAGAAATAAGTATTGTGTGTATATATAGTACAAACAAAAATACACCAAATTATATTATGTATTGCAAAGGATGATTGTGTAATTAATCCAGTCGATCGTATAAATAATAAAAATAAATGATAACTGTTGTATACACATAAAATTTATGATCAATAAAACAATATTTAAATTTATCTGTACATTTTATTCACATATAAAGATTATTATAAATAAATATATATCATTAACTAACCGTGTGCCTGTGTATGTAATAAAAATATTTTCAAATAAAAATTACGTATGCCAAGTACAAATGTATACACGCCGCCGAACCATTTACAACACAGTATCGTAAATGCATTTTTCTGGCTTTATATAATATCATTTTAAAAATGTTTATATTTATTTATTTATGTGTTATTATTAGTTAATAAATCAATCAACTTTCAACTGTTCAAATCTATTCCCGAAAAATGAAAATATATAGAAGAAAAAATTAATTATTATATATTTTTTTAAAATTCATAACTCCCGTAGCTTTTCTGTAAATCAATTATCCTTTTTTTTTTTTTCGTTTCTTAAAATCAACTTATTTTTTATTTATTATTATAATTTTTTTTTGTAAATCTAAATGTAAATTTGTAAATTTTCGTGTATAAAAATTATAAAATATATTATTATTATTTAAAATAAATATCTATTCTTGTGATGATGATGAGCATCGTGTATAACACACACAGTTAAAAGTTAATATATCAAAATGTTATATTTGATGTTTTCGTGTAATACCTTTTACAACAATATGAAAATATTGAGGAATACGAATGACTGATGACGATGAGAAGTAATTAAATGTATGGCACAATCTCTGTCAGAAAAGTGCCTGTAAATTATACGTAAATTATTTTACAAATATGATTTTATTTATAATACAAATATTTGGCCGCAAATGTTTGAAATTTAAAATTCGACAAAACGCTCATAATTGTCGCACAATAATTGCCTCTCGATATTCCAAGAGCAACACGATAAATGTGGCTGAGCAAACGCTTTAAAACACAAAAATAATACAATATGTCACACAACACCCTTTCTTTTATGCCTTAGCAAGCTAAGACAACATGATCTTGTACCGGGTTGCAATTACATTTTCCGTGAATTCCTTTTTTTTTTTTTTTTTTGATCTTTCCTATACGGTTCATTTGTAAATACTAGGTGTTGCAGTAATTTCTATAGCTCGTATCCAATAACTTTTAACGTTTGAGCTAAATTTTTTGTTCAATTTGTTGTCGTTGATCTTTTTCGGCTGCCCATAGTGTGTTATTGTCATTGGCATCAAAATTATTAGTACTACGAATTTTCTAAACCATTCTTTTTACGTGCGATACAACTTGATTCCCATAATATTCTATAACCAATCGATGAGCCACTACTACATCTTTTCTACAATAAAAAAAAAATGCATACGTTTCATTTTACACAGAATAAAAAACAACTTGATGTTTACTCAAAAGATGATAACGCTTGATGACTAAAATTAATTGAAAAATATCAAATTTAAATTATATTATTATTATTATTGCCTGCTGTATTACCAACTGCCCAGCAAATGGAAACTAACAATTTAGTTAAGGTCCTATAATATAAAAGGAATAGATTAAAATTCGTATTAGTTTGTACAGTACAATAAAAAAAAAACACAAAATCCAATCCAGTAATTTTTGATTAACTCTGTACCATTGCTTTCTTTTTAATTTATTTATTTACTATTACATATAATTGATGATTTATAAGTGATGAGTGATTATTTAACATCACATAAGGATCATTTCCTTTTATTTTTTCATTATATTAATATTACTATATAAATTTGTATATTTAGTGTGTGCGTTATAAAAACATGTAATTTATAAAGTGTTGTGTTTTTATGTTCGTCTCGAGCGAGGGTGTATCTATCTGTTATTAAAAAATATGTTTATGTTTATACATAATACATTTTTTGTTTAAATCTCTTATAATAATTTTCTAAATAATTAAAGGGTTAAAAAGGATAACTTGTTATTATAATTAAAGAGTGTTAAATGAATTATTATGATTGGATTTTTTTTTTTTTTTCCCTTAATTATATCTTAAATTTACAGTACAATATTTTATAAGATTGTGATATATTGCATAATAATTATAATGTTGCCAGACAATACTATAATTAAAAAAAAAAAAAACGAAAGGACTTATACGTAATATATTTTATGATTTATATAATTAATTATCTGACACATTAAATTATCAATTTTTATTATCTATTCTAAAGTACTCTGATACGACGCATTATGCATTTATTATCTTTTATAGTCTGTAAAATTCTTGAAATTCTCCTCATCTCCCGCCACAGTAACTAATGTATACCATTAGAATTATAACTATTGTAATAATATTTTCTTGTTCAATGTTCTTATGATTGTCATTTATATACAATAAATAAAAATTATTATGTCTGAATATAAATATTAACAAAAATGCTATAATTTTAATAAGATAAAATTTCATATCCTAATTGAAATATAATTATATGTTGAAATTTGTTGTTTTTAATGATAATAAAAGCTTAAAAAAAATTATTTATGTAGATATAAAAATATATAATAATAATTATTTTCACTTTTATGTATGATAATAATTTTTTTTTTTTATATTTTACGTTCATTTAGTCAATCAAATAAAATTATATGGCTATGGAATACGCACGCATACACATACAAAAAAAATAAAAAAAATAAATATATAAAGAGATAATAGGATATTTTTTGTTGTTGTTATATAATGCTTATCTGAGTATATTTTGTATATTTATTTCTATAGATTCTATTTCTATAGATATCTACAATTTATCGCATATACACGATTCATTTTAGATATAATAAATCAATGTATTAACAAACATTCTACATACAGGGTGTCCCAATTATCGACGGCAATACGAAAACACTAGATTCTCTGGGTCATTTTGCGTCGAAAATATCATATAACATTTTGGCCGATTCGACTTCGGTACCAAGTTACACGCAAATAACCAAATTTTCAATCAGACCATGTTTTGCACTCTACTGGGATCAATATCTCAATAACTAATTAACCGATTTTAAATTTTTGATACACTATTAGCATTAGCATACCGAGATCTTTAATTTGACGTTAAGATAAGGCAAATCGGAGATGTGGTTATCCAGATATTTACAGAAATGTTGACAGTTAGCTGAACGCCATTTTTCTTTTTGAAAGTTTGTTTAAGCATAAGTCGAAAAATCATGATGAAAATTTTTTTCCGGTATAAGTTTAAGAACTTGTCACATTCATAAGGTTTCGTTTAAGCTATAACATTACGATAGGTCTCAACTGGTACCAAAGATATACACAAATAACTACAACGATGTTGGCATAAAATTGATTTTCGCTATGGAAATATTTTATCTTTTTTTGGTTTTTTCCAAAACCAACAATATGGACGTGACAGATAATCGATTCCATACATGCATGATTTTTCGACTTATGCTTGAACAAACTTTCAAAAAGAAAAATGGCGTTCAGCTAATTGTCAACATTCCTGTAAATATCTGGATAACCACATCTCCGATTTGCCTTATCTTAACGTCAAATTAAAGATCTCGGTATGCTAATGCTAATAGTGTATCAAAAATTTAAAATCGGTTAATTAGTTATTGAGATATTGATCCCAGTAGAGTGCAAAACATGGTCTGATTGAAAATTTGGTTATTTGCGTGTAACTTGGTACCGAAGTCGAATCAGCCAAAATGTTATATGATATTTTCGACGCAAAATGACCCAGAGAATCTAGTGTTTTCGTATTGCCGTCGATAATTGGGACACCCAGTATATTTTTTATGTATTTTTATAATGGTATTATAGTAAGTTGTGTATTATAAATGTGTATTCATAAAAAATGTTATATTAAGTGAAAATGATGTATGTTTGGTTTTTCATCCCTGCTGTTATTGGTATATATTTTTTTTTTTTTTTTAACTTGCCAAATTATTTTTAAATGCGGTTCATTTTTACATATAATATATAGCCATACTGACATGTTGGGTGGCCATCACATTATCCATAGTTACCTTTTATTATATTATATGTTTGTACTTCTTTTCATGCATATAATATTTATAAGTATACATTCAATATATATATATATATATACAAAACAATGCATATTGTAACATATATATAAGATAAGTTAAAGTATAATCACTTATTTGTGCAGTAGCTCTCTCTACCCACATATATCCTTCCTATACATATTTCGTAGAAGGTACATCTGTATTTATATATATTGTATGTACCATCCATCAGCGTACGCAAAATATACCTACTGTTTGTTAATAACTTGATATACGGTGCCCATGTTAAATGTTTTTCAATTTGTTTTATGTTTATATGTAAACGTATATTTTTTTTACGAGATTTTTAATGAATTAACATTTGACCTTTTAAAACTTGATTCGATCATCATTTAAATATTTAATAATATTTTTAAATTGTTTATTTTTATAAGTAGTTAAGGGAAACAAGTGTATATATAGTATATATCATATAAAATCATTATATTTAAAGTGTAATTTTCACAAATGCTAATCATTTCATTAGACTATAATATATAGAGATAAATAATGTAATTAATATTATAGCGTTATGTATTGTACTTGCAGGGCATGAGATAGACAGGGTAAGAAAGGTCTTTGTGATCGCACCGGTATATGGTTGATTTTTTTTTTTACACATTACACATTTGTATATTTATAAATATTAGATTTATGTAATTCATTATGAAAAAAAAGTTAGTTCACTACGATAAAAGTCCAAGCAACATGGATAAATCCAAAAGTGATCCAGATGCATCATCATCAACACGGATTATATATCTATGGAAGTAAGAGTATATACGGTGTGAATGTGGGGTGAGACCAAAACAAAATTATTATTGCTGATCGACATTCACAACAATTAAACAATATTAAAACCTAGCATTAAAAGAAAACAATATGTTAAACGACACGATAAGGCTTAACAAAGTGTGTTGCAATATCAGTCAAGCAAATAGTAGAAGTGCATTTATCGATTTTACATGACAATATAAAATATACTTTAAACTTTAAATTTTTGATTGAATTCAAACGAAAATTAAACAAAAATTCAAAATACTAGTTTTTGGTTTATAGCAAGAATATTTTTTATTTGCAAAGCACCACAAATTATGTAGAAAGAAAACGAAAGTTCGTTTTATTATATGATTTTTGGTAAATCTAACAATTTACACAATAATTACTGTATTATCTATATATGATAACATCAAATCAAAAAATCTGCTAATTTTGCTAAAAATTGTTTCCATTACCTTATCAGCTGCGATGCGAAACCGTCATTTGCATACTTTGGCGCACTGCCCACCCGAATTTATCTATACATAGAATAGTGAATATTCACTGAGGCAACGCTTGTGTTCTTATGTGAAGATATATAGATTAATTTTACATTTATGATTATTTATTTTATTTATTTTTTTATGTTTACATAGGTCAAAAACAATCATTTAATATTGATCATATAACACTATTCATAGGTTACAAAGCATACAATTTACATGAATCTTATGCTCGTTGCATTTCTCTGTCAGACTCTATATAATTGTCTCCCATTTTGGGTACTCAAAGTATGAGTATACACTGATTTTTCTCATTATAATGCCTTTTTGTACATGAAAAACATACATAATACATAGTTTTTACTTTTATCTCTGATGCTATAATAATCATTCACAAATATTTGTATAGTGCAATAATTACGAATTACCGTACCCATACACATTGCCACAAATAAAAATATAGTTTTATCAAACGATAAATTTTGAATGGCAAATTGTGTTTGTCTGCAATTGTTGCATATATTTAATTTGATCAATTTATGTAATTAATTTTGTAGTTTATGTAGTTTCCTATCGGTTATAGATGTGACCATAATATTATATTTGTATACACTATACACCATCACGCAACAACATAAACAATTTAATCATAAATAAATTTCAACAGAATATTAACTCGCGCATTTAATTATTAAATCGAATAAGAAAATAAAATACTAAAATATTTCAATTATAATATCTTTAAATTTTTTTTTTTTTTCTTTTATATGAAATCATAAATCTTATAATTTTATTAGGATTTGAAAACTAAAATGATAATAAAATTTAATTACATTAAATCTCGCGACGATAATGTATAAAGGAAAAAAAATAAAAATTCTTACCTGCACGTAATTAAAATAAAATTTGCATTTATTTTCGTACATATTAAATTCCAAAAAATTATAAATATTTATATACAGGAATAATTCGTTAATCCGAACAATCGATAATTGAACCAACAAAGGTATTCGATAATCGGAACATTTTAACTGAATGTTTTTTTTTTAAATAATTAAACTTTGATTGAGACGAGAGCGTGTATAGTGTGTAAACACTAAAAAAACAAACACTTTTATTTTCTGTAAATAAAGAACTATATATATGGACATGGTCTTTGAAGTTGTTTTGAATGTGATTTGGACATTTCTAGTAGTATCAAATATCTTTGTGTATACCAATATCTAAATTAATGATAAATCTGGCGACATTCGAGAGTGAAAAATTCGAAAATATATCATTTTCTAATTGTATGTGAACTTGTGTGTGAACTACCATCGAGTTTATTGTAATTGTTATGCTTGTGTTGAGTGGTAGCATAAAGGCCGCAAAGAAAGAAACGGCTGAGAAGAGTACAAAAACTAGCATGTCTACTGTTACATTTCGCAACGACTACCGCTAGTGTTTTGGTTTTTTTTTTTTTTTGCTAAGACGACGGTAACAGCTGTGCTCAGGATTGTATGTGAAAGTACATGACATCAAACTGGGCGAACAACTTAGAATGGATCCTATGTCTATGTGTAATCGGTTAGAAATAATTTAAAAAAACTATACCCAAAGCTATTCAAAAGCTTTAAATTGTATATAGTGATAATTAAACCTATTCCTTAGTTGTTTGTATAGGTCAACAATATTGTCGGCTTTGTTCCGATTATCGAATTTGCACTGTAAATATAACAACAAATAAAAAAATATTTATAAAATAAAATTAACATTAAAATTATATCAAATTATTTATATAGAAATTAATTCATTTGCTTGTATATTTTTTAATCGCACGTGGTTAAATTAATCGAGGTGTATCTATACTATATTAAAATAAACTCATTATTATATATACTTTTGTATTAAATTGCATATTATATAATATATGTATTATAAAATTAATATTAACAACATAAAAATTAATTCATATGATATGGGGTTTTTTTTTTGGTTGGTTTTTGATATACATATGCGGAATTCACATTCGATATATTAATCGAAAAAAATATATATATATACTTTTATTAAATGCATATATTATTTTATATGTGCAGATGATATATATATAAGAAAAAAAATAAGAATCTCGTAAAGGCACGATGCCGATATCGTATATAAAAATACAAAAAAAAAAAACTAATTAAGACAATTATTAATGATTAACATATAAATGCCAATAGCCTTTTAAGTTACAAATAAATATATTTTTTAAGTGCAATAAAAAAAAATATAAAATTATATTTACGAGATTAAAATTTACTTATTATGGTCGGGCGGGCGCTCACAGTGATAATATGATTTTGGTGACTGGAATTTTAACTGGCGTTTTTTTTTTTTTTTTTTAATTGTCATATTCATTAATAAATTAATTTTTTTATATCGTACCATAAATTTACGAAACGCACTATTTGTTTTATTTATTTATTTATTTGGTTTTTTTTGTTGTGTTGAATATTTGTATTTTAATTTTTAAAATCATAAATTTTAGTTCCATTTTTTTTTTGCTGTAAAGAAATTAATTTTTATCATTTTCATTTTTATTTTAATTTTATTAATTTTAACACACACACAATTTAACTTTCATTGCACTCTTCTTAATATTATAATCAATTTTTATTTGGCACATTTGTCTTTCTTTTATTAAATCATATATGTAATATTGATAGCAAAACATGTACCATAAATAAATACAAAGTTGTACTGTCAGATCATAATCCGATAATTATGACATTGCGTATATTGTGTATTTAAATTTTATAATTGCAATGTATCACTTTTAGATTTTTTATGAAAATAAATAAAACATCTTAATATGTATGATAATAAAATAACATATAATAATTATAAATATTATAAAAATTACTCATTATATCTGATGTCAATGCGTGATATTATTTTTACTGTACGTATATATTTATTAAAAATGTGTCATTTAAAATAATAAACATGTAATAATTAATTTAAGGCTGTGTGCGCGTCTTTTAATTAATTTATATTAAGTATAAAAACATTGAAATACGATCCAAAAAATTGTATTTTTTCTTGTTATTTTTTTTTTTTTAAAATGTAATTAATATTTACATTACAATATTTTATATATTTGTGATGTATTCATATAAAAATTGTAATTAGTACACGCGCGCCGATCATCGTTCATTATATTATACGCATTATGTGATACAAAAAATAAGAAGGTGACATGATTTTTTTTTTTTTTATAATTTTATAACATATCCGATGGGTGTGGAAATTGGTAATTTTATCAATTTTATCATATTTTAATAATAAATGTATAGTCTTGAATCTTGTCATTATGTTGTTCAATATTTTTTGACACCTTTCTCTTCTGCACCTTTTATGAATTTCTTCCCACAAAATTAATTTAATCGGATTTTTTTTCTCAAAGTTATACCCATCGATACATTGATGTTGCCATTCACATTTATTACAAGGTGTATGCGGAACAATCTATAAGTACCATGTCCATTGCTACTGCGTTAATCCTGTTCACATGGTACCTATGTTAATTACACATGGTAAATTTTGTATTTTTTGCAAATTTTTTACCATTTGTTGATTTTTTGTCTCACTATCACGAAATACATCTGCTACCCAGTATTGCCGGATTGCATTTCCAAGTTCTACCTTATATAGCTTTTTGGATACCATTAAATTAACGCTTGCTTAGCTTTACTTTTCAGTGCTTCCACGTGTTTGTTCCTATAGTGTTATTCCATGATATTTACTTTCTTGTTTCCATCGTGTGTGTGTGTGTTATGTTTCTTATTAATGGTGAATGCAATTATTGTATGGATTTTGTATGGTTTTTCTCGGATGGAATCTTAGTACCACTGTTACGTGTTACACATCATCTGATATTAATATATAGGTGTGCTATACATATACAAAGACAAAACACTCATTCTAAATTTAATTTAATAACAATAACAATGTTTAATAATAACAATGTTTAAACCTAAATACTATAGTTAGTAGTAATAAATTTAAAAATCTTTCTATATAATACACTTATCTACTAATAATAATATAAAAAAAAAAGCAGAGACTTTAAAATTGATATATATTTTTATTTTTTATTTTTTTTTCTGTATCTAAAAACAATATAATAATATTATAAATTAATAAATTAAACCGTATATAAATATTCCGGTGATAATAAAAAGGACATCGGATATATTTTGTTTTTGAAATACACAAAAAATATGCTACTACCGAAATACAATATTATTTATTCAACAAATGGGTAAAAATATTATCAACAATATAAAATCAATGTTTTTTTTTATAGGTTTAGGAAAATATTTTCGTTGTAAAGATGTATAGTGCAAAAACAAACTAAAAAAACATGAAATAGGTATGTCGTTTTATATTTTATCTATATAAATCGTGTATGTGTGTATCAGTCAAAGCTGCAGTCAATAACCTTAACCTTACTATAACTATAACAAAAATCGTTTCCTATATTTATTTAACATAAAAAAAATTTGAAAAAGAAAACTATAAATACGATATTTTAAATTAATGCATTCTGAATTGATTCTAATCGGCTATTTTTTTTTGTTGTTTTTTTTTTGCCATATGGGATTTTTTGATCCATTTATTTTTT
The DNA here is from genome assembly GCA_910594885.2 of Bibio marci. NCBI lineage: Eukaryota > Metazoa > Arthropoda > Insecta > Diptera > Bibionidae > Bibio > Bibio marci. The sequence continues at coordinate 37,730,186 of OU343114.1, forward strand.
GTCCTTAAAGTTTGTTTTTTTTTTTGTTTTTTTTTTCGAAGAAAAAAACACCCCTTTTCCATTTGCCTATTTAAACAACTTAAAAAGTAAAAAATAAATAATTCGGCATCTTTAGCTCAACATGTTTTTTTTTTTTTTTTGCAGTATAGGTACCCAATAACGTATGTATAAGATTATCTATCATCTATATACAGCGGCTGCCAAAATTAGGTTAACGCACCACTTTTTGGTCCTTAAAAATAAACATTATGTAATTAATTTAATTTTTTTATTTTATTCTGAAAAATAAATGTTTTTTACTTATTTAAACATTGTACATAAAATATAAATTTCAGATAAAACTCTTGCGTACTAAATAATAAATAATAAAAATGTATGCAAATAATGGCAGAAGTATTCCGTTAATCTCGAAATATTTGCAGAAAATTCGTCACCACAATATTTAAAGTTTAAAAACGCGTTTCTAATGGAAGACGTGTAGCACCCCTTTGACGAAATGAGTATCCAAAACATAAGATCAAATAGACAAGGTATTACAATTAAAAATTATTCCTTACCCTAGTACCATTTTGTCAGTACTTTAAAAAATGAGGAAAATTTACGTTGAAAAAATCCACATAACATATTTTCCATGGATGAGATATATTGATATTTGTCCAAAGAATGTCCATAGATTTTCCACTTAATATAAGCGTATTTTATTTAGGTCAATTGAAATCTTTGAATTGTCTGGGTAATATGTCCAACAATATATCGGCGCGGTATTGTATTCATAATTTAGTTCACCAATTATCCAAGACAGTGATTCAAATTTTGTATATTTCGCATATCTAGATATAATCCTTACTCTTTTTAATTTATTTTCATAATGTTTTAAAACATTCAGCAACTCAAATCTATATAGTTCCTAGAAATTTTGTAAGACTTTGCATGGATTTTATCCGCAGTTTTTTTTTATTTGTTTATTACAAAAAAAATATGTACAATCGATGAATTTTTGCCATCGTTCAGCATCTACATTCTGTTCTTATAGAACTTCTGGTCTATCGGTAAAAAAACTTAACCAACCCGCCATTTGGCATCATCGTCAGAAGAAAGATTTATTCTGCTAATGTCCGTATTATATGCTAAAATACATGTACAATCCAAAGACATTTTTGTCTAAATCCGTGGATCGGTTCATAAAAAATATGAATATAAATTCTATGGATATTGTGCGGAATAATAGCAACGAGAAATAATTTTAAAAATAATCCGTAGAAATAATCCTCGAAAATATACGGATAATCCAAGGACATTTTTTTTTTAATAAAAATCCATGGACAGGGTTGCACTCATCATATAAAATTCCAACGAACATCTGTAAGAAATCCATATATAGATATTTCGTCGGATTGAAACTACGGACTACTGCACATAATGCGTAAAATTTTGCTGACAAACTACGGACAGTGTTACTACGGTAATTTATCCAGGTCTTTTGAAATGAAAATAAATAATGAATATTATAAAAAAAAGTGCTTACAATATGCATTAATATTATTAATTGACATAATTTTGCTTACTTATTTGCTATAAATTGATCGTACCTTTCCTTTCAATTATTCGAATGAAATTTTTAGTTTATATATATTGTATTTTTTCAGCCTATATAAAAATAAAATTCAATTGTTATGTATGTTCAATAATACGTGTATACAAAACTTAAATGATAAAGGTTATGGTTACCGAATTTAATATAATTTGTCATACTGTAATAGTAAGTGGTCTGAGTGTCTATTTCATAGAAATTCAGTATAGAAACTATTCATATATAATCCCATTTTACATCTGCATAACAAATGTGATCAAAATTAGATAAAAATTACCCAAATTCCAATGTTTCTCAAAACTTGTTCATAAAACTGTCCAGAATATCAATTTCATAGAAATTTAGTAGCAACACAATTATACAAGCACATACCAAATTTGATTAAAATTGAATAAAAATTAACCTAGTTTTAAAAAGTTTCAAGAAGTTAGCCCAGACAAACGGATTGCGAATGAATTGTTTATTATTATCTTTGTTTTTTAATTGCATTTAATTGCATATATGTAACGCCGTTTAAAAAAATTACGAATCTATATTGAGTTTATCATAATTTATCATATATGTTAAAGCTACATTTCTGCACTTTTGCTTGCAAAACTGTCAAGATATTAAATGGAAAAAATATTTCATATTTCTGATCTGAAAACATATAAATAAAAGTCTGTGTAAATATTGCCTCGAATTATACGGTTTTCGATAAGTGCGGTACGTAACACTATATCGCATTATACAAGGGATGCCTGTATATGTAGATTAATTGTATGTATACTCTTTATTTGATGCCATCGCATCATACAAATGCATTTATGACAATTTTTTATGGCGCCATAATTTTAGACTCTTTTTTTTTTTTAAAAACTTTCACAATTTGTTATTTTATGAGGTTAACAACAACAAATTTAATTTGAATTTTCTTATCTTGGTTTCACAAGTGGATAAAAACATGATAATTTTTGTAGTTCTTCGTAATAATAATAATAATAATAATAATAATATGTTCGATAAACAATATCATAGACATTATATAATTAAGTATTATTGTATAAGTAAATAAATAAAATAAAGAATATGTAATAATTGCTTTTCTCAAAAAAGATTCTTCATAAGTTAAAATAATCAAACGATTATATTAGAAATAGCTAGTATTTTTTATCTTTATGCAAATGCAGTTAAAGAGTGTATATAGTTTAAAAATATAATTTAACTCAAAGACATATAAAATGAATTTATTTTTAGTAAATGATAATGGTAATAAAAAAAATAAAAGTAAGCAAAACTTTAAAAAATTAACCACACAAAACTCACTTGATATTTTTTTTTATACATTCTTAGATGTACAACACTTAAGCGATACTCTAAGACTTAACTAAAAGAATATATTATACTCAAAAAAAAAAAAAAAAAGGAAAAAATCGTTAAATTGAAATATAGAGAAAAAAAGGGAAGAAAAAAAATTATAAGATTTTCAATAAAAATCAATTTAAAAAATTTAAAAATGTAATGAACCAGAAATATTATTTTAACCTGTAATAATGTTACATTGAAAAAAAGTACAAATAATATACGAACCCTTTTTGCAAATCATTGTTAATATTTTTATATTTATATATACGAGTACATATATGGAACCCTGCCAAATAACTTATTCTCTTACACATACGAAATCGATAATTTATCTTCATAAGATTAAAAAAAAAAAAAATTAAATAAGATCCCACAAAACAATAAAAATTTTTTTTTTTCTTTATAAAACCCCCTAAAATTATTTCAAACGAATAAGTCCTTTCAATTTTTATATTTTATATAGTATATACTGACGTCGTCCCAGTATAATATGGAATATCAATATGATGAATAGACTTTATTTAAGAAAAATATAGTTTAAATCATATATGGAGAAATAAAAAATTGCATTATAAATATGTAACCCGTTTTTTTTTTTTTTTATTTCTCGTGTATTTAGTGGTACCTCTTATAAATTATTTTATATAAAATAGATTTAAGTAGATAAGGGTAAATTAATGTAATATTTTTCAACAAAATTTTGAAATTTGAAAGTTGATGATTATTTTTCTGTTTTTTCATTATTTAATATTAAATTTCATTTAACTAAATTCGGTTGGTAGACTTTATTTTATCTCTTTATTTATATTCTATTAATATTTTTGCTAATTTAAATAGTGTAAATCGACTATGGAATTATTATTACATTCACATATGACTTATACTTTATTTTTGCCTAGGTAGATGTTTTCAAAATACTATTATTTTTATATGGGTGATTAGCCAAATAAAATGTTATGTATCTAGTTTCTTTACTTGAATGTTGTAGCTTTATTAATTATAAAAAATCATCCATCAAATATAGCATAATTCAAATGAGCAGAATACTATACAAAATGGTACACTTGTACCCTAGTAACGCTGTCCGTAGTTTGTCCGCAAAATTTTCGCATTATATGTAGTAGTCCGTAGTTTCAATCCGAGGAAATTTCAACGGATTTCTTACGGATGTTCGCTGGAATTTAATATGATCAGTGCATCCCTGTGCATGGATTTTTATAAACAATTTCCTTAGATTATCCGTATATTTCCTATGATAATTTCTCCTTAGAAGTTTTTCTCATTACTATTATCACAGAATATCAATAGAATTTATATTCATATTTTTTGTGAGCAGATCCACACATTTTGACAAAAATATCTTTGGATTGTAAATGTATTTTGGCAAGTAATACCCGTGAATTGTCCGTATTAGAAGAATAAATTTTCTTATGACGATGATGTCAAATCACGATTTGATTCAGTTTTTTACCGATAGACCAGAACTTCTATAGGCACGGAATGAAGATGCTGAACGATGGCAACAATTCAACGATTGTGCATTTTTTTTTTTGTAATAAACAACTTTTTGCGGATAAAATCCATGAAGGGTCTTACAAAATTCCTAGGAAATATAAAGATTTGAGTAGCTGGTTGTTTTAAAAATTATGAAAATAAAATAAAAAGAATCAGAATTATATTTAGATAAGCAAAATATACAAAATTTGAATCACTGTCTTCGATAATTGGTGAATTAATATAATGTATGAATATATGTTGGACATATTACCCAGACAATCCAAAGATTTCAATTGAACTAAGCAAAACACTATTATATTAAGTGGAAAATCTATGGCCATTCCTTGGACAAATTCCAATATATCTTTTCCATGGAAAATATGTGAATTATTTCCACGGAAATTTTTCTCATTTTTCAAAGTACGGACAAATTGTTACTATAGGATAGGGACTACAAATTTTCCCGATTTTTACCATTATACATTGATCGATGGTATAATGTTTTATTCTATTCATTATATTATATTATCATTTCAAAAATTTTAATCTTATATATTGCTTTTAATTTAATTGTGTTTTGTATTTTTTTTTCATTTTTTCTTTACCTACCAACCTACCAAATAAATAAAAGTGTATTTTTATACAATAAATTGAGATAAATAATTACTGATGCAGTTAGAATAATAGTTTGATTAAAATATATTAAGTAATATATTGTATATTTTTTAAGAAATCGTATACTATTTCGACGATATTGTTCTGTTTAATATAAAAGAAATTTTTTTTATTTTCTTTTTAATAAAGTATCTTTACAATCTCTTACATATTTAGCGATAATAGTTTCTTACTATTATACTGTAAGAACTAAAGATATTAAGTATGTTAATTATATTTGTAATGTATACATTTTTTACTTTAGTTTAATATCTGAAATGTTGGTAATGGATGCAGTGATCAAATTACTCTCAATTAACCCTAATCATTAATAATCATTATCGTATAAAGAATAGCTGTTATTTATTGAAATCTTATTATTAACTCCGATGGTATATGTCTTTTTTTATCTACGTGCGTGTTCGTTGGTATTTAAAAATTGCATCACAAGTTGATTTTGATGTTTGATGAAGTCTATTATAATAAACTGTACTTTTAGTTGTAATTAAATCTTTAACCGAACAAATGTGCAGTTCCTTTCTTAAAAGAATCTTTCAATTATATCTATATTTGATTTACATGTGGCTCCCCTTAGTTCAATACGACACTGGTCTTATGATTGCCTTATATACAATTATTTTGCACTCTAGTGATAACTGGGACGGTCTTCCTAGTAACCAATACAGTTTGTTGAACTTGAGTTTTAGTTGTTTATTTTTGTTTATAATTGGCGTTTTCCAATTTCCAATCATATTATTTTGCTGAGTCATCATGATGTAACTGACTATTATTTATTTTTACCGCCGGACAGTTTAACCTACACAGGGTAAATGTGACGTGAACCGATTTTTCTACATTGACTTTTACGGTTTTCCAAATATGATTTTAATATTGTGTTGGTCATAATTTGAGAAATGTTCATATATAATATCATTCTGAAGTTAAAAAATATGGTACATAATTATACATGAAAATGCATAAACAAAACACATTAAATTTGGCGGATGAACGGTATTAAGAAAATGTGCCTTTATGAACGTAAATTAATATTCATAAAATTAGGGATGATTCCCAAAATGATAAAATAACCTTCCATCCAATCTTTTTTTTATTTTATATCATTATAACCATATATATAACCAAACCATAAACGTATCAATGAAATGTCGGAACATTCTGCTAGTTCATCTTTATGTTTTGATCTGATAAATTTAAAATAACATTATACAACGGTCGATCTAAATTGAAGGTAAAAATAAAACAAAGACTTAATATATTTAACAAAAATCAATATATTTTAAAAAATAATCTAGTTTTTACAAGAGTATCCTAATCTTTTAATCCCCTCGTAATAATAGGATTTGTTAAGCTCAGCCAAAATATGTGTTTTTACTGCATGCATCGATTACTTCTGCATTTGATCCAAATTGCTTTCCGTGTATAGATAATTTTTAATTTTTCAAGAAACAGATAATAGTCGATGGTGCGCTTTAAATCGTTATGAAAAAGTACTTTTTTGTTTTCTTAATTTATTCGTTTAACTATAATTGATAATGAGGAATAATTTGCAACAGTTTTTGTTTAACTTTTATCTAAATAAAGTCGATAAAAGAAAAACAGTTCCAATAACCTTACCAGCTGATTGAATTACATTTTCAATCTGTGATTGTTCAGCACACTTTTGTAAATAATTGCTGGTGTTGTTTTTTTTTTTGCTATATTGTTTGTTGTTTCTATTTTTTAATACAAATAATAATGTTTACTCAGTCAATAATTCATATCTTTTTTTTTTTCATTTTAATAAATAAAACTAAATTTGTTTGCTTGCTGTTTAAAATTTTATAGATTAATAATGAGATTAAATGAATTACAAGTAATTATAATGTTCCTTTTTATATAAAATGTTTACAATTTACAAAGGATAATTTGACCATTTCTCCTATAATTTTGACGAAACCTCTTATGGTATACGTTGAAAGTGTCATTATATGAATTTGTGTTGGTCATATAATTTGACAAATATTCATATACAAATAATATCATTCTGAAGCTAACATATAATAACAAAATATCATCAAGTTTACAGATTTTGTCTTGATACATCGCATATATAAAAATATGTAATAATATTTTAAATACCGTACCGCACAACTCAACTAAATGTGAAAATTATTCATGTGAAAGGTCCTTGGAAATGTTCTTGGTGCAAGAAACAACATTATTGTTCAATTTTCTGTTTGTGCAGTATATCTTTCAGTGTGAGACTTAAATTATCGCATATAATAATATATTTTTGATATGTGCTATATGCCTTGAAACATTCCACACAATTTTTAATTCCCTTTCATATGATGTGCAGATTGATTAAATCTAAATATTATCCTAAGTGCTTTGAAAAATCTTAGATCTTTTAAACATTAATACAATAAAATTTTTTCCTTTTTTTTTCATATGTTGTACGGTGTATATGCGTTACTTTTTGACAAACATTTTTATTATTTTTTTGCTTATATTTATAGAGTGTGCGGTGAAATTTATTATGGCTTTTTATAACCAAATAAAATGTTATGTATCTAGTTTCTTTACTTGAATGTTGTAGCTTTATTAATTATAAAAAATCATCCATCAAATATAGCATAATTCAAATGAGCAAAATACTATACAAAATGGTACACTTGTACCCTAGTAACGCTGTCCGTAGTTTGTCCGCAAAATTTTCGCATTATATGTAGTAGTCCGTAGTTTCAATCCGAGGAAATTTCAATGGATTTCTTACGGATGTTCGCTGGAATTTAATATGATCAGTGCATCCCTGTGCATGGATTTTTATAAACAATTTCCTTAGATTATCCGTATATTTCCTATGATAATTTCTCCTTAGAAGTTTTTCTCATTACTATTATCACAGAATATCAATAGAATTTATATTCATATTTTTTGTGAGCAGATCCACACATTTTGACAAAAATATCTTTGGATTGTAAATGTATTTTGGCAAGTAATACCCGTGAATTGTCCGTATTAGAAGAATAAATTTTCTTATGACGATGATGTCAAATCACGATTTGATTCAGTTTTTTACCGATAGACCAGAACTTCTATAGGCACGGAATGAAGATGCTGAACGATGGCAACAATTCAACGATTGTGCATTTTTTTTTTTGTAATAAACAACTTTTTGCGGATAAAATCCATGAAGGGTCTTACAAAATTCCTAGGAAATATAAAGTAAAATATTGAGTAGCTGGTTGTTTTAAAAATTATGAAAATAAAATAAAAAGAATCAGAATAATCATTTAGATAAGCAAAATATACAAAATTTGAATCACTGTCTTCGATAATTGGTGAATTAATATAATGTATGAATATATGTTGGACATATTACCCAGACAATCCAAAGATTTCAATTGAACTAAGCAAAACACTATTATATTAAGTGGAAAATCTATGGCCATTCCTTGGACAAATTCCAATATATCTTTTCCATGGAAAATATGTGAATTATTTCCACGGAAATTTTCCTCATTTTTCAAAGTACGGACAAATTGTTACTATAGGATAGGGACTACAAATTTTCCGATTTTTACCATTATACCATTATTCAAAATTTTATTATCGGTTTACCGGTAATTTTTCACATTTTCTATAAAATTATTCTGAAAAACACAATATTATTAATTAAAAGTTTAAAAATTGTGGAATTCAAAACAAAAATTTATTTCTCTTAAGAAAACAATAAAAACTAAAAATAACATTAATTCATTTTACCAAAAAAAAAAAAAAAAAAGGAAGATAAATGTAGGATAAATTAATTCGTTTTTAATGCATCATCTTTTATGATCGCTATAAGCCACCGGTATTGCAATTCCTATACACTAATGTCGTACATGGTCTTGAAAACATTATAATTTATAAGAAAACAATTGCACAGATTATTATCTAAAAATAAATGATTTAACATAATATTTTATAACAGTGTATTTTCTATATATCTATATCAAATTTATTATATATATATTTTTTTATATTTATATATACCTCAACAGTTGTGTGCATTTGAATGAAAGTCGCGTGGAATAAGCGTGGCACATAGGGAACAAAGAACCTCGACTAGATACCGCTTATATATATATATATGTATATTGTGTATTATTCTATTCAATTCATAGCATTTATGTTTATAAAATATCTCTCTATATATATATATATATATATACGATCATTCACATTGCAGACAGGCAAGGGAAAACACACTCTGATATACATAAAGTGTAAGAAGTAAACATAATAATCAGTATATGTATGTGTATCGTATATGTAAAGCCTGAAAATAATAATAAAAACAACAACAACTACTTGCAACTTACCTATCCAACATCAAAAATATAATAAATATAATACAATATAAAAAAAAATTAAAAAAATAAACAAAATTACAAAACATCTGCTTCGTTCTTCAATATACTATTCCCAATTTATATTTTTACATATATATTATATATATTTATGTATATATCAAATTTAACATATATGATATATATGCACACATTATTATATACGTTATAAAATATATAGGAAAATATGAATTTATAGTACGAGTATGCACAGCATCGATTATGCGATATCATACTTACGGTATATATATATATATATGCAATGCATCTATCTGTATGTTTATAGGTATACGAATAATATATATATATTCAACTGAAAATAAAAATTAATCATAATCTTAATCATAAGGCCTTCTTTCGGAAAAAATGTTGATACTCACCATTGTCATATAATATAAAATATGTATAGTATGAAAATTTCTAAAATCTATAATGAGATTATCTGAATTATAAATATACAATACCTCTACATAATTTATCTATATTTATATATATATATCTTTGTGTGTGTACGAATAATTATTATAATAATAAATGTTACTATCCTTTTTCTCTTGTCGTTCAAACTATACTAAAAATAATGCTGATTAATATGCATCGTATATTAAATGCAGAAAAAATAAAGGATTTGAATTGATGATATGGATCAACAAAAAATCAAATGGAAAAAAAAAAAAAAAATGTTGAAAAAAATCTATCATCAACAACATTATGGAAAAATAGATCATTTATTTATTTTGATTTGTAATGAGATTCAGTTTTATTAAATTCACATGTCCTTTATCTTTTTTTAAATTTAGATGTGATATAAATACATAAATTGTTACAACCCCTCCATCCAAATTGTGTGTACACACTGATGCGAATATAAATATCTATATATATCCACAAAATATATACGCTTATAATAAAATAATATTATGTTTTTGGAATGGGGTCCTTTTTTGGTTGAGTTTAGAATAAAAAATTTTTTTAAAAATAAATAAATACTTGTTATGGAAATGCAAAATTCACCAATTCATTCGAAAATAAATAAAAAAAAATTTACTTAATTTACCATCAGCAAAATTAATATTGAACAGAAAAAAAGGGTACTATTTTTTCCTTTTTTTTTAATTTAATTCAGGTATATGCTAATTTGAAATGATTTGTCATATTGCTATGGGTGGAAAAAGTAATATTTCCTGATTTTATTTTTCTTATATATATATATTTATTTTGTTTATACGCAGACAAACAGTTAATATATACATACATTCTATGTCCGCAAAATAACTATAATAACTGTTGCTGAATAATGTTTTTAATGCAATTCAAAAATCGCACTTCTTTTCGTATAATTAAAGTGACGGTGCTGTGCACATCTAGAACATGTGTCATCGCGAACTGAAAAAGTGGTAATTAGATGGAGCAACATCTGGTGAATATATGTTGTGTAAAAGAATAATTTTCCCATATATCTGTTTGTCCGTTCACCAATCACCAATCCACCATGTCCATTATTTGACCAGGTTTCAATAATTCAAATGATGTACCATACCCTTCTGGCCCCCACTATAAATATACACAGCACATTCTTTTTTTCCATGCATATTGCTAATTTGGCGCGTCGATTTTACTGCAGGTGATCTGTAGTTTAATGTTAATTTAGTTTGTTTATAACTATCAAAAATAAACAATTTTTAATTACCACTTTGTTTCTTTCACTCAATGGAACCCATTTTACCTCCATTTTTCCCTTTTTGCGCCGAATTTCATGCTTAAAGTATGTTCACCATATATGTTCGCGACAACAGTTTTTTTTTTTTTTTTCAATAAAACAATAACAACAAATCGTACCCTCAAATCATGTTTTCTTTTTATGCAAAACAGGACCGTTTCAATAGGTAAAAACACATACTATAAATGATAACGATATGAAAAGAATAAGTTGACACAACTTTTTTCGGCCCCGAAACTGCCATCACTTTATATTTTGATACTAATATATCGATTAAAATCATATAATTAAGTTGTCGCCACTAATCATTTGAGATGCCAATGTTGTTGCCGCATCAAGCATTTTACTAAACATTGTAAAATCATAAATAGATAACCCATATGTATTTATGGTAGGTATATAATAAAGAGATTTCCCATCGATACCCTTTCGATAGGGCGCATAACGAAAAACCTAATTGGTAAATATGTTATCGGCCAGCAACCATAAGTTTAAGTTAGACCATAAAAATGATAAACAATGGAGTACAAGCATCTTTTAGCGGATCGAAATATATACTATTAGTTTTTTTATACTTAACGCTGTGACACCATCGAGGATCTTCAAAAGTTAACGCTCCCATTCGTACTGAAATATAAAATTATATATAAAAAATCGAGTAGAATTGTTAATTCAAAGATTAAGGACCTTCCAAGGACCTTACAAGGATACTTTTTTTTATTGATGCCTGCAATACCTCACATGAAAGAGAATTAAACAAAGATTCAAATAGAATTTGTGTTTTAAAGATCAAGGACATATCTGAAAATAGACTATGTTTGGCTGTATACGCATGTAACATGTGATATTCTTAGAATTTTATCATTTAATAAAATGTAACCAAATAAAAGTAAACATCGAAATATTAATCTGAATAATTTCTATTTATTGATACTACAAACACACAACAAAAATTCAGTTAAATTGTAGATCGTTGTAAAATACATAATTCTCATAGCAGCATCTTTCTATATATATAGGAAGCAATTATTTTATCTCTTTTACAAATAATAAAATTATAATTAACAATCAAATTAATTTAAATTGAGAATAACACACAAATTTTTTCTTTATAAATTTTAAATTTTAATAATATTATGAAAGGACCTGCTACGTTTTCGTCATTTATTTTTCATCGTCCATAGAATATTATAGTTTGCATTAAGTGTTTCGACTAGGAAATCCTCAAAAATTAATTTAAATGATGTTACATATCTACTTGGGGATGGCGTTGACAGTAGTTTTTGTGGGTCGGTATAAATTGGTTATAGAGATTAATTAAGTTCTTAATTGGCAATTGCATAGTTCGCATAAATAAAATCATGATCCATTGCGGTTATTTTTCGGACAGACATTGTATAAATATATATTCCTATATATATTCCTTAAATGTATAAGCCCTATTATAGTATATATACATTTTATTAAAATTACATGAATATTTTAGTGAAGTGTCAGGTACCATGTAAATTTTAATTTATTTTTATATTTCATAAAAAATGTAATATACAATATATTTTTTATATACGAATAACGTTACAAACATACCCTTCGATGTAAATTCTAAATTTTTAATGTCATTATTGTTTTTAATATATTATTTATTACATTTTTTGTCCCTAATAAATGTCCAGCTTCTAGATTTTCTTTTCATATATTTTATTAATTTAAAATTGTGAAATTATAATTTTTTTTTTCTTCACACTACGATTATAAACAATAAATTACCGGCTACAATTTATTATAATTATAATTATTCGGTATTCGGTTAAAATTATGAAATTTTTCAGTTGACAAGAGAATTTTTTATTTTTTTTTTTTGATGAGTATGAGTACAATTTCTATTTAAAAAAAAATTAGTAACATGAATGGAAGTGATATACCAGTTGTTTTGAATTGTTTTTGCCATATGTATTTCTCCAAGCCCTCAAGATATACATCTCGCACACGGTATTTTTGGGATGGTATTCTTCATTTCGTTCATTCCAATTAAAAACCGAATGTTTTGGTCAGCAGATAACTTCCATTGTTTCAAAATTTTCCCTATTACATAGTATTTCCTCTATCGTATATGGGCTAATAATTCGTTCCCACGTTTGGTGACAACGGTATAAACATATTTTTTATATTAATATAAAATATAAAAAGTGTGTTACCAAATATATACTCCAATACTCACTTAATTGTCAACTTCAGTTTCTTACATTCACAGTATTAACATTTGCATCTTCGTGGGTGGTATATGTTCAACCCGTCTGAGTTTCCCGCAAAATACGCAGAAGACCTCCGTTGCAACATATGATCGAATGAATATAAAATAAAAAAAAAATTCCAAAGGAAAATTTAATGAAAATTCCTTTATAAAATATTAAAAAATTTTCAATAAATCAATAGTTATCGGTATTGATTTTCTGCGTGGAAATTTATATATACAATATAATATTATATGATAATCAACTAGTTTAAATATAACACCCCCCGGCACATAACTTAATATCCCAGTTATCATTTACAGTGTATGATGTTAAGGATGTTTTTTTTTATTCTTTATTTATTACTATATATTTTTTTTTTTTTTTTGTATTATAGATTTTTATTTTCAATATCAAATCCTTATACATGTAGTTTATATTTACGGGCAACGGTCCCCACTAAATAACAAGCCATATATATATATATATATATTGTATATATAATACATATAACATTAAATCATAAAGTATTATATTTTAAGCATTACAATTTCACTCACCCTAACTTCTACGTAATGTTACGTATATTCAATTATGCATGTATGAGCACGTTTATATAGAGTTAGTTATATATTATTATTGTAGTATAACATTTGCACAACAATAAACATTAAATTTGAAAAAGCGAAGAACTTTTAATGTATATATATATATATACGAGTCACAGTAGTGGTAAGCGGTCCACGGCAGTAGGGTAGCACAAAATTAAAACATAAAAACTTCCTGATTGCAATTATGCCATATATATATAGTAAAGCTGCTATTAGGCTCAATGAACATGGCAGTTGATTAAAGTAATATTATATTGACTGAGTGAGTGCCTGGTCACCAGTAAATAATGGGGCAATGAAGAAACGAATAGAATAGCAAGAAAAAAATCTGCAACATCCCACACATCCGGAAACCTTTTGTTACATAGAAATCTACACTATGCGGGAATGGCTCAAGACCTATACATATAGGCGGAATAGATTTCGACATGAAGCAAATTGGATTCCGACATAAAAATGAAATATGAATCAAAATACTGAAAATAACAATTAATAAAAATGGTGTTGCAATTTTGACATCTACAAAATGTTGATCAGCAGAAAAATTATGAATGCAAAATTGAAAAAGAAAAGAACGTGAAATACTGTCTGGGTGACCATTAAGTGTCTTCACATACCGTAAAGATGGCAATTACCATAACACGGAGTATAAGGCTGTTGGATACAATAGATCTTTTAGTTTTAGCCATTTGTTATATACAACAACAAGAATCGAAAGCTTTTTGACCACTTATAGTATGTAAATGAATTTATTTATTGTGTGCATTACTTTTTGCAATTTAATATTGCTCTGTTTACTCCCAGTAGTAGAATGTTCATCGGTCGCCACTGACCTGAATATTGTATTTGTGTATATATAATTTTTACGCGTATAACACAAGAGACTTGTTTTTTGCTTTGTACAAACCAAAAACAAAAAAAATAATATATCGGAAATTTTTTTTAACTTTGGCGAAAAATACTTTGTCGAGACTTTTTTTAATATTTTCATAAATGATTTGTATAATACTCGTATAGAATTCTTTTATTTAAAATGTATGTGATTATTTTATATGCATGAAAAGGAACATATATATTTGAGTCCTTAGGCAAGTTATTCAGGATTTAAATTTTGACAGGGTTGTTTTATTCAATGTACAATGCAATATAGAAAAAATAAAATAAAATATCGTATAATTTTTTTCTTTTTGTGATTCAGTTTCATATAATAATAGAAAAAAAAAATAAGGATTATTATTAAATTAAATTATTTGTTATTATTATATACGTACAATTATACACAATACACACACACACACAAAGTCATATGATCACATATTTATTATAATATTTATACATAATATAGAAAAAT
This sequence comes from Bibio marci, assembly GCA_910594885.2. Lineage (NCBI taxonomy): Eukaryota > Metazoa > Arthropoda > Insecta > Diptera > Bibionidae > Bibio > Bibio marci. Next base: position 37,745,579 of record OU343114.1, read on the forward strand.
ATTCAATTATTATAATTATAAAATTGAATTTTTAACATAACTGATTTGTAATACGTACAATAATTTACATATGAATGATTTTTAGTGAACACATTTATTTAATTATAAATATCAATGTATTATAGACCGTAAAAAAAAAAAAACTAAAAATATTATAATAAATTTAAAATTGAAAAAATTATATAAGCATTCTTTTAAAATTATGTCATTTAAATATTGTATTTTTGTATGTGTGTAGAGAGTAAAAGGAAAAAAAACAACAACTTTTAGAAAGGAAATATTAGAAATTTCTTCTTAACATTTGTTAAACACTTGGTCACATATGTCATTATTAAATTTTATAAAATTTTACCAAATCATTTTTTCATTTTAAATATTTATTCACACTTACACAAACGCACACAACATACATTCTATAACTATAATATTCACACATGAAATATATAAACCATATTTTTTTGACACTTTATTACATCTTTATTCCAAAAATAGAATTAATTTTTTTTTTTTTAGTTTTCAAGTCTTTTCTTGCTGATAATATTTTCTGAATAATATAATATTTTTCATATAAACTTAACTTTTAACGTAATAGGGTAAAACACGTAACGAACGACCACTATTAGAAAACATGTTGATACATTTTATATAAATTATTGATGTCTAATATACAGGTAGAAAAAGTGACCAATTTCAATTTTAAGCGGTAGCAAATTTTTTTTTTTATTATTGGTTATATCATTCGTTTCGCTGTTGTAAATTCAATTGTAATAGATTGATACCAACTGTGTATTATCCGCCTATTTGATTTTAAAATCGACAATAGCATCTAAACATAACATCTGAAAATCAAAAAAATTGTAAATTGTATGATTTCAATAAGCAAACTACATTTCATACTGTTTGGAAATAAAATTAGAAATGCTGTTGATGCAACAGAATTCATCAAATCGATGTGTGCCTAATTCTAAACAAATGCAATCATTTGCTTCATCATTAGGTGAAGCGTCAGTCTCAGTTGCATAATATTGATGGTTAGAAAGTGTTATACCATATTTTTTGGCGGTGATTCAGAGTAAATAACAGACTATGAGCTTCTCACCACCAACTGTAACGATGCGCTGCAGATATTATAACACGTTCAATTATTAATTTAAATTATTATTAAGGCAACTTTATATAAATATTTTAATTTATTATGTAAATTCTGGTTGTACATAAATAAGTTTCTTTACACTACCCTATGCGGAGGTTATATGCGTTTATCATATGTTGGTACCATACAACGAAAATATAACATATAAATTAATATTAAATAAAATATAATAATACCGACATTTTTAACGTACTGATTCATATTATAATAATTGGTATTTGTATTATATAAATTTAAATTTATTCACCTGATAATAAAATATTCAATTATATTTTTATTTATAAATTATTTATTTACATTTAATAATTAATTATTGCAAGGTTAATTTATCATTATATACCATAATTAATATAACTTCTCTCTACACAATGCAAATAATGAATAAATTAAATGTATTATAATAGTTTTTATGAGGGTATGTAAATTCAATATTCATATTAAATAATACATATAAAATAATACCTATATGGTATTAGGTGAAAGCTCCTAGTGAATTGTCCTATATATTGTTTCAATCATATATATTTATTATTTTAGGCAATTTAATAATTCTATAATTTAAATTTATTCTCAACCAATTTTCTGACTCTATCAATAAGGAATATAAACCATATATAGTAGTTGAACAATAGACTAAAATAATTCTAAAATAATATTACATATAATGAAAAAGTGAACAATAATGTATACTGGGATAACGAAGGGATCTTTAACCTAACGAATAACTACAATACTATAGATGTGTATACATGTTTTGTATACATATCTAGTCTCACCTTTAATAGTAATAATTTTTCTAAAGTATACCATATGATCTATATCAGACTTTCATTGCATTTCATTAATTTACATAATTTTTATTATATTTTACCAGTTACTTTGGAAATCTATCGGTTTTTGTCAACAGTTTTCCCACCCGATCTACAAGGAATCTATTTGTGTGAACTTTTCGTTCGTATTTTGATTTATAGTATATATTTTATTATTGATTTAAATTCAAATCAAATTTTTTAATAAAAATAATTTCTATCAACAGCGGTATGCGATTGTGCTTTTTTATGAATCTTTGTGAAATTGTAGTACTATAATAAAAAGAAGAATCACCGTGTATAATCCGTTTAGGGGTCTAAATATACGTAAATTCCATTTTTTGTTGTTGTTGTTGTTGTTATAAGTATCTTCAGTGACTCAGAATTTATAGATTTAACTTATTATAACATTTAGGTATTATATGTTAATTAAATCCATTTATAGTTTATAGTTACATGTACCAAAATTTAGATATACCATAAAATGAATGTCTATAAAAAATATGTCTGGTTGGAAAATGTATACTTGGTCTTATGTTATATAAAAAATATGCTATTCTCATAATCGGTAACAGTAACAGCAATAAGCTAATACATATACACTACACTATTCCATATGTGAATGATGAATCCACTTAAAACCTTATTTACTATAATATATTTTTTATATACTCATATTACTGTTATATACTATTTTCGAATACTATATTTACTATTTAATATATATTTTTACATAACATATATTACTATTATATATATTTACACAATTTTCGGTATAGCTTTTATATTTCAATGTTATTCTTATGATATATTACAATATTATTGAAGTTACAGTGTTTTTGTGTGGAAAATGAACATATGTGTTATCCGTTACAAATTCCATGTGATTTATATATGTATAAAATAGTCCCTAAAACTTAAATATATAATATAAACGAACAAATTGTTGCCAGTCGTTTGTGAATTGAATGAAATTGTGTATTGTGTATTTATTATTTTTGTATCTATATGAATTCTATATAATACATAATAAGAATTTATATAATGTATCAATGACATTGAATTCAAAAAAACGTATATGGTTTTCTTTATTCTATGTGCTCGACGTCCATATAAATTTTATTTATTTTTTTATTGTATTATTTATTGTTTCAGTTTTTAACCAAAAATTTCATCAAAGTAAAGGTTTAGGGATATTTATCCAGTACGCATACTTATATGAAAACGAATCAAAGAATTAATTAAATTAAACTGATACTTCAATGCGTGACGATATTTCATGAACTTTACAGGAATATTTTATTAAAATTAGGAATCAAGTAAATTGCAAGGACCTTACAAGGATAATTCATTTAATTCATTCATACTACTACCACGTGAAAGAGAAGGTGCGTTGTTATATTCGATAAAATTGGAAACATATATCTTAATTTTTTTGTTAATTTATATATGAATGTATCTCAACGGCACTCTTGAACGAAACAAAATGTTGCCAATTTTATATCGACTGTTTTGAAATAATGCGGTACTGTATTCCAAATTGTGTTATTTTTTGACACATAGTACATGCGGGTATCAATATTGTACAAGCAATTTTTTTTCTACCTGTTAATTTTGTTAACTTTTTTTTTTCTCGCCTTTTCTTTTATTTTTTCACAATTATTTTTTGATTTTAATGCTTAATAAGTCGATAACTATTGAAACGAATTTAAAAAATATAATAAATTATGGTGGATACGTTGTACTTGTTATCTTTCTTAATTTTTGTATTAAAATTAGAAATTAGTTGATTTGTAAATGTGTAAAGTGATCGTTTTATAGTGATCGTAGTGATCAAACACAATGCCTAATAACTTTTAAAAAAGGTTACTATTAGACATAGCTTCTTTTTTTTTCTTTTAAGTCATATTTTGCTCCAAGTGGATCTTTTATGTCATCTAATAAACCTTTCATTACAACCAAGTTGATAAATTACTCCGTGCATGGGAGTATATAACAATTTACCAATTATACTGTGATTAAGGAAGATGTTTTCAAAATACTATTATTTTTATATGGGTGATTAGCCAATAGTGATGTGTGTGTGTGTGTGTGCAGACATTGTTAATCTTTGAATAACGTCCAACACCATATTTTCAAAGATATTCGTTTTTCTTTTTATTCCATCAACGAACAAATGGTCACCCAGCAGAAAAATTTTAGTATTAAAATAAATACCGAAAAATTTCCTATGAAAAATAGCGGATTTGAACACGCTATATTTCATGATTAATATTTATAATATACATATTTCGGCGCAATGTAACTGCACTACAGCGTGTTATTATTTATTAGACATAGATGTACAATGTAATTTTTCACTGGCACATATTTTACAGGATTACTACGATTCTTTTGGGTGCGGTACAGCCACACCTTGTATTCTATTATTAAATGAAATTAATTATTGTTTTTCAATAAAATTAATATTTTATATTGAATTCTAGTCGTTCAAAGTTATTACCTACTAAAGTACAATTTTATAAACCATCTCTATATAGGTTCTAATATCAACTATACCTTTATATTTATTGTAATAAATTGCTGGTGCTGAAAAAAAAAAATTAAAAAAATTTAATAAACAAAGCAACAATCAAATGACACAAAGTGTAATAAATTTTGCTAAGAAATCAAAAGAAATTATTATTGTATAACCACACACACATACACACACACACACACACACAAAAAACAAGTAGATTTATTCTTTTATATTAAAAAGGACGACAATAATATAATAAATCAAAGAAAAAAAAAAGAAAAAAAAGTAGAAAAAAACAGGAAAAGGAAAAACGACAAAAATTTCCATTAACTACATAATAATACAATACACATGTAACGAAAACAACAAAAATAAATAATTTTAATTCGTTATTATTATAACCATTTATATATTTGATGTGTGTGCAAATTATAAACTTTTGTTGCCCATAAAATATCTAAAATACACACACACACACACACACACACACATGCATGGAATTGAACAAAAATATGCGAATTTTCTCAAGCGATCCTAAAATATAAAAATTACATTAATATTTTTCCTATATATTATTTTTACATTTTATTGTATATAGACTTTCTGGCGGCGACCCTTAATATTTAATTTAAAAAAAAAAACTCAACTCAAATTACACAAATACATGTTTATAATATTTTATTTGCAAATGTATATTGGATGGGATATATGAACTATAGAAGTATTAATAATAATAATAATAATAATAATAATAATAATAATAATAAAATATATAATATATTTTTTTTGCTGAAAATTGTTAATACCCATCAATTTTGTTGTTGCACTATTGCTATGTTCTAAGTTCAATGCTACTCTATAGTGTGTATTTATACATTTTATTTATATATAAACTCATGTATAATCAAAATATATAAATAATATATTTTTCTAATTTTGGGGTCTTATATAACCTTTCAAGGTATATAAAAATATATCAAATTTATTTACACAATAGTATGATGTAGTTTATAGTTTAATATTTTTTTTTAATTTTTTTTTTTTCGTATTGTTGATGTTTAAAGCTTCTTTTTTTTTTTCCTTTTTTATACATGTATTTGAATAACGAATATATATATATTGAGAATAAATATCAACGGTAAATTGTATATAATATAAAATAAGCACACAATACGATCAAATATACATTTATGAAATTTAACTCCCCTTTGAATTTAATTGAAAATTTCACATTCTCATTTAGAATCAACAGTAGGTACGTAACAACAACAATAATTTCAAATACAAAAAAAAATTACAAACCTATCTTATATCTCTATATATATGTATACAAAATAGTTAGCTTAACTGTACGATGTGTACAGCTGTGATCAAAATAATATTAGTGCTAGTTAAAATTTTACATAAAAGTTTTAGAATGACTTTTGATGATAATCAAAAATTTTCCGAAATATTATTGCTTAGTTGGAAAAAAAAATATTTGCTATGAAGAAATTTCTACAATGTGTCAAAAGCTTGTTTCATGAACATGAACAGTTTGCTCTAAGCAGCCACAATTGACGCCGTCGCGTCACCATCAAATTCTACATCAAATTCTACGCAAATTTTCATTAAATTTTTAATGGTTATAATTTTCTAATTTTTCCATATTAAATAATGTATTATTTAAAATAAATAAAATAATAATTAAATCAAAATTGATAATTGAAAATTCAATTGTGTTTAGCAGCTCAGTGTGTGTGTGGTTTTATTTTTTAACTACAATTATTTTAGTTCGACGGAAAATTATGAAAATAAAAAATTGGGCGAACTAAATTTTTCCGGAAAATCAACTTTTGTAAATTATCACTTTTTTTTTTTTTTTTTTTTTTTTATTACCAGCCATAATTTTAACATATTTCCATTTTTATTTACGCAGAATTTACAATTTTAATAAGTTGCCAACTTTTCGTATATGAAAGAAGAGATTTTTAAAATCGCTTCACGCACATTCAAATGATTTAATTGATTTTCCATTTGATGTCAGTTAAATTTTCTAAATGAAAAATTAATACTGCGCATATGTATTTTTTGTACCGTTTATTTTTAAGTCATGTATCGTTCCAAGTGGATGTCATCTAATAAACCTTTCCTTACAGCCATGTTGGTAAATTACTCCGCGCATGGGAGTATATAACAATTTACCAATTGTACTGTAATTAACGAAAGATAGTTGTTTTCAAAATACGAATATTTTTATATGGGTGATTGGCCCATAGTGATGTGTGTGTGTGTGCAAACATTGTTAATCATTGAATAGCGTCCAACACCATCTTATCAAAGATATCCGTTTTTTTTTTGGATTCCATAAACGAACAAATGTAAATGTTTGTACCGTTTAGCTACCACAGATTAAATTATCACCAATATCGAATGGAAAATTGTTTATATATTTTGAATGCATAATGCGATTTTAAAAATCTCTTCTATGAAAGGTTGGGAATAGATTAAATTTGTTAATTATATGTAAACAAAAACGAAAATTATGGCAAGTAATTAAAAAAAAAATAAATTATAATTAATAAAAGTTGTTTTTTTTTTTTTTTTAAGAAAAATGCAGTTCGGTGAAAATATTATTTTTTTTTAGTTTACTTTAAACTCGGCTACCGCAAAAAAATGTGTGATATTGAAAACTTAATGATAATTCTCACTTTTACTATGACAGATATCAAATTATTTCATTCGACGTTAAAGTAGTTTGTTCAATTGAATAAAATTGTGTTTACTGCATTTTTAGCAGAAATATAAATATATATCATCGAAAAAATCCGTAAGGCAAAACTTGTGTAAGTCATTTCGTGAAGCGACGTAATTGCAAACAATTTTCCTGTGTATGTACACGAATTTTTATCGTTTATATTTTTATTTTATTTCTTTCCATTGAACTAATTACATTTTATTTTTAAATGAATTGGTAAATATTATATTAGCGTAAATAATTAATATAAAGTCTTTAAAAAAAATGTAAGTATATAAATATGCATTTTATTTATAAGAAATAAAAATAAGGTTAAAAAAAAAATTCGATATACATTAATCCATGTTTACTATTCCAGCAGCAATTGGTTTTTTTCCAAGTATAGTATACTGCAATTTTCAATGCCATGCCATTTGGTTTGTCCATCATAATTTGTTTGCGTTTCATACAATTGATACGAAAATCTCACCATTTTACGTATTTATCGTTTTTTTGTTGTACGCATATGAAACTTCTTAGCAAAGTATAGTCTTATAATATTCATTGGCTAAATATTTTGTATTGCATTCGATTTAGTGTACTAAAGTGATCTTCCATATAAACTGCGCTTCATTTTTCGTTGCGTTTATATGTTACACACAATATTTTTATCAAATGGGAAACAATAATAGTATAATAGAAATCAAAAATAAAATTCACTAAAAATTTTGTAATTAAAATTGAAAATTTAATTTGATTGTGGTGTAAACAATTGTGTGTTAAGAAACAGTGAACAGAAATTTATCGTTATCACTTCTAAACAGAGAAAAATTGCTGTTTTTTTAGAGTTGCACAGTGAATTATTCATTAGAATGCTATTATTAAGTTAAACCTGCCCCTTATACCATAAATAACAGAAATACCTTTATAGTAAAAAATTTTCTTACAATTTTCCAAATTAGACAATATCTCCGCCAGTCTTTAATTGTGAACACAACCAAGTCAGCTTCATCTTTAACTCACTCAATCCACTATTATTTTGATCACAGCTGTATTTACAATAAAATATACTATAGTATTCTACTCTATGTTGCACTGTCTATATCTATATCTATATCTATATCTATATCTATATATAACTAAATATAATGTATTATATATATGTAAATATCCACTAAAATATATAGGGAGGAGTTTTTCAGTTATACCTTTAATATTTTTGTATTATATTTATTTATTTATTTTATGTATATATTTATAAATTTATATATGTACATTTTATGCGTATGTAATACTTACATCCCTATTACATATCGGTATATATATGGTATATGTGTATACACCAGAATATATAGTGGTAAGTAATGAATATACAGATGATTTGGTAGAGGTCTCTGCTGTTCACATATGTATTATACTCGTATATATAATATAATATTGGAAATACTAAAAACACTAACAAAATTATATTAATTTATTTATGTATATAACATATATTTTAATGTATTTACTCGTATTTACTAATCTATCTCTATATACAATTTATATATATATATAATACACATACACATTATTTTATATTTATATATTATTTTCTATGCGCCCGGCATTTGTGGCATATATTGTGAAGTAGTTTTATTTTATTACAATCATTCGAACATTCAAGACAGCGGGCACGCGACTTAACTGAGAAACAGCTGTTTGACTTTTTATTTATTTTTTAATTTATATACAGCCGTACAACATGATATAGAAAAGTATAGTATAATAATTACAACAATAATAATAATAATAATAATGAAAATATTAAAGTACAAATATTTAAATGCGATTTTATAAAATACGTTAAAATTTTAGTATTACTTGCACACATTTATATTTATGAAAATTTTCTTATCAAATTCTAATTTTTTTATTCAAATATTTTGCAAATAGAAACGTACAAATGTTATAAATTTTTAAAAGTGTTTTCCACAATATTATATGTGAATAAAAAAAAGTAATAAATATATAATCAAGTGATAATAATATATATAATATAATTAAATGTGAAAAACTTATGAAAATTAATTAATTTATTGTTTGTATAAACTCATTCGTTCGTATAATTTGCATATACATATATATTCCAATAGTCATATACATTTATTATATAATAAATGATAATTTTTAAATACAAAAATAAATGTAAATGTTATCAATTTAAGTTTTACTAAAAATTGTTAAAATACGAGTATTTAATAACAGTTACATAGTGCCTTTTTATAAATAGTTTATATAATTAAATGTAAATATAAAAGCCATTTATTATTTTTCGTTACTGTATACATAATATGATAATAAAATTGTTTAAACAATAGTATAGTTTTGTATTTTAAAGTGATAACATTGTCGGTTATTTGAAATAACAAATAAAATATAAAGTTAAACCAATTAAAAAAAAAAAACCAAAATATATAATAAAAGAATGACAATTATTCTAACATTTGCTATGCCTAATAATATTAATACCATTAATAACAATGATAATAATAATATTAATAATAATAGCAGTAATGTTAGTGTTATAAAATTATCAAACGAGTCATTAAATGGTGATTTTATTGATGAAATTAATTCTATAACAGGCAATTCATTACAAACAACAGTAACAACACAAACATCAACGTTGCAAACATGTACACCACCGCCACCATCATCAACTAATAATGCTAATAATAATTGTGAAATTATGATAATGAAAAATAAACCAAAATTATTACCATTAACTGAATCAAATAATAATAGAATGAGTGTTACAACAACATTAATAAAATCACCATCAAAACTGCCTCAAAAAATGACTAAAAAACAATTAAAATTAATTGAATCGGTAACAAAATTAAAAGGAAAAACCATTAATTTAATAAATAATAATAATAACAATAATAATAATAATAATAATAATGCTAATGGTAATGTAATAACATCAACATTACCATTATCGGTGGCTCGGCGTAATGCACGTGAACGTAATCGCGTTAAACAAGTAAATAATGGTTTTGCTGCATTACGTGAACGTATACCAGAAGATGTTGCTATCGCCTATGAAGCTCAAGGTAATGGTCGTGGTACCGCTAAAAAATTAAGTAAAGTTGAAACTTTACGTATGGCCGTTGAATATATAAGAAGTTTAGAACAAATATTAGAATATGATAATTATACAACACCATCATCATCATCGTCGTCAACAGCATCATCATCATTATCGGAATCATCTGTGATAACAAAATTATCATCAACAACAACAACAACGTTAACATCAATAATAACTGCAGCGGCTACAATAAATACAACAATTACAACGCCAACGATAACAACTGTGTCGACAACAACACCACCACCAGAACATCTAACAAATAATAATTTTGATCATGTTTTAAATAATAATAATAATAATAATAGTGGCAGCAATAACAGTAATATTAGTAATATGACATTAGGTTTAACAACACCCACATCAACACCATCACCATCAATAATGACAACGGAAAATTTTTTATCCGAAATAACAATTATAAATGGACATCAATATTTACGTATACCAGGTACAAATACATATCAATTATTACAAACATTATATGAAAACGATGAAAATGTTCAACCGTTTGATCATCACACCACAAATAATAATCAATTACCGCAACAACAGCAATCGATTTCAATAATACAACAAAATGATTTTATTAATACATATTTGCTAGATCAAGCAATATATACAAATACTACGAATTCAAATACTAATAATGCTATTACTACTACCACTAACACTACCATTAATAATAATAATAACAATATACCAATACAAATTATGACACCTGCTTCTACTATGTCGCCAAGTCAATACAGTGGACAATCATCATTGTCACCTGTTCCCATTGATATTAAACAAGAAAATTGTTTTCTCACATTATCTTCAGACACTATTGATACTGTTACAAATACTACTCCAAATTGTAAAATGAGTGAAAGTATTTTATTTTTAAATAATCAACAACTAGAAGGTCACAATCAACATCATCATCCATCATATGAAGGAATTTTAATGTTAAAAAAAGAAATAATTGATGATGATAATAATAATATTCATCAACAAATACAACATCAACAACAACAACAGCAACAACAAGCAGAACAACATCTTATATTAATTGATGATAATGATCAACCAATATCTGATGAGTCTATGATTGAAGCTATTAATTGGTGGGATCATCAACAGGATGATAGTAACAGTAATAATAGTAATTCACATCAACAAGAATTGTCATCATAGCAGTTAAAAATCTTAAGCTAAAGGAAAAACTAAAAGCAGTAATATTTTTCGAACCGTAAATTATTTTATTTTATCGATTTTAACGAATTTATTCGTATCTTTGTATAGTATAAAAAAAAATTGATAATGATTTTTGTCTTTTTGTACACACAATTTTACCATGAAAAGAGACTGATTGTTTGTGGGAATTTAATAATATAATAATTTTGTTATATATTTATTTTTTATATATTGCTAGGAAAGCTTTAAGCTCTTCTATTAACAATATTTGTTTTCAAATTATTGTATATAGTAATGCATGTGTATGTGTGTGTATACAGACGGAATGACTGAAGAAGAACTGATATATTCATGGGATTTTATCGAAATTTTGTCTTATGGAATCGATTATTTAATTGTTTCTTTCCTTTATGGTAGAGAGAATTTCATATATTGGATTTTAATAAATATAAAGAAAATATATTAAAATGAAAAACTAATGTACACAAATATTTTAAATTGCATGAAAACATGTATTTTATGATTAAAGTTGTTCAGAATTATAAATTAAGTGGCACAATTCCTTCATCTTACCACCATATCCACCATAACATACTTCATTTCGTTTCCCGACACAAAATCACTTTGTAGTATGCATAGCCTATATCTAAACATTGTATTGTGTGACAATTGCAAATGACGACGTGTAGATTGTAAGTGTGTTCATTGTTATTACAACACTTGTTTGTGGTCACTGTTAATACTATAGAGATTCTTTATGGACGATTTCAATAATATCAATGATTATATGTCAACAAAAATAAAAGTTCTCTATTGTGTTATTTTTGTACGCAATTTTTAAAAACGTAATGATATTAAAAACAAAAACAAGCAACTGCTGCAAGGGACAATGATGAACACACTAGGATTTTGTGTTGGTAAAAATGTACAGATATATTGAACATTTTTTTTGTTCTTGAAAACCTCTCAAATACGGAGATCGCGAAATGGAGGTTAGAGTAAACCAACTTCACTTTTATTACATACCAAATTTATAAAAATTTATATAAAACACATGTTTTCATGCCGTTTTAGGTTTTTTTTTCCAATTTTCTCAGAAAAAAGTGTATTTTCTTGAAGTACATCATTTGTTTCTTTTGATATAATGAATTTGTCATTATTAACATAGAAGGACGTATGGTTGATAGACATTAGAGCTTAAGATCTGAAACGTTAAAATATAAATGATATTTTCAAATCAAAATGTATGATCTTAATGCAAAACTTCGAAGAAATCCTTGCACTAGTAACGGTTCTTGAGACACCCGCTGTATCTGTAAACAAATAAACCAAATTTTTATTAAATTAATTTTTAAACATATTAATTGAGTGTGTGTGTGTGTGGGGGTAGACGTTTAGAAAGAGAGAGACAGAGGCCTTTTATAAATAAATCAAATAGTTAATGTAAATTTTAGATTTTATTATAAAAAAATTAAAAAATATATTATAAGAAGAGTTGACGAAATGACATATCTGCATTGTATAGTTTTTTTAATGTTCAATGTTTATGAGCTAAACCTTTTATAAATAATATTATAGTAGTTCAGTTTTTAGAAGGTATTTCGTATAGTTTCAAAATTATCCAAATTAGATTTATTATTAATTGAATAATTTTCATATATTTATTCGATATATTTAGTATGATTAAAGAAAATTTAAAATAGTTTAAATTAATTGTTAAATAATTATATGTAATTATTTTTTTTTATTTATACCATAATTATTATATTAAAACGACAAATTTGTATGACAATAATTATATTATTTTTTTTCTGTAATATATATTTATTAATTAATTTATTTAGTTATAATAAAATAATAAAAAATAATTTTATATAATAATATATTTTTATAAATAAATTTATAAACATATTTAAAATTAAGAAAATACTTTTTTTTACCTCATTTAACATTTTGGTACAAAATTTCAAGTGATCACACCGATAAATGTTACTTTAACATTTAACATTATTGAAATTTTAAGATTAGAAATTGTGAGGAAACTACTTTATAAAAAAGCGTAACCAATTAGATCAATGAACCAAAGATGAACGTTGTAGATTATATATTAGAGTAATCGTTTTCTGAATATTATTTTACATTTTCTTGATAAAAAAACAGATCATTTAATAGCAATATCTTCTATTGCAAATGAAACTGGGTCAAAATTGAATGGAAAATTAGCCAATTTATCTAGGTTTTTAATATACAAGGTGTCCCAATTATCGACGGCAATACGAAAATACTAGATTCTCTGGGTCATTTTGCGTCGAAAATATCATATAACATTTTGGCCGATTCGACTTCGGTACCAAGTTACACGCAAATAACCAAATTTTCAATCAGACCATGTTTTGCACTCTACTGGGATCAATATCTCAATAACTAATTAACCGATTTTAAATTTTTGATACACTATTAGCATTAGCATACCGAGATCTTTAATTTGACGTTAAGATAAGGCAAATCGGACATGTGGTTATCCAGGTATTTACAGGAATGTTGACAATTAGCTGAACGCCATTTTTCTTTTTGAAAGTTTGTTCAAGCATAAGTCGAAAAATCATAATGAAAAAATTTTTTCGGTATAAGTTTAAAAACTTGCCACATTCATAAGCTTTCGTTTAAGCTATAACATTACGATAGGTCTCAACTGGTTCCAAAGATATACACAAATAACTACAACGATGTAGGCATAAAATTGATTTTCGCTATGGAAAAATTTTATCTTTTTTTGTTTTTTCCAAAACCAACAATACGGACGTGACAGATAATTGATTCCATACACTCGTATGCATTCACACAAACCTTCTCACACACAAAAACGAACTCACACACAAAGGCCCACACACATAAACCCACAAAAGCACACGCACGCATATCATCACAGTTTTAAACAAACAAAGCCTAAAGTAATTGCTGAAAATGTGCTCCTTCGGCTCGAATACATAGACAACAATGCTTTTCAATAGACCGAATCAATCTAAGTGTTTGTTGTGACTTGTGGCGAAATTCTTGGATACAGTCTTCAGTATGTTGAATCAACTCTTCACTTGAATTAATCACAGTTGCATAGATTTTTTCTTCAAGGAAACCCCATAAATCGAAATCCACCGGGTTTAAGTCTGGAGAACGTGGCGACCAGCTTATGGGCCCACCTCTGACAATCCATCTTTGAACGAGTGCAGATGTGGTTTCAACATGATGGTGGCCCAGCGCACTATGGAGGGAATGTTAGATGCTGACTGGACGCAAACTTTTATCAAAGATGGATAGGCAGAGGTGGGCCCATAAGATGGTCGCCAAGTTCTCCAGACTTAAATCCATTGGATTTCTATATATGGAGTTGCCTTAAAGTAAAAGTATATGCAGCTGTGATTAATTAACGTGAAGAGTTGATTCAACATACTGAAGACTGTATCCAAGAATTTCGCCACAAGTCACAACAAACACTTAGATTGATTCGATCTATTGAAAAGCATTGTTGTCTATGTATTCGAGCCGAAGGAGCACATTTTCAGCAATTACTTTAGGCTTTGTTTGTTTAAAACTGTGATGATATGCGTGCGTGTGCTTTTGTGGGTTTATGTGTGTGGGCCTTTGTGTGTGAGTTCGTTTTTGTGTGTGAGAAGGTTTGTGTGAATGCATACGAGTGTATGGAATCAATTATCTGTCACGTCCGTATTGTTGGTTTTGGAAAAAACAAAAAAAGATAAAATTTTTCCATAGCGAAAATCAATTTTATGCCTACATCGTTGTAGTTATTTGTGTATATCTTTGGAACCAGTTGAGACCTATCGTAATGTTATAGCTTAAACGAAAGCTTATGAATGTGGCAAGTTTTTAAACTTATACCGAAAAAATTTTTTCATTATGATTTTTCGACTTATGCTTGAACAAACTTTCAAAAAGAAAAATGGCGTTCAGCTAACTGTCAACATTTCTGTAAGTATCTGGATAACCACATGTCCGAATTACCTTATCTTAACGTCAAATTAAAGATCTCGGTATGCTAATGCTAATAGTGTATCAAAAATTTAAAATCGGTTAATTAGTTATTGAGATATTGATCCCAGTAGAGTGCAAAACATGGTCTGATTGAAAATTTGGTTATTTGCGTGTAACTTGGTACCGAAGTCGAATCGGCCAAAATGTTATATGATATTTTCGACGCAAAATGACCCAGAGAATCTAGTGTTTTCGTATTGCCGTCGATAATTGGGACACCCTGTATACATAAACACAAATTACAACACGTGAAATACAAATAATAAAAATCACACAACATAGAAAGAAAATATTTCCATTAACAAAATGACAAAATAGTTACTATTTCATATGATAATAACGACAAAAATATATAACACAACATTTTATATATGGTACATTGAAATTGTAGAGATTAACATATCATAATTGCAATAAATATTGACGCAAGGGTTTGTAAGATTATGTTATGGGGGCGGAGGGCAAGCTATTTATTGCAATCCTAAAATCTGAACTTATAATGACCGTATACAAAGATCTGCTAATCGTAGAGGCCTAGCGTATAGACATTGGGGATGCAGAAAAATTTAATTTCTATATAGAATAATTCAAAAACAATGTGAAGTTCAAATTTTCAATTACTACCCATGGAACTTAATCGACTCATTGTCCCCAAAAGCTTAATAATAAAATTTAATAACGATATATTTTCTCATTCATTTATTTAGTGACCGATCAACGAAAATAATTGCAATCTTTCGGTCTAATTTCACTCAATATATATTTATATAGACAACTCACAACATTTTATTTTCATCTCCTAATAATAAAATTAATAATCGTTGTTAATATTTATTTATTATTTTGTTTATAAAAAAAAAATTAAATAATTTATTTTAATGCTATTTAAATTAGATAAACAAATGGTATTCAAAATAATAAGGAAAAAAAATGGTGTTGGATCGGTTACGAATTTTTTGAATATTCATTGCGTTTTAAATTATAATCAAATTATTGATTTTTTAACCAAATTACTAAAATAGATTTTAAATTAGACAAAACTATCTTTAGTATGTGAAAATAGTGGATATATGTAAATAAACCTTTTGGTAGAAAACTACACGTACCTTATATAGCAAAAAATTGGTAGGTAAAGTAAACCACATACTACAAACAACACGACATTTTTCTCAACCATTTAGTTCACATTTTCAATTATTCTGCATACCTTTAGTTATTCAAATATAATTAAATCCCATTTGGTGTCTGAAATATAGTACAATTACAATGACTAAAGTAGAGTGAATGGCAAACGACTGTCGATTTTAATTCTCGAAATTGCTAATGAGAAATTTTTCAGTATTTCTGTATGTTGAAATGTATAACCATCATTATTCGTTTATGGAATCAGAAAAAAAAAGATAAATATTATGTGGGACTTTCTTCAGAGATCGACACTGCGTTTATATACACACTAAGCCAATAAACATTGAAACATAATTGGTAAAATGTTAAAATTAAAAAAAAAATTTTAAAATTTTTACAAAATCTATTTTGTCGAATCATAAAAACATTTCTTTGGATGAATAGTGATCAATTGTTTGTTGTGCAGACAACAAATTTTGTCGAGAGAGCTGATGTTTTTTTTTGGGTCTAGTCAATAATAAAATTTTTTTCTAAATAAATAATAATAATAATAATAATAATAATAATAATAGGTAATATATTATATTGAATATCTATAGTAAAAGTGCATTAACCGGCAAATATAAAAAAAAAGGAATTCTATTATATATACAATATACAATAAAGATTTAAAATTGTGTACTGTCATAATGCTGAATGGTTTTTTTTTTATTTGAATTTTTGAATTTTTTATTAGTTTATATAAATGTTATGTTACTATATATTATTTTGAAATTATTTTAGCTATTGTAAACCTTATATATAAATTTTTGGTGGGTAATGTGTCTTTCTTAAAAAATTTTGAACCTATACAATGCGGATCGAAATGTAAATCACACAATACAGCATTTTTTACAATAAATTTATCATTTAACGAACACGCTTGCACCCAGCGTTTATATAATTCCGATGACGGTTTCGGAAATTTAAATAAACGTCTGGATACATGCGATATTGTGGATGATCGACAATGTTTTAAAAAACACTTCCTCCTCGATACCATTTTTTCACCCAACTTTAGATTTATTTTTATTATTAATCAATTTAAAAAATATTAAAAAAGAAAAAAAAGTAAGTCACATAAAAAAAATATAAAATTCAAAACAAGAAAAATATTTAGCTGCAACAATGAATAAAAAATATTGATCATAAATGTATTAATTCATAACAAAAGCCAGAATTTAAATAAATGAAATCCAAATCACAAATAAATGTAAAAATAAATATAAAAATAAAATATAAATAAACGATGTGTGTAGTAGAGGCATATGCATGCATAGTTAAAATGAGTCGACTGGTCGCATATATATGACGATATTGAGAGAATTTATTTAATATATAAGAGATAGGTCACAAAATGTACTTTATTGAAAAATATAAAATTTAAAAATTGGTTATTCTTTCGCATATGGTTGAATAATCTCTATGTATTTATCTCTGGCTATATATTATTATAAAAGGGATATAAACGAAATACGTAATTATGTAGACGTATATTTTGTAAAAAAAAAAATATTCTTACATATGTGACCACATAACTGTAGGATGCCTTGGATACCAATCATTTAAACTCTTAATCGGATAAATATTATAGTTAATGTATATTTTATTTTAATATATTCGTCCACGGTATAACAATTAATAATTGTTTTTATATCATTCAAAATATATTTGGTTTCAAACTTTAACTACAATCAAATGGTATTGCCGTTTGTTATTCATTACCGTTTACAATGTATTATATTATATTATATTATTTTATCAGATCCGTATTATGACTACTACATTTGATTTCTCATTTCCTTTATATTGTACATCAAAGAAATGTTCGTCTATAAATATATATTTTTGATTTTATGGTATTTCAATATAAATCATATACAAATTCCTGTTTTGTATAATTAAATATTCATCGCGATGGTAAATGCAAGCAGGAACCGTACAAACTGATGGTATTTCTTAATGCATATCCGATTGTTATATGGATATCCACTGAATATAGCCGCGTACATATTCATTCTTTTCTTATATAATATAATTTTTTTGTTTAATAAAAAAATAATATACTCATTGAATTTCTATAAATTTTAACATTCATATTATTTTGTCGTTTGCATATCTGGTACAAATTGAATACAATAAAAATATGGAAAATAAAAAATAAAATATTATATAATATTATAAGAAAATTTAAAAAAAAAAAGCAGTTTCTTTAATAATCAAGTTATACACACAATAACCAGACCAAAATTAAACACAGACTAATATTATATATATTATATATGACTAATATATGTTGCTATAAAAAACTTTAAAAATTCATTTTAATAAAAATCTTAAGGTAATCTTAAGGACAATATAATTTATCATGTTGATATTTCACACAATGAAAAAAGCTGTCGACGTATTCGTATTTTATAGTATTTTTTTATTGTTTTTTTGTTTTGTTATATATTAAATTCATGTTTAAATCTTAATAACATATTGAAAAAAGTTGAATAACTTATGTAAATAATTAAATATATAAATACTGGTACTATAATAAAGGTATATTATAATACAATACAATTTACATACTACATACAGAAAAAAGAGTGATGGAAATACGAGGAACACAAATGCATAGTATTTATGGAAAATATAAAATATAAAATATTTAATGTGGGAATATATTGGAAAATGTCGATCTAATTATGTACCTTATTTATTTATTTTGGTAATTTTGTTTCCTCATGTATTTTTTTTGGTCTTTTATGTAAATTTATACTCACATTATTATGTAACTGCATCGTTTTATAACAAACACTGTGTTTAATATTTATATTGTTATAGTAAAAATTAAAAAAAATTAATGTCATATAATTATAAATCGATGGTATGTAAAATGCGTGTGAATGCCGTGTAACATACAATATATAATATTATATAATAATATTTATGATAAATTGAAAAATTATAAATTTTTCCCAGGATAATGTATATATTGATTTAACAAATCATACAGTTCACTATAATTTTTAGTGTAAATACAGTAGTAAACGTAAAGTGTCATTATTTGCTTGCATACATTTTACGAAATACATATATGTCCGAAAATTTATAAATAATGATACGATTTAATATATGTTAATTTGTTAATGTGGTAATGTAATGTCATAATTTCTGATTGGAATTTATAGTTCAAGGATTATGAACATTTGTAGCATCCTAAAAAGAGATTTTCTGAAATTGGACAAACGACACTTCATATAAAATCCAAATAAAATGAAATAAGTAATTAAAAATAAAATAAAAGAAAACAATTATTGATTTTCATTCAGAATACCCAAAATATATCGATATCATTGAAATCTTTATAATATTGAATTTTTTATTTAAAGTTATTTATTACATAAATCGTTACAGTCGCCACACAAGCACATTTTTTCCTATATAAGTCAGCCACAACTGCTTATATTTTCAGTAATATTTTGGATGCTGTGTTTAAGTGTTTAAGTTTAAATATAAAAAAAATTTTAAATATAAACATAAAAAAAAATTAAAATATTAAAACTTAAAGTAAATTTTGTTTTACAATAATTGGTCTAATGAACACTTTATAAGAATCGACGACGATAAATCCACACCGCAGAATGGCAAAGACGTGAGCATGATAAACTCATTCCTATTCGCAACTAATTGATTAACTAAATTAAATAGTTTTTTTAACTATTTTTACAAATTAAAAAAAAAAAAACTTTAAACACTACTAAATTCACTAATAACCTTATCACAATAACCGACAAAATGCTACTAAAATTCCTAAAAAATATAAAAAAAAAGTTTTTTTATTCCTCACTCCTGTTTATAGCTTCGCTCAGCCCACCACTACATTCTGCCGATTAACTCAATTGACTCACATTTCTCTCTCTCCGAACATGTTCACGTCTACTGAAACTGGTTTATACTGATTTGAAATCATAAATAAGTCGGCGACATGGGTGGTACTCTCTATATGGTACCGATGGTAGGTACTCTCTATATGGCCATAAGTTGCTAGGAGAGTATAATAAACAAATAAAAAAAAAAAAAAAAAGATTATTAGATAAATTTCGAACAATTTCAGGATATTTTTCGGACACAGTATCATATTTTTATAAATAGGTTCATAATTAGGATCAGGTATAGAAATTATGTTTTTTTTTTTTATATGTATTATTATGTGGTACCATGTGGACCAAAAAGTTGTGAGCTTGAATTCGATGCAGTGTCGTGTGTTGATTTATCATTGCTTTTTAATGGGCAAATAATACCGTTCAAGCAGAGCAATAGCTTCAATAGTGTTACCCGAACTCTACTCCTGATGGGGTTGTTTTTACTGATTTTAAATGTGATCGTATACAGACACTGATGTTGCTGAACGTTCTGGGCATCCAAATGAGGCTGTTAATCCTGAAAATATAGAAAACACTCTGAAAATCATTATGGGTAAAAGCAAAGTAAAGTTACAAGAGATAGCCGAAACCCTGTAGTTATCAAAAGCCAGTGTTTTACCGTGTAATGCACAAACATTCGGGTATGAAAAAGTTGTTTTCCAAATGGGTACCGCTCCAACCAGAACGACAAAACAGCAACCAATTGATGATTCAGATCGCTGTTTGGATATGTTTAAGCGGAATATAGCCGGAGTTTTTTTGCGTTGGTACATCACAATGTATAAAACATAAATGCACCATTTTACTCCAGAATCCAGTCGATAGTTAGCTGAATGGCGCGTAACCTATGTATAGTCTAGATCTGGGTCCCAGCAATTACCAACTCTTTTCCGAACTCAAAAATAAGCACCGCCGTGGCAACAGATTTGGCTCAAACGAGAAAGTCATCGCCGAAACTGAAGCCTCTTCTTAAGGCAAAGATAAATCGTTGTACAAGGGCGGTATCGAAATGTGAAAGAAAAGCTTTGGAATTATTATATTGCCGGCATATTGATGAATAAAAATTTTTTTTTTTTTTTTTTACTACATAGGCCCGGGACTTTTTCACCCGCATATGTGACATGCCTATATTATTAGACAATGTAAAGAAGTAATAAAAAATGTAAAAAAAATTTATAAAAATTGTAAAATTGAAAAAAAATAAATAAAATATTGAAAAAAATAATGAAAAGAATATTTCACATTGTTGTATAGTCAGTCTATTGTCATTTTATACTGTCACGTTCGGATATTTATACAAAAAAAAACAATAAGATCGCCATCTTTAAATTCCCACGTTTGATCTGTACCATTACTGGGACATTTAAAAAAAAAAAAAATGAATAGGGATATATATATGCGTTACGTATACACGTTTGTATATGAATAAATATAGTTTAGAAAATTAGATTTTGATATTTATGGTATTAAATGAAAAAATATTAGATTCTACATCAAAAAAAATTGTGTTACCCTCTTATATATATATATCTCCTTTATTTAAAATTACATATAATACATACACTCACCATTGCAAATATGTATATTTTGAAATGGTTTTACTATTAACTAAATAATCTCAATGGTCTGTTTTTGGGTATAGGTCAATTTTACGTTTGTGGTTGTTTTTGTAACTTATTTGTATATTTAGATTTTTATACGGGACGACGGTACGTATAAAATAATATTTTTAACGGAAATTCTCTTCTATAAGTTTGGTTTTTTATTTATTTATTTTTTTTTTGGGATCCTTTGTTACTGCTAATTTGATTTGTTTATGCACATAAATACGACAATATGCACTTAAAATAATGTTTATAGTATAAGATAATAATAAAAAAATATTTAAGATATATTATGTTGATTTACAACATTAACTTAAGTTAAAAAAATTCAGAGAAAAAATGATGCTTTTGAAATGTGAAACTATTACACACGATAAAAGTAACAGATTTTTTTTTGGTTTTGTTTAGGTAATCTGTATAATTACATGAACACATTTTGCTTTTCCATTGTATTTTAAATCTTTCCATTTAAGAGGTCATTTATACGGGGTTATGAATTAATTCTTGTTTATATAAACTTTGAATTTACAAACCATTATATTTTCGGTTATTTTTTATGATTTTTTATTTAAAAAATTTGAATTATGTGAGAAAATATTAAAAGAAATTTTAATTTTATAACCTTATGTTATGTTTACAGCTTGCAAGAGCAATCTCTATAACTGCAGTTTTCGTTAGATTCGAATTTTTATCTATGTAAATATTTTCAATATTATCTTTGACGTTTTTTTTTTTTACTCGGAACCAAGTAAGAAGTGAGCGGTTCCATATATTGTGTTTTTGTAACATTTTCTTGCTATTATTTAATGCAATAAATTACCCTATGAAATTATTTAGCATCAAAATAAAATTTTAACCCTGCTGTCCATACGCTAAATAATTTAATAATGAATAGATGGACCCTAAAATTCGCATAATTTAAATATGTTATATATGTAAAATTTAATGCTCACCCACAATATATAAGCAATATAATGTTCTGAATATTGTATGTATGTTATTGGCATCTGATATTAATATCTTCATAATTCCATAAACCATACAACATAGTGGTTAATTCTATTTTCCTATAGTTAAAAAATAAACTTGTAGTTTATAGTTTTAAAAGATGTTGTTTTTACTTCGGCGAATGATGCGATATATTTATTGTTGTGTTATTCGATATAAAATCAACACTTCTTGAATTGAATTAAAAATTTGATAGAACAAAAGGAGGATGATCATTTTTGTATGTGTTTGGTATTGTATAAGTCCATTTAAATAGTATTTCTATTTATTTTAGATATCGATGTTTATTAATGTTGTATCATAAAACTATTGTATATTTGAAAAAAGTTTTTTTTTTGTTAGTGTACATTTATGTAGTTTTATTTTCAATTTAAAATTTAAATCTTCTGTATAGAGTTAAATATATGTTACATTTGAAATGTTTTATTAAAATAGTCCAAAGTCTTCACCTTTCACTAGATTTTACTCCGGCAATTACACTTCTGCGCCATCACTTCACATTGAACTCCAAGTATTAAATTGTAAAATATCCACCACACTCCTCCATAATTAAAAAAGTTAATAATTCATCGATAGAGATTTTCCGGAAAATTTTCCAATAATCATCGAGCTAATGATAGGTACATTAGTATGAAACCACCGCTTTTTTTTTCTAATTTTTTTTTTATAAATACAAATACTTTTATTTTGAAAAAAATACTTGAAGCAATTTTTATTAAATATATAATTATCATTGTTATGTGCAATCTTTCTGTGCACAGAGTCCATGTACGTCATCGATCTGAACAATTGATAATGTGATGGAGCAACATCTGGTCGATAAGATAAAACATCCCGCATGCATATGTGCTTTGCACGTTTCTTGTATTGTTAAAAAATCATTTTATTCTGACTTTGGCAAATTTGTGTAATATCGTTTTAAATTGATTAGTTGTTGACAGTATAGTGTTCAGTATACTGACTGGTTGGTTCGGTTTTTATCCAACATAATACATCACTAATTCAATCAGTAGCGCAGTGGTATAGCGCCGAAATATATATTATTAATCATGTCAAATATAGCGGGTTCAATCCTCACCATTTTTCATATGCAATTTTTCAGTATTTATTTTAATTATGAAATTTTTCTGCTGGGTGACCATTTAGCAGTACGTTTATGGAATAAAAAAAAAACGGATATCTTTGAAAATATATGGTGTTGGACGCTACTCAAAGATTAACTATGTCTAAAATTCTGGTGTCCCATCAAATACTGAGATATCCAATGCACTACTTTTGAGCATATTTAAATTAGTAATTTATTTTTCGAATACAGCATGTTCATCATAAGTTGTGACCAGCATTCAATGACTTTCACCACCAGTTTTCTTCAAATGAAAAAATAATCCGCACAAATTGCAATTTTCTACTTTCTAAACATGACAAATTCAACAAGCGAAAAAAATATGTTTTGTGTTCACAACACAAACTGAATGATAAAAGATATAAAGAGATTATGTTGATTTAAAATCATTATAAACGACTGCACCAATTGGTGCAATTCGTGAACCGTTTCATACTGATTTACCTATACTATTATTTCACAATTTACTTATTAGAAGCTAAATTACATTTCAGAAAAATACAATACAATATAAACCAGTGAAGTCGCTGTACTGAAATAATAATTCTAATAAATAGAAAACGTTAACCAACCTCGGCTCACTGCACGAATAAATAAAATATTGATTTATAAAAAAATTAGATAATATTCTGTGTCAGTACCTGTGCGCCAGCAGTGTAATATTTCCATATGTAGATGGGAAAAATTAATATTTATCAAATGAATATAAAAAAAAAATAGAAAAAGCATTATACATTTACTGTGCAACAAACTCCCTTTTCCTGCAAAATATTAAACATAATTATATGTAGTATAAGAACCATTTTATTTATTTAATTTAATTCTTTTTTCATAAATTGCTCTAAATATTTTTATAATATTGTTGTATTATTGTACCATATATGATAGTATATGTGTAGATCCTCTTTTTATATGCGAGTGTATTGATTATTTACTTGTTATATATATATATGCCATATTATATATATATATATATGTATACCATATATGAGAATGACAATGAACCGATATCAAAAATCAATATGATTCGTATATAAATAAATGAAAAAAATAAAGCATAAAGGATATTATTTTTATGATTTTTTTTTTGTGGATTGGTTTTGGGAAAAAATATTAATAAATAATGTACAATAAATAACGGTACGTGTATGAATCAGTCAAATTTTTTTTGAACTTCATAACTAGACAGCACCTTTACAATAAAAGAAATAAAAAATTTGTGAATATATTTTTAGGACCATATTAAATATTTATAATATAAACTACCTGCTTGTCACTTCGTTTTTCGTGAGGCGCAATTTTATGAATGTAGGAACAATTTTAATTTTTGTTCTCTATAATACCATATATTTTTTTTTAGTAAAAATAAAAGTATAACATATCCTTAAATTAATTTATGTATAACAAACATAAACTAATTTTATGGATTGTATTAAGGTACATAATATTTGTTGGGATTGGGATTGATTATACTTTATAAAGACTATATATATATATATTTTATATATATTTATTATTATAATACTATTATGTGATCCTTTTTTCTTCATTATATGTTTTAATTTATTAATTTCCAGAAAATATCCCTTCTAGCACTTTGCTCTCTCTGTATAGAGGTAGGTAGGTAGGTAGGTAGGTAGGTAATAGGTGCATATATATAAATTGGTATAAATTATACCATATTGTACATATAAATATAAAATAAATATAAAAAATAATGCAAATTTATACAATAATATTATAATATATTTTTTATACAATATAATATTGTATTAGTATTTACGCTTCGCTTAACATTATATCATATTATAAATAATTTTTTGGGTTCAATTTATTTAGTTATTTTTATTTATTTATTATTTTTTTTTTTTTTTCCTGGGTACAAGTTATGTGTTTTGCATTATAAATAAGAGTAATAATTTTTGTTGTTGTTAGTATTATTTTTGGTGTAGTACACCGCATCCAGCATATATGGAATAACGTAACGTAACATATATATAACTTCACTAAATTTATATGCGCTTATAAAATATTTTAAATTATATTATTATTATAATTAAGTACATTTATACAACACGTACGTAATATTCAAAGTTGCGCGCAGGATAAGATACACCTATAGAAATAACGAACTTTATGGTTATAATAATAATAATAATAATAATAATAATAATTATTATTAAATGCGCATATAATTTAAAAAAAAAGTAAAAAGCCCTTTTTTTTATGATTATAATAATAATAATTATTATTATAAAATATGCGCATAAATGCGTATATGGAAAGAAAAATATCGTCGCATACGATTTAATTGCATCTCGCCGCATACATGTGACGATATATATATATATGGTATATGCGCATATAATAATATACACATATATCCATATTAAGTTAAGAGTTTAAATTTGCCTTATCATTGTCGAATACTTAATCTATTTTATATTATTATTATTATTATTATTATTATTATTCCTTTTTATTATAATAAAATGATTTATATTTAAACAGGTTTCTTTATTTATATTTAAATTTTAAAATAAATCGAAAAATTTTACATATTGTTTTTAACCCTATAATAATTTTTTTATTTTTTTCTTGTATATTAAATATAATGACTTCATAAATATAATTACAATAAATAATTTTATAATATTTATATAATGTCAAAAAGTTAATATTATATATATGAAAAAATAATGATTTATTTTTAAAATATATTTAATATTATTATTAATCAATATTTTCATAGTATAAAATAATAATTAAAAAATTTTTTAAGAGAATTTCTTTACCTCGACGATAATAATTTTTTATGGAATGAATAGCTTGGCATTTTCGTCCTTTACTGAAACTTAATTTTTTTTATAATTATTATTCTGTAGTAAATATTGTTTCTCACACTTTTATTCTATATTCAACAATATTATTTATTATTATATTGAAATGCTGCGATACAGCTGTTTACAAAATAATAGTTAGTGCGAATTAAAAAAAAATTAGTTTTAATTACGATAACTTCAAAAAGAAATAAGTAATATTTCTTGATAAATTTCAAGTCAAATCTTTGAAATCAATTTTGATGACAATTTAAAATTTTCCGACTCATTGTTCAATTATAAATTATTATATTTTCATTATTATATATCAAATTATGGAGCCCATTAAAGTCTGTGTTATTGGAAAATGGGTGTCACGGCACGGCTGTTTTTTTTTTTTATCTGAAATTTATACAGCAACAGCAGTAATTTTTCTGTAGACATATCATCGACGTAATAAATTCCTATATCAAGCTATATTGCTTAAAAAATAAATCACTAAAATATTGTATATGGTATTTTCTTAACTAAAATTCTTAAACACTTAAATTTATATCACAACTATATTGTACGTATTACAAAATATATATTTTCAATAATTATTCGTATTGTATTATCTCGTCAAGTGCTTAATAATATCTCCTTTAATTATTCTCTAAATATATAATTAATGATAAAACGTTATCCTATTGGATACCGTTTTATAAAAAAGGTTATTTTATATTTTTGTTTATAAAATAGCCAATAACTATTACAATTAATACAAGTTAAATTATCTGTACAAAATAGCTACTACATGTATGAAAATTATCATTTTATTTTTAATGTCAATATAATTTAAATAATAAATAATAATGTCATTATAATTTAAATAAATTTATAGAAAGTTATTGTATCGGGTAACGTTTCTGCATAGAGAATATTTTAGTTAAAAAACCTATGAAGAAAATAGACTTTAACGAAGCCATATATTAATAATAATAGATATATTTATAAAAACATAAATTTCCTCATAGTAAGGATTAAGATTAAAAAATTTATTGTACTTCACCTTATCGTCATCTAATTGAATGGTGCGTTTCTCATCATTAGAGTTCTCACTCTAAATACCGCTTCTTTAATAAATTTATTTTTGGATTAGGTTTAATGATGACACTTCGCCAAACAATACGATCCCCTAGATTATTTCTTCCTTTGTGGATTCGGGTTCCACAATTATTCAGTAGGTGGTGGTCTGGTGGATTTCTTTTGCAGATTTTCATTTTTCTTCATATAGTGTAAAAAGTAAATTTTACACGTTTCAATTAATTAGGCACTATCATATTACTCTGAATGATTTAAATTGTCAACAAATATTATTGTAAAGAGATTTTTTATGGGAAATTTATTTTTGTTGTTTAACTTTGATTTTAATATAATTAATATTTTTTTTATAAGTAACCTAAAAAAAAACAACTAATATTTTTTCGTTCTCACTATGCAATATTATTTGGATCACAGATGTACATATTTTTAGATATGTTACATAGAATTATTTGCAACATGTGGTAATTTTTTAAATTTTATTATATAAATTTGTATATCGTACATCGGTGAGAGTGGATAAAGTTCAATATAGAGATATGGTTAGATGATGTTTAAGTACTTTGAAGTACTTTCTTCAGAAACCAAATCAATGGTTTGTAAATGATGCTCGCTGTTCAATAAAGTGAAAATTATCAATCAGAAATAGAGTTGCTATGCAATTGTTACTGTCTGTTCTTAGTAATAAAATATGTTGTTTGAAATTAATCATTCCGCCTATCGCAATAGTCCCACAAGGCTGGAATTCATCAATCGATCTAATATTTCTATGAATTACAAGTAAATTATTCTATATGTGAGTTGTGAGATTGACCAATAAACAATTATAAATTTCATATATAAATGGTTTTAGTTGAATTTTTTTTTTTTTAATATCGTGGAGCAAGCAAGATGAATCAACACAAATAACATCCTTATTTACTGATATTCATCAAAAGATGGTTATGTTGTCAGTTTGTTGGGATTAAAAAAGAAAATAGAATGTATATAATATATACATTCAACAATTAACCAATCTGAAAAGTAATTTCATTATAAGACTTACAGCAATCGATAAAAATAATTCCTTCCACTTCCACCCTTATTTGGAATTAATTTTTTTTATAAGAATAATTGTATATATTTTGTCCATTTAACTAAAATAGTTTTACATTTAAAATTATCAGTGCCATAGTGTTCATCAAAAAAACGGATTTATTTTAAAATTATAACGTAACGACTAGAAATTTATGGTAGAAAAAATATATATGTAGGACTTTTGCGACTATTCGTTATTATACTGATTGTGGGGTTCAGTTGTAAGTTCTGATGGAAGTCAT
Source organism: Bibio marci (assembly GCA_910594885.2). Lineage (NCBI taxonomy): Eukaryota > Metazoa > Arthropoda > Insecta > Diptera > Bibionidae > Bibio > Bibio marci. Next base: position 37,775,174 of record OU343114.1, read on the forward strand.
TTATGTAAATTAGGTTAAAACCAATATATTGTCAAAACATTATTCCTGGCCTAGACTATACTAGAAAATTTTCAATCACATTAATGTATTTTATTATTTCAACGATTCGATATAAAAAAATATCTGTGATATTTATAAAAAATAGTAAAAATTTTTACCTTATCCACCTCAACCTCACTCCTATATACAATTTTTAAATTATTATTACAAAAAATATATTTTATAAAATATATAATACAATTTCATGACCCATGAAATGGTTTTAACATAAACATATGTTTAGATTTTATATTATAAGAATAATATTATTAGTTATTAAAATATTAAATACGCATACATAAGTAAAATGTACGTATAAATAAATAATAAGGTATTTATTGCAAACATTTTTATAACCTAAAACAAAAAAAAAACTATACAAATATTTGTTAATAATGTTATGTACTAAACTTAAATTGTATAGGATAGTGGTTTCTATAGTTGGCTATCCACCAGTATTATTCGGTCGCTCTTATTATTTGAAATATATTGGTTGTAATAATGTTATTATAAGTATAATAAAATATATATGAATGCCCGAAGACTGCAGACAGTACCCTGTATTTGGGGAAATGTTTATATCCTTCCTATACACAATTTATAAAATATAAAATATAATTTATGTTTTCGTTCTGCGACCGTGAAATATTTTGTTAAGGAATTTACACAGGATATAAAATTAATTTTGAAATATATTATTATATGGTTTTAAATGCAAACGGATATTTAAAAATAATTTCTTTATACTTTTATTTTTTTTTTTTAAATTAGTAATAGTTAAGTTATTTTTAAAAATTAAGTAAAAAAAAAATAAAAATTAATATTTCTCAGGATTTACGAGAGAAAAAGAAATCGGTCATGTACGAGTTCAAATTAGATTATAAAAAGATTATTTTATTTTTTTCCTGTAATAATATTAGTTTAAAATGTATTTTATAAAAAATGTGCCCTTTTTTTTCCATTTTTCCTTTTTTTTTTTCTATCATGATATTGTTTGGCTATATAAAAAATAATACAATGTCAAAATAAACACATATAATAACCGTATAACGATCACAGTATAGAAGAAAGGTATACCGACCGCGTGCAGAAAACTGTGGCGTTTGCTATAGATATAGGCTATATAGGCCTGAGTCAAAACGTACATATATATGTTCGACCTGTAAACATCAATATCAGATGACGTTACCGACTATTGTGTTCCTGGCATTGGATACATAAATTTTAAATTTTAAAATTTATATTTGTATCGAAAACTGATCTATGACACCTCAAGAAACACGACTCTCGTAAAATTTACATATTCGCAATTTTCGCTACAGATTTTTTAATAAATAAATCCAAACAAAATAACAATACATTCAAATTGATTTGGCAATCGATGGCGTTGTATGAATTTTTTTATATCATTGACCTTATAATTACAATGTACAGCTAGTAAATAATTTTTATAGATCAATTCCATGAGATACAAAAGACAACTTATATTTTATACTGATTAGTTCTTAATTTGTTTAAATTTGTTTGATCATACCGGAATTGCATCAATTTTCTATTTATTTGTGTAAAAGAACCATTTATTACAATTTATTAATAATCCGACATCGTGTTGCACCACTCAACTAGGCTAACTCTAAATTTCAATACAATTATTTTTTCAAAACGAAAAGGTTAAAACTTAATGTGATAAAAGACGGAAATGTACAATATAAAACAAAAACCGTTCTTATCACAAAAATTAAATATATAATAATAATAATAATAATAATAATAACATCATTAATTTTTAAAAATAATTATGCTTCATATCGCTCACATATACGCAATTATTTGGAAAATAAATATGTAAAATACTCATAATTTATATGTGCGCACAGTAAAACCATTGTTTTAAAATCATTTGAGCGTAGCGGCCAAGGTCATAAATTTTATGTGAATTTTTTATTTTTTTTGATAATTTCATTTCTATCATTACTTTTATACTGTTGAAGTAAAATGTAATACACAATATTTCACATATATAAAATACATAAATTATTTCACACCATTGTTGATTCTATGGTGGTGTTAGGGTGGTTTGAGTTACCCATACTCAATCTCGAAAATATAATATAGTTTTGCGGGAAAGAATAATGAATTCCATTTTACAACTCTATATTCTGTGGTCTGTGTCAAACAAACGATCAATTTTACCACTATAAAAATTTGATTAAAATGTACAAAGTTTCTATGGAACAGATATTTCTTTATAAATTCTGACTAAATTTGGTATAGATTAAGTTCTAAACTGTAGCTGCTTTTTAGAATGTTAATATACAGGTAGTTTCTGTAAAATTCTCTCTGTTTGATACTATGGTAGTAATATACAAATATCAGTTCTTGAAGTTTTTCTGACATATTTGGATTAAATTAGACATGAGAGAGTAAACTGGCAATATATTATATTATGTGTTCTTCAAATCTCCATTTATAATAATACTACGTACATGAAATGCAGCATAACTAAAAACAATCAATCTTTAAAATCAGTTGTACTACTCAATTTCCTTTCATAATTTTCTTTCATATGAGATCTTGCATAATAATAGATTTGAAAATTATCCTTAATGTTGTTGAATATTTTCCTTAATAGTCTGTAACCTTTTAACGGATAGAATTCATAAACTATTGGGAGTACTAGCAATACCAACCTTCAGACCTACACTGTTCATTTATATAGTTTTTAAGATAGAAGGATTCAAATCGAACTAATTGTAATTAAGAGCAATTATACATAAATCAATTTCATTGTGATAACACACGGTATAAAAATTAAAATTTACAATTTTACACTAACCCAAACATAACGATTATTTTTCCAAATGCGTAAAGTATAATTTTAAAAACATCTTCTATGAAAAGATTAGAAATTGGTTAAATTTTGATAATTCATGAAAAGCAATGTTCCGAAAAATAATTTGAGCTAAGATTTTACACTTTGTACGTAGTATTAGTAGTGACTTTAGGAAAAATATATTTTTATATATGAACCTTAATATATTTGTTTCGAGACGCGCCTAATCGCCACTGTACTGTACTCTTAGTTCAACTAAAATAATATAAAGAAAAAAAACAGAAATCATCTTCAATTGTTGTTGCTGTTTTTAAAATATATAGAAAAAAAAATTGTATCAATGTACCAAATGTTTAATGTGTCAGTCGAAACATCTGAACTTCAATATACAACCTCTGTCCCATACGAATCCGTAATGTATTAAAAAATCGCGAAAATAATTGTTAAATTTACACAAAACCCATTTTTTTTATTCAAAATAATCGCTGTCAACTGAAATACATTGATTTGCACACGTTCAACAAGTGAATCAAATCACTTTTTTATGTATATGATTTGAATGCTGTTGAAAACGGTGGTCGTCGCCTTTTGAATGCCGTCAACTGATGCAAAACGGTTTCCTTTCATAGCCAAATAAAGTTTAAGGAATAGATAAAATAGTCAAATGGAGTTAACTTAAGTAAATTTAGCAATGATTTAGTAAAAAAAATTTGATTATTAGTACAATTTAGTGCAATTTTTGATCATCATTTAAACTTTCAATTCACCTTATACAACAGTTAAAATTTAAAAAAATTATCGTCCAAGCGCCATTTCACGATGAATCTCACGAAATCACGCACTTTTTCAATATTTTCTTCATTAAATTTCTTCAGATGATTGACCTCGACGTTCATCATCACTTTTTCTAGCTTTAACTGCCTTCCGTGAATCATTTAACTACTTTTAACACACAATTATCTGGGCATAAGAGATTTTAAATAAATCATAAGCTTGCGAGTAGCATTATTACCAATTTTAAAACAAAATTTAATATTGATTCTTTGTTTTTATATATTCATTTATCGACCGATGCACAAAAAACATTTGTAATTTTATGTATTTAATTTTTATTTCTACTGAATGTAATGTCATCAAATGTTAACAGTTTGTGGAGGAACGTTCACCAAAAAATTATCCCAAGAAAAAAAAAACTAAAAGTAGACGCTACGTGTTCTATATGATTTACTTATCCATTATCCGATTTATTATGGAACAGAGGGTGTATTGTAAATATACAATTTATATATATTTATATATAATATTATTTATATATGAAATTTAATACACTGTCAATATGGTTTTAACACCACATCTAATATTGTATACGTTAATGTTAAATTCATAATTTTAATATAATTTTTAAAATTTTAATTATTTTGTAAAAGATTTATTGTTTTAGGATAATAAAAATAAGCAGAAAAAAATTATTTAAATATATAACATTAATTGTACGCACAGTGTTGAAATTGTTCACAAAAACATATGCGTTATATAAAATTTGGCTGCTGTTATTTATGGTACTTTTAAACTTATGTTATAAATATATATAATCGTTCTTATAGATTGTGCAGATATATATGTATAGCTATAATAATGGGTTCATATTACTTCATCTGGCCCAAATTGAATACCTGTCCAAAAACAATGGGTCAGCCAAGTGTTTAAAAATGTTTTTTGCAAAACACAAATATTTTTTTAGAAAAAAAGGAATTATTATATTTCTTTTAATTTTATCATATGGTTATAGTAGGTTTTTTTTTTTATTTTTTCTCATTTTCATTTCAACAATACAAACCTTTTTTTTTTTTTTTATATACAGATTTTTATTGTATACGGATAATTTTGAATTTAAAGAACATATAGCAGCTATAGTAAATATATATGCGGATGCACAATAAATACGAAACGAAACGGAATTCATATTTATATTTTTTTGCAAACATATTAACAACATGCGTTTTATATATAATATATGAAAATATATTCATATTTCATATATGCATATTTTAAGAAGCATGTATATTTGCATATAAAACTATATATAGTTGCATAAATATGATACCATATAAATTAAATACAAGAGAGGACACACGACCGCCACGCGACCCGTCTTCCTTTTTGTTATATTATTTGAATATATATATATATACACCGCCCACTTCCTTCTCATGTCAAGTATATTATTTTCTGTTTATATGTACATTTATAAATTGTATATATATATACCCAATGCATATGTAAGACCCTATCGATATCTGTTGGTTTATTAAGTACAATAAAAATTTAACTCATTCTCTTTTACTTTGAATTTACACTTGATGTTTTATTTATTTTTTTTTTTACTTTATAAATATACCTACCGATTCAATACACAATATAATATAAATTCTCTGGTATATACCAATAAGTAAGTACGTAATGTATGTAAAGAAAAAAAAATTTATGTGTAAACGTTTATTACTTATTGTCAATTAACATAATAAATAAATAAAGGAAAAATATAAAAATATGGTTATATCGGTGTAATTCAACTTCTTATTATACATTTAGAATTTCTAAATAGAGACTTTTACTTTCGTATAGATACCAGGTATAGGAGTATGAAATGAGCCCTTTTTAAAGGAAGAAAAACACATTATTTAGAATAGAAAAATCAAAAATATTTCATTCAAAATAACTTCCATCGCTTTCTACACATTTTAACCACCTTTCAGGCAATTTTCGTATATCACGTCGAAAAAATGGTGTTGCTTTGGACAAAAACCATTCAGATAGCTAATTTTCAACTTCTTCAGATGTTTTGAAGTGCTGTTTTTTTAAAGCATGTCCCATCGATGAAAACAAATGGTAGTCCGAAGGAGTCAAGTCTGGTGAATAAGGCGGGTGTGGTAACAGCTCCCATCTTATTGCCCATCTGAACTGGTTTTGCTTTGTGTGCTGGTGCATTATCATGTTGCAAAATTACCTTAACAGATTTTTTTGTTCTTTCTGTCCATTCTTGTCGGTTATCTAATAATGCATGGTTCAAATCGATTATTTGTTGTTGGTAGCGAATCGTATTAACAGTTTCACCAGGTTTCAGAAGTTCATGATACACCACACCTTCCTGATCCCACCAAACACAAAGCATTCTCTTCTTACCGAATCGTTTTGGTTTTGAAGTGGATGTTGCTGCTTTACCTGGTGTAATCCATGATTTTTGACGTTTAGGATTCACAAAATATATCCACTTTTCATCACCAGTAACGATTCGATGCAAAAAAGAATTCCTTTTGTATTGTTGACGGGTGCAATTCACAAATGGTTTTTCGATTTTCTTGTTGCCTTTCAGTCAATTCATGTGGCACCCATTTTCCACACTTTTGAATCTTTCCCATTGCTTTTAAACGATTCGAAATTGTTTTTTGATCTACATTTAAGGCTTCTGCAAGTTGTTTTTGAGTTTTTGTGTATCATCTTTGTCCAACAATGCTTGCAATTCTGACTGTCTTCAAACGTTTTTGGTGGTCTTCCACGTTCTTCATTTCTCAAATCAAAATCTTTGTCTCTAAATTGTTGAAACCATCTTTTGCATGTTGCTAATGATAGAGCATGATCACCAAAAGCTTCTACACAAGCATTCGTTGAGATTCAGCTGCGTTTTTCTTTAAATGATAACAAAAAACTAATGATACCCGCAAATCGTTTGTTGAAGGCACAAAATTAGACATTTTTAACACGATAAAATTTTATGTTGTTGTATTACAAATGGAATTTACCACACTGAATGTTGTTGACAGATGTCAAAACAATAAAAAAAAAACATTGCATTAACGCTCTTTCACAATTACTAATATAAGTACAGCCATTTATTGGCAGCGGCTCACTTCATACTCCTATACCTGGTAACTAATACAAAGTTGACACCGCAACTGAAACTGCTGTATATCTGATTTCAATATTTTATGTTATTTGGAAAATAAAGGGGATTATTATTATTATTATTATTATTATAGAGAGTATCAATTTAATAGAAATAAATAGTTATGAAATTCATTTGTGAATACAAACAAAAAAATGATTGTATTTAATGCGTAAATATAGAAAATACGCAATAGACATACGCACGCATATAATAATAATTTAATATATGGTATAAGCGAAAATTTGAAATAGATAATCTTAACGATACATAAATTCTCATAAGAATATAATAATTATGTTGATGTTTTCGTTTTTTTTTTTATTTTTGAATAAATTATAGAAAAAAAAAACCTAAAATTAAGTTAAAAATTATATATTATGTATTTTTTTTTTTTTTTCTTATACCTCCTCCTCCTATTATAAATTCACATATGGCACACATATACAACACATATATTTGTCTTAACTATATACAAATAATAATTTATAAAATTTTAAATTAAATATATGTATAAACATACAGAACACACCATAAGGGCAAATTTATATTACAATATGAACAAAATAACAACATAGTCACGGAAATATTATAATTTGTATATGCATAACAATTTACACATATTGTATATGTTGAAGGCATTTAATACAATATAACCTCTGTCCCAAAAAAATAAGGTGAACCTTAGTAACAATTTGTCCTGTACTTTGAATAATGTGGAAAATTTCCGTTGAAAAAATTCACATATATTTTCCATAGAAAAGATATATTTTGGAATTGGGCCAAAGAATATCCATAGATTTTTTCCACTTAATATAATATAGTATTTTAATTCGGTAAATTGAAATCTTTGGATTGTCTAGGTAATATGTTCAACATATATTGTATTCATAATTTAATTCACCAATTATCTATCCATGACAGTTATTCAAATTTTGTATATTTCGTTTATCTAGCGATATAATCCTCACTATTTTTAATTTATTTTCATAATTTTTAAAACCAACCAGTAATTCAAATGGATATATTTTCGAGGAGTTTTGTAAGACTTTTCATGGATTTTACCGGCGATTTTTGTTTCTTGTTTATGTAAACGTTTTATCTGCCAAATTTCTATAAAATTATACTACGTATTATTTATTTATTTCGTATTTATTATATAAAATTTTGTTTCAACAAGTTACAACCTGTAATAACAAAATTTTTGTGCGAGTGCACTTGTCTCATGCCGTATTTTTGTCAAAATCCGTGGATCGGCTCACAAAAAATATGAATATAAATTCTACATAGATATTCTGTGGAATAATACCAAATCAACGAAAATATGCGGATAATCCAAGGACATTTTTTATAAAAATCCATGGACAGTGGTGCACTGATCATATAAAATTCCAAATCCGTAGATATTTCCTCGGATTTAAACTACGGACTACTACATATAGTAAACAAATTACGGACAGTGTTACTAGGGAATGGATAAAAGAAAAACACAAATCATTAATTAATTAATTTTCACAAATATCAAATTCAAATATTTATTCGAAGTATATATATCCTTCAACTGAAATACACATCGATTTGCACGTTAAACAAATCAAACATCAAATAACCGTTTTATGTCGATTATTGAAATGTTGTGGAATTGTGGTTGATGGCGATCGTTTGCTTTTGGAATGTTTTCAACTATGATGTAAAACGGTTTACTTTCATAGTCAAATGGAGTTTAGTGAATAGGTACTAGTCACCAGGTAGTTAAATCTTATGAGTTTTTAATCCAAAAATCAGTGATATTTGTTTAACGACATATTAAGGTGCATTCTTATGTAGTAACATCTAACTGAATGGTTCTCGATATTCAAGACGAACACGATGAATGCGACATAATATACCAAACACTTCAATACACCAAGGTGAACTTATCATATTTATCGTTGAACCACTTGATACAAATTCTTTGTAAATAATAATTGAAATCGTAAAAAGAAATAAGCGTTGTTGTTGGATTTTTGATTTCATCAATCGAAATTTTTCACAGTTTATTAATGTTGGTTCACTATACGTAAGTAAATTATTAGCTAACACATGGTGCTACACGATCTATATATTTTATAAAATCATTCTCATTATTTTTGGGACAGACGGTGCATATATGTTTAAGTAATAAGTGTATATATAAGACATACTTAAACAAGGACATTTATTTCTTAATTGTGCACTATATTCAAAATAAAAAAAAGTTTTACATTTTACATATAAATTAAAAATATGTATTTTTTGCGTTAGATATCGAATCTACAGGTCGTTGAACACGATTGACATATGTTGTTTGTTTATATTACTATATTATTTTTATATACTTTTATTTATCGGATACCATATATAATTTTAAGAATATGTTCCGTATGGGCTTTTTGACAACCCATGTAATAATAATAATAATAATAATAATAAGTAATTCAGTGGCGCATTAGTTTTATCGTGCATTTCGTTCAATACAAAATTTGCTAATTCATTTCCCGGAACAGACGTGAGAAAAAATGTTCAATATTCTTCCTATATACACTAAAAATTATTCAAATTGAATATTTCGTTGTTCGTTTATGGCATTAGAAAGCTACTACTTTGAAAATATTATCGTGTTGGACACACAGAATCCCTGTGGATAATGTAATTCACCCATAAGCATAATTGAATTATTAAAAACATGTTAATTGATATAGAAATCGGTAAATTAAATGCGATAGAAATGAGTAAATTAGTAAAGGATTTCATTTTTGATTTACGTTATGGCAGTAAATTAATATAGAATCGAACACAAATCGGAGACGGATTGAGAATATTTGTGTGGCGTTATTCTCAAATTATTAGTATGTGCATTTCATGAATAATGTGTTAGGTCTTGTGCTTTAATTTCCTCTATTAATTTATCAAATTTATTAATGAAATTTTAACGTTTTATATCAAATTGTTGCAAAGAACATTATCGAATCGTCTTCGTTTATTGTTAATGTTTCATTGCTTTCTGGGTACAAAATATCAGATTGTGAATGATGAGTGATGAAAAGTGGATATTTGTCCATAAAACGTAAAAAAACCATTACTATCACATATAGACAAAACGGAATATTCACGAAAAGAAGGCTTTGCTGAGAAGTTGAAGCCAGTGATGCACATTCACTCACTTAATAACATATAAAGAAGTTAAAAAAAGAAATCAATGAATTCGGATAGCCTCACCATATATAATTTTAGTGCAAATAAAATTGCAGATGCTAAAAAGAAATTAGCACGTGTCTTCTATTACCTTTTTTGTTCCGGCCTCTTAAATTAATATAATTATTGAAACAATTAATTTTATGATTCATGATCAATAAAAACAAACCTGAACTATAGTGTAAAAATCCTTATGAAATTAGTTGAATTATTTATATTTCCAATTCATTTCAATTTTTTTATTTGTACATGTAATTTAGTACATGACAGCCACACTTTTTAATTTTTTTTCGATTTTTGCAATGAAAAAAATAATTGAATAAATAGTTTGCTAGATAAAATTGAAATTAAAGCAAATTGAAACGTTAAAAATGTTGGTGATAATGAACAATAGAATTTGTTAAGAAAATATGGTATAAATGTTTTAATAATGGTCATGAATCAATAAAAAATGATTCAAATAATTGTCCGACCTACGCATCAACATCTAAAACTGATGAAAATGTAGACAAAATTATAATGTCAATTAACAATTACATTATTGTATTAAAGATAAAGTTGATGACATAATAATAATAAATTCTTTGGATCAATAAACATTGTGATAGCATTAAAGTAAATAATTCAGAGAAGTGGAGTAGATGATAATACAAAAAAAAAAATTCCATCATTGATTGTGGATTGAACGTTAGCGTGAATAATGTATTTTTATATCAAATGGATATTACTTTGTATTATATAGATGGAGATAAATTAAATATTGGCTATAGTTCAATAGTTCGGCTTATTTTTGAAAACAATATTAATAAAGTGATTTCATATAAATAAAATGCACATATATTAAATAGACGCCACAATAAAATAATAAATAGATGAAAATGTTGTAAATAGTGCCGCAAATGTACAAGATGTTGTCTTAATAAATTTTCAAATATTACTATAGGAAATTTATTTAAGAACAATTTTTTTAAGGTTATATATATATTTTATTTTAAAGAAATTAACAGGAACAGGAAATTATCATCAAGCACTAGAATTATCATTTATTTTTTTATTTTTATGCACTTGACTAAATATATATCTATACGAGTAATTGTTAAACAGAAAACATTGATTTTATAATATTGTTATTGTTCGCACATATGTATAACATATTATCATATAAACCAAATATTATATGTTAAGTGGTCATTTAGTTCAAGTATATAACCTTATATAAAATTTATGTACCAAATGTCAATGTAAACGTTGGTCGCACATTATGTGTGTAATTTTTAAATGCAAATATACACTATGCGTCGTCCACTTAAAAAAACCAATCACATATTTCTATATATATTTATAAATATATATTTTTTTTGATTTATAAATAAATATATATATATGGATAACGAGACGAAAACAATCTCAATCTCTATGTAAGAATATTATATTTTAATATATTGTACATATATCCCTAAAGAAATAAAACATAATTCAAACAAATCTAATTTACAAGTTTTCCATTTATGTGTGCATGCGTATGTACCTTCCGATTTTATTTTATTTTGTTTAAGTACACATTTATTTTCATATAAATATTATATTATATTATAAAATATGTACTAGTACGACGGTACGTACAGCAGACAGAAAATATAAACTTCCTGTTAGCCACTTGGTATTATTGTGTTGTCTGTTATAGCGTTGTACAATTTTATACATAAATGCGTATATATTAATACGATCTATATATATATAAAGTTATACCAAACATCTTATTTCATATTTTTTTCAGATCGTATTTCATTCTATTTTTAAGTTAATGACTTATTCTTTTTATTTTTTTTTATTATTATTGCATACCATTTTGTGATTTAAAACCAATACATCTAGTACATCTATATTATACATCTATATTTTAATGTGACTATACCAACAACAAAAAAAAAAAAGGAAACCAATCAATGACCAATATATTATATTATAAAATATTTAACACTTGGGCTGAAAACTTTCCGAAAATTCTAAGAGGTGAATTTTCTAGAATTTTTTTCATATGATTTTTAGTTAGTACCAACCTTCTTCAAACGATACGTGTCAAAATTTGACAGCAGTCCGACCATTAGTTTGTGAGATGATGCGTTGTGAGTGTAGTTACTTTTGTTATTTGAAAAAAGATGGAAAAAAAAGAATTTCGGATGCTGATAAAATATTGCTTTTTGAACTGGCATGGTTATGGCATCTGTATTTTGGGATGCACATGGAATAATTTTCATCGACTATCTCGAAAATGGAAAAACCATCAATAGTGACTATTATATAGCCTTTTTGGAGCGTTTGAAGCATGAAATCGCTAAAAAACGACCGCATTTGAAGAAGAAAAAAGTGCTGTTTCATCAAGACAACGCACCGTGTCATAAATCAATGAAAACGATGGCAAAATTGCATGAATTGGGTTTCGAATTGCTTCCACATCCACTGTATTCTCCAGATCTGGCCACCAGCGACTTTTTCCTGTTTGCAGACCTCAAGAGAATGTTCACTGGAAAGAAATTTAAGAGCAATGAAGAGGTGATCGTTTTCTTAGAATTTTCGGAAATTTTTCAGCCCAAGTGTTATTTATGTACAATATAATGTATACGATCCGATTTTTTTTAATATCATTTTTAGTTTCGGTATAATTTTACAAAAAGAAAAAAAAAATGTATATAATCAATATTATTTTATGTTGAATATTATTGTACTATGTTTATAAATAAGCAATAACTATTTACATTTTATATATCCTGTGGGAATTTTAACTCATCTCATATGGTAAATACATAAAATAATAATAATATAATATTTTTCCATGACATATAATTCACATCATTAGATCTATCAAATATACGAGTATCTATATATAATTATTATATGTTATAATAAACACACACACACACACGCATATAATATGTATGTTTTTTCTTTAAAATTCTATGTTATATAACAATTATACAATTTTTAGGACAAATATATGAAAAAAAAAGAAAAAAGAATGAATAAAGTTCTGAAATATCATCGTTATTTGCGTTTCATTACACATTTATGATGAGAATAAACCAGATGTGATCATTGATCGTATACCATATATGCGTATATACAGCAATTCAATCGCACCCTATGGTTATATATTTATACTGTAGTTATGTATCCTATAACTGTTTTTAAAATATATTGTTTGTTATTATCATTAAATGTACATTGTACATTATTAAATTTACTGCGTTATTATTATATAAAGATGTTATATTTTACTTTATTATTATTATTGTTATTACAACAGTACAGTAATGATTCCGATAAGTGTCACGAAATTTGGATAAAATTTTGTAAATTTTTGGAAATGTAAAATTTTATTTTCACCAATAAAACTCATTTCTTGTGTAATTCTCTTTCGCACTTGTTGTGTAGCATGAATAATTTAAAAAAATATCCTTGTAATGTCTTTAAATACTCAAATCATCAATTCTACTAGTTTTCTAGTTTAATCCTTTTTCATATATGAAATATTGCACGTTCAATTTCAAAAACTATATCGTTGTAAGGACCTTGAAATGTTCTTATTTCTTGAATCTTCAATTCTACTTGAGTTCTCTAGTTTAATTCTCTTTCCTATGAGGTGCAAAACTTAAAAAAAAATATCCATGTAATCCCCTTAAATACTTAAATCAACAATTCTAGTTAAATTCTCTGTCATATGAGGTATCAAAAGTGCAATTTCAAAAACTATCCTTGTAAGGTACTTGAAATATCCATATTTCTTGAATCATCAATTCTACTTGAATTCTCTAGTTTAATTCTCTTTCTAATGAGGTAGTATTGGATGCAAAACTTAAAATAATATATCCTTGTAATGTCCTTAATTACTTAAATCAACAATTCTAGTTAAATTCTCTGTCATATGAGGTATCGAATGTGCAATTTCAAAAACTATCCTTGTAAGGTTCTTGAAATATCCTTATATCTGGAATCATCAATTCTACTTGAGTTCTCTAGTTTAATTCTCTTTCTTATGAGGTAATATTGCATGCAAAACTTAAAAAAATATATCCTTGTAATGTTGTTAAATACTCAAATCAGCAATTCTAGTTAAATTCTCTGTCATATGAGGTATCAAAATTCAAATATTATCTTTGCAATATCCTTGAAATGTTCTTATTTCTTGAATCAGCAATACTACTACTTCTTATGAGGTGGTATTACATGTAAAACTTAAAAAAAATATCCTTATAATGTCCTTTACCATTTCAATCAGCAATTCTATTCGTGTTCTAGTTTATTTCTCTTCCATATGAGTTATCGGGCATGTTCAAATTCCAAAAAATTATTACTTTCTAATGTCCTTGATCCTTAAAACATAAGTTGTACTCAATTTTTTGTATAATTCTCTTTCGCATAAATGCGACACCTCATGCATAATTTTAAAAATTATATACTTGTATAATAAATATAATAACTATCCGTATCCTATGGCCTTAATTCTTAAATCAGACACACTTACGATGTTGTAAAATGGTTTACCATATAATTATAACTCTTTAAGCGCTGCCCACGTCGCAATTGGGCTGCCAATGGAATATCGTATATTGTTCTTAATTTTGGAAGTTCTCATCTCTTAAACAGATTGCATGAGTATTTATCGCAAATGAATTTTAAGTGAATAGTTCATTATATAAGTAAATCGCGAATAATTTTATGCCTGCGTCATCCAAAAACGAAATACAGAATTTTTTTCTCCCAATACAACGCATCGCTGTATTTTAAACCTTAGAATATCAAAACAGATAATAAGAAGCATGGCATCTTTTAATACAGAAATTTATTAATGCGAAGAATTTGAGTTAGCGAATCTATATATATAAGATGTAAAATTCCAGTCGAACAAATCTCAGGTGTTATAAATGTTTTAAATGTTTGCTCTTAATTGTCAGAAGCTCGACAGAATGATACTATATGTTTACTATATATGCTATGCTGTATTTGGTAAACCAATTGTTGTTAACCAATCGTAAGCGATTCTTAGGGAAATGAATTTTTTGGTCACTGAAAATGTATATGCAGAATAATAGTTGACAATCCATTGCACATGACGAGGAAGATATAATTGCTTTCATAAACTATTTCTTTCAAACAACTATGAATATCAATTGAAAAAAATTTAGGTGAAAACGGATAATATTGAATAAAATGTATTTCTTCAGAAACTATACCAAAACTAAAATTAAATCCTATTTTTCAAAAATTATTAATAGCTAATTTCTGTTGTTATTGTTTATTGATGTTTTCATATGAGAATTATTTTTTTTTTAAATATTCATGAAAATCCAGAAATTCAGTTTTATTTTACTCCATACAATATCATTTGAAAGATTAATATGTATATCGATTATGTTGAAACATCTTGATTATAAATTGTATGTACCTTCGAATAATATCAATTTTTCTTCAGTTCGCCAGGGTTGGTTCTTATTGACGAAGGTTAGACTGTATATATTTATATATTGTGCATGGGGAGTGAGATATCATAACTATAAAAATTATTGTAATAAAAGTAAATAAATAATTATATTGCAGTATAATTTAAGCACATGGTCATTTTTTTTCACATAAACGATGACATCTAAATAATCATAAACACAAAAGGAAAAAAATAAAAAAAAAAAAAAAACACTAACCTTCTTTTACTCTCTATGGTACAGTTAATATCATTTCAATCAAATTTATTAATTTCTTTATCTATTTATTTAATTTATTACAAATAATAAAAAATAGGTTAGAATTTTTTTCTCTTATGTCCATCATCTGCAAAGAATAAATCTTATTCAATCAAAAAAAAAAGAAGTAAAATAGGAGTATAAATTATGAGAATATTAACAAGTTTAATTGTTAAACTTGATTTTTTATATAAGATGTGTACGTACACTCGTTCAGAGAAGGGTAGAGCGAAAAATATATCTTATATTAATATGTTTATGATTGACATAGATGTATACATAAAAAAAAATATAATATTACGCTTGTCATGTTAAAATTTGTAAATTTTTAATTTTATATTTCAATTGAAGAAATAGTTATGATTATTTATAGTAAGATGCGCGATGGTTTTAATTCAAATGTAAATTTATAATTTCTATTCATTTCTACAAAAAAAAAAATAAAAATATACTTATGCATAAAAAGAAATTTATATTATTTATTGTAGTACCCTCAATTATACCCTATGGCCTATATACATAATTACATAAATATTCTCTTATCGCAAGTCGTTAGTATTACGTTCAAGTAAAAAATATAAAAAAATTACACATCAGAAAGAAAATAGTTATTATAATGTATTTTAAATAACTATATTAATTTCTATGTTATCCGTAAACTATAGTAAGTGAGATGTCAGATTATATTTGAAATTTAGGGGTTAAATTTGCCTACTTAACATCCTATTTTTTTACTTTAGTATATCAATTTTATTGCAAGTAAAAAACATCAATGATGCACATGAGAAAAAATGTGTCATCATCACAGACTCACTATTTAATTTTTACTTTTAATTCTGGAAAAAAAATTACCTTCTTTGCAATATAATTTAATACATATAATCTCTTTAACATTTAATACATCGCGTCAATTAGCATATACCTAAATATTCTAAATAGTTTCTTGTGAGAGGTTGCATACATTATTGGAAAAATTATCTTTATAAGATTCTTGGAACACCAATTGTACTCAATTCCCTGTTTATTTATCTTACATATAAGTTATCGTGCATGTTCAAATTCAAAAATTATTTCTTTGTAATGTCCTTGATCCTTAAAACATTAGTTGTGCTCTATTTTTTGTAAAATTCTCTTTCGCATGAGGTGTTGCATGTATAAATTAAAAAAGTATATTCTGTAATGTCACTGATCTTTAAAACATATAAGTTGAATTTAATTTCTTGTATAATTCTCTTTCGTATGAGGTGTCGTATATAATATAAATTTAAGAAATATCTTTGTAAGATCTTTGAATTGTTCTTAATCTCTGAATCACTCGTTGATATGTGATTATTTCAGGGTGTTCTGCGAAAATGGGATGCCCAACATTTACAAAAATTTACCCTTAGCTTTATATAAAAACAATAAGTTTTCATAGAATTTGCGTGTGGCATAAAGAAACATTGTCGAAATTTCATGATAAACATCAAAATACATTAGTTTTGTTTTTTATAGATAATAAATACATTAAATATTGAATAAATTCACGTAGATCTTAACCATACCGAGTATCAAGAATTTCTAAATTTAATTGATAAAACTGTTTCCTTTGCTACGCCGAACCAAATTAACCAAAGATGAAATTTTATATAAATATGTCATTTCTTTGTTGTGTCACAACATATATAATGTTAATAAAGATGCCATAACAATTAACCGTATATAATAAAAGGGAAAAGGAAAATAAAAAATTTGTGATGTGAATTTAGAGGTTCCGTCAAATGGATTAATCGATTTATTCGAAGAACTTAATTGTATAATCTACATCTATAATTCATCGATTTTTGTTGGTTGAAATTCTACTATTAAAAAAAAAATAGATTTCTAAGATATTTTCAAAACTTTGTTTAATCCAACTATATTTATATAACACCAATCAGTAATATCATGATGTTATAATATATTATTTATTATTATATTGCATCTATATGTGAGAAAATACTATATATTATTGTTGATGTAGATAATAAATAAAAATATCTATATTACATTTTATATGCATGTGTCAAATTGAGACAAGACTTTGAAGAATAGATCTTTAAAAAATACAAAAATTGGTAATATGTTTAAAAATTTGGACACACGTCTTGTCATCACATCGAGCACATACAATACAGCGAAGAACAGTTTCATTACACACAGTCTGGTGAATACAATGTCAAATACAATTCGTATGAAATTTTAACAAAAGATTTATTTACGATAAAAATCTTTAATTTAAAAACATTATTATTATTATATGTGATACAAAAATATATGAAAGTTATTATAATAAATACGTCATGCGGGCTAAAAAGTTAGTTATTGTCAACCCCCAATCTTTAATTATTTATATGTGTATAATGTGTCATTTTATGCATCACCCCAGGAGTTATTTATAATATATAATATTGTGTTTATATATGAATACCAAAATTGTTATATAATAAATTCAATTTATATATACGGAATAGAGATGTAATAGAAAGAAATTTCGTTGTTAATTTTATATACACAAATATGTAAGTGTTTCTTATATATTATAGAGAAAATATAACAAAAAAAAACTGTGCCACTGAAAATTTATCAATAATATACAAAATATAAATGTCTTTTTTTAAAAAAATATATTTGTATAATACTCTGTTGGACATTTATTAATGTTTGTTATGAGATATTATAATTTTAAATTTCTATAATTTTAATAGGCACCAAAATATAAACGTATAATTCACCCCTATCAAAAATAACAGAAAAACAAAAATTTGTATATCCATATTTTATTTATATTGTGTTAAGGGATTAATTGTACAATTTATAAATATAACTTTTATTATATATTACCTAATATAAATATATATTTTCCACAATATTTAAATAAAAATTCTAATCCTATTACCAATAGTAAAAAAATCTATTAATTAAATAAAAATATCCTATTGTTATTATTATTATTATTATTATTATAATATATACACAAGTATATATTGTAATGTCATGTGGTGGTCAGCCAACGGTCAATATCCACTTATACCTATATATATGATTGGAAAGTTTTATCTCCTATTTTCAATATTTAATTTGATTAGTAAATTATATAAATTATTTTTTCTTTATATTTATTATGTGTCATAAAATATTAGAATTTATCAATTATTTTAATCTTCATCTGAATTTCTTTGATTTCTATTTTTAATGATTATGCACACACAGGCACGCACGCACATATCATGGGTGAAGGCATTTATGATATTCATATATTATATAATAAATATATGGTATTATATCCGTTAAGGAAAATAACAAAATAAAACGTAATACCTTTGTATCGAATGCATTTGATTGTTTTAAGAATATACATATATTTAGAATAAAATTATTATAAAATTTTCTATAATATGGTAATATGCGGTCAATTTTTGAAGTGCAATCAGATGAATAAAAAAAAAAAAAATTCTATTTTTTATAAACCCATTGTTAAAAATTTATTGATCAAATAAAATTGTGTTTATTGTGACGACGCGACAGTGACGACATAACAAACCCCTTTTTCTATTTATATGATAATTTAAATTTTATATTATATATTTAAATAAATATATACAGTTTAAACTCTGTTATGCAAATCCTATCATATTTTAAAATAGCCAACGAGAAACAATTTTAAACGTCAAATAACCGCAGAGGTATTCTGAACGTGTCGATCCTTTTTTGTACGCAAAGAATACATTTGCTTAAATTTCAAATGAAATTTAATGCAGTGCGTATTAGTATATTTATATGCAAATCACACATATTTGCATATTAAAAATATATTAAAAAAGCTTGTGTTATTTCTATATTTTATATTTCTCAATAATTTCTAATACTGTTAACTTCACTATACACATAAATATTTGTTTCATTCGAATTGCATTTTTCTAATTTGATTGAAATTGCTGGACCCAATCAATGTGCAATTAATGTTTCATACACCACCGACCGATCCAGTTGAAATATTAATTTTATAATTTTTAGTGTTGTAACACACACATAAACACACATATTAATCATATTCAATGCATACGTACAATTAATTTTAAATGCAAGTGCCAATTTACATATCATTGTTTGGGCAAGGAACACAATTCTCACACACACCCATTTATACCATTTCGGAATGGAATATCCATTGACTTTAAAAACCTTTGTATTTTTTTTTTTACAAAGAATTTAATTATCGTACGTTTTCCAAAATTTTCCATTTTAAAAAATAACAGTTGTACATATAATTTAGGTCGTCATATTTTCAAACAATTAAATTAACAGATCCAAATGAAACAAATATATAAAATGTATAGTATATGAAAACTTAAAAATGTATATAGTATAAGTTATACAGGTCCTGCTACTGCGATATTAATGTCGCTCCACAAACTATTTACACAATTCATGTATTTCAGACGATGAGTTTAAAACAACCCTGTTAACAGCAAACAGAATACAAGATCAAATGTGTTATAATCTGTTGAAAATATGTTATTAATCTCTATTGATCCTATCTTTTTAATATAAGATGCCTCTTAATACTTACTTCATGGCTATATATTATTTAAAAATATTCTTGTATTTAATATCATCTACCACGAATATTTTATAAAATTATGCTATTATAAGCTGTGATATCGTTAATGGGTCCGTGATTTTTGACACATTTTTTTTCTAGTCCATTTCTCGTATATATAATTTTGTTTTATACACGGTCATTTTATGAAAACTCAATATCCGACTAAGATATTAATTTTGTTGATTCTTTGAAAAATCAAATTGAGTTCATATTTAAATTACTTTTCCTCAGCTGGGTCATACGAATCTACAATTATTATATGTATCGAACATAACACAGAATAATTTGAACGCTGTTTTGTACACTTGTATACAGGTAGAATCAACTTTGTTAATTTTTTATTCTACATAACCTGACCTGCATAGTTATAAAAAAATTGCATAGGAACGTGCAAAATACAACCATCATACAACTAATACATGTCATGGAACCAAACTCTAACTGTCTCATTTATCAGCCTCATATAAATTAGTGTATAATATCAATTTAATTTCAGACTATGTTATGGTTAAATTAATTATCGCAAGTATCAGTATTGCGATGACAAAATGACAACTATGATTGCAATTTTGCAAATCTACATTTTAAAAAATTCCTATCATGTTTTGCGATTGTACATTGAGGACGTCGTGACCTTCTAAATCATTATAGTTTTTCGATAATGCGTTTTACGATAAATCATTTTTGTGCATTATATATTGTAAAGGTTTCACTGTATACATGTATAAATTTATCTGTATCTATATAGATACAGATAATTTGCGAAAGGGATGTGATCGACCAGCCGAAACAAAATTTATTTATAATTTTTATTATTTTTCGTTATTAAAATAACAATAAAAACTACCCCTTGTCATTATTATATAAATATATTTATATTTTTAATATGCAATGTATTTTTACTTGTTATATATATTTTCATATTTTACACACACACACACACACACCCATATTTATATATGGATCACTTGTTTTCTCGTTTTTATAAATACTTGTAATTGTAATTGTACACAAAAAAAAAAAAAACAAACGGAAATGTTGATATTTTCCAATAATTTAAATTATTTTATTTATAGATAATTATTATTATCCTTTATACACAAAACAAAGGGTACATTTTATAATAAGCGCATAATATTTGATTGTTTTTTCAATAAAATATATTATGTATAATTTGTGTTGAACTTGTCTATTGGTCTATGTCTACCTGTGTCATATATAAATACACGCACACATATTTTAAATGCATATATATGATATATAAAAAAGGACGATGCTAGTGGATTTTATTTTCATCAATTATTTTATAATAAAATAGGTTTTTTGGTTTGGTTTTTTTAGTTAATTTCAAGCCCTAATGATGTTTAATGATCTTTTTTTTTTTTTTTTTTTTTTTCGATTGGTTTGTGAAACTAATGGCTCTCTGTCTGTACTTGCATTTAAATAAACCGTGCATTATATGAGACACGATTTTGCATAATTTATTTTATAGTACATATATTTGTGTATTAATTTAATGTATTGTTATATAATATTAATGAAATAAAATAAACAAAATAATTTCAGGAAGTTCACGTGCTTGAAAGGTATAACTGATATTTTATACAAAAACAACTATATATATATGAATTTAATTTATTATATGTTTTAATATTAAAAATTCAACGTTTGCACATATTATTATACTTATAATATTAATATTATTCGTATCTACTAAATATATATTTAAATTTATTATTCGCGTACATAAATAAAAATTCCTTTTTATATTAAATAATATGTTTTTTATTTATTATATAAATAATTCAATAAAATTCATGTAATATATATAAAAATAAATCTGACATCAAACACCGGAGACGGGCGTATCATGTAGCCGGTAACCGTATGTCCTTTTTCAAATGCCAATTCAAGACACAGAAAAAATAAAACTAGAACCACTTTAATGTGTGTACATGAAAAAAATAATGAAGTTATAACTATATTATAATAATAATTATAATAATAATAATATTCACCATATTTTATATATAAATATTGAATAAATGTTTGTAGGCTAACCTATTTCCGTTGTTTGCTTATAAATGCTTCATTTCATTATTTATTATTTTTATTTACTTTTTTTTTCCTTTTTTTTCCTTTTTAAACTTACATAAAAGCATAAAGAGCACTACCGATTTGGTTGTTTTTTTTTGTCAATGATGCAAATCTTTCTTATACACACATACGGAATAAATTTAAGAAAAACAAATATTAAAATGCAGGAAGAAGTTGAGTGCATTTTATTTATTTTTGCATACACACAAAACAACCAAAAAAATTAATAGAACGTTGAACAAACAACTTCATTATAATATTTTTATTATATCATTAAAAAATATGTTTTACAAATAATGTATAAAACGAATACAAATATACATAAACTTAAATATTAAAGAAAAAAATAAATAAATGTAAAGTTCATTATATATTTTTGTTATTATCTTTTCATTTATGCACTAACTACATAAATATGAAGGAGCTGAAATTATATATATCTGTTTTTTTATTTTTTTTTTTTTATTTAGGCAGGATGTCCCTAGAATTGTTATACTCATAAGATTTATCCGAAAATTTTCAATTTACTTTTATATTTACTTTATTGAATATGTTTGATTGAAAGTCCCATCAATTATCCGGTGAAAGTCGAAACATTTCTTATATATTTTCCAAATAATTTAATATCTATAAGTAATTTTCCATTTACAAAAAATAAAAAAAGACAATGATATCCATTATAAATACAATTTTTTTGCCGAATATTATTAATATCTTCTCCGGTTTCAATATTTTCACCTGTACGTTTTCATAAATTTTATCAATTTATTATTAATAGCAATAACTATATATATTAATCTCATTCATTGTTTTGCTGATACCAGTTGTACGCTCCATTCCTCTTTCGAAGTATACTACCAGGCAATCGTGCGAGAGGCGATAAATATGAGACTTTCAAATAAAATATATTATATCAATGGGTACTAAAATACCTATAACGAATAAATTATAATAAATTATCTTGATACATTAGATTACTGTAGAACGACATAGCTGCATTATATATACCCTAGTAACCTAGTCCGTAGTTTATCCGCAAAATTTCCAATATCTATGGATTTCTTACTAATATCCGCTGAAATTTTATATAATGACTACAACCCTGTCCATGGATTTTTATAAACAATGTCTTTGGATTATCCGCGTATATTTTCCATGATAATTTCTACGGATTTTCCTTAGATTTATTTCTCGTTGCTATTATTCCACAGAATATCCGTAAGATCTATATTCATTAAATTTTGTGAGCCGATCCACGAATTTTGACAAAAATACAACATGCGACTCGCACAAAAATAATTTTGTTATTACAGATTGTAACTTGTTGAAACACAATATTTAATGTATTAAATACGAAATAAATAAATAATGTGTAGTATAATTTTGTAGAAATTTTGCAGTTAAAACGCTTACATAAACAAGAAACAAAAATCGCGGATAAAATCCATTAAAAGTCTTACAAAATTCCTCGGCAATATATCGATTTGAGTTGATGGTTGGTTTTAAAAATTATGAAAATAAATTAGAAAGAGTGAGGATTATATCGCTAGATATGCAAAATATACAAAATTTGAATCACTGTCTTGGATAATTGGTGAAATAAATTATGAATAAAACACCGGCGGATATATGTTGGAAATATTATCCTAACAATCCAAAGATTTCAATTGACCTAAATAAAATACTATTATATTAAGTGGAAAATCTATGGACATTCTTTGGACATATTCTAATATATTTTTTCCATGGAAAATATATGGATTTTTTCCACGTAAATTTGCCTAATTTTTCAAAGTACGGACAAATTGTTGCTAGGGTATATATTGTATATATTTTTTATGTATATATATAATACGTATTAATTACCGACAAATCTTGAGAATAACGATTCTTGCCACACCCTGTACATTATATGCTTATACTTTAAAAAAGGATCAATTCGATTTACCATCAGTAATAATTATAAATAAAATATGAAATATGTAATTTTAATGAACCGAATATTGAATATCTTTTAACCATATATATAATTATCTTAATTATAGCGATTAACAAAAAATACGATGTTAAACACAATGAGTATGATTATTATAAATTATGGCCTAAATTGTTAAACTTTAATTGCTAATATATAATTAAACTATAAATACATCTTTACATATATTAATAATAATAATTATTATTTGTTTATTTTAGTATATATTATAGTTGTTTATATTTGGGATCATGTGATATAATCTATACATTGTTTAATTAAATGAACAAGAACTAAAATGTTAGTTATTTATAATTTAATTTTTGTACAATAATTGTATATTGGGCTATTGGCACGTAGTGGAAAGTATAACGGGCGTGTTAAATTTATTTAAATTTTTCTTTCATACATATATATAAATCATTCAAATTTGAAATTTGTAATGTTCAAACCTGCACTAATTATTACTGAAACATTTTGCAAATACTTCATTTAAACTTTCATAATGAATATGCTGTTTTCCTCAATTGAATCCCATTTCTCTGCGTCCATCATCGAATCAAACTTTTGTCCGTAACTATCCGTGACCCATAAATTCTCATTGTATTGCTCAACCCAATCAATATTCTTAACACAATTTACAAATTAAATTTTATTAAAATAATTACAATTTTTGCTGTGCATCATCGTATTGTATATGGCTCTTTATTTTTCTGGAAATTGCTGCTGATTTTACTCCGTTAATTATTTTTATTTATCGTACATCTTTTTTCGTATCAAAATTACGTTTCAGTAATTTGTGCAATTAGGTAACACTGCCACAACAGAAAAAAGAAACAAGATTACTATCATTTTAGAATTAGAATGTGACGCAACCAGGATTGTTAATATACGCGTAGTTTTAGAGAGAAATGTTAAAAATTTGATTTATTGTGCTCAATCAAGATAGAATATTTATTTGTAAAGGAACTAGAACAAGCACAAGCAAAACAACAACTGCGTATTAATTATTATTATTAATTATATTTTATTAAATGCAGTTAAAATAAATTATAGAAAGTGTTTTTGTATCTTATATTAGTTCACATATGACTTATACTTTAAGTTTGCCTTGCTTTGATTCAAATAAAATATAGAAAGATATGTTGAAATCTTACAATCCCTTTTAAAATATTTGCATTTTTTTTAGTTGTTCATTTTGAAAAATATTATTTATTTATAATCTTCTGAGTTCTTAGATTAGTAAAATTAATATATCGTGATTGTAATCAAATCTTATTGTTACTTCCAACAAGCTGTATTCAAAATAAAATCACAGAATTACAAAAAATTGGATATATTTCCATTATCACTATTGCCAGCATTTAGTATTTATAGCATAAAACAATAAAACACAAACACATTTAAATGCAACATTCGTGTAGTTTACACGTGTAAAAACTACCTAACAACCCTGGACGCAACCAAAACATTATGCAACATTAATTCGAGAAACTACTTTATAAATTAAATTATAAAATATATTTGAAAAATAAAAAAACACGTCACATTTTTAATTCTTTATTTATTCCGTAATTGTACGTGTATAAAAAAAACAACAATGACAATTAAGTTTATTATTTATAAATTTATTTAGTTTTCGTTGACTAAATAATTAATTAATTTTAATATATAATTTATGTATAGTGTAGGTAGATATTTGTTACAATTTTACATGTATATTAAACGTATTGTATATATGACTGATATAATTTAATATAATACCTATAATGTTAAATTAATTAATATTATTTTATTTAAATGATATGTTTGTTTAACCTTTATTGTTTTGAAATACTATTTTGTTATATTTTGTTCACAATAATATATATATAATGAGTTTTTGTCTTTTTATATGAATGAATAAAGAATGAAAAAAAATTGCCATCCATTACGTAATAATAATTGTTGCTATTATTATAGGTGTAAATAAAGAATTTAAGTTCTATAGATTTCCATTTTATTCCCTTTGTTACAGAAACATTTTTTAAAAAAAAAGGTACTACTTTCTCTTTGATTCTGCTTCGGTGCTAATGGTTTTTAATATAAATAAAAAAATATTCTAAAAATTCTAAAAGTTTTTACTGAACAAAGAAAAAGTATGTATAGAATATAATTTATTATGAATTTCCAATATTTTACACGAGTGTGTTAATTTAACAATGACATTGTATCCTCGTAAATTATAATTTAGTTCAATGTTACATAGATACAATGTATATGTATTTACGAAATATTGACTGTATTGATATATTTTTATGGAATTCAATCAATAATACAAAATAAATAATAACTATACGATATATATAATATATTATTGTATACTTAATATAAATAGAAATATAAATATAATTCAAAAATCACCAATACACTATACAATTTAATATATTGTTATAATATTATTGTACACACACAGCGAATAAACAAAAATAATTTTTATTTTTAATTCTTTTAATTCTATGTAAATAAAACATATTTTTAATCATTATAATTATATGCATATGCAAATACCTAAACAATGTGACCTTTAAATTTCGAATTTTTTTCTGGGTTCAATTTCAATGCGAAAACCATCGGAACGTTTTAATATAATGTCACCTTGTAATTTAAAATCACTTTCGGTTAAATTGGATTTTATACGATATGTACGTAATATTGTCGATAGTAAAACTTTTAATTTTAACATTGCATATTTACGACCAACACAACTTCTTGGTCCAGCACTAAATGGTATAAAACTATAATAATGACGATTTGCTGTATTTTCCGGTAGAAAATTATCCGGATTAAATGTTAATGCATTCGGATAAATATCTTCACGACGATGGATTTTCATTGTACCAATAACCACGGTACAATTAGCCGGTATTGTTAAATTTTCTGATTTCAATTGTACATTTTCTTTTAATTTACGTGCAATCATCGGTACCGGTGGATACAAACGTAATGTTTCTAATATAACACGTTCCAAATATTTCATTTCTAATGTATCGGTAAATGTTGCCTCACGATCTGAATTACCAAATATTTTTTCAATTTCATCATATACTTTATCTTGAATATTTTGATGTATACCCAATAAACATAATACAAAACTTGAACCAGCTGCTGTTGTATCATGTCCCTACGCATATATATATACGAATATAATTTAATTTTATATAATATTATAATATAATATTATATAACATTAAAATAAATTATTAATTAATCATTGGAAAAAAATTTAAAAAATACTACCTCAAACATAATGGTATCAACTTCCTCTTTAATATCCTCATCGGTTAAATTTGCACCAGATTTTGCTGTTTCAATCATTAAATCTAAAAATGCTAATCGTCGTTTTTCACCTATAATTTATTTAATTTATAAATATCATTTTTTTTTTAATCATTTATAATTTATAAATACATCGTAACTTAAATCTAAATTACTTACCAACATCATTTTCATCAATATCATCTAAATCATCACGAAGACCTTTTTTTTTCTCTGATTCATTATTTGTACCGGATATTTTGATATTATCTTCTAACGCATTTTCATCATAATCATCTGATATAATTTGTTGTAGCGATGGTGATGGAACATTACCGGCATTATAATTTTTTTCAAATAATTCTTTTTTAGCTTTAATTACCTATAAACGTTAATATAAAAAATTTTAATTCGTCTATGTATGTGTGATAATTTAATTATCAATTATAACGATTTATAATATATACTAATGCATCAGTATCAGTATATTTACCTTTTTTGTCATTCCATGAATTACACCTAAAAGTTTATCTTGTGTAACTTTAGCTTTGCTCATATTAAATAATGTATCAAATCTCTGTAATATTCTTGCATGTCGATCATGTAATATACCGCACATTCTGTTTTTTTAATAAAAAAAAAAAACATTATTTAGTAAAATAGACATTATTAAATAGAAAAAATACTCTATATCTGTGCACATACTTCATAACAGCCATTGCATAATTAAATCCTTCATCATTATTACCAATTCTTTTGTGACCCATAGCAGTTTCTATATACATAAAAAAAAAAAATTATATATTAATAATTTTTAACACACATTTATTACTAAAAATATAATATAATAATTGATATTACAATACATTTACCTAATAATATATCAACAGTTGTTTCACTCATATAATCATGAACATCAAAAACTTTACCAATTTCTTTTTTCATACGTTCGACAACATTTAAGCTATTGCTATTAAATGTACTAATAAATGATTTTAGTACATTTTGATGGAATGCTGGCGCAATTAGTTTACGATGTGAACGCCAATGATCACCGGTACTAATTAGTAAACCATTACCTAACCATGGTTGGAAAAATCGATATTCATCCGATTTATCAATGTGAACACTGCTGCCCAATACCAATTCAACATCAACTGGATTTAATAATATAACCACTAAACGTGTACCGAACCAGGCTCGGGCAACATTTGGAAATTGTTCACTTAATTCAAATGCATATTCAAGCATTTCTATATGAAAAAAAAATGCGATGATTAATTATATAATTTTAAAATTTAATATTATATAACTATAAAATACAAGTAAATAGTTAAAATATATTAAATATTTATACCATTAGCTGTGCGTCCAATTGCAAAATGTGCATTTCCCAATATCGGTATTGTTGGTGGTCCTGGTATTTGTCGTCCTAATTTTATTAAGTTTTTATTTTGTTGCCACCAATAAAATATTGCTAAACTAATTGTAATTCCAATTAATGGTAACACAAGTGGTAATGTAAATCCCACTGTGGATATATTTGTCATATTTTCTATGACCATATTGCGATGTCGCAGTATGTATGTTTTTGCTTTTAAATATTAAATACTGCCCAATTTCTAAATACCATATATTTTAAATGATTCAATATATCTAACAACCAGTCACAATAACACCATACAAAATACTATAATTTAAAAAATCACATTATACCATTTTTATACTTGTTCAAAATAATTCTAAAATTTTAATTTAATTTATTTTAATTTATTCGAACAAAATTTATTATAAAAAAACAAAAATGTTTTTTGGCCAAATGTGAATAAATTTTAATTAGTTTTTTTGTTTTTTTTTTTTTTTGTTTGAAAAAAAAAATCAATTCACTTTGAAAAAAACTTCATTAACCTTCGAATTTTCCGGTAAAACTTTCAAACTGTCTTGTTTATTAAATTTATCTTTTCCCTGCCAATAGGACAATTATCTTAATTTTTTCTAATACAAGACAGCTATGGAAATAGAAAATAAAATAAATTTTAATTCACCCATTAATCGGTTACTCTCCGCATTTTGATGAAATAAATATTTATATGCGGCCGACAACAGATATATAAAAGAACACATAATCCAATTAATTTTTTTTTCCCCAATTAAATATATTTTTTTTTAATTTATGTATTGTTCATTTAAATTATAATAATTAATAAACAATTATGTACATTTCAATTGTGTGTGTTATAATTGGAATAATAACATATTTAACTTTTGACCAACAAATGCGGCTTTTCATTTTTTATAATGTATTCAAATAACTATAAAATCATTTTACGACTTTGACAACGGCTAAAACCAAACAGCAAATAATAATTAATTAAATTAACATATTTTTCTGCGTGTGTCTTTATAAGGTCGATTTTAATTAATTTTTTTCTCTCTTTTACTAACAATAAAAATTGGCTTAACTTTACATAAATAATAACAATTTTACTTTATTGGCTTAATCATAAGTTATTATTTATTAATTATTAATTTTTAATATGCGCTTGATCAGAAATGACACAAACCATAATTGTAATAGGACCCATAATTAAAATTACATATTTAATTTTATATGTAGTTCACATATTTCTACTAAATTTCAGACGGATATATATCATTTAAGTTCGCACTTAATAGCGATTTGTTACTCAATTTTTGTAATCGGAACAAATTATTTGTACATCGTTCCAAAAAAATGTATAACGCGAATAAATAACCAACCAAAATTTATCATAAATTAATCATTTCATTCAATTGTTAAACCTGCAAATAGATGTACTTTAGTTGAGTTGAATAAAAAAAATTATTTTAGTAAAAATAAATTAATTGATTGCTGTTGTATCTTAATTTATTCTGGTTATTTTTCGGACAGAAGTTGGCGTATATGCGTATTATAAATAAACAATTTGAATAATACTTTTTAACCTATTAAAAATATTTTAATTTATGATTTAATCCTTTTTACTTAAATAAAATAAAATCAGTGAAAAAAAAACAAACCCTTAAAATAATTTGTCTCTATCAATATTTTTAATATATATGTTATTATGTGTCGCCTTGCATCACGAACAGCAGTTTTCTTTGTACCACATGTTTACAAAAATATGAAATCAAAACTTTATAAAACATTAATTTTTACTTTTTGTTAATTCTTTTCTCAAAAACATTCACGTACTCACAAGTACCGCATATTATGTTTTTAAATTGCAAAATAGTAAATTGAAAATTTTTAAATAACAAACATAACACACATTGAAAAGAAAACACATAAAATAACTATAAAAATTAGTATTCATTCATGTTTTTAAGATATACACAGGCATATACTATATTGGTATATTTAATAGCTTCAATATAATGTGAACAAGACGCATATTGGCTATATACAATTATATGCGCAGTGTTCTTAGACAAGAAATAAGTAAATATACGATTACATTAAGAACCATATTTAACTTTATTGAATACATACTGTCTGTATTTATATATATTATATGTATATTTTGTCTAATCTCAATATGATGAAATATTAGTCACTTAAGATTTACTTCATTCGCTTTCAATCGCGCTAAATCTGTATTTGATGCGCGTGTTTTTATAGTCAGTCACAAAAATGACGACGGTTATTTGAAATAAATATAAGTTTTATTTTTCTTTACCATATATTTAATAATGGCCTCTAATGCCGGAAGTTAATGAACTTATTTATACTACAATAATATTCATGCACACACAATTTTGAACACCTCACACATAAAATGCAGATAAAACCCTTTGTATCAATAGTTCAACAATTACTAAATTAACCTACCTAAAAATTCATCCAAATAACTTATATTATTATCATTAATTAATTTTTTAATTTGTTTTTCAGATTTCCTGACACGGGACAACATCAAGTAAACGCAGTAACACACCGAAACATTGTACTATTTGCTTCTGCATATTTTCATGGAGTTGTTGTGAATATGTGGTCAACACAATCAACAATCAACGGAGTAAGTACCAATATTAGATTATATATTTTAAAAATTTTTACCATATATAACGTAAACTATTATCATAAGTTATAATGAAGTACTATATAGTTCTTACTATATTGGCAAGACTTTCTATATGCATAGAAGAAATTCCAGAAAACTTCTACTCCAGAATAATGTGAAACACTTATCTGCAAAAGAAGAGATTTTTTTAGTTCATTATAGTATTAACGAAGTACTACGGTTAAATTAAATAATGAACATTGTTATGATCGTGAACGACCATATAAAGACAGACATTTTTTTTTTTTTTTTTCATTAAAAATATGACTGACAACATAAAATCGGTAGATGATCCTTCGAACCTTAATATGAATATAATTATTCAGATCTATAGAATAACAAAGCGATATAATCAGAACTTATTTTAGAAAACCTTAACAATTAGGTCACTCATTTTGTCAGAACTTGGAATGAATATTAAGAAGGAAATTAGCTTACAATTAGACGGATAATACATAATTTTTATAAATTTTCTAAATCGTTCCAGAAAAGAATATTTATAATATAAAAAATCGTTATGGCGTGATTGTATAAAATCTAGTAATTTCTATGTAGTATAAAAAACATAATATTATCATAATAAAAAAATCACATAATGTGAATATACTCAGTATATGGTAGAAGTATACAATATACAAAGCAACACCATTTTGCATTCAACACGTGTAGTAGTAGTAGTATAGTATAGTATTCCATCCCTTATACATATAATATACACCTATCTATCTCTGTGTGTATATTTATATACGTTTAACGTATGTATAAATATGATTTGACCTAAAATGAACTTTGACGATATATTCAATTTAACATAAATTTTAAGATCAAATATAAAAAGACTTCTTAAGAAAAAATAAATAATACGTTTATATGGGTCCAACAAATTTGTATAATAATTTTCTCAAACATATTCAATTATATATACTATACTATAAAATATATATAATATTATATATTCAGTTGAGCAATAAATCCTGACCTATACGAAATAGATTTTTCATTACATTTACATCCTCATCCATCCCATAAATTGTATATGTCATCCCTCCTCCTATGTCCGTTAGCAAACACATAGTATGGAAAAAATTAAACGGTTCCCAGAAATTGATTGATTATATTCAATCGACATAACGATGATAAATGCGGTAAAAGAATAAATGCCGCAATGAAATACCGTACAGCAACATTAGCTCTCAAGTTCTTTAATCTTGTTTATAGTAACTTTAGACTGTAAGTTTTGTTAGAACCTTGTCTCAGAGAATGCCGAATGGAACTCTATACAGGCTATTCGATAATCGATAATAAATAATAATAATAATAATTAGTAAAGGTGTTTATTTGATCAGTAAACATGAACATAAAATTATTGAACAACACATTTCGCTCTATACGGCGAGCAATTATCAAGCTTTTTATTTATGCTCGTAATATTCAAGTATGTAGGTACTAGTAGTACCACTGTAATTGTGGGTATATGTTTCGAACATAATCTGCGTCAACAATTATAGGCTTTCAACGTTCGTGTAAAATCTTTTGGCACAATTTACTGGGTGCAGTATACAAACTTTTAAATTATTTGATGAATTTATTCTAATCAATTTGAATATGTGGTCTGTCCGTTGCGTTTTTTTTTTGTCCAGTAAATGTTGGATTTTCTTTATTATGAAATAATTTAAAATAATCACCATGGATATAACACATTTTTAGTTTCAGTCTAATCTATTATCAATATTCTTAAATTGAAAAAATAACACAAATTACGATACAACCCAACCCAATAATACAATATATATATATACAGCAACAAGTTATATATCATTAACATCATATAGTTTTGCTACATAGATATTATATTATTTCACATAACATAATAGCGATGTATAAAAAACATTCTATTTATAAATGGATTTTGGGCGGATATAAAACCAAGAAAATAAAATTCCATACATTTATTCTTTTTATTATAACCATTATTTTTCTTATAAAAATGAATCCCATAAATATGTTTTATTTAGAATTTTGTATTATTTAAATTCTCTAAGATGTGTGTATATTGAAGGCAAATTTATACTTTTAAATAGTAAATGTACATTTTTTTTTATTTGTTATTTTTGCGTTAATAATAAAAGAATAATAAGAATAAGAATTATATATCTATTGTATATTTATAATATCCTGTTTCCAAATATGTACATTAATATAATAATATTGTACACTGTACGTAAACGTTGAATAAAATAAAAAAATTATTATTGATTGGAAAATTTAGCTCAAATCGTTATATTTATTTTAATATAATTTTAATGTGACGTGGATTATATTGAATTAAATGCAATATTTGCTTATATCGTGTATCGCTTGTAAACATATACAACATTCATGCCCTAGTAAGAATTTGTCCGTACTTAGAAAAATGAGGAAAATTTCCGTGGACAAAATCCACATATTTTCCATGGACAAAATATATAGAAATTTGTCCAAAGAATGTCCATAGATTTGCCCCTTCATATAATAGTATTAAGGTCGATTGAAATCTTAGGATTGTCTGGGTAATATGTCCAACATAAATCCACCGGTATTGTATTCATAATTTATTTCACCAATTATCCAAGACAGTGGTTCAAATTTAGTATATTTCACTTATCTAGCGATATAATCCTCACTCTTTTTAATTTATTTTCATAATTTTTAAAACAACCAGCAGCTCAAATCAATATATTGCCGAGGAATTTTGTAAGACTTTTCATGTATTTTATCATCGGTTTTTTTTTTTTTGTTTATTACGTGCTCATAGAACTTCTGGTCTATCGGTAAAAAACTGAATCAAATCACGATTTGACATCATCGTCATACGAAAATTTATTCTGCTAATACGGACAATTCACGAGTATTACTTGCTAAAATACATGTACAATCCAGAGATATTTTTCTGTCTAAATCCGTGGATCTGCTCACAAAAAATTTGAATATGAATTCTATGGATATTCTGTTAAATAATAGCAACAAAAAATAATTCTAAGGTGAATCCGTAGAAATTATCTTCGGAAATATACGGATATTCCAAGGACGTTTTTTATTAAAAATCCATGGACAAGGTTGAACTCATCATATAAAATTCCAGTGGACATCCGTAAAAAATTCATAGATATTTCGGCGGATTGAAACTACGGACCACCACATATAATGCGGACATTTTGTGGACAAACTACGGACTCTGTTACTAGGGTGTGTCTATGTATGCATTTTTGTTAAATAATTAGAATATTATTTCCACTTAAGTTAATCCTTAAATTATATAATAATAAATATACATATTTTATGTAACTCTCCCTCTCTGTTTTCGAATAGATTTTAAAATTTATTAATAATGAAAGTAAAAATATTTAAAAATTTTATCCGAAAAAAAAATTGTTATTAATAAGCTTATAATAATAGATTTATAGCCATATGTCCAAACATTATATGATAATATAATTCTTAAGTTTTTGTATAAATTGTATAAGAAAAAAAATAACTATAAGAATATTTTCTAACAACAGTATATTGTAATTCCAAGAAAATTAATGAGCCGAATTAAATTCTATTTTAATATTCATCGATTACGCATTATAAATATACATTTACTACGCAACGCACACACATAAATTATTTTCTATTTGAATTCTTTGTTTAGGTTATACAATATATGAAAAAAAATATAAGTATTTTTAAATAAATTCGGTGTATTGTTTATTATTATTTTATTTAACATAGAAATGAAGTAAAACGAAAGGTTAGTATTATTCTTAAATGAAAAAATTGAAAATACCATAAGATAAGGTTATTTAAATTAACAATATATAAAAAATATATATATAATATTTAATAAAACGAAATGTTATAATTTTGAACAGGATTATATATATTCAAGTAATAATTTATGCAAGTATAAATGCGAGTGAAATTGTATACTAAGAATGGAAAAATTTCATTGTATTATTCAAATTATATCATATATAATTATTAGTTAACCATGGGCATTCTTCATGAGATGTGAATTGCTTGTCGCAGTAAGCGTATGGAATATTATGATATATATAATATATGTAAGGGTTGCTACTTATATTTCTGGCATTTAAAACACCTGACGGTTCCTTTGGAAAGTTTCACATTTTTTAAAGCACAAAAGTACTCGGAACGTTTTGACTTACAATCACTATTTATTTTCTTTAAATGGTCTTCAAAAATTCATCTTGACCAATAAATGAGGAATTAAGTCGTGAATATTTTCGTGCGAAATCTGATGCTTCAACATCTAGTGAATAAGTCGCGTGTGGTAACAGTAACCGGGAAAAATGAGAGTGTTGATGCCAACCAAATTTGGGTATTTTAGTTAGATTTTTAACATTGATTTTATTAAATAAATTAACATAGATTTTATTAAATAAAAATATATTAAATAGAGTTTTGTCAACCCCGTCATTATTTTACATATATCTATTTATTTTTTTTATTTATTTGAATGTATACAAGTATTACAACACCCAATGGCGCAGTGAAATACCTTTGGTTCAATTCACGACATTTACATATGCAATTTTTCAGTATTTATTAAAATACAATAATAAAATTTTTCAGCAGATTTTTAGTCATTATTTATATGTTTATGGAATAAAAAAAACACCACTCACTCGCATAAAAAACAAGTAATGGAATTAAGGAAACATTTACCTTTTGATAATTGCAGATCAATTGGAGAAGTGTTACAAACGTCCATGCGAAATTATTTATCAATTTGATTGTAATAAATGTTTTGCGTAAGTATTAAATAAAACTATAATTTTTAACGTATAAACATGTGCATATTTGCAAAGAAAAGCGGAAAGCGAAGCAGAGCAAGCGTAACTGTCAAATTGGCACATTTTAAGGTTTTCCACTATTTTCAATAATTAGCAGCGATTGCGTGATCCTTAAATTGTAACTATAAATTATATTATATACAAAAAAATTGCATATTAAAATCGACTAAAACATGTATTTTTTTCAAAAATTTAGATTCTTTTGAATTATATATGGTGTAAGTAAGTGAATATATTAACATATGACATTAACATACCATACACTGCTACGAATTACAAATTGTTGATGGTCAGAGTCACCTCTCATTGATTTCTCATTTCCACAAATGATATTCTTTTTACACGACGGTACACATGTAACACATAATGGAATCTGCGAAATAATAAATCAATATACAATACAATTTTCATTGATATATATTTAATTTTATTACACAGTTAATTAATTAACATAACAACATTTTCATAAATGATTAATTTTTCCTTATTTTTCTATAAAACATTTCTATGGTCCATGGCACAGCACATAAGATCATAAAAAATGTTAAACAATGAAATGCAATTTCATAACTTTTTGTTATATCACGTATCCAGCCAACAATTGGTCCAATTATAAATGTTATATTACCTTGTAAAAACATAAATAAACCATATCCAGATGGAAATCTGTACAAATAATTAATTTTAATATTACTTATGATTGTGGTATAATTAAAAATATAAATAATAATATAATATTATAATACCGTTCCTGTGATAAATATTCAGCAAAAACAAGTGGTAATGGAACATGTATCCATGTTCGTAAAAATCCCATAATTCCGGTTATAATGGACATACTCAAAAAATCAAATACATATAAAAATGCTATATATTAAATTTATAATTATAATTAAAAATTATACAGAAATGTGAATGCGACAATAAAACATTGTTACCAAATCTTGTAATAATTGTAAAAATTGCCCCAAATAAATACACTGTTCTTGCTTTAACTTTTATAAAAATGCTGGCTAAAGCTAAAATTATACGTGATGCTAAATCAGCGGATGCACCAATCGATACAATTAAAGCCGTATCAATCTAATTTATAAATGTTTGTGCCGATAGCAAACGAAACATTGAATATTTATTAATTAAATTATTATGGAATAAAATGTTATCTTTTATATATTGTTACCTTTGAATAACCAATTTCATATAAATACATTGGTTGTATTGTAAAAAATGCAATATCTGAATATAAAGCAAATGAAATACCTAACACAATATTAACGTACACAAAATCTTTTAATAAAGTTAAATCTAAGAAATTAACAATTTTTTGCCTGCGAAAATAAAATTAAATTCAATTTAAAAATATATATTGATTTCACACAGTCAAACAATTTTTTAAACTTTTTTTAATGCAACTCCGTTCAGACTATTTTTTTTGATTGTATGAAGTGTTTTCTATTAAAAATGCCTATTTATTAGTTTAATTTTCTCTATACAATTTGAAGATTGTGATTCCTGATCGAGCCTGTGTAGTTTTTGTGCAGAAATTCACGTCACACCATTCTTTAAGTTTATAGTTGACAGGTGATGACTATATAAATCGATATATTATTCATAGAATTAACCATGAGCATTCTTGTATGACGTGCTCTATGAAGTATTGTGAAATATTAGCAAAAAGGAAAACAGTATAAAATCCGAATTTCAGAAAGTTTGTTGATATTATAAAAGTATAATAAATTTAAACACCAAATATGCGTAAAAACACATTTAGGTTTAGATTCACACATCCTTCTTCAGAAATTCATATAGATTTTATGGACTCCGTTTTGTTGCATAACTTTCCTACCGTGTTTGTGACTGTATTATTGTAAATTTTTAAATTTTTTCTTAGATATATAGTTACCAAAGACTTATGGTAACGCCCGATTTGTTGATTTGTTGTCGATAACTACTAATACGTTCACTTGAATCACTGACAACAATTGCACCAGTCCAATTACCAATGTCTGGTATACTAGAAGCTCTGCGTCGTTTTTCGTGTGCGTCGTCACCATCAATCTTTAAATAATTCATTGATTTTGATACTTGTGATTCTTTTTTTAACAAATCCAATTGTTTATTTATTATTTGATTTTTATATTTCGGTATTGTGGGATTTTCTAAATGTGCATCAATAGTGATTTCACGACATATTTCTGGAATAGCTACAATATATGGAAATATTTTCTATGTTAATACACATATATATTAAATTATTAAAGAAAATATTAATTCCATATATATAGAAGAAATTCACATTCGTATTGCCGGCCCCGTATATCATTATTAATATTAATTTCTTTTTTCATATGCCATTCAATTGGATGCATTACTAACATACCAAATATTGAATGACAACTAATAGCCGCAATAATTGCCATAGCACCTTTGAATCCATACATATCCATTAATATTTGTATAAATATTGGAAATATCATTGAACTGATACCAATTAATATTTGTGTTATACTCATCATAAATACACGTCTTTTATCAAAATATTTATTAAATGTTGTATATGCTGTCGGTACCATTAAACCAAATCCGGCTCCTACATAAAATTAATTAAAACTTTGGAATTATCGAAATGATATGTTTTATAATATACAGGTAGGCCGTATATAACACCAATTTGTGTTAATTATGGAAAAGATGTCTTAGTCATCGAAACCTTCTACCTCTAGTTGGAGTACTCCCGAGGTACGCGTTCCACACGAACCGATAACTGATTAAAATGTCAACCATGAGCCGCCCGTTCACCAACAGATACTTGCGTAAGCCAGCGCTCTATTTGTATAGGTTTAATCTTTTCTGGATGTACTATTAATTTTTTTATTGAGAATAATGCAGGATATATCGAAATCCGATATAATGTCTATGGCATACACCAGTTATTTATAACCTTTTCCAAATTTTTGGTAAATTTTTGAATACCAAAAAGAACAAATTTCTTGTTTTGATGCAATCCAAGAATTCTGCCAAAAATCTGGTCCATTCTGGTCGTTCTGCTTTTAAAGGTTCGTATATGTGTTTAATCCAATTAATTGTGGGTATAGCGAACAACAATGGAAGTGAAGAAATATTTTGCTCATCTTTACCCTTAGTCGTATAATTTGAGTATACGAAATTTGTTTAAATTCAAATACTTGTTTGCCATACATTTTTAATTAAATTACTGTGTTAAATGCGAGGTTTCCACAATTTTATACATCATTATAAGCTAGTATATACGGTAACCGTGTTATACAAATCCGCGTGTTATACAAAATCTACCTGTATAATATGAATACTTAGATAGATAATATAATATAAATTTTAATACCTTGTAATATCCCATATGTAATTAATAATTCAGTAACTGATGTTACGAAAATTGTAAACATACAACCAATACTATAAATAACACCACCGGCAACACCAACTGATCTAATTGAAAATTTATTATATAGACTGTGTGTAAATAGACCTATAGCACCAGACCACATATAGTAAGTAAAAAATAGAAAATATAAAATGTAGTAATTTTTCATAATATCACCACACATCTTAATTAGAAAATAAAATACAAAATATTATTAACTTCTTTTTACAATATATAAATAAAATAATATAATGATATCATTTATTAATACGCGTACAATAGTTTAAAAATGGACCAACCTTTTTATTTTTCATATTAACACCCTTCGTCCGACATATTGATGAAACTCATCAAGATTTCAAATGATACAAATTTTATCTACTTTATATTATTATTATTTTTTTTACGGTATATATTTACAAACACTCAACGAAAGATTAAAATAGAAACAATAATATTATCCCATGAAATTTATCAAAATATCAGAAAATTAAATCTACGTTAAAGAAGTTTACAAAAAAAAATGTAGCATAACTATAATAAAAATAATATTTACCTGCAAAACTATATGAACAAAAAAAACAACTTGTAATTAATGCAATAGCACTTGTTTCCTCTCCCAAATCTGTTAAAAAATCACCAAACATTAATCCAAATGATGGCATCGTTGCAAGTGCACACACCTGCATTAAAAACATTTTATTTATGGTTAGTTAGAAAAAAAAAAATGTAACAATTAAGAGAAAGTTAATTTTTTATATATATAAATAAAAATATACCGCCACTCAAAATGTATATATTTTTCGTCATGACACATTATATATTCAATATTTATTAAATATATCTAAACTTACAAGAGGTAATGCCATTCCAATACATATTAAATAACCCCAACCTCCTTCGGGCGCATTTTTTTGACTTCTTGTATTTACCATAATTTATTTATTTTATTTAGATTACCGAATAATGGAACGGTGAAAGAGTAAAAACAATATCGCGATTAAAATTAAAACACTTTATTATTTTTAATGATAAATGAAGATGAAAATGTGTGGAAATAATAATAACG
The DNA here is from genome assembly GCA_910594885.2 of Bibio marci. Taxonomy (NCBI): domain Eukaryota; kingdom Metazoa; phylum Arthropoda; class Insecta; order Diptera; family Bibionidae; genus Bibio; species Bibio marci. The sequence goes on from OU343114.1 coordinate 37,816,319, forward strand.
CGATGACAAAAAAATCAAAAACTAATTTGTTATACAACTTATCTTGATTATAATTTCGTTTTCATTTGGACTAATATCGCTCGTCGTATATATAATCTAATTTATTATTGTATTCATTAGTGTATTTGTAATGATGTTTTAATATTTTTAACTAAATATTTATCTATCTATATATTAATATATCGCTATATCATAAAGTATAACTTTAGTTAGTACTAGGTGTAAATTATATTATGATTTTAACTTAGTTTTCATCATTTTATAAAATTGTAGTGGCTATGTGGCGATACCGTATCGATAAAATGATGTCAGCTATTAGGATATCTATTTTCGCATTTTCTTCTCCTTTTCGGAAATGTGAATTTGAACAAATGATAATCAGAAGTCGCTATGCCTGACATTATCGGTAACATTTTCATTGGATTGAAGAAAATCGTTTAGTACAACAGTACACCATTGTTGATGCCACCAAATACGGTGCATTAACTTGTGACAGTGGATGTGCCATTTTGGCAGTAAAACTAATGTTTCGCCTGTGTCTATATAATTATAAATGTGAATAAATCTCTTTTTTTTGTGTGTGGTATTTTTTGCTGTACCGGTTATAGCTATTGTATTTGCCGACAAAAAGTGTGATAGCTCTTTTCCTTCTTTTTGGAATTTTTCCAATACATGAAACGGATTCTTCAGTAACACTGATAACACTGATAGTTTTCGTCCAATAATGTTTGTGCATAGTCACCATAACCATTCTTCAAGCAATGGATTAGCTTCAACTCTACAATTTTTCAAAAAAAAATGAACTAAGTTAAGATCCTATTAATATTTATATATAGAAAATATATGTGGTACTACATTGTACATGGGTACATCTAAATCGTATAGAGATGCATTTTATATTCTAATAATAAATTAATAATGGTATATATAAAATTTACATATGCGAGATAAGAAAGTATATTTATAATATAATTATAATTTTATAAAATTTATGAACAAAATATTTGTTTTAATTTTAGTCTTTTATTAGGTTTTATTTTATTATTATACATTTTATTTGCACGGTACATTATCATTTTTAGTGTTGATTAAATGATTATTTTTATTTTTATATAGACAAGACACTGTATTTATTTTAAATTTATAATTATTATTTAATAATTTGTGTCTGTATATTCTGTTACTACATTAGGTTACGACACCTTGTTAACGCTTTTTATATACATTGATACTGTCTGTATAGTGATCCATTTTTCGTTCAATAACTGCACCATAAATTATTATATTATTCGTTACTATTATTGGAAAAGGTTGATATTTAAAATACACAAATTCTATCGCCATTAACGAAGTATACATAGACACGTACATTCCTTTGATAGGAACTGTGTCACCAAATATAAAAAGATATTATTTTTTAATGCGAAAGTAATACAGTACCAATTTCTAACATGGAATTCAAACTGATAACAGACAATTATATGTTTGAAAAATAAATGGATTTACACTAGTAACACTGTCCGCAGTTTATCCGTAAAATGTCCGCATTATATGTAGTAGTCGATAGTTTCAATCCGAGGAAATATCTATGGATTTCTTACGAATGTCCACTGGAATTTTATATGATCAGTGCAACCCTGTCCATGGATTTTTATAAAAAATTGTCCTTGGATTATTCGTATATTTCCGATGATAATGTCTACGAATTCTCCTTAAAAGTATTTCTCGTTGCTATTATTCCACGGAATATCCATAGAATTTATATTCATATTTTTTGTGAGCAGATCCACGGATTTTGACAAAAATATCTTTGGATTGTACATGCATTTTAGCAAGTAATACCCGTGCATTGTCCTTATTAGCAGAATAAATTTTCGTATGACGATGATGTCAAATCGTGGTTTGATTCTGTTTTTTACCGATAGACCAGAAGTTCTATGAGCACGGAATAAATATGCTGCATGATGGCAAAAATTCATCGATTGTGCATTTTTTTTGTAATAAACAAGAAAAAAAAAACCGCAGATAAAATTCATAAAAAGTCTTACAAAATTCCAATGAAAATAAATTAAAAAGATTATATTTAGAAAAGTGAAATATACAAAAAAATTGGACCACTGTCTTGGATAATTGTTGAAATAAATTATGAATACAATACCGGCGGATTTATGTTGGAAATATTACCCACACAATCCAAAGATATCACTTGACCTAAATAAAATACTATTCTATTAAGTGGAAAATCAATGGACATACTTTGGACAAATTCCAATATATCTTTTGCATGGAAAATATGTGGATTTTGCCCACGCAAAATTTTCCTCATTTTTCAAAGTACGCACAAATTGTTACTAGGGTATGTTCAAAAATGTAATTTTTTGTTTAGTTTTTACCACCTTCGTATCATTAGGCAGAACCACTTAATAAGGAACTCTTATCTATTTATTATTATTATATATTATTTATTTATTTTATTGCCATTAAATCACTGATGTACAAATATCATTTTTTTTAATTTACTTTTAAAATATTTTTAGATAGCTGTAATAACCAGCAGTCAACCTATTGTTAGGGTGTTATGAAATTCATCAACAACGACAGTATCGCAGAACACCAAGAGTAACAAGTAACAACGAAAATGAATATTTGCTGTTCAAAATCACGAGACCGGAGAGATTACAATTATTAATAATTGACCAAGTATACAAAATTCTGCACACATTATCAGGACAAATAATTCAAATATAGAAGAATCATTCTCTCATATGTAAGTAGCGCATTCATGAATACAATAGAACAAATATTCGCTTACAATTGGTATTTAATTTAAAATGTAATCTATTATGAATATAAGAATAATCAATATTATATTTCCCATATTTACAAATGAAATGTCTTTTAAGAGTATATACTGGGGGCGGATTTAGTAAAAGTTTATGATTTTAATATAACAATATTAATGGGTTTCAAGGTAACAAATCTAGAAAATCTTCTTTGATTCCAATCGAATACAATACAGACTATATAGATCGTAAACGATACTCACAAATAAAAAAGTCTATTGCAACATTAGCACGATTAATTAAATAAAATCAATCTATGTTATTTAAAGTTTAGTTTGCGATCGTCGATGCGGGTAAACTACCATGATTAAGTTTCCTGTCGGTCTACATATTTTACCATTACATTTTTACTCGTGTAAATTGTATAACTTTGTATAATTTAAAAATATGTTGATTATGATACACCTTTCTGGTACTGTATACTAAAGTTATAACTATGTAATAATTGCGAATCATTAAACTTTTTTTTAATTTTTGGGTATTTAAATAAGTTTCCATTGTAAGCTTGTCTCAAAACCTAGGCCAGATTAAATTTAATGATAACCATTGTTTAGTGCATTCTGTATTGTCTTCTAAATAAAGATGTTGTAAATAATGTTATTAAAAATAATGAATATTAATTGTATATATATAATTTACCAGCAGTAAATGTCCCAGTTAAAGTCTCATCAAATTGTAATTTCTTTTTTTTTTCGTAATTCGTAACCATCCCTTTCCAAAGTTCTTTTTGATTTTATATTATGGTACTTCGAATAAAGTAGTTCACCTGGAGGTGGTTTTCATTTAAATGTTGTAATCTTTCGATGTTAATTTCCTCATCTAATGTAAAATTTAATATACAACTTAAACTTAAATAATAAAAAACAACAAAATTTTCATAAATTCTAATTTAACAAAATAATTTTATTATTTTAAAGAATCGATTTATTTAATTAGAACATAATATTTCATTAAACAAAAAAAAAAGTGAAAAGAAATATGTTCAATGAAATATTGATGGAATAGAAGATTGCAGTGCAATATAATATTTCTGCTTTTTTTTTTAAAAATAAAATTAATAATAACTTACCGACAAATTTTTGTGTAATTCTGCACATCCCCAATTACTCAATAAATTCAGCAATTTATCTTCTGGTGGTATGATTGTTATAAAAACTTAATTTTCATTATTAAAATTTTCATTATTCAATTGTTGTTTTGATTCACTTTCACACGCAACAAAATTACCGTCAACTATTTCACTCATTTTTTTTGTATTTTTGTATTTAACACAACACTATTACTTCTTTTTTTTTTGTTCACTGGTTGAAATTTATATTACTACTAAAATAAAAACTATTGCATCAGCCAATTTGATATTTTGACTACATATGTGTATGTCGGTTTTATCGAAATTTTTGTGAGTTTACCACAACGTGTGGTTATATTAACAAAATGTTTATTAATTTTACGAAAAATTTTATTTATTTTATGAAATTAAAACAAGGAATTTTTTTTTTTAATTTTACCGAAATATTTTCTAAAATTATGTAAACTTTTCTTTACTTTTACAAAGTGTAGTTTAAAATTAATGATAATTGTTGTAATTTTAACAAAATGTTTTCTTAATTATAACGCCCAAATATTAACGAAAATTATTTTGTAAATACAAGGAAGATGGGATTATTTTATCAAAACAAATTCGTTAAATTAAAGGGAATTTTTGTTATTTATTCGAAAATTTGCTTTAATTATACGAAAAACGTAAATAATTTGGTTTACGACATTATTTCGTTAAATTTACAAAAAATTTATTTTTCTGAGTGTATATATGATTTACGTATATAATCTTTAGTTTGTTACTTATTTAACTATCCAATGGTTTGTGTAGATTTTTATATTGTTTTGCATTTATTTTGCATTCCGAATTTTAAAAATCAGATACGCAGCTCATTAAATATATATATTTATATATGTGAAATAAATAAAATACGTCCCAAAATGACAAGAACAACTGTAGTTAAATTCCATTTTATCATTGAAACAGTTTTTCAACAGTATTCTGTAAGACATATTTAATCAAATATTTTATAATGCTATAAAATCAGTAAAAAAAAAAGGAGCAATTTGAGTATAAATGATGTTAGATATAGAATCCATACAATCTAACAATATAAAAAAAAACAAATATAGATTTTATATATTATATTTTAAAACGAAATAAGGGTTAATATAATAAACAAAAGTAAGTAATATATGCATTACATATACATTACACGTAAGATCGAATTTCAAGATAGATGTAAGTTTTTGTGTGTTATACATTATTATATATTCAAATAATTAACTACACAAAAAATGAAAACATTTAATTTACATCATTTATTTCATTTTATGTGAAATGACATTTAACAAAAAAAAATTCTCAACAATACCATTGGTTTTAAATCTGATTAAAAACTACCTCATAATATTTACATGCCCTTAAAAAAAAATAATAAATATATGTGCGTGTAATGTAAATGAAAAAAAAGGATTAATTTTGTAATACATCGAATGTAGAAAAAAAAAAAAAAACGTCATTTAAACTTTCTCATGTTTTATTTTGGTGAAAATCATATTACGTATTAAGAAATGAAAAGAAATGGCTTATATAGTTGAAAGAAAAAAAAAAAAAAAACAGAAACCTTTTCCTTTCCCAATACAATAAAATAATTACGTAGAATAATAGCAAATAATTTTACACGCATATAATATACCTGCAATAATCGACCTCTGCTAATATGTATAGGTATTGTTTCTCTGCATAAATTAGTAGAGTATACACAGAATGTATGCCTATAATATGCGTGTGTAAAATTATATAAACTGACCATAAAACCAAATATTATATACGCAAAATGACCCAAGTATTTATCAAATGGACATTGATATTTCTTAACATAAAACGTAAGAAAGAAAATTATTAATCTTATGTATAAAAATAACGTAACAATAACAATTGGAAAAAAAAAACAACCATGTTAATGTTGACAAATTTTTTCCTTTTTTTTTTTTTTCATTTCGTATAAGTTGACAATGATTTTATTCTATTTATATTTTTTATTTTTTTTTCATATACTATTTATGGATTTTAATTAATCAAATTCATTTCAGGTATATTATACATTTTATTTATACGCGAATAAGCATATGTAAATACATACAATAACCCATCCATATAACAATATATATGGTATATTATAATATTCATCAATATACTACATATAAAATGCATATATAAAAAAAAACATTTGATCACAGAACACCATAAATAAGTCACGCATGAAATGCATTCACTTGTAAAATAATTTTTCATCAAGACTTAAAAAATTTCATGTTGTTATATAATTCACATAAAACATAGATACCATTATATACTATCAATCAAAAATTGTATATTACAGTCTTGTTCAAAAGTATATCAGTTAAAAAATATATAAAATATTGATATTGATGGAAATTATACTTGTGGAAGGTGCGATAAAAACTATTACGATAAAGTAGGAATATATGACGCCGGAGGAGGTGATGTGGCATAACCGTTAAAAAATAGCACAAACCTTGTTCTGATAAGAGTGCTATTGAGTACATTTATATTTCGTATTGTTTTAAAGTTCAAAAGAAGCACATTGTGTTGTACAATGTACAATTATAAAATCGTTTTACGTGTAACAATTAAAATAAATTGAAATTTATTTTTGATAAAATTTTTGGTGCCAATATTTGTATGTGTGTATGTCAATAAAAGTATTGTTCAACAAATACAAAATATAAAATGTTCCAATCCTAGCAACAACAATTTGACCGTACTTTGAAAAATTAGGCAAATTTCCGTGGAAAATATCCACATATTTTCCATGCAGAAGATATATGTTGGAATTTGTCCAAAGAATGTCCATAGATTTTCCACTTAATATAATAGTATTTTATTTAGGTCAATTGAAATCTTTGGATTGTTAGGATAATATTTCCAACATATATCCGCCGGTATTGTATTCATAATTTATTTCACCAATTATCCAAGACAGTGATTCAAACTTTTGTATATTTCACTTATCTAGCGATATAATCCTCACTCTTTTTAATTTATTTTCATAATTTTTAAAACCAACCACCTACTCAAATCGATATATTTCCGAGGAATTTTGTAAGACTTTTCATGGATTTTACCGGCGATTTTTGTTTCTTGTTTATGTAAGCTTTTTAACTGCAAAATTTCTACAAAATTATACTACACATTATTTATTTATTTCCTATTTAATACATTAAATATTGTGTTTCAACAAGTTACAAGCTGTTATAATAAAATGTTTGTGTGAGTGCACTTGTCGCATGACGCAATTTTGTCAAAATCCGTGGATTTGCTCACAAAAAATATGAATATAAATTCTACGGATATTCTGTGGAATAATAGCAACGAGAAATACTTTTAAGGAGAATTCGTAGACATTATCATCGGAAATATACGAATAATCCAAGGACAATTTTTTATAAAAATCCATGGACAGGGTTGCACTGATCATATAAAATTCCAGTGGACATTCGTAAGAAATCCATAGATATTTCCTCGGATTGAAACTATCGACTACTACATATAATGCGGACATTTTACGGATAAACTACGGACAGTGTTACAAGGGAAGGAAGTTATTGTATTGGTGTAGTGTATTACTGCTGTTTTACTTCAGATACATAAGTTATAAAGACTTTATTTAATATGAAACCAACACCCAAAACATAAATTTCTTAAATATCTGCCAATTTAATATTGAATTCGTATAAAAAGTCTGATGCTTTTAAAATAATTAACTTTTTTCATTTGTTCGCTTACTTTTGAACAAAACTATTGTTGTTCATAATCATATTTTACATAATGTGCATATCGTTTGCATAATAACATTTCTTTTTCATACAGAGGGATTCACCACTATATGATTCGCGCATATACAGAAAATAAAAAAAGGTATTTTTTGGCTATCGACGACGATGATGACAATATAAATTTAGAAAAAAAAAATCAACAATAACCCCAAAAAAGAAAAAAAAAAAAAAATACATGCGAATATTAAATAATCTGTTCTGTTGTTTGATTTTTAAATATACATTTATAAAATATTCAAATTGATAAATTATGTAAATATTTTGGCAAAGTGTGTAAAAATATGGTTTATTGAATACATTGGTATAAGGGAAATAAAAAAGGATACAATTTGTCGTACTTTTATAACATAACTACGTAACGTAAATAAAATACTACTTAAATGATGATGAGGATGAACATATTTGTACATAAGAGCACACATAATTTAAGCAGAGTATAAGCTAAAAATAAAAAAGAATATAATATGTTTTTATTATTGATTCAAAGCCATTAATTTTTATGGTATTATACAGAAATACAAAATTCATGTGATTGATAGAACGATTTTACTTACTGATGTTTTTGAAGGGTTACACAATATTAATAAATTTACATTTTAATATTTATATGAAATTTTATTCCATTTTTTATTTAATTTATAAAATATTCAAATTTCTGTGCTATTATTATTATTATTACTTGTATATCGTTCCGATAACAATGACCATTGATAATGACGATTTTGGTTGCGTGGTAATAATTTTCTTCAAATTAACCTATTGACTTAAAGATGTACTATAAGCTAATGCTGGGGGTACGTGCAGATCCTCCAAAATGAAAAAGGTTGCACTAAAGTTTAACTATGAACTGATAGCCACATACAACAATACAACGGTTTTGCAGAAAAGTTAAATGTTAGTCATCGAACAATCCCAAATCAATTAAATCATCTAGGAAAATAAAAAATGTATCGATTTTATTGCTGGTTAATTTACTTCAATTAATAAAGGTAATTATTATTTGAGAAATATGTATTTCAATTTTAATATCATAAATGTCAATAATTTTTTCACAAGCCTACGAGTTTTAAGATGTGGTGTACGTACATTGTACGTACAGTCTTGTATAGTTATGGTAAAATATATTGTCTTGTCGCATATGCAGCCAAACCTACACCGACAAATTTTCACAAAAATATCTACAACAAATACCACAATAAAAAAACAAATGCATACTTTTTTGTGTGTTCAAGAATTTATGATTCCAACCAGTATTGGTATGTCATAACTTCGGTAGAATTTATTCGATTAAATAGCAGCCTTCTATTATACATTTCATTCAAAGTCAGCCGATATTATTACTTATTATTACTTAGTTATAGTAATTTTTAATTTATAATAATAATGTTTCTCTGATTTACATTTTAAAATTTATATTGATTGCATTACGAAAGACCTTCTCAAAACTAACAAAATAACATGTAAAAATAATTGTTAAATTGTTTTATTTCGTTGAATTAATACAAAATATAAAAGTACAAAATTAAAAACACTCGCATAAAATAAATCTTAATTTCATTTATAATTTTATTTATTACTAATATTATAAATTATATTTAAAACATTACAATTTTGGAAATAATCGCTCGCGTATTTTTCCATGTGAGCTACTGGTCTCGAGGCAGGTACAGACGATAGAATTTGTTTATCAAATCTAATTTCCTTTTTTAATATAGAATACAGAAATATTGTATTAGCTAATATTTTAGTAGCAATTAAAATAAAAAGTAGTTATTATTTTATATTATATTTTAAAATTTTACATTGTTTTTTTTTCTCTCCAGGCATGAATTTTGTTAAAATTTTAAAATATTTTTTCCAATTTTGATTATTGAATTATATACATAGTCAAGTATCCTATTTCAAGGAAATATTGATTTTCTAAATACCAAGAAAATTGATATATGAATTAATCAAATCATATTAATAACATTTTTACTTTATAAATACTTTTATTAAAGCCATACTAAATTAAGATTTTAAGTATTTAGTCTTTAATAAATCTATTTAATCAATACATAAGAATTAAATTTAAAACTATAAAATTGAAATTTTACATAAACTTGATAGTTTCAGTATTATAAATTAACATAAATATAACTTTTAATAAATGATTTATTAATTTCATCACAGATGTATTTATTTCTTAAACATCACATAATTTATTCAGTGGTAATATTGATTCACTGAAATTCTACATTATTAAATTTAAATAATATACATATTCTTAAATCTAACAACTCCCATTAATATTAAACAAAAAAGTTATTAAAATTTATCAATTACAATTTTTAATTTGATTCCAAATAATTTGAAAGTAACATTTACAAAATATTTGATCATTAAAAAATATTGAATGTGATTAAAAATATTCTCAATTTATTAAAAATAATAAATAGCAACATTTACATTTATATTATTGACTTCACCAAACTCGTAGAAAACTTTTTTAAACAATTTTCAAAATTCAATGAAATGTATAATACAAAATTTAAATATTTTATTTTATTGGATTTTTTAATTGTCTATAAAAGTTTTCTACGATTTTGGCGCATTCCAATTAGGTGGTAAAAACATATTATTGAATTCTAAATTTAATTCGATTTATATGATTGCATTCATGTATTTTTTGTACAATAAGAAATTTGTCAATGATGGGGTTGTATTCGACTTGATGACAAAAAGTTTTCGTTATTAATTAATTGGCATTTTTAATTTTCTTTACAATTACTATATAAGATTAAAAATGTTGGTGTTATCGATAAGGGTTGTGTGTGTTAAATAAAACACAACAATTTAAATATTTTCATATTTAAAATATGTATAATTAATTGTTATTCCATTATGTAAAAAATTGCAAAATTCAATGAATCTAAACTTATTGGAAAACTTATGAATGTTTGGTTATTAATATCAATAAATGAAAAAAAAATAGTTTCGTAATTTTAATCAATTTATAGAATTATTTCATTTTTTCTATTAATTGGGATGTGGAACATTTGTAATAAGAATATTAACTATTCGTAATTAAATTTATTTAAATAACAAATTACTGAATATTATAATTACGTTATCGATCAGATTTTTTGTAACAGAAAACCTGAAAACTGTTGGTTTTAGTACAACAGAAAATGGCCATTTCTATAAATTTAAAAATGCATTTAATATTGATTATAATTTTTTTTATTTATTTAATATAACTTATTATTATGACAATCATATAATCTTATTACTATACCATTCATAAATTTTTCCAGAATATTAACGCATTTCTAATGTGATAATTTCGGGAATTGTGTCTGGTACTTCACGATTGATAATAATGAACGTTATCCCACTGACACTATAATATTCCAGAATTAAATATATAAATATTTTTTGTTGAATTAATGGCGCAAAGACTATGAAAAAAAAAACTTTACTGTTGATTTATATTATATTAATTAATTTATTATTTTAAATTATTTTTCATCTCTCTAAGACACAACAAATTTACATTTACATATATTCGATGCAGTTTATATATGTGTCGATGTATAAAATGATACAGGAAAAGATACAGGAAATGATGCAGATTATGTCAGAGGAGCATTTTGTGCTATTGATGGTTGTGATATATTTAAAAGCGTCGTGTATGTGAAAAACATGGATTAGTGTAATGCCATAAACATGAAATTTTAACCAAATAATGATCCAAAATATAAACAAGATTGGCATATAGATTTACTATTATGGGAACGTTTATTAAAGGAACATTGTGTTTGAGCATATGCAATTGAAAAATATTCAGGTGAAGTTGTATTTTTATAATTGAATAATAATTGCGACTGATTTCATGTCACTAGAAAATGTTTTTCAGTTTTCGTTTAATACAAGAATTTTGTGCAATGTCCGATTCATATATAAATTAGGAAGATAAGTCATGCTGTTCAAGATGTCCTGTTTAACGAATATGTTAATAATATAATAATAATGATATTGGGAACAAATGAAAAGAGAAACGAAAATGAAAAGATTAGCACCGCCAGTGTAGTATCATTTGAGAAAGCTCTGTGGTGAAAATATTGAATGTTATGCATAGAATAGGTGTGCTACGAATATAAATATATTTATTTATGTTGGAGCCATCTATATTCAAAATAGAAAACATAAATTTTAGCTGTGGGAGAAAAATTTAACTTTTGACATTTCGACCATTTCGATTATTTTTTTTTAATATGAAACAAAAGTCATCCATCATTCAACACTCAACACTCATGAAGTCAACACATCAAGTAAAAAAACTAAAAATATGTCTGTCGAGTCGAAGCGGGAGAAAATACGGAATATTGTAAGTATAAATTTTAATTAATAGAAAAAATATTATTAATATTATATTTTTGTAAATTGTTATATGAATAAGTGAAAAAAACTAACTTCTTATAATATTTAATAGACTACCAATATGAGAGAGGATTTATGTGAAAATATATTTTTAACCTAAAAAATATGGATGTTCTATTTCACATGCCACATGGCGTTTAGTGGATTTCCAAAGATTTATCACAAAACTTAAACTGAATTATTACAACGTACAAATAATACAACAAATTCAATATTTTAGTGCTGTATAAAATTGTAAGTAAAATTTATAAAATTTTACAAAAACAAAACATATTTTAGTTTAATCACCTGATGTATAATTGATTTTATATTCGGCTCGTACTTCAAATGAATGTCAATTATTATCATTAACATTTCCAACATCAGGAATTATTTTAAAATACGACTTCTTTTATAAATTAATTAGTAAATCGTTTTTTTTTAGTTTATTGATTACAAATTCTTATGTATTTATTGTTTTTTGTAAAATGAATTTTATTTCCATTTGATACTTCAGTCCAAATGTTTCATGCGTGCCAATTACAGAATACATTTCCTCTGCTTCAATTAAATGCAATGAAGAGCATAAAATATTTACGTAAATATATTAAATTAATCCTTTAATAATAGAATGAAAATTTCTTCACGTACCTTCATTGTAATTTTGTAGTCAATATTATATTTGTGCCATTATCCTATTTCGCTAATGATAATTTTAGCATATTACTTTAATAAAAATTGCTTATATAATATGAATGATAATGTGGAAATTTTCATATACATATTTTATTTTCAGATTTCTACAAGATTTTGTCGTTCCTGTGACACTTCTGGAAATGTCCATAAAAAACGAAAATTTTGAGCTGATTACAATTAATTTTGTATAATAGAAGAATCCTGACCATAATACTGAAAATTGACTATTAGTGAATAAGAATGCGGATTTCATATCATCAATGTCATTAGTATCCAATATCTTTTATTGTATATATTATCCAAGTCAACATACAAATGCATCGGACGCAACAACATGTTCACGCAATTCCATATATTGTGTGAAATATATACAAACATTCGTGGAAGCAACATTTATTGTAGCCACTAAACAATAAGCACCAAATTGTTAATTATCAATGAAACAACAAATTTATGATGCAAAATAACTGGTGATGGTGACGAGATTCAGATACGAACTGAAAAATAATGAAGATGGTTAAGATATAGAAATAACGCTATGAAATAATTTCATTCTTACATTATATACAAGTATAAAGCACAAATGGTGTTTAGGATTGAATACGCCAACGTATTGAAGAATTCAACAAATTCAATATTTTAGTGCTGTATAAAATTGTAAGTAAAATTTATAAAATTTTCCAAAAATAAAACATATTTTAGTTTAATCACCTGATGTATAATTGAATTTATATTCGGCTTGTACTTCAAATGAATGTCAATTATTATCATTATCAACATTTCCAACATGAGGAATTATTTTACAATACGACTACTTTTATAAATTAATTAGTAAATCGTTTTTTTTTAGTTTATTTATTGATTACAAATTCTTATGTATTTATTGTTTTTTGTAAAATGAATTTTATTTCCATTTGATACTTCAGTCCAAATGTTTCATGCGTGCCAATGTAGTCAATATTATATTTGTGCCATTATTCTATTTCGCTAATGATAATTTTAGCATATTACTTTAATAAAAATTGCTTATATAATATGAATGATAATGTGGAAATTTTCATATACATATTTTATTTTCAGATTTCTACAAGATTTTGTCGTTCCTGTGACACTTCTGGAAATGTCCATAAAAAACGAAAATTTTGAGCTGATTACAATTAATTTTGTATAATAGAAGAATCCTGACCATAATACTGAAAATTGACTATTAGTGAATAAGAATGCGGATTTCATATCATCAATGTCATTAGTATCCAATATCTTTTATTGTATATATTATCCAAGTCAACATACAAATGCATCGGACGCAACAACATGTTCACGCAATTCCATATATTGTGTGAAATATATACAAACATTCGTGGAAGCAACATTTATTGTAGCCACTAAACAATAAGCACCAAATTGTTAATTATCAATGAAACAACAAATTTATGATGCAAAATAACTGGTGATGGTGACGAGATTCAGATACGAACTGAAATATAATGAAGATGGTTAAGATATAGAAATAACACTATGAAATAATTTCATTCTTACATTATATACAAGTATATAGCACAAATGGTGTTTAGGATTGAATACGCCAACGTATTGATGAATTTTTACCAAACTTGAAAGAAGAGTTATGGAGGGATGAAGGTAATTAATTTTACGTTATTTAATTTACTTATATCATTATATTATATTCAGTCTGTTATAGACATTATCCAAAACTGATATAGTATATGTTATTTTATTATTATTTGTTGAAGTAGTATTAAACCGCAATTAAATATGACCATATAATTTAGTGTGAAATATTTGATTGGGTGTTAAGTTTTATATCGGTACATCTTCAGAAATTGTAGTGGCTGTGCAATTTGATTTGTTTATTAACTATTGTATCTGTATTTTAAATTTGATGTTGTGGAAGCAGTCACTTCTATTTATATAACAGTCCGTTATGCCCCTATTACTAACAACCATAAATAATTTTGAATTGTTTATTTCTTGAAATTTCATGTGTGAATGAATGCGTATATAATTTAGATGAATTTCACTACTAATATCTGATTCATTAATAAAAATTATCCAAATTATTTTGTATAGAGATAAAAACCTTCAACTATTATTTTGTATGTATTGACTTAAAGAATAATGTTTAACACATTGACATTCCGGTACAATCTTCTATTATCGTTGTTCGTGTTAAACTTTTCCATTTCGACGTAAACCTTTCGTTCCAATTCTCGTTTTTTCTTACGAATCAATTTACGCTCGAAATCCCTCTTCTCGCGATAGTCTTACACAGTGGTCGGTATTGCCCCTCGTTAGCATTTTCAGTCTGGATGCATTTTTTGCATCCGAGCATTTCCACATTCATCATCAAACCGCTTATTTCTTACTACCATCCCCCTTTCCAATAACCTCTGTTGCGGCACCTTCAACGCATGATTTTAATTTCTTCCACATACTATTTATACTAGTTTCCTGCTGGTAAGCCTCCAAATCTGTAATAATTCGTTGTTCCATTGCATCCATGTACAATTGTTTTACCGTCGACTGTTCAAGTCTTTCGACCCATTTCAATCCTACGGGTTGTGTGTTAATACTGGCCGAAATTCTGGCTCAGAGCACTAGCCGAACTAGATAATGATCTGAGTCCATATTTAAACCACGACAAGTTCGAACATCCATTATATTTGAACAGTGACCATCAATTAGTACATGATCAATTTGATTACTTGTTCTACCATCTGGAGACCGCCACGTCATCTTATGAATTTCTTTGTGTGGGAAGTATGTACCACTAATGACCATGTTTTTAGACATGGCAAAATCAATCAATCTTAGCCCGTTTTCATGCGTTGTTTTATGAAGACTGTGCTTACCTATAGTTGGTTGATATATTGTTTCCTGTCCCACCTTGAAATTAAAATCGCCTAGGACAATCTTAATATCGCTAATTCATAATACTCATCCTTAACCTCATCAGTTTTCTCTTCAGTACATTGATGAGGGTCAGATTGAAAAATTTCGTTCTTACACGTAGTGTAGAAATGCGTTCATCAATCGGATTAAAAGCAATTACTGAATTTCTTGCTTTACCAAAAACTACGAAACCGGTTCCGAACTCTCTTCTTTTACTACAATCGTTGCCGCTATAATAGAATTTGTATCCTTTTCCGTTCAATAAATTTTATCTATCCAATTTGGCTGTTCTTCGTGTATCAGTAAGTGCTCTTAACGCACCTTGTCGTAACAAAGTTCTAACATTCCAAGATGCAAGTTTTAAATAATTGTCCTTAAATTTTCGTTGCTTGAGTCGTTGCCGTTTATCCTGTCCGATCCGAGGCCGTGTTGTATAGTTCATAACTTGTTGTTTTTCCGAAGTTGGTAGTTAACCATACGTCCAACATACTAATTTATTCTGTAAAATCGTAGGGTCATTCACATTGGTATATCACCTCTGCCGAAAGCAGTTACATTGGCGCCGCTGATTCGTCTTTACTGTGTAATCACTGAATCATTAACTCAGTTTTAATCGAATGCTGCTTTCACACAACACCCCAAACTAATTCTCATACACAGCAGCCAGATTGTCCGCGGCTACTTATTCTTTATTCGTAGTTAACCCATAAGTATCTAATCTAATCCCAAGAAAACAATTAAATTCACCACTCGTCAAATTACTTAAAACATAAACGTCGTGTTCTTAAATTAAAAATAAAATTTTATTACATTATATATTTTATGAAATATTGGAGTAAATACTATCATCATTGTTAACATTATACTAATACGCTTATACTAATTAACATAAATTTACTACTATAATCGCTAAGTGACATTATATTTACAGTAAATTGATATTATTATTGGCATTATGCTATCATCATTATTGACATACTTAAAAAATCATAATTTTATACATTGATTTATCATTTATTTTATCATACTTACACTATCATTATTTTTTATATTTTTACAGACAACAATAAAACAGCAATTTTAGCCAATATTCAATCAACATTATAATATTGTAGATAGTGTTAATTTTGTA
This sequence comes from Bibio marci, assembly GCA_910594885.2. Taxonomy (NCBI): domain Eukaryota; kingdom Metazoa; phylum Arthropoda; class Insecta; order Diptera; family Bibionidae; genus Bibio; species Bibio marci. The sequence goes on from OU343114.1 coordinate 37,833,206, forward strand.
GTTTTTAAGTTTTATTTTAAGTATATGTTTAAGAATGTAGGGAAAGATATATGTGAGATATTACCTGAATATATAAACAAGTATCTATATCATATAATGGTTCCCCAGGTACATATTCAGATCGTAGGTATATGTAATATTAATGTATCTATATAAAAAAAACTGAGATATATAACTAGTGCCCCCGTATCAGGGTATTGATACTTAAATTTATGTCTAGGCCCCCCCCACAGAGACATATATCAAGGGTCCCAGCATTCATTATAAACATTTCATATGTGTGTCGCGATCCGCCTCTGATCGATTTAACAATCTATAAGACACAGAAAAAACATTAATGAAAATTTTGTTTCACATATATTTTTCTTATTAAATAACCAAATTTTGTGAACCCAATTTTTGGAATCTAATGGAAAATAGTCTGGAAAAGTACATTTTCTTTAAAATTAATTTTACTCCTAATTTAATTTTTCCAAACGGATTATCAAAATTCATTATATTTTATTAATTCGTTGAAAACATCATGATCAAATGTATCATGAATTTTCCAAACTCATGAACCCCTCTCATGAAACTAACATCAGGTACAGGAAATGTATTGATATATATATATTACGAATTTTCCACCAAGTACTAGGAAATATATTGATGAACCTATCATGTACTTTTCACTAAGTATTAGAAATGTATTGAATCTTCATAATCTGTTGGAGAAATGAAAATTTTCTATTTTAATTTTTCAAACAGATTATGATAAATTCAATATATTTTCTTAATTCGTTGAAAACATCATGATCAAATGTATCATGAATTTTCCAAACTCATGAACCCCTCTCATGAAACTAACATCAGGTACAGGAAATGTATTGATATATATATATTATGAATTTTCCACCAAGTACTAGGAAATATATTGATGAACCTATCATGTACTTTTCACTAAGTATTAGAAATATATTAAATTTTCATAGTCTGTTGGACAAAATGAAAATGGAAGAAAAATTAATTTTAAAGAAAATGTACTTTACCAGGTTATTTTCCATTAGCTTCCAAAGATTATGTTCACAAAATTTGTTTGTTACAAGTATCAGAAATGTTTTCTAGGTTTGTGTCTATCTATTAGTATTTATTATTTATTATTTAAGTTGTATTATTTATTATTTAAGTTTTACTTAAGTTTAATTTTAAGTATATATTTAAGTTTTATTTAAGTTTAATTTTAAGTATATATTTAAGAAAACAGGGAAATGGTCTATGTAATAATGGACTGTATCTAAACAATAAACTCAAGTATGTAGCTAGCGCCCCCGTATCCGAGTACTGATACTTAAATATACGTCCAGGCCCCAATGGACATATATCAAGGGTCCCTGTATACCTATAAATATTCAGATGTGTATCTAAGGTGAATTAAATACTTAGATTAACATTAAAGACCTATATAGAATATATCCGAATGGATATTAAAGTATATAGGTGTTCGGAGAGTTTATATGTATACTTGGTTACATATCTTCGGGTAAAGTTTATTATAGAAACAATATTATTACATACACCAAAGACCTGTGGACCGACCGATTTAAGATTCTAACATTCTATAAAGGATGTTCAAATTTGAGTCAGCTTAAGTTTTTTAATAAAAGTAAACACCAACACTTATTGGTTGTTTCAACATTGCTAAATATTACGGCAAATTTAGAAAGTTAACTCAGATTTGAACACCCTTTATTTAACAATCGATCCGCCTCTGATCGATTTAACAATCTATAAGACACAGAAAAAACATTAATGAAAATTTTGTTTCACATATATTTTTCTTATTAAATAACCAAATTTTGTGAACCCAATTTTTGGAATCTAATGGAAAATAGTCTGGAAAAGTACATTTTCTTTAAAATTAATTTTACTCCTAATTTAATTTTTCCAAACGGATTATCAAAATTCATTATATTTTATTAATTCGTTGAAAACATCATGATCAAATGTATCATGAATTTTCCAAACTCATGAACCCCTCTCATGAAACTAACATCAGGTACAGGAAATGTATTGATATATATATATTACGAATTTTCCACCAAGTACTAGGAAATATATTGATGAACCTATCATGTACTTTTCACTAAGTATTAGAAATGTATTGAATCTTCATAATCTGTTGGAGAAATGAAATTTTTCTATTTTAATTTTTCAAACAGATTATGATAAATTCAATATATTTTCTTAATTCGTTGAAAACATCATGATCAAATGTATCATGAATTTTCCAAACTCATGAACCCCTCTCATGAAACTAACATCAGGTACAGGAAATGTATTGATATATATATATTATGAATTTTCCACCAAGTACTAGGAAATATATTGATGAACCTATCATGTACTTTTCACTAAGTATTAGAAATATATTAAATTTTCATAGTCTGTTGGACAAAATGAAAATGGAAGAAAAATTAATTTTAAAGAAAATGTACTTTACCAGGTTATTTTCCATTAGCTTCCAAAGATTATGTTCACAAAATTTGTTTGTTACAAGTATCAGAAATGTTTTCTAGGTTTGTGTCTATCTATTAGTATTTATTATTTATTATTTAAGTTGTATTATTTATTATTTAAGTTTTACTTAAGTTTAATTTTAAGTATATATTTAAGTTTTATTTAAGTTTAATTTTAAGTATATATTTAAGAAAACAGGGAAATGGTCTATGTAATAATGGACTGTATCTAAACAATAAACTCAAGTATGTAGCTAGCGCCCCCGTATCCGAGTACTGATACTTAAATATACGTCCAGGCCCCAATGGACATATATCAAGGGTCCCTGTATACCTATAAATATTCAGATGTGTATCTAAGGTGAATTAAATACTTAGATTAACATTAAAGACCTATATAGAATATATCCGAATGGATATTAAAGTATATAGGTGTTCGGAGAGTTTATATGTATACTTGGTTACATATCTTAGGGTAAAGTTTATTATAGAAACAATATTATTACATACACCAAAGACCTGTGGACCGACCGATTTAAGATTCTAACATTCTATAAAGGATGTTCAAATTTGAGTCAGCTTAAGTTTTTTAATAAAAGTAAACACCAACACTTATTGGTTGTTTCAACATTGCTAAATATTACGGCAAATTTAGAAAGTTAACTCAGATTTGAACACCCTTTATTTAACAATCGATCCGCCTCTGATCGATTTAACAATCTATAAGACACAGAAAAAACATTAATGAAAATTTTGTTTCACATATATTTTTCTTATTAAATAACCAAATTTTGTGAACCCAATTTTTGGAATCTAATGGAAAATAGTCTGGAAAAGTACATTTTCTTTAAAATTAATTTTACTCCTAATTTAATTTTTCCAAACGGATTATCAAAATTCATTATATTTTATTAATTCGTTGAAAACATCATGATCAAATGTATCATGAATTTTCCAAACTCATGAACCCCTCTCATGAAACTAACATCAGGTACAGGAAATGTATTGATATATATATATTACGAATTTTCCACCAAGTACTAGGAAATATATTGATGAACCTATCATGTACTTTTCACTAAGTATTAGAAATGTATTGAATCTTCATAATCTGTTGGAGAAATGAAATTTTTCTATTTTAATTTTTCAAACAGATTATGATAAATTCAATATATTTTCTTAATTCGTTGAAAACATCATGATCAAATGTATCATGAATTTTCCAAACTCATGAACCCCTCTCATGAAACTAACATCAGGTACAGGAAATGTATTGATATATATATATTATGAATTTTCCACCAAGTACTAGGAAATATATTGATGAACCTATCATGTACTTTTCACTAAGTATTAGAAATATATTAAATTTTCATAGTCTGTTGGACAAAATGAAAATGGAAGAAAAATTAATTTTAAAGAAAATGTACTTTACCAGGTTATTTTCCATTAGCTTCCAAAGATTATGTTCACAAAATTTGTTTGTTACAAGTATCAGAAATGTTTTCTAGGTTTGTGTCTATCTATTAGTATTTATTATTTATTATTTAAGTTGTATTATTTATTATTTAAGTTTTACTTAAGTTTAATTTTAAGTATATATTTAAGTTTTATTTAAGTTTAATTTTAAGTATATATTTAAGAAAACAGGGAAATGGTCTATGTAATAATGGACTGTATCTAAACAATAAACTCAAGTATGTAGCTAGCGCCCCCGTATCCGAGTACTGATACTTAAATATACGTCCAGGCCCCAATGGACATATATCAAGGGTCCCTGTATACCTATAAATATTCAGATGTGTATCTAAGGTGAATTAAATACTTAGATTAACATTAAAGACCTATATAGAATATATCCGAATGGATATTAAAGTATATAGGTGTTCGGAGAGTTTATATGTATACTTGGTTACATATCTTAGGGTAAAGTTTATTATAGAAACAATATTATTACATACACCAAAGACCTGTGGACCGACCGATTTAAGATTCTAACATTCTATAAAGGATGTTCAAATTTGAGTCAGCTTAAGTTTTTTAATAAAAGTAAACACCAACACTTATTGGTTGTTTCAACATTGCTAAATATTACGGCAAATTTAGAAAGTTAACTCAGATTTGAACACCCTTTATTTAACAATCGATCCGCCTCTGATCGATTTAACAATCTATAAGACACAGAAAAAACATTAATGAAAATTTTGTTTCACATATATTTTTCTTATTAAATAACCAAATTTTGTGAACCCAATTTTTGGAATCTAATGGAAAATAGTCTGGAAAAGTACATTTTCTTTAAAATTAATTTTACTCCTAATTTAATTTTTCCAAACGGATTATCAAAATTCATTATATTTTATTAATTCGTTGAAAACATCATGATCAAATGTATCATGAATTTTCCAAACTCATGAACCCCTCTCATGAAACTAACATCAGGTACAGGAAATGTATTGATATATATATATTACGAATTTTCCACCAAGTACTAGGAAATATATTGATGAACCTATCATGTACTTTTCACTAAGTATTAGAAATGTATTGAATCTTCATAATCTGTTGGAGAAATGAAATTTTTCTATTTTAATTTTTCAAACAGATTATGATAAATTCAATATATTTTCTTAATTCGTTGAAAACATCATGATCAAATGTATCATGAATTTTCCAAACTCATGAACCCCTCTCATGAAACTAACATCAGGTACAGGAAATGTATTGATATATATATATTATGAATTTTCCACCAAGTACTAGGAAATATATTGATGAACCTATCATGTACTTTTCACTAAGTATTAGAAATATATTAAATTTTCATAGTCTGTTGGACAAAATGAAAATGGAAGAAAAATTAATTTTAAAGAAAATGTACTTTACCAGGTTATTTTCCATTAGCTTCCAAAGATTATGTTCACAAAATTTGTTTGTTACAAGTATCAGAAATGTTTTCTAGGTTTGTGTCTATCTATTAGTATTTATTATTTATTATTTAAGTTGTATTATTTATTATTTAAGTTTTACTTAAGTTTAATTTTAAGTATATATTTAAGTTTTATTTAAGTTTAATTTTAAGTATATATTTAAGAAAACAGGGAAATGGTCTATGTAATAATGGACTGTATCTAAACAATAAACTCAAGTATGTAGCTAGCGCCCCCGTATCCGAGTACTGATACTTAAATATACGTCCAGGCCCCAATGGACATATATCAAGGGTCCCTGTATACCTATAAATATTCAGATGTGTATCTAAGGTGAATTAAATACTTAGATTAACATTAAAGACCTATATAGAATATATCCGAATGGATATTAAAGTATATAGGTGTTCGGAGAGTTTATATGTATACTTGGTTACATATCTTAGGGTAAAGTTTATTATAGAAACAATATTATTACATACACCAAAGACCTGTGGACCGACCGATTTAAGATTCTAACATTCTATAAAGGATGTTCAAATTTGAGTCAGCTTAAGTTTTTTAATAAAAGTAAACACCAACACTTATTGGTTGTTTCAACATTGCTAAATATTACGGCAAATTTAGAAAGTTAACTCAGATTTGAACACCCTTTATTTAACAATCGATCCGCCTCTGATCGATTTAACAATCTATAAGACACAGAAAAAACATTAATGAAAATTTTGTTTCACATATATTTTTCTTATTAAATAACCAAATTTTGTGAACCCAATTTTTGGAATCTAATGGAAAATAGTCTGGAAAAGTACATTTTCTTTAAAATTATTTTTACTCCTAATTTAATTTTTCCAAACGGATTATCAAAATTCATTATATTTTATTAATTCGTTGAAAACATCATGATCAAATGTATCATGAATTTTCCAAACTCATGAACCCCTCTCATGAAACTAACATCAGGTACAGGAAATGTATTGATATATATATATTACGAATTTTCCACCAAGTACTAGGAAATATATTGATGAACCTATCATGTACTTTTCACTAAGTATTAGAAATGTATTGAATCTTCATAATCTGTTGGAGAAATGAAATTTTTCTATTTTAATTTTTCAAACAGATTATGATAAATTCAATATATTTTCTTAATTCGTTGAAAACATCATGATCAAATGTATCATGAATTTTCCAAACTCATGAACCCCTCTCATGAAACTAACATCAGGTACAGGAAATGTATTGATATATATATATTATGAATTTTCCACCAAGTACTAGGAAATATATTGATGAACCTATCATGTACTTTTCACTAAGTATTAGAAATATATTAAATTTTCATAGTCTGTTGGACAAAATGAAAATGGAAGAAAAATTAATTTTAAAGAAAATGTACTTTACCAGGTTATTTTCCATTAGCTTCCAAAGATTATGTTCACAAAATTTGTTTGTTACAAGTATCAGAAATGTTTTCTAGGTTTGTGTCTATCTATTAGTATTTATTATTTATTATTTAAGTTGTATTATTTATTATTTAAGTTTTACTTAAGTTTAATTTTAAGTATATATTTAAGTTTTATTTAAGTTTAATTTTAAGTATATATTTAAGAAAACAGGGAAATGGTCTATGTAATAATGGACTGTATCTAAACAATAAACTCAAGTATGTAGCTAGCGCCCCCGTATCCGAGTACTGATACTTAAATATACGTCCAGGCCCCAATGGACATATATCAAGGGTCCCTGTATACCTATAAATATTCAGATGTGTATCTAAGGTGAATTAAATACTTAGATTAACATTAAAGACCTATATAGAATATATCCGAATGGATATTAAAGTATATAGGTGTTCGGAGAGTTTATATGTATACTTGGTTACATATCTTAGGGTAAAGTTTATTATAGAAACAATATTATTACATACACCAAAGACCTGTGGACCGACCGATTTAAGATTCTAACATTCTATAAAGGATGTTCAAATTTGAGTCAGCTTAAGTTTTTTAATAAAAGTAAACACCAACACTTATTGGTTGTTTCAACATTGCTAAATATTACGGCAAATTTAGAAAGTTAACTCAGATTTGAACACCCTTTATTTAACAATCGATCCGCCTCTGATCGATTTAACAATCTATAAGACACAGAAAAAACATTAATGAAAATTTTGTTTCACATATATTTTTCTTATTAAATAACCAAATTTTGTGAACCCAATTTTTGGAATCTAATGGAAAATAGTCTGGAAAAGTACATTTTCTTTAAAATTAATTTTACTCCTAATTTAATTTTTCCAAACGGATTATCAAAATTCATTATATTTTATTAATTCGTTGAAAACATCATGATCAAATGTATCATGAATTTTCCAAACTCATGAACCCCTCTCATGAAACTAACATCAGGTACAGGAAATGTATTGATATATATATATTACGAATTTTCCACCAAGTACTAGGAAATATATTGATGAACCTATCATGTACTTTTCACTAAGTATTAGAAATGTATTGAATCTTCATAATCTGTTGGAGAAATGAAATTTTTCTATTTTAATTTTTCAAACAGATTATGATAAATTCAATATATTTTCTTAATTCGTTGAAAACATCATGATCAAATGTATCATGAATTTTCCAAACTCATGAACCCCTCTCATGAAACTAACATCAGGTACAGGAAATGTATTGATATATATATATTATGAATTTTCCACCAAGTACTAGGAAATATATTGATGAACCTATCATGTACTTTTCACTAAGTATTAGAAATATATTAAATTTTCATAGTCTGTTGGACAAAATGAAAATGGAAGAAAAATTAATTTTAAAGAAAATGTACTTTACCAGGTTATTTTCCATTAGCTTCCAAAGATTATGTTCACAAAATTTGTTTGTTACAAGTATCAGAAATGTTTTCTAGGTTTGTGTCTATCTATTAGTATTTATTATTTATTATTTAAGTTGTATTATTTATTATTTAAGTTTTACTTAAGTTTAATTTTAAGTATATATTTAAGTTTTATTTAAGTTTAATTTTAAGTATATATTTAAGAAAACAGGGAAATGGTCTATGTAATAATGGACTGTATCTAAACAATAAACTCAAGTATGTAGCTAGCGCCCCCGTATCCGAGTACTGATACTTAAATATACGTCCAGGCCCCAATGGACATATATCAAGGGTCCCTGTATACCTATAAATATTCAGATGTGTATCTAAGGTGAATTAAATACTTAGATTAACATTAAAGACCTATATAGAATATATCCGAATGGATATTAAAGTATATAGGTGTTCGGAGAGTTTATATGTATACTTGGTTACATATCTTAGGGTAAAGTTTATTATAGAAACAATATTATTACATACACCAAAGACCTGTGGACCGACCGATTTAAGATTCTAACATTCTATAAAGGATGTTCAAATTTGAGTCAGCTTAAGTTTTTTAATAAAAGTAAACACCAACACTTATTGGTTGTTTCAACATTGCTAAATATTACGGCAAATTTAGAAAGTTAACTCAGATTTGAACACCCTTTATTTAACAATCGATCCGCCTCTGATCGATTTAACAATCTATAAGACACAGAAAAAACATTAATGAAAATTTTGTTTCACATATATTTTTCTTATTAAATAACCAAATTTTGTGAACCCAATTTTTGGAATCTAATGGAAAATAGTCTGGAAAAGTACATTTTCTTTAAAATTAATTTTACTCCTAATTTAATTTTTCCAAACGGATTATCAAAATTCATTATATTTTATTAATTCGTTGAAAACATCATGATCAAATGTATCATGAATTTTCCAAACTCATGAACCCCTCTCATGAAACTAACATCAGGTACAGGAAATGTATTGATATATATATATTACGAATTTTCCACCAAGTACTAGGAAATATATTGATGAACCTATCATGTACTTTTCACTAAGTATTAGAAATGTATTGAATCTTCATAATCTGTTGGAGAAATGAAATTTTTCTATTTTAATTTTTCAAACAGATTATGATAAATTCAATATATTTTCTTAATTCGTTGAAAACATCATGATCAAATGTATCATGAATTTTCCAAACTCATGAACCCCTCTCATGAAACTAACATCAGGTACAGGAAATGTATTGATATATATATATTATGAATTTTCCACCAAGTACTAGGAAATATATTGATGAACCTATCATGTACTTTTCACTAAGTATTAGAAATATATTAAATTTTCATAGTCTGTTGGACAAAATGAAAATGGAAGAAAAATTAATTTTAAAGAAAATGTACTTTACCAGGTTATTTTCCATTAGCTTCCAAAGATTATGTTCACAAAATTTGTTTGTTACAAGTATCAGAAATGTTTTCTAGGTTTGTGTCTATCTATTAGTATTTATTATTTATTATTTAAGTTGTATTATTTATTATTTAAGTTTTACTTAAGTTTAATTTTAAGTATATATTTAAGTTTTATTTAAGTTTAATTTTAAGTATATATTTAAGAAAACAGGGAAATGGTCTATGTAATAATGGACTGTATCTAAACAATAAACTCAAGTATGTAGCTAGCGCCCCCGTATCCGAGTACTGATACTTAAATATACGTCCAGGCCCCAATGGACATATATCAAGGGTCCCTGTATACCTATAAATATTCAGATGTGTATCTAAGGTGAATTAAATACTTAGATTAACATTAAAGACCTATATAGAATATATCCGAATGGATATTAAAGTATATAGGTGTTCGGAGAGTTTATATGTATACTTGGTTACATATCTTAGGGTAAAGTTTATTATAGAAACAATATTATTACATACACCAAAGACCTGTGGACCGACCGATTTAAGATTCTAACATTCTATAAAGGATGTTCAAATTTGAGTCAGCTTAAGTTTTTTAATAAAAGTAAACACCAACACTTATTGGTTGTTTCAACATTGCTAAATATTACGGCAAATTTAGAAAGTTAACTCAGATTTGAACACCCTTTATTTAACAATCGATCCGCCTCTGATCGATTTAACAATCTATAAGACACAGAAAAAACATTAATGAAAATTTTGTTTCACATATATTTTTCTTATTAAATAACCAAATTTTGTGAACCCAATTTTTGGAATCTAATGGAAAATAGTCTGGAAAAGTACATTTTCTTTAAAATTAATTTTACTCCTAATTTAATTTTTCCAAACGGATTATCAAAATTCATTATATTTTATTAATTCGTTGAAAACATCATGATCAAATGTATCATGAATTTTCCAAACTCATGAACCCCTCTCATGAAACTAACATCAGGTACAGGAAATGTATTGATATATATATATTACGAATTTTCCACCAAGTACTAGGAAATATATTGATGAACCTATCATGTACTTTTCACTAAGTATTAGAAATGTATTGAATCTTCATAATCTGTTGGAGAAATGAAATTTTTCTATTTTAATTTTTCAAACAGATTATGATAAATTCAATATATTTTCTTAATTCGTTGAAAACATCATGATCAAATGTATCATGAATTTTCCAAACTCATGAACCCCTCTCATGAAACTAACATCAGGTACAGGAAATGTATTGATATATATATATTATGAATTTTCCACCAAGTACTAGGAAATATATTGATGAACCTATCATGTACTTTTCACTAAGTATTAGAAATATATTAAATTTTCATAGTCTGTTGGACAAAATGAAAATGGAAGAAAAATTAATTTTAAAGAAAATGTACTTTACCAGGTTATTTTCCATTAGCTTCCAAAGATTATGTTCACAAAATTTGTTTGTTACAAGTATCAGAAATGTTTTCTAGGTTTGTGTCTATCTATTAGTATTTATTATTTATTATTTAAGTTGTATTATTTATTATTTAAGTTTTACTTAAGTTTAATTTTAAGTATATATTTAAGTTTTATTTAAGTTTAATTTTAAGTATATATTTAAGAAAACAGGGAAATGGTCTATGTAATAATGGACTGTATCTAAACAATAAACTCAAGTATGTAGCTAGCGCCCCCGTATCCGAGTACTGATACTTAAATATACGTCCAGGCCCCAATGGACATATATCAAGGGTCCCTGTATACCTATAAATATTCAGATGTGTATCTAAGGTGAATTAAATACTTAGATTAACATTAAAGACCTATATAGAATATATCCGAATGGATATTAAAGTATATAGGTGTTCGGAGAGTTTATATGTATACTTGGTTACATATCTTCGGGTAAAGTTTATTATAGAAACAATATTATTACATATACCAAAGACCTGTGGACCGACCGATTTAAGATTCTAACATTCTATAAAGGATGTTCAAATTTGAGTCAGCTTAAGTTTTTTAATAAAAGTAAACACCAACACTTATTGGTTGTTTCAACATTGCTAAATATTACGGCAAATTTAGAAAGTTAACTCAGATTTGAACACCCTTTATTTAACAATCGATCCGCTTCTGATCGATTTAACAATCTATAAGACACAGAAAAAACATTAATGAAAATTTTGTTTCACATATATTTTTCTTATAAATAATAACCAAATTTTGTGAACCCAATTTTTGGAACAAAATTTTCAGTAATGTTTTCTAGGTTTGTGTCTGCCTAAGATTGCTAAGTCGACCTGAGGTTGATAAGAATGTTAAGTCGGCCAGAGGCGGGCAATCGGCCTCCGGCCGGTAAGAATGTTAAGTCGGCCGGAGGCCGACAGCCGGCCTACGGCCGGCAAGAATGTTTAAGTCGACCGGAGGCCGACAGCCGGCCTACGGCCGGCAAGAATGTTTAAGTCGGCCGGAGGCCGACAGCCGGCCTACGGCCGGCAAGAATGTTTAAGTCGGCCGGAGGCCGACAGCCGGCCTACGGCCGGCAAGAATGTTTAAGTCGGCCGGAGGCCGGCAACAAACTTAAGTCGGCCGGAGGCCGACAACCGGCCTTCGGCCGGTAAGAATGTAGATAGATACTTAGTATTAAGAATAAAAAAACATTGTTAATTTGTAGATAATTATTTTATTAATAAAAAAATTACATAATAAAAAAAAAAAAATTTTTAACTTTTTCCCTGGCCTCGCCCTATACTTTCAGGAAGATTCAAAATTCTAAGAAAATATAATAACATATTCAAAACGTTACATCTTTCTGCAAAATTCTACGACCCAAATCATAAAATAATTGTTTTATAACTCAGTTCATAAAATTTTGTAGGAGTAGTTCTGTGTTTTTTCTATTTTCCCGAAGTTTTCAACATTCCTTTTTAAACCATTTAATTGTCGTTGTTTTTTTATTTATTAAATAAAAACTAAAATTAAAGAATCTATATAATGCAACGAATTATAAAATTTAAATATAACTTAAACTTAATCTTAACTATTAAATTCTTATTCCTATTATATTATAGGCAAAAGATAACAACTTAGAATGAAATATAAATTAAAATATACAACTCAATAGAATGTACCTAATATAATCTTAATTTGTATATTTTATTAAATAATATATTATTCTTAATTAACCTCTTCTTCCATGAACTAAGTTCCCGTAAGACATATTTTAAACGTCTAAGAAATTTTGTGTAACGATTATGAATTGTCTTATAGGTTCGTACTAAATTTTAAAATCTATACACGGATCTAACAAAAAAAAAAAGATATCATTCACAACTCAGAACGGTTTTATCGAAAACCTCAGATTCTTTGTGAGCCCGAACATTTAATCACATATATTTATAAAACTTAAAAATTATGCTACAGGGAATTCCAAATTTTGTACAGATTATAGATATTCTCCACAAAACACTAAGTAGAGAATTAGATTCGAATATATTCATGGTCATGATTACAAAAAATAATGATGTATATATATTAAAATAGGGATTCCGTACGAACTTCATTCAGACGTGGTCGTCACATGGGACTACAACGTAACATATAATTTTCCACGTAATATAATTCGCCGGTTATGAGTACAAAATTACTGCACATGCGAGAGTAGACCAATATTCACAAAGGTTAAAATTTGTGTTTTTTACCTATTTAAATAGGGCAAATTTGCCTTCTTCTGAATATGAATGTCTACAATCACATGAATAATCGTTTCGCAACCAGAACAAGGGTCGTGCGCGTGCCAGGCCTCAATTAACGCTAATTGATAAGTGCCACGACCCCGGCCATAACATGGAAAACCTATTGACAATGGAAAAAAATAGTTAGATAATGTAGCTCCCAATGATTACACTACTGTTGAAATTCAATAATTTCAGCCTGAAAATTACTATTTGTTACATTCCGCGAAGGTGTTTGAAGTGTATTAAAAGGACATAAAAAACTGATATATCTTGAAATAGGAATTCCGTACGAACTTCATTCAGACGTGGTCGTCACATGGGACTACAACGTAACATATAATTATCCACGTAATATAATTCGCCGGTTATGAGTACAAAATTACTGCACATGCGAGAGTAGACCAATATTCAAAACAAAGGTTAAAATTTGTGTTTTTTACCTATTTACATAGGGCAAATTTGCCTTCTTCTGAATATGAATGTCTACAATCACATGAATAATCGTTTCGCAACCAGAACAAGGGTCGTGCGCGTGCCAGGCCTCAATTAACGCTAATTGATAAGTGCCACGACCCCGGCCATAACATGGAAAACCTATTGACGATGGAAAAAAATAGTTAGATAATGTAGCTCCCAATGATTACACTACTGTTGAAATTCATTAAATTCAGCCTGAAAATTACTATTTGTAATATTCCGCGAAGGTGTTTGAAGAGTATGAAAAGCCACGGGTCCGAATCGAACAAAATAAAAACTTGATCATTCGTAACTCAGAACGGTTTTAGGGAAAAGCTTAGATTTCTTTGTGTGTGAGCCCGAACACTTAATCACTTTTCTGGGAAGAGACAATGCCCGTACTATAATTCTAAAATATTAAAATAATATGGCAAAATGATTCCCGGAATTTAAATTTTAAAAATTCAACAATATGAGAAAAAATAACATTTTGACAATGTCATTTAAAAAAAATACTCATATATAATTAAAATATAAAGCTAAATTGAATTCAATCCACGAATAAATTGTAAATACGTGATCACGAGTCTATTATAAACTCAATCTTTTTATTGGTTGTCCTACTACACACATAGAGGAAGACCAATAAAATTATTGAGGAAATAATTGGTAAATTTTGTTTGAACTATCCAGAACGCTTATTATTTCAATAAAAAAAAAAACAACAAGCTTCTGGACTAGTTTAATCGAAACAAAATTACTCGCTAAATACCATATTAAATTAGTTATTTTTCTTAATCACTAATTACTTATTACATAATTTTATTACTTATATTTATAACTTATATTTAAAAGACACAATATAAAAAAAATTCTAAATTTTAAGAGATTATAGATATTCTCCACAACATCCCGTACCATTACCATGAAATACGTAAATCTGTCTCAAAAAATTTAGCGTTTACAATATATCAAATAATACTGTACTGTACTGTAATTAACGAAAGATAGATGTTTTCAAAATACTATTATTTTTATATGGGTGATTAGCCCATAGTTATGTGTGTGCAGACATTGTTAATCTTTGAATAGCGTCCAACACCATATTTTCAAAGATATCCGTTTTTCTTTTTATTCCATCAACGAACAAATGGTCACCCAGCAGAAAAATTTTAGTATTAAAATAAATACCGAAAAATTTCCTATGAAAAATAGCGGATTTGAACCCGCTATATTTCATGATTAATAATATATATTTCGGCGCTATGCAACTGCGCTACTGAGTGTTTTTTTTTGTCTTAATAAACTTAAATTAACTTAACTATAAACTTAAATTAAAACTTAAATTTAAATATAACTTATACTTAATAATAACAATTGAAGTCTGGGTAAAACGAAAAACATTGTATATAGTAAAGTTGTTGTGTTGCATGTGGAAGTTGTTGATAATTAACTGTTGATGTTGATATAATTAAGTCATATTACTGCAATGATAAATGTTATAATTCATTAATATACAATTATTTAAACAAAATAATTAAGTTCAACCAAAGCATTAAATAAAAAGAAAAAATTTCTGGTAATTAGAATTAAATATAAATTAAAATATACAACTCAATAGAATGTACCTAATATAATCTTAAATTGTATATTTAATTAAATAATATAAAATTCTTAATTAACCTCTTCTTCCAGAAATTTGGTAAAATAATGTTGGATTGTCTTATAGGTTCGTACTACAATACCGAATATGTATGAAGGTTTAAGTAAATGAACTGAGTGTCACCATAAATTGTAAAACAGAATTTATCATAGTTATTTCCTTAATATGTTATTTGATGGGTAATAACTTTGTAATTCCACTTTTAAATTTTATTATTAACTTGTAAATAATTTAGGTTTATAATTAATGATAAATTACGTCCGATAGGAATTTTATTTTAGCTAATATTATTATATGTAAAATCACACAAACGATAAATGTTTTAAATATTGTATTTTTATTTCATCCTCTATTATAGGCTAAGAAATACAACCAGGAAATTGATTGATACAAATTTAATTTGTATTGCGAATATAAATGTATTTAAAAAAATAAATATATAATTAATAAAATATTAACATAAAATTGAAATTTTGAATTGCAATTGGTTTCCATTCCACATTCCAAATTTCATATTCATTTATTGTTCTCTTTAGACACATATAAATTCAATCACGTACGGTGAAAGAGTCGGGACTGAAACTATGGCTGAAGCGATGAAGGAATCATATACGGTTAGAATCCATAAGCGGAAGGCAATACGTATCAATCGGTGGGAGTCAGTTCAACGCTCAATAACCACATAATAATAATATATATAAATAAGCCAAATAAAAAGAACTATTATAAAGAGGTGTTGGTACAAAAACTTCGGTAGATATGTTTTGCGACAGGGATTATATCACTGACACGCAAAGAAAGGTTTCGGCAAAACACAGGGGACAAGTGTTACTACACTAAATCGGATTCGTTGTGTTTCAAACCGATCAAATAGAAATCTTTTCATACCAAACTGAACTCAAATCCACAGAGGCGACACTAAATCGCTGCGCGGCAACAAAGATGAAATGGGACATAGCTATGGCTAATTTCATGTACATAGAGGTTGCTTTCGATAGAACATACTTTAGTAATTTAGGTATTAGGTAAAATTAACAGGCAGTGTCCCCAGAGGGAGCATTATTTTTTCAGATAATAATAAGAGATTATTTTTTATGCGTACTAATGCCGACATAGTGAAGATACTTAATGTGGCAGAGAGATAAAAGGAGAAGGTACACTATTGTGGTGTATTTCAAAACAATCGCCATACTAAATAGTCCACTCGGTAGCGATAGGAAAAGATGCCATCAGAATTGTTTATATATATTCCGCGGATTTATAGTTTAGTAACTAGTAGTTTCCGGGTAGACCTAAAGGCGGAACGCATTTTTCGTTTACATATAAGTTATAGTACAATCTAGTATATAATGATCAATCCTAGCATTATTTCCATAAATTGATAGCCGGTAGCACAATTTTATTTTGGCGTAATATTTGTGCTTCGTTCATACAATAATTGTATATATAAAAATAAAATTGATTTATTTAAATACTAAAAACAATATATGCGTGAATTTCAAATATATACCCTCAGCTAGAAAAACTGAATTTAATATGTACATGTGCACGAGAGGTGTAATTTTAAAAATTCAACGAAGGCCGTTACTTAATATTAAGCACATAAAAATAACAGCAATTTCGTTTTATTTTATTATTATTTTATGCTAGAGAATACGACCATTGTAAACAACTGTAAAAACATAAAAAAAAAACCACAAAATAAAATCAGACTCACTTTGTAAGAAATGTTGATAAATTGTAGATATTCTAAAATATGTTATTTTCTTGTGAAATTCCATAAGTTGTAAATATACTGCAAATAATGATAAATTGTAGAAATTCTACAAAAAAAAACTGTTATTGCGTTGGTTAAATTCTCATAAAATTTCGAATTGTTGAATATTATCTGAAATATTTTCTAGAAAATATGTGAAAAAACAAATCAATTATTCATTTTCGTTACGACAAAATAGTTCTAGGTACATTATAGGATATAAAGAAAGGGGTTCAGTAATTGCTTTTAATCCGATTGATGCACACAACTGTACACTACATGTAAAAACGAAATCATTCAATTTGACCTTTATCGAAGTACGTGCACTACTCCTACTGAGACAAAAAGGATGATGTAAAGGATGTGTTTTATAAAAAACTAATATCAACTTATGGAGATGCGCCCGGCTACAATAATAACATTGTCTTAGGACAGGCAACAATATATCATTCAACTATGATAAACACGGTTAACAAGTATTAACCAAAAGTGAATATCTTTGAAAATATGATGTTAGACGCAATTCAAATAATGGTCTGATTCGAGATGGTCTGCAATTGATTGACTTCGTCATGCGTAGTATTGGCAATTTATTTAATTTTTATCTGTATTTATTTAAGCTCAGGGTCTTTCGATAGTAAAATACCGCGTAAAATTCACGTAATGTACATAAGAAATTTATCAATAATTGCACTATGACATTTTTCTGTTGAATTACTATTCGTTAGACGTTAATTAGAAGATAAATAATGCCTATACACAAAACACTACTATGGGCTATTCACTATTCTAATGTAATAATTAAAATGAAATTAAAGAAATATTAGTTTTTCGACAGTTGCCAAACAATTGTTTAATATATAGCGATGCTAATATAATGATGACTTGTATAAAAATTAGTTAACTGACACTCACCTCTGCTATTTAAGTACATCACGCCTTACTGTTCAATATATTGATTGTGTACTGTAATTGATGCAAATATCTTATATTATTGTTTTCTAAGTCTTCAACAATATTCATAAACATTCATAGTTGTAATCTGAAAAATAAATAATACTTAATTAAATATTTTTAAATATTAAATATAAATATGGATTAAATACAAAATTTATGAAATTTTACCTTTGGTTCTGATAAAAGTATTATCGCATCTAAATACAATCCTGAGATTTTATTTGCAATCGTTTTCACTTTGTTGATTTTGTGAGGGAAATATTGTAATTCAAGTTTCTGAGAATTCAATATAAATTCATTGAATTAATGAAAAGATCGATAAATAAAATAAAATTAAATTTGTTATATTGTTTTATTGGTAACACAACTGCTGAAGTGCGAAACAATATAAAATGTCATCTATATCTAAATTAATAGTTGGTTCCTTGCGCGGTAATATAGTAGCTGGTGCAAAATGTGGATATATGCAGTTGGAACTGAATAGATAGAATTTAGTTTACATAAATCTAATTAAAACAGTTATTAATTATAATTATTTTAAATAAAACATACATGTCAGGTAACCAATAATGTGGCTGTTGATATCGAAATAAATAGTTTATAAGCATTCAACCTCAGAATTTTGTATATAAATGTGATGACATAATTTGTTGTACTTCGGTTCTGGAATTTATTATAATTATTGTTATTGGATACTATTGAAATTGATGATGTTTGGTAATGTGAAATTTCGATCACTATTTATTAACAGTAAATTTTCACCAGTATGGTATTTAAAGCTGATAATTATGGTCCAGTTAATGTATATAACCATTATCACTAACACCATATTCTTCTTCAATAATTCCAACATCTTTGTACCTTTAATTAAGATATAAAATTATCATTTACATATAACATTAATTATAAAATATTATCATAAATAAACAAATGGTTCAAACAGTGAGTTAACCCACTATTTCTTGTCTCACACAATAGAATAAAGATTATCAATTGATATAGTATATATTAATGAGATCTTATTTTATTGTGACCATATCTCAGACACCATACACACTCTAGATGAAATTCTCTCTTCTGATGTACAATATTTACAAAATCTGAATATAATGGGATCATTATTCTATTGGATTTTCTTGAATATTTGCTTGCATAATTGTAATTTTATAAATTCTCTTCCCAAATTTAGTATGTAGCTTGTAACTGGGAATATAAGATTAATTTTTATAATGTTCCTACAAAACGATACCTAATACAAGTTTCTGAAACAGATTCTGGAAATCTGTCATCAAATTTTTATCAAGTTTGGTGTTTTGGTTCAATTTTCTAGGATTTTAAAATCACTCCAAAATACTTCTGTGAATATTAAAAATTTTCGTATTATCATTCATATGCTGTATGCAAATTGATATATGTAATTCAGCAATTTAGTTTCAAATCATCTGCTAAATTTCAGTATAAATTATCATTAACAGATGAAAATAATATTGACTAAAAAATTACAACGAAAGTGAAGAAATTCGTATGAAATTTAATTGAAACAGAAGAAATGTATTTTGTAATTGGCAGACATGTAGCATTTGGATTGAAGTATCAAAAGCTTTATTATTATAACCAAATAAAGATAAAATTCATGTTGCACAAAACAATAAATACATAAGAATTTGTAATCAATAAAAAAAAACGATTTACTAATGCATTTATTAAAGCAGCCGTATTTTAAAATAATTTCTGATATTGTTGGAAATGATGATTGACATTCATTCGAAGTACAAGTCGAATATAAGTTCAATTATAGATCAATGATTAAACTAAAATATGTTTTATTTTTGGAAAATTTTATAAATTTTACTTACAATTTTATACAGCAATAAAATATTGAATTTGTTGTATCATTTGTACGTTGTAATAATTCAGTTGTTTTGTGATATATCTTTGGAAATCCACTAAACGCCATGTGTCATGTGAAATAGGACATCCATATTTTTTAGGTTAAAAATATATTTTCACATAAATCCTCTCTCATATTGGTAGTCTATTAAATATTATAAGAAGTTAGTTTTTTTCACTTATTCATATAACAATTTACAAAAATATAATATTAATAATATTTTTTCTATTAATTAAAATTTATACTTACAATATTCCGTATTTTCTCCCGCTTCGACTCGACAGACATATTTTTAGTTTTTTTACTTGATGCGTTGACTTCATGAGTGTTGAGTGTTGAATGATGGATGACTTTTGTTTCATATTAAAAAAAAATAATCGAAATGGTCGAAATGTCAAAAGTTAAATTTTTCTCCCACAGCTAAAATTTATGTTTTCTATTTTGAATATAGATGGCTCCAACATAAATAAATATATTTATATTCGTAGCACACCTATCCTATGCATAACATTCAATATTTTCACCACAGAGCTTTCTCAAATGATACTACACTGGCGGTGCTAATCTTTTCATTTTCGTTTCTCTTTTCATTTGTTCCCAATATCATTATTATTATATTATTAACATATTCGTTAAACAGGACATCTTGAACAGCATGACTTATCTTCCTAATTTATATATGAATCGGACATTGCACAAAATTCTTGTATTAAACGAAAACTGAAAAACATTTTCTAGTGACATGAAATCAGTCGCAATTATTATTCAATTATAAAAATACAACTTCACCTGAATATTTTTCAATTGCATATGCTCAAACACAATGTTCCTTTAATAAACGTTCCCATAATAGTAAATCTATATGCCAATCTTGTTTATATTTTGGATCATTATTTGGTTAAAATTTCATGTTTATGGCATTACACTAATCCATGTTTTTCACATACACGACGCTTTTAAATATATCACAACCATCAATAGCACAAAATGCTCCTCTGACATAATCTGCATCATTTCCTGTATCTTTTCCTGTATCATTTTATACATCGACACATATATAAACTGCATCGAATATATGTAAATGTAAATTTGTTGTGTCTTAGAGAGATGAAAAATAATTTAAAATAATAAATTAATTAATATAATATAAATCAACAGTAAAGTTTTTTTTTTCATAGTCTTTGCGCCATTAATTCAACAAAAAATATTTATATATTTAATTCTGGAATATTATAGTGTCAGTGGGATAACGTTCATTATTATCAATCGTGAAGTACCAGACACAATTCCCGAAATTATCACATTAGAAATGCGTTAATATTCTGGAAAAATTTATGAATGGTATAGTAATAAGATTATATGATTGTCATAATAATAAGTTATATTAAATAAATAAAAAAAATTATAATCAATATTAAATGCATTTTTAAATTTATAGAAATGGCCATTTTCTGTTGTACTAAAACCAACAGTTTTCAGGTTTTCTGTTACAAAAAATCTGATCGATAACGTAATTATAATATTCAGTAATTTGTTATTTAAATAAATTTAATTACGAATAGTTAATATTCTTATTACAAATGTTCCACATCCCAATTAATAGAAAAAATGAAATAATTCTATAAATTGATTAAAATTACGAAACTATTTTTTTTTCATTTATTGATATTAATAACCAAACATTCATAAGTTTTCCAATAAGTTTAGATTCATTGAATTTTGCAATTTTTTACATAATGGAATAACAATTAATTATACATATTTTAAATATGAAAATATTTAAATTGTTGTGTTTTATTTAACACACACAACCCTTATCGATAACACCAACATTTTTAATCTTATATAGTAATTGTAAAGAAAATTAAAAATGCCAATTAATTAATAACGAAAACTTTTTGTCATCAAGTCGAATACAACCCCATCATTGACAAATTTCTTATTGTACAAAAAATACATGAATGCAATCATATAAATCGAATTAAATTTAGAATTCAATAATATGTTTTTACCACCTAATTGGAATGCGCCAAAATCGTAGAAAACTTTTATAGACAATTAAAAAATCCAATAAAATAAAATATTTAAATTTTGTATTATACATTTCATTGAATTTTGAAAATTGTTTAAAAAAGTTTTCTACGAGTTTGGTGAAGTCAATAATATAAATGTAAATGTTGCTATTTATTATTTTTAATAAATTGAGAATATTTTTAATCACATTCAATATTTTTTAATGATCAAATATTTTGTAAATGTTACTTTCAAATTATTTGGAATCAAATTAAAAATTGTAATTGATAAATTTTAATAACTTTTTTGTTTAATATTAATGGGAGTTGTTAGATTTAAGAATATGTATATTATTTAAATTTAATAATGTAGAATTTCAGTGAATCAATATTACCACTGAATAAATTATGTGATGTTTAAGAAATAAATACATCTGTGATGAAATTAATAAATCATTTATTAAAAGTTATATTTATGTTAATTTATAATACTGAAACTATCAAGTTTATGTAAAATTTCAATTTTATAGTTTTAAATTTAATTTTTATGTATTGATTAAATAGATTTATTAAAGACTAAATACTTAAAATCTTAATTTAGTATGGCTTTAATAAAAGTATTTATAAAGTAAAAATGTTATTAATATGATTTGATTAATTCATATATCAATTTTCTTGGTATTTAGAAAATCAATATTTCCTTGAAATAGGATACTTGACTATGTATATAATTCAATAATCAAAATTGGAAAAAATATTTTAAAATTTTAACAAAATTCATGCCTGGAGAGAAAAAAAAACAATGTAAAATTTTAAAATATAATATAAAATAATAACTACTTTTTATTTTAATTGCTACTAAAATATTAGCTAATACAATATTTCTGTATTCTATATTAAAAAAGGAAATTAGATTTGATAAACAAATTCTATCGTCTGTACCTGCCTCGAGACCAGTAGCTCACATGGAAAAATACGCGAGCGATTATTTCCAAAATTGTAATGTTTTAAATATAATTTATAATATTAGTAATAAATAAAATTATAAATGAAATTAAGATTTATTTTATGCGAGTGTTTTTAATTTTGTACTTTTATATTTTGTATTAATTCAACGAAATAAAACAATTTAACAATTATTTTTACATGTTATTTTGTTAGTTTTGAGAAGGTCTTTTGTATAACAATCAATATAAATTTTAAAATGTAAATCAGAGAGACATTATTATTATAAATTAAAAATTACTATAACTAAGTAATAATAAGTAATAATATCGGCTGACTTTGAATGAAATGTATAATAGAAGGCTGCTATTTAAT
Organism: Bibio marci; assembly: GCA_910594885.2. Taxonomy (NCBI): domain Eukaryota; kingdom Metazoa; phylum Arthropoda; class Insecta; order Diptera; family Bibionidae; genus Bibio; species Bibio marci. Next base: position 37,856,769 of record OU343114.1, read on the forward strand.
CGAATAAATTCTACCGAAGTTATGACATACCAATACTGGTTGGAATCATAAATTCTTGAACACACAAAAAAGTATGCATTTGTTTTTTTATTGTGGTATTTGTTGTAGATATTTTTGTGAAAATTTGTCGGTGTAGGTTTGGCTGCATATGCGACAAGACAATATATTTTACCATAACTATACCAGACTACCATTTAATGTACGTACACCACATCTTAAAACTCGTAGGCTTGTGAAAAAATTATTGACATTTATGATATTAAAATTGAAATACATATTTCTCAAATAATAATTACCTTTATTAATTGAAGTAAATTAAACAGCAATAAAATCGATACATTTTTTATTTTCCTAGATGATTTAATTGATTTGGGATTGTTCGATGACTAACATTTAACTTTTCTGCAAAACCGTTGTATTGTTGTATGTGGCTATCAGTTCATAGTTACCAACTTTAGTGAAACCTTATTCATTTTGGAGGATCTACACGTACTCCCAGCATTAGCTTATAGTACATCTTTAATTCAATAGGTCAATTTGAAGAAAATTAATACCACACAACCAAAATCGTCGCAAGCAATAATTAAAATAAAATAAAAAATAAAAAAAAACTAAATTTAGAAACAATAGAAAATGAACTAATTTTTTAATAAAACATCTTGTTGGAAACCAAAAAAGAAAAAGAGAATTCATTTATCAAAAACAGTAATTTTTTTACCATACTTACATTGCTTACATGGGGAACATTATGCTGTTCTTATACTGATTCTTGTAAATAATTGAATATAACATATTGAATTCCAAGTTTTTATACTTTTGTTTTTGGTTTGCAGTATTATTTGTTTGTGCTAAATTCATTAAAAATTTATCTATTTATTATTTATATTTTTTCTTCTTTATTTTATTTAAAAATATAAAAATAAATACATTTATGAAACGAAATAAAAAACGAAAAGAAAATTTAAATTATACATAAAACAAGTAAATATTTTATAATATAGAAAATTGCATTTTAATTATAAATACTGAAAATACTATTTTCTTTAGAATATTTATTTATATTAAACAAAATTGCGTTTAAGAAATTAATGTATCTTATCATTTTATTTAAATATTATTTTAAAAATAGAGAGAAAAAAAGAATAGACACAGAAATAATAAAATAAAATTTGCTAATATAAATTTAAAACATAAACAAATAATATATAATAAAAAGATTGTCATATTAAAATTTAACCTAAATTCAAATTTTAATTATTAGTTATTTATTTATTTAATTTTAATGCATTTTCAGTCTGAGAATTTAATAATATTATTAATTTTTTTTTTAATAGTACAAAAAATATAAGTGATATAAAACTATAATATATTTAATATTCATGAATTATTAAGTAATCCATTTAATTAATTAGTTAATGCATATAAACAAAAAAGAAAACTTTAATAATAAGTAATTAATTATTTGTAATAAAATATATATATTTATATTATTTTGAAAAATCACAAAATGTTTATTATTATAATTACTTAAATTTAATTTGTTCATTTTAAAATTTAAATTATACTCTATTGTAATACGAAATAAATGAAAATTTTTAACTAATTTTATAACGATGCGACCAACATTGAAAATTAATTAAGTAATTGTTTCGACAGATTTCTTTTTACGAATATAAACTATAATAAATTCAGTACACCATGCAATACAACATAAAGCTATACAAAATGTTTGTGAATGTATACAAATTGGATAGCTATCAGTAACATCTCGAATGACACCTAATAAATAATATTATTAATTAATAATAATTAAAATATTCATCAATTGTTATTATACATTTAAAATCGTATTATTTATTATTACCAATTAATGGACCAAGGCATGTTACAAATATTGCTTTACCAATTAGATGCCAACCAAATGCTGCCGGTAATCTATCCAATGAACAATATTCGGATACAGTTAACGTAAAATTAGCTAAAGCTGATCCACGAAAAAAACCACATATTGATAACCATACCATAAGACTGGACCAATCACTTTGTTCAGCTAACACTGTAAATTTCCAAATAATAATAGGATTATATAGAAAAACAATAAAGGCATATTAAATATAAAATCCATAGAAGAAATAAAAATACGCACTAGATCTTGTTATTCCAACAAATACAATAGACACTAAAAATACTAAACGTTTACGTATTTTTAAACGATCACATATTGGTGGTAATATAATTCGGGCTGCAATATCTGTAATGGCCGAAACTGATAAACAATAGGCAACATCAGTTTTTGAATAACCCATATTTGCGAAAAAAAATGGTGTTACCATTTTAAAATTCATTTCGGCTACATAAAATATTGATAATCCAAATAATATGTTTAAATAAATAGGATCTTTTAATATGTCCAGGTCCAATAAATTTATAAAACGTTTGCAAAAACTTAAACGTTCTTCTGGTTCATCGGTTTCAATAGCCGCTGCCAATAAATCCTGCTGATATTTATCTAAATTATCAGCAATTGTTGGTATACGTAATCTTAAATATGATTCACGATTCGGTGCAATATTCCCAATTGTTGTATTAACACGACGTAACACACGTTCTTCTTGCTCCGCTTCATTATCACCAGTCTAAAATAACAACAAAAAAATTGAATACAGATAATTGAAATTAATTGATATAATAGCTAATATTTGACTTAACGTTTACGGCCAACGTATATACATTTTAAATATATTTACAAAATTTATTCCTCTACGTATTAAAAGAGTCAACTCTAAAAAATTTTATGCGGCCCAGTTTGTTGTATTCTCACAGTCTGCGAATTCGACTTTTCGTAATTAAAATGTTCAGTATTTGTCATACCAAAAAATTGCTAAACTAAGTTACCATTTGCTCGTGTATTTGAAAAACCGAATAACTTTGCAAATATATATATAGCATTGCAAAGATTAAAGCAGTGTCTATCAACACACACAACATTATTCGCTATTAACCCATACAAAAAAAAATATGAAAATGAAATGGGATGCGAAAACACCTACAACTAGCATATTGCAGCTAGGCGGATACAACAATATGGAACACTTGTTAGCACAATTTTTGTTAGTGTCACTGTTTTTGTTAGTGCCAAAATCGATCATAAAGTAAACGGCTTATTTCCCGAAATTTAAATGAAAAATATAGCTATGTCAATTAAAGTGTGATAAACCCCGAAATTTTGCCGGCTAACAGTCTAAAGTTCACATATTAAAATAATTCAAACCGCATATGGCCGCTCATTAGAGAAGAAACATTTCTTTCACATTAAATTATTAAAATGAAACAAAGAGCTGTAATTAAATTTTTAACCCTAAACCTTAAAATATAGTGAAAATAGTGTTATTTTGATAATGTTTTGACCATATACCTGGACACATACTTTGGTGACAATTTCACAAAGTGAACAGTGCCAGAACAAGCATTGGAATAATTGCTAAATCAATGTAACAAATATATTGAAAATATATTGTTTTGAATAAAAAACTATAATAAATAATATAAACTTGTTTCTATTTGATTTTACATATCCATTCTTTTATAACACAATATTTATTTATAGGTGAACACAATGGTTGTGGTGACGTCTAAGTGCTGAGTAAAGATTTGTTTGTTCCCCAATTTTATAAAGCAGCATCAAGTGCAGAATATTAAGAAAATCCACTTTATTTGTTAACATTATAATCGTGATCGTTTACAAATAAGATTTGAAAATCAACTTAAATACACGAAATAATATAAGTTTGACTAGTTTTTATTTGGTTATTGTCTATTTTACTGAAACAGCCAATTTGACGATATTCTTTTATGGTATGTAAAACTAAACCGCAAGTAAAAATATTAATAGAAGCGACAGCTATCACTACTGAAAATTGTAACACACTTAAAAAAAAGACACCCTATATATAAAAAGGAAATTGAAAACTGTACTTTGGTTTGATTTTATTTAGACTTCATACATCCTATGATAGTAGAGGAATTAAAAAAAAAGGCGTTCTCAACTAATAAGTTCTAATAATTGAATTTATAATATGCTAATTGTTAATGTTTCTTTTCCCCCAAATATTTATTATAGTATTTTTTATTTATTTATATAAATTTGACTGTTTTCTATTAAATTGTCAGACAAATATTTACGAGTAAGTAATAATGTTTCGTAATATTGATACTTTTGTTTGTGCATTTTAGTAAAGTATATAAAGTAAATATTCGAATTACCGGAATTACAAATTCTCGCATATATATTTTATTTGGATTTTAGATTCAAGTACTGAAATATTTTTAATGAGATCATACATATAAATTGAATATATCATCGTACGTTTTAGAAATTTTAAATGTTAATATAAATAAATACATTTCTTTATTTTGTCGAAAAGAAAAAAATGTTTTAATTAAATTAACACCACACAAAAAATAAAATAAAATATTTCTTAATACCGAAATGAACAAATAATATTGTTATTATATTTAACCACCACCGCCACAATGTGCAAATAATTGTTTATGCGTCTATATTTATGTATTAAATATACCAATATCCAAATTGAATTATAGTATATTTGAAAAAATTTTAATTTAAAATTAACCAAATGGTTTTTTTTTTATCGAAAGGAACTTAAATGAAAAACATTATTTATTTTTAAAGTATCTTCAAATAAAAACAAAAAAAAAATGTCTAAATGGTATTTTATTATTTTACTGACGGTATATATAGAATAAATATAAATAAATAAATAGCTAAAAGAATTCCTATATTATATAATATCGCTTTAAAATACTATATATACCTTTACCCATACTTATGTTATATTATTATATGTAATAGTTGTAATAGATATATAAGTTTTGTTTATACTTACATTCATATGAACTTGTAAATTACTTCCATTAAAATCTAATTGTGATAAATGTGACATCACTGATACTTTACGTTTTCTTATCGATGAACTTAATTCGGATGTTAATGCAATACCGCCGCCAGCCGTTACATTTGATACATTTGACATAATACGTGGAAATATTGGCCGAATTGGTAAACCATTACCGTTTGTCATCATTATACCGGGGCTACCATTATTTAAACCATCTGCAGTGCCAATATCACCACCACCACCACCACCACCACCACCACCACCACCACCACCACCACCACCACCACCACCACCACCCCCAGAACGGCTATTACTACTCATAGCAATTTCAGAAAAATTTTTTCTTAATTTTTTATTATTTGTATTTGCAAATAATAATGTTTTTAATTCTGGTAAATCATCTTCGGCATCATCTTCTAATGGTGATTCTTTTATTTCCGGTAATTGAACCATTTCAATATCAATTGTTTGTTCTTTCAAATGCCATTTAATTGGTTGCAGTAATGTTGCACCCACGGCTGCATGTAATGCTAAACCACTTAATAATAGTACCGCACCACGAAAACCAAATAAATCCAATAGTATGCGTACTAATTGTGGCATTATAAGCATACCAAATGCTGTTCCAGCCATAGATAAACCAACTGCCTGTCCACGTTTATCTTTAAAATAATGATTTAATGCAACAAATGCGGCCGACGTTGCTAATCCAACACCAATACCTGCATTATATATTTACGTATATGAATAAATATAAATAAATATATTAGAAAATACAGAAATAAATAAAAATATAAAAATTTTATATTCAAAAAAAAAAATGTAAATTAATATTTATTCTATAATTTTCAAATAATTATAAAATCAATATGAAAAAATTCTTACTTAAGTAAGAAAAAAAGAAAGTTAAATCAACAACAGTATTTTATTATATGTATCAATTATTATATATGTATCAATTTATATTGTATAAAAGAAATTAGTTACTAATATATTTGTAAATATATTCGGAATTGAATGTTTTAAAGCTATCGACTAGAAAGTTTTAGCTTAACCTTTTTAAGAAAATATTTAGAAATTGTATTACTAATAACAAAACATCTCCGAATTCCCACACAACTCACCTTGGAATACAAAAAGAACTATTCATCAGAATACATTGATATTTTGAAAAGAAGTGTTTAATGATAAGTGCTAATTATAAAGATTTGTGGAAATGGATACACTTCAACCATTTCTGTCGTTTATGCAATTCTATGGATTTATTATCAGTAGCATTAAGTACCATTTTATTAAACTTTCGTGATTTGTTTTATTTGGCATTTTGATATGAATTATTAGATTATTTTTTCCAAAAATCTCATTAATTAATTATTATCTTTGCCATTCGCATATGTTCTTAATAGATATACGCAATGGAACAATTCTACAACTTTTTAATTTCTATTGATATAATTGTATGATTCGGCAATGACAAAATGGCATAGAAAAATCCAACAAAAAATAAATATTTGAAAAAATTAATTTATTTTTTCATTTCAAGTATAGCGTTTGACCGAAGACTGAGAGGTCATCAAAAGAGGCGTCACAACAATACGTTTCAATGCGATGCGTTTGTGTTATGTTTGCTTAATTAACATTTTTTATAGTATTAATAATAATTGAATGCGTCCCATGATGTCTGCATTTAATTAATGTTAGTTAATACACAATAAATTATTTGAAAATCGAGTCGGGAAAAAGTATACAATAATAATAATAATAATACTAATAATAAAATGAAATGAAATAATACGAGTATTATAATATTAAAATTAAGTCATGTTTTTTTTATTATTTATGAGTTGTTTTTTTCTTTCATTTATTAAAGCATATATAGATTTTTTTTTTTCTGTAATACATTTCAATTTAAACCCGCATTTAATTAAAAAAAAAACCAACAAAACTCACATTAAAATGTTTGACATTGTTTTCATTTTTCTATTTTTTTTAAGTGCTATACTTGATATTATCGCATAAATTCAACAAATTTATTAAATAAACAAAGTGTTATATAAAACTTTAATTATAATATTGTTGAATATTTAAAAATAAAGTCATAAAATTTAAAAAAAAAATAATAAAATGATGTTGTAAGGTAACGGCATCAGCATCAGCAGTCAATCAGTGTCCTTGTTAGAATTGTTTTAAATCCAACTAATTAGTTAACAAATTTCATTTAATAATGTTTCTATTAAAACCGTAAAACTGAGCAACAGCAATATAAATTTTTTAAACTATAGCATAAAAACTCAGTGCAGAAAACTATACAATAAACAAAAACAAGTCTAACACTCTCACTCGTTAAAATTATTTAATAAATATCTTTGCCCTCCGTTGCCATAAAATCATTAATATTAGAATGTTGTATTTTAAGAAAATTTGGTTGTGTTAATTTTAAAGTTTATCGCCCCAATATCTCAACTGGTACATCAGCAAATTATTTCATATTAAATATATTTTAATATTATTTTTGATTCGTTTCACTATCAATATTTATTATGTATTTGGTTCAATGACCATTTAAGCTTATAAAATAAATGTTATCAGTGATTATCAGTGACGGCTAGCCGTGTTGAGTAAATAAAGCCGAGCTTCTCATTGATCGTAGTACGATTTCTATTGAGAAGAATTATAGAAATTTTATGGTTTATAAGAAAATATGAAAGATCAAAAGATAGATATAATTTATAAAATATGATTTGTTAAATTACACACACTAAATTCTAAGGTGTTAAAATCGTATTACTATCGGCGGTATCGAAAGTTTCAATGCCTCACCACATGGTAAAGTGTTTTATATGTAACGGGTTAAATCTGATTTAATAATAGAATTCCATTGATGTTTGAAAATATATTAATGATAAGAGATGTATACGAATCTCAGAATACTTTTAATTTTGGTGTTGATTCCGCGAAGAAATGTTGCACATTTTCAATTTTATGATTACGTTATCAAATCATATTGTTCAGGTTTTGGCGTTTACGTATACGTTGTATCATATGATTAATTTTGGTTGTCGTCTTTTGATATTTGTGTTGTTGCTGCGGTGAAGATTTTTGAGAGGCAGAACATGCACTACTATATTAGCAATTACTAATATTTGCAAACTAGGTTATGCCGATCTTTAATGAAGCTTATTATCCGATGCTTTTTATCAAATGCTCAATTCTAATATTATTAATATTACTGATTTATTATTACATTTTGATTTCATATTGTCAATGATGGATTGCTTAAGACAATTGCAAGTACATCTGTCAACATTCGGTCGAAATAATCATCATAATGAATAAGTTATGTTGAATGAAAAGTCTACTGACCTTTAACAAAGAAAATGACTAACAATTCGAATTTTACAACATAAATCGTATGCCTCATCGAAGCTTAGTAAAAAGTTACAATCTTTTTTTATAATTTATATTTTAATTTAATTTAGTTTTGTTTACTGAAGAAATTTAATTTTATTACATTTTTTATGCATTTTAATAGTTATGTATTTATTTTTGTATTGAATAATCATGACTTTCGTTATTTTGTTATTATTTATTATAATCACGATGACGCTGTAAGTAAAACAAAGTTGATGAGCACAAAAATAAAACACCTTAAGTGGGGGGTGTTTTTTTTTTTAAATATTATAGCAATTATTTGTTTTTTTTTTTGTAGTTTCGATAAGGTGGTAAAGGAACAGAAACAAAATGCCAAAATTTACCAACAATTTGAAATTTTATATAAAAAAAAAATCAATATTATATTTCAGACAGAGAAGTTGTGACAAATAATAATTTATATGATTTACGCAGTGATAAAGAAGGTTATGATATTATAAAATTATAAATTAAACAGATATGTTAAATACCATACATCGTTTTCCCTTAGATTAATTATAATGGTGTGATACCCGCAGCATTTTTCAATTCAAAGTGGTGCAAACCATTCAGTAGAATTATTTCTCTTTAAATTTATTTGTAAAGATATTAATATAAAATAATGACCTAATAACAATAATATACCATTCAATATCTAATTGAATTACAAAATCATAAACTATAATTCGACGAAATAGAGATATATAAAAATAATATAATTTTTTAAATAAATATTTTATTACCATTCCATTCATAGATTTTCTTTTGGGCTTCGTTTAGATCTGGGCTATATACTGGTCAATTTAAAACATTAACATTACTAAACTTTAACCACTCTTTGTCCTTTGTGACGCTTGAACTATATACTGCGCATCTATTATACTATGTTAAAATATCCAATATGAAGACTGCAAATCCGTCGTATAAAATCAAATAAGACGTCATTCAACAATTAGATATACATACTCGAATTCATTTGAAATGACATCCAGTACATAGACGTATTACCATTGAAATTGAAGCCAGTCAAAACCATCTAACTATCAGCAATAAAATTTAATAAAACAGTGATTAAGGACAATTAAATTTAGTTTTGTAAATAGCAATTGTTTGGGCAATTTTGAACTGTTATTTCTTACAACTCATAGACAAAATCGGGCAAGTTTTAGCTGCTAATGCCAAATCGTAACTTTAAAATTTAATTGATTCAATAAAGTATAATTTACAATAGAGGCGACGCGGTGACACTCATTATTAATAAATTAAATAATTTATAGCTATGTTATTTCCCTGTTTTAATTAGAAAATAACGAAAAGATTTAATATCTTTTGTTTTCATTGAATTTAACAATAATTGAAATAGAATTTATTTAAGCAAATATATATTATAATATAATTATAAATAATTATAATTCGTCGCGCAATTCTAATGTCTATGCGTGCATAATAAATAATTTAATATTATTATTGTCATAATTTCGGTTATAAATTTTTCTTACAATTACAACAATTTAATTACTAAAAGCATCCTACACACATATTTTCTAAAAAGAAAAAACCACAACAAATCATTATTAACTATTATATTATTGCAATTACTATACTATTATGATAAAATATAACATCAATGACATCAACCGCCTAACTTAAACTATTTATGATGCAAAAATAATTATCGTATAAAATAAAAATCACATTTAATAATATTCGTTTAATAATACAATTTTTTATCAATGACATGACAAGGACACAAGGTTTACGATATATTTTATACGAGTACAATAAACGTGTATTTTTTGAGTAGTCTTTAGTATAGTAACAGTAGTGGTAGCAGTGTACAAGCAAAAACAAAATAATTATATGCATTAAGATTAAATAAAAACCTGCACTTAGCACGTCGATAAGGTATTTTAAATAATTAACGAATTAACACGTGCAATCTTTTTTATTATATAGCTTATATAAAATGATAACCAGAGCTGAGTTGCGTGAAACAAAAGGAAGGTAATATTTATATGGTTAAAATTGGCAAATGTTTTAGTTAAAAATGTTTGGAAAAAAAAATCTGGGTGTGTATTGTGAAAATTTCTATAACAAAAGACTAAATCACATGTTGGTTTAATGTAATTTTTTGTGAAACTAGCTAAATTTGCTAGCAAATTTGATAAATTCTCATATCCAATGTTGATGCTATTTTAATGGTATTATATATGAATATGGTTTATATGAAAATTGTTGGAAAACCTATACACTGTCAATTCTTCTGATTGCAGATTGAATAACTGAAAGAAATGTTGTTTAGTATTTGTATATACTTTTATATACAATGAAGCTTTTAAGATCAACTCCTATAATTACAAGTTTCATCAATATTGATAATTATTTACCAGATTTACATAGCAGATTGCATAACTGCAACATAAACTACCGCATTTGAATAAACTTTGATATGAATGTATGGCATATTTACAAATACGTTGAAAACTATTACCTAAGGCAGATCTAAATACTACTAAATACCGCAGAAATTATTAATATATTTATCAAATTCGCTTTCAAATTGGGTATGTATGCGTTTAGAATGCAGATTGCTTAGTATAACTAGTTCCAAAACAACAGGTACCCGTGTGGTAGACAAATTTGATTATATGCGACTACCAGATATTTTGCAGATAAATTTCGGGCAAAACAATGTGAGAAGTAGAACTTAAGTTTAAAACACTCTAATCCTACACACCTAATTTCATTGAATGAGGGCAGGACATCACATCATCCTGTTATGTAGTAGGGTCTATAAAATTTTCTGGCCATACACCTAATAACACATTTAAGTAATTGGTTAAAAAAAGGTTAAATAATGGTTATTAAATGTCATTACATTTTCATAGATTTCATTAATTTCATCACGAATGTTTTGTTTAAGTTGCTGAAGTGTTTATGGTTGACATAAACATTGCTATTTAGTTATCCCCACAAAACGGAGTATGGAGCTGTTAAATATGGCGATTGAGCAGGTCTCTTTAAATAATTTGTTGTACAAAACAAATCTTTTAGTAATTCCATAAAGTTAACCAAAAATAAACAAGTAAACTATTCAGGCGAACACTCTTTTTAAAATCTACGTATTTCTAATCAATAAACAATTATAAATGTACTATGCTACCACCGTAAGGGTTAACAAAGATAACAATGTATTTTTATTTGTACAAAATACACATATTAAATTCATTCATAAAACATCATAAATAAGTGATATATATGAGAGCGCATACATAAACTAGGTTATAATATATGCTATACTTGTGAATTACTTTATCTTTGCCATAGAACACGCAGTATAACCTTCACATTTAAGTGGCTATTTTTATTGTTATTATTAGAGTATATTTTTATACCGAGAAATCAAATCATATCGCATTTATATACATGCACCGTTTCAAAAGTATCGAGACTGGTTTATGTAAATTTATTATTTATTTATTTATAAATAAACAAATGGACACATTTAGATCTTTATAACCGTTTAAAAATATGATAGATGTACCAATCCAGCAATCATAAATACAATATAAAAAACATTATTTTAAATGAACCTGTCTCGACAATTTCTAAATTCTATACTATCGTATAAATGCCATTACCATAAATTATCTTTAAAATTATTGAAATGATTCCTGCTAAATTTAACGTATAACAATTTTACAATAAGTGCTCATGGAATTTGCGCCCGTATATAATGTTTTTGTAAATATTTGAACATAAATATATGGGTTTGTGATTTTTTGCTAAAATAAATACGAGTAACAAATAATTATTCACAACGATTATATAACTTTTTAAATTTAAATTTTAATCTATGCAAACGAACCAGTTTTTTTGGATATTATACAATATTTTATTATATATTTTTATTAATATGTTATTTGTCCTTATCAATATAAATATAGGAAAAAAAAGCACGCACGTGCTGACTGTGACTATATGACCCATTGATTATAATATCAAAAAATGTTTTTTTACTATTCGCATACATTGTTGAAAATTAAATAAATATTTATATTGTTTGTTTGTAATTTGTTTTGTAACAAAAACAGTATATGATACGTACATAGAATTCAACGATAACGATAAGATACCATAAATACGTTATTTTTTTATTCCCATGATATGTACTAAACTTTGAAACATAGCTACTACGCGCCGTATGTATATTTAACCTCTTCTTGCATATGTCTCCATATGAAACCGCATTTAAAGCCAAAAATCCCATTTTCCTGAATTTTTCCACTCAAATTTGCTTTAGTTTGATTTAATGGTAATGTGCAAATAAGTTAAACAACACACAATTTTTTCAGAGAACAATAAATAATTTTATTTTGTAATGCATTGGTGACTTTGTTCAATAGACTTTTGCCATAATCATATTAATAATTTCATGATCTTTTGTTCAAGGAACCTATATAGATCGAGCAGCTGCGGCTGAAGGGTAGAAAAATTAGGTATGAAACAAATAAAAAAAAACCATTTTAAATTTAAAAATATTTATTTGAATTAATTGGGTTTGCGTCGTTTGTTAATGTTAACCTATATGCTATAGGTATTCCCAACATATTCACCATATTCTAAATTTAAATATATAGCAATTCATATAGGTGTATGCAAAATATTCGTGCATAATATGGTTAACAAACGAATTTAAGATATTAAACAATATATAAAAACGCCATTAGTAAGTCTTATGGATTCTTGTAACAATTCAGTGCTCATATCTGACACGTCAAATATCTATAATCTAATTTTTTATATTATAGTTAAAAATTTCCATAGAATCAGATAAATATTTGTGTTGAATGATTGTAGCATAGATAATGTTGGAGTGCGCTGTATAATCAAGAATACGATAATCAAGAAAATTATTGTATTTAACAACAAAGTTGATAAGCAAGAATGTTATTTATACAGAAGGCTATAATCAAGAATGGCTATAATAATTAGCTTCTTGATTATATATCGCACTTATTATGTTGGTATACCGTTTAACCTTAAAATGTTATTGAATGTTTTCTATATTTAGAATTGCTTCACTGATTTTGGATCGAGTGACAATAACAATTATAAGATTTATAAAATTTAATATCGAGGATCCAAAATGGTGAGTAATATGAGGAATAACATTTATTTAATAGAGCAGCTCATAGTTTTTCGGTTGCCACATTATATACAACCACTTTTTTGCGATATTAATGCATAAATGGTTATTTTTTTCAGTATATTAAAATTCAAAAATGTATAATAGAAAATAAAAAATACTGTACTGACTAAAACTTTCTACCTGAACGAATAATGAGAGTACATGATTATTTTTATTATTATTATTATTATTATTATCATTATTATTATTATTATTGTTGTTTTTGTTTTGTTTCCGATAATTGTATATATGAACTATTAATTATTCTATATATAATTTCATATAAAAAACTACTTACCATTTATTATACTATATGTTAACAGAATATGTATAACACTAGCCGCTGGTGATGTTAATGCTAAACCTAAACCGCATAAAATTGCTCCAGCAATGGCTACTTTTCGATACGAAAATTCTTTTAACAATGGACCAACAAATAATCCAGAAAAATTCATCATAACATCTAAAACACTCATTATAACAGCAGCACCGGTTGTACCCACATGTAATTCACTTAAAAGATCACCAAAAAGAAGACCAAATGATGGTTCTATAGATCTTGTTGCCAACTGAAATAAACAAATAATAAATTTAAATAAAAAACATACATAACTGCGTTGATATATATTGTAGTATTGGGGTGAAGGAAAAAGTTTTAAGTTTCTTTTTTTATAAATTTGATTATTAAATGAATGTTCGATTATGCAACGGATGTTGAAGGTGGTCTCCTGGATTTAATAATGATTTCATTCATCTAAAACTTGATAAATTGAATTCTACTGACATATTTACATAATCTTGGGCAACGAAATCCAATATTTTTTCCCATTTCATGTGTGATCAAATTGCAATAACTTGATGTATTGAGTTAAACAAAAATATCCATACAAAGTTTTAATTTTGATTTTGCAATAAATTTTTAATCGGCATCAATACACTGAATTTTTTTATCTAACGCACTTTGAATATTCATTTTCAGAATGTGGACGGCGTATTTAATATTCCGAATGCCATTCTGAAATTTAACAATCCATATATGTATTTTTTTTAACTGTTGCATTTGAGTTACAAAATTATCAACTTAAATCGAAGTTAATAGTAATTCCGTACTTTTTTTTGTGTTATTTATAGCAGAATAAAATACATCTCATTAAAATTGGTTTTTCAAAATCAGTTTTGTTTTAACTATGAATTGTTGTAAGATGTTCAAAAGCGTGGTATCAAAATTTTAATGTAATAGCGGAAAGATTGTGTCCTCTAAATATGATCCAATTATCATTAATAAATAAAAATCGTTATTCATGTGTAAAATTCTAACAGCAGCCACAACAAAAAATGAGTGGCATAAATTTAAATAATATAAATAATTAATTAATTAAAAATATAACGTAAAAACGTCTGCTAAAACTTATTTCTACACCTAATATTTGAGTATTTTTTGATGACTATACAAGACATACGTGTGTATAAATTATATTATAACATTCCATATACGTTTTTGCAAAAGAAAAAGTATGAGCCATAATAAAAATAATATAACAAAATAAAAAATGAGTAAATTTCCATAGTTTTTTTTTAAAAACAGACACATATGAATATTAAAAAAAAAAATTAAATCGCTGGGTAATTGTATATTTAATAACTAATTTTTTTTTTCTCTTGTAAGTCAATAAAAATATATGTAAAGAAATATTAATAAACTTTAAATTAAAGATGTGTAGCAAAAATACCCAGTTTTATTATTTTTGCACAACATAATACTTTTTAATATTTTTTTCATATTCAATTGCTTACACTTATGATTATAGTCGGGCAATTTTAATGGGACAGAACCAAGGAGAAATATTCAGAACAAATCTGAGAAATTCTTTTCGAATTGTTTGCGACTTAGCCTTGTTGCAGCTGTATAAAAAGGCGATCAAAACGAGCATCACAATAAATGGTATATAAATTTATTTATTTATGTAACATTAAATTCTATGGTATTATTGCCCCAAATTCGACCATAATATTGGTACGATACTTCATTATTAAAATAAAAATTTAATTGATCGTACTATTATTATATTTATTGGTAAATATAATGCTTCAAGCAAACCAATGCCATTTAATATAATATTTTTCTTCATATATGTATACAACAATTTTAAATAATACCCAAGTCTCGAAAGGATCGCTATATTTAAAATACGTAGTCTAAGTATAAGCAGGCAAGGATAAAAGGATCAGACCATAGAAGATTTGTTATTGTAAATTTAATAAATTTTCTCTGGATTGCTACAATTCTTGCAATATGAATACCCATAGTGCAGGATACTAAAGCTGGCATGTATATTCAATGCAGGATCTACATAATTAGACTAATAAATCATGATTTAGTACAATATGTATTAAGCATTTCATGCTTAATGAAATTAAAACATTGACCTTACATTTTTACAATACAATATCATTATGTGCTCACCATATAAATACATACTACAATATATATTAAAATACACATTCAAGGTAAGGTTAATCATGTAGCGTCTGCTATTTTGAAAGATACATTAAGGATACAATGTGGACAGATAATTTAAAATTTAGCCCTTTGTTTTGGTAGAAACATTCTGTGTTTTTGGTATATATATCAAAAGAAACCATATACAAACATTTGTGCTGTATTAAAATACATATTAAAGATACGCGTTCACCACGAATGGATTTATGTTCCATAGACACATTGTGTCCACTATTTTAAAAGAGACAAAATTTACGACGCAAGCAAGACACTATACAAACACATGCGATTACTTTATTGATAGACACATTCAGGGTACTATGTGAACATTTACGTCAACATATCGCGTCTGCTACTTTAAATGTTTTCATATTATCTTGAAATCGGTACCTCTAGTGTCCTGAACGTGTCTGGACGCACATATCGAGTACTTGTGTCTATACAGTGGCCTCATTCATTACATAAGAACATTACCATCGAACGTGGTGGTATTTGTATGCGGCTTTTCAACACACATTGCATTGATTTGTGACCATGATTTGCGTATATACATATATATTTGATGCTATTGTGCATGTGATACACTTAATGGACACATTGTGGATACAAATCACAATAAATTTTTACTGGTATATATAATTATAAATTATAATATATATATATATATAAATGTAAATAAAGTAATATACCACAGTATATTTATATTTAAAATTATACTATGACAATGTTTTAAGTTTAATTAAAGTTTAAAAATACACAAATAGATAAATTTAGGTCATGGTTGAGTATACGTATAAGAAAGAAGACAGAGACGTGATAATATAAAGAAATTCACTGGAAAAAACGATATCAAATAGATATGCAAATATAAATCTATTTATTTTTCTTGTAAAACGGATCGTCCCAAGCAAATACAACCGGTGTGTATGTTCGCTAGGACAGGCCCTGCGTTTGCAGAGTATATACAAATTTTTTTAAAAATTGTCAACACATTTGGTTCTTCGTTTTTACAGAAGCCCATACGATTAATTAATCAATAAAATAAAATATTATTTACTTACATTAATAAGACTAACACCAAAACATGCCATCCATCCCCAACCGCCATCCGGTGCTACTAATTTTGTGGATTTCATCATATTTATTTTATATTAATCTATCTATCTATCTATCTATCAATATAGTTATTAATTTGTATATATATCACAGACAGATTGTAATTATAGAGAGGAGGTATATTTAATTTATAATTTTTACACTTTTTCTATTTTATATTATTGTTTTGGTTTTAATTTTAATATATAAAAACATATAATATATAAAAATAAAATTATAGGATTATTTGTTGATACGACCTGTTGTTTCACAATTGGCAAATGTTATTTCTTATTATATTTATATTATAATAGTACATATGTAATATTACTCACAATTTTATTATTATATTATTTATATTTTTAATAATATATTAAATATGATAAAAGTTCAATGAATTCCTACATTCATTTCCCGCACAACAATATTTTTTGTCGATACATAAAACACTTTCACAGTTCAAAAATTGTTTGCAATATTCTATTTTCATACCATGATAACTAATTGCATTAATTAATTGTATTATTTTATAATTATTGTGTAATTTAAATAATTTATTTATTAATTATATATATTGTGCACCATCACACGCGGTATAATATTATTATATTCTTATTGTTGTTTTGATGTAAAAACAAAAAAAATAAATATAACTTTCATATGTTCGTTCATTGTCATGATTCAAATATTTCACGTGTTTTACAACTTGTAGTAGTGGTGGTGGTGGTGATGATGGTGGTGGTGATGACGACGGCGACGATGATGCTGATGATGAATAAAAAATATTGTAAGACTTGTTGTTTTTTATTCTTCAATACGGAATACACATGAAACAGCTGATGACTTAAGTTGTTCAAAGACGGCGACGACGACAACAAAGAAAACGAAGACAATGTTGATGGTAACTCCATTCTGTGAACAATGTAAAAATATACTAATATTAAATTTATAATATCAAGCAATAGGTTTTATTTTTTTTTTTTTATTTATTTAAAAAGCAGAATAAATACACACACAAACGAACAATTAACACACACACAATGCACACACATATTAGAAATAAAATCTATTGATACCAGTTTTATTTTTTGTGATGTTATTTACTTTTGTAGTAAATAAAAATGTTATATACTCATCGTATATATGAACGAACGAATATAAACATTAGTCTTACTTAAGTATATATAATATATAAAAATACAAATATACAATAATGTAGATAGGGTGACTCGCTTATATCACACAATATTCAATCTTTCATAACAATTAACTAACTTTCGTATTTTTCCACTCTCACCATATATTGATGGTATAGATTTGTTTAAATAAATATAAATGTCGCAAAAAAATAACTTTAATGAAATACGAATTATACCAAAAATGTACTATAATATTAAAAGTGTTTCATAATAATATAATTAATGTTAAAGCCGGCCGGTGTATACGAAATGGCTTATGATTATATATGAATGCTTATACACATATGAAAATTATGAAAAATCGATAACCAGTGCGTCAGTTCATCTTAGAAGATTGCAGAATTATTCAATTTTAAAGAAATTAAATATTTAAATTTAGAATGTGCTTTTTACCGATAATACTGGCAATATAATTTCATTGAAAATAATTAATATCAAAGGCAGTTCTGAAACTTAGACACCAGAATTTGATCATACCTTAGATTAGATATATATAAAATTTATTTACAAGTTCCTGGAAAACATGGTTTATTTCTATGATTCTGTTTGTAAATTAGTATAATAAATTGTTGAAACGAACCTCCGATTTTATTAAAATATAATATGTAATTATGATGCCGTTAGCATAAATTTTGAAACAACTCATACCTAGTGTTATCCAATTTAAAACCTATGTACTGAATTACATCCAAATTGATCAATAGATCATCAAATAGTTCAATTTCGCCACTAGAACTGCCTTGAGTATCAATGATCAAAAAATTTGTTAGGAAAAATACTATGTATTTAATATCGTTCTGAATTACCACCCTTAATTTTATTCAAATTGACCAGGATATATCATTCAGTCTGGGTATTTTTGTCTAAACAAATATATTATGAGTATTAATTTCAAAGGAAAAATACTATGTATTTAATATCGTTCTGAATTACCACCCTTAATTTTATTCAAATTGACCAGGATATATCATTCAGTCTGGGTATTTTTGTCTAAACAAATATATTATGAGTATTAATTTCAAAGGAAATAACATAGTCTATCTGTACAATTTTTAAAATTTCTAGAAGATTATTTATTTTTGAAATATATATTTTATATATATAGTTTTTGTGGTTGTGTAGACAATGGTACCCGTATATAGTTCATTTGGCAGGTAGATGGCATATAAGGAGAGACAGAGAGAAATATGAGACCAAACTCAATAGATATCCGAATGAAAATACAGGAATGTTTAGTAAAAACACTTCTTCTAACATCCTGAATACCATATGCCCCGGAAATGATATCCATAGTAATGAAATATGAAGTCTCACGTCTACAGAACTGTCATCAATACAAATTTTGAAGGAAATTGTAAGGAAATGTTTATATAAAATAAATAATTCCATATCAATTAATAAAATTTAATCAGATTTAAGAATTAATCCGTCAAATTACAAAATTTATGGCCAATCTTTCTGGTCATCCACTTATAATTCACAGAAATTCAAAATCAGACAAAATATATATCATCGTGCCATAAATAATTGATTTATTTGAAAACATAAAAATATAAAATCAAAAATTAGCCACTGAGTGGTTATTTTAAAAGCAACCTTTTTGACTTCATCAAATTCATTTTAATTTTTATAATTTAATAGTTTTCTTTTAATTTAAATTTAATTTAGGGAATTGTTTAGGCATCACACGGAAAAGGAGTCGACAAATTGTAAGTGTAATCATACATTCCTTAAAAATTCAACGAATGAATTCTATCCGAAAAATTAACATTTAATACTTAATTTGGCAACTCAATATTTTATTTAATATCGATCTGTGTAAGTGCAAAACAAAAGAAAAAAAAAGAAAGAAGCTGACCGAGACGCTACACCCTATAAAAACTGCAAAAACAGCTAATATTGAGAATCAATAATTCGACATTGTTAGTAAAGTATAATTTGAACATATCTAATACAATAAAAATATATATAAATTACATTATAAGAACATTTTATATACATAATTTTACTAATTTAATATCATTTGTATACAGTAGTTCAATGATTGTATTTGAATTGTTAATCCGTGTAAAAAAAAAATAAATATACCGTCACCACATAGTCTCTCGAAAATGAAATTTAAAACATTTTTAATGTTACAGATAATTTCGTACGCTTTTATTTATACATATATTTATCAATTTGATAAACTCAATATCCTTATGTATACAAAAAAATTTGCGACAATTGCGTATATTATTACATTAATTACATGAAATTACTTAGTATTATATATATTATTATTTAAATCAGGTCAAATTGTTATTTTCGGTGCCAAAAATATCACACCGCAATTTATATTCATCAAATACTCTATTTATTTTTACTATACAATAAATCTATTCAAAGTAAAATCAAAAAATGGAAAAGAAAATTATATAGGTTGATATTTTCATTATGAACCATTTGTATAAATTGTATACCGCAAAATATAGTATATATATTATGTATATGATAATTATATATATAGGTATATTATATATCACATACATAATATCAAATGGTGTAACGATGAGCGTTCTAAGTTGTTTATAATTTTTAAGGCTGCTTAGCTTCCTGGCGGTGAATTCTTATGAAAAAAAATTAATCAAACTCTATTCAGATTAAAAAAAAATCACTTACAACGAGGAATAAAATTTGCTAAGGGTTGTTCAGTACTCATCGAAATAGAAACCACGTATTTTTTTCTTCCTCAATTTCATTTTAAATAACTTTATAACGATCAATTTTCTTAATAAAAATTTCTACGAAAAATCAATAGAGAAAAAAATATCTCCTCATTATCTTTTTGAACATGCTTTTTTTTCATCCACGGATTTGTCATATTCATCATCAATTTTATATTGTAAATATCCATAGTCATTGAATTCTATCCATTGTATTTCCAATCCTAGAAGTGTCACTGAAAGCTATTAAGTCCATCTTCACATAGATATTCTGGAGGATACCATTATACAAATTATATAATCAATCGATATAATATTCATAGTATACTATTTCAAGTGATTGAGTCATAATTTATATTTATACTATTTTAACTATTTTAAGTGATTAACTTATAGTTTGTGTATACTATTTTAAGTGATTAATTTATAGGATGTATCTGTAGATTGAGTAATTTTCTGATAAATACTGAGACCAAAACCAATTAATTAATAAAAAAAAATGTGCATCTATAATTGCCATGTTCGCAAATTATTATCATTTTTTTTATAAGAATTCAAACTATGTAAACTTGTATTGAGTCGGTACATATTGGAAAAATTTTCTGGATTTGATTTTAATAACAAAATTATAAATCCTCATTTGTTTGGGTATAAAATTCAAATAGTATTCATTACAAACCGCTATTAATAGTTTAATAGAAAATTATGGGATTTTAAAAAAAGCAAATTATAGATCATTGAAATAACCATACCCTTTTTCCAAGATTAAAATGAAAGTTGCATTATGACTGAATCAAAAGGATATTTGTGGGCGATTACTACATTGATGAAAACAGGAAGAGAACATCTTTTAGATCTATTGCAGTGCAAGAGAAACCGAATAGATTAAGTTACCTCTTATTTATCTTATAAATTAACTAATCAAGTCGTTATGCAACAATATTATCTTAAATATAAATTCTTTTAAATTCTAAATAGCATAACAAAGTACGCATGACTTCATGGTTAATCATTCTTACAATGTATAATTTCATCAACTTTTTCACAAAGTACATTGTGTGTGTGTGTGTGTGTGTTGTTATATATTGAATATCGTACATTTAAAAGTGACATACATGAATATTTGTCATTATATTTACATAATATAGACGGAAAGATTTTATTACATCATCAACAATATCAACAACATACGAGAAAAATAATTTTCATTAATTTTTTTATTGCATGTTCTTTAAACATTTGCATTTAATATACATTTTGCGTATGCATGTTAAGGCACACGGCGACCGATTGTGGCCAACAATGTATAAGAAAAATGTAAATACATAATATCATTTTTTATTTGATTAAATACATTCAATTGAAAAATATTGAATAATATTTTAAAATAAGAATAGTTTTCTGAAAAAAAAACATTATATAAATTAAATTACATACCGAGTCTTAAATTAAAGTATATATAAATGAGTGGTTTTTTAATTAACGAAGATTTGAAATACGAAATTTTGTGTCCAATAATTTTAAAAGAATATACATACGACATACAAATATTGATTAAATATTATAAATTAATATCTTATTTACTATACTTTAAATATGTTTACATTATTATCTTTTATGTAAACAAAATGTGTGAAAACAAATTTAAATTCTTATAATACCATGCTTTTATAATCTTATTATATGCAGGGTTTTTCACAAGGAAAGTAATTTCATAATGTTATTTGTTTATCTTAGACGACATGTTTTGTTTTTTGTCATTAAGAAGTTGTTAACTATCAATTGAGTGATAAAAATTTACATTAACAATGAGATTACAGATCTCAAACTTATTAAAAAAAAACCAATGCAATGAATGATTCAATATACGTATTATAGTGCATCGTTCGCGTTTGTCGCGGTATTCACATAGATACATTTGAGCATATCGAAGAATTTTCAATTACAATTGTTTATTTTCAACAAATCCTTTCTGTAAATATTTATTTGAAAGGATATTCCATTTGGATTTAAACAAGTGAAGTGACATAATTTAATAGCTTTAGGAATAAATATCCATAACCGTATACATTTTCTTTAATGTGATTTATATCAATTTTCCATGTAATGTTATTTGTATGGAGATGTTATTGTATTGTACAAATGTGTAGACTTGGCAATTGCATATTAATGTATTATATTATAAGAAATTTTTTAAAGCAACATCATTTGATAAAGCTCTTATTAGAAAACCCTATATTAATATTAATAATTATGTGTGAATACCATTTACATTAATTAAAATTACGCATAAATAAATACTTTTAAAATAATTATTTACTATTTTATAGATAAAATTCATAAATATTGATAATCATAAAAAATAAATCAATTCAAATTTAAAAATCACAAACAAGTGTTTAAGCAAATATACAAATAGATATAATATATTATATTATAGTTATAGATAGCATAGATAGTATAGATAAATACTCTATATAAATAAGTCTATTGATTATCTTATCGAATTGACATACATAACACAAAGATACTACTGGGTGTCCAAAAAATAAGGTGACATATTGTAAATATTTTGAAAAATCTTTATTTATTATTACAAATAAATTTTGCCATACCTACAAAAGAAATTCTTGAACTACTAGTGCCTGGATATTATGAATTTTAACTTGTAGAATACACCAGAATGTTTTTCTAGAACTACTAGTGCCTGGATATTATGAATTTTAATTTCAAGAAAACACCAGAAAGAAATTTTAGAACTACTAGTGCACGTGCAAGTGCATTCTCTTGGTGCAAGAACCAAGAATTATCCTTCTACAATAGCGGCCACTTTAGGCCAATTGCTAAACGCATTCCCCGTACAGTTTAAACTAAATTATCACCTTATTTTTTGGACACAGTATCATATAATAATATACACTGCGTATGTAAAATACATGCCATGATAATACTCACACATTTTATTATTATTTCCAGTTTACACAATACATGAAATAAACGCTAATAGTTATATTCGTTCGTAATCATTATTGATTCTTTATATCAATACAATATTGTTTTTTTTAGATGTGTTGAATGTTGATATATAATTTTTAAATATTGATTTTAGTATTATCAGTTATTCCAGTTATAAAGTGTAAAATTTTAAAAATACCTCTATTTCATAATTCATATATACAATTTTATGTGATTATTATTATTTTGTCGCGAATTTTATGAACACATGTTTAATTCCGGGAAAGTTCCATTATATATTTATTCTATTGCCTTCATAATATATAAAACAATTATTGGAACTTTAAGCACATCACAAACAAACTTCTTTTAACTATATATTAATATATAATAATTATGAAATCATGAATGCGCTATAATAATCTTTTTGTGAATTAATTAAAAAAAATTAATGAATATGTTATATTATATTCATTTTTGTATTTTAAAACCATCAAAATTTTGTGATATAAAAACGCGCATCTTATCAATTAACATATTTATATATTATAATTACATATAAAGGGTTTTCCATTTAGAGAGGTTATGGAAATAAAAATTGATTTAGCATTGTTTTGTAACGAATTTCATTGACCCTAACTGTAACTCCTGCATCATTTATAAAGAAAAATGTACCAATGATGGCGTCACACCATAAACTATACCAAACCGTCAATTTTTCTGGATGTATAGCAATTGTTGAATTTTTTGTGGATTGCTGTAATCGAAAGATTCTACCATTTAACCATTAAATATTCTTCGTCACTAAATATGATTATTTTTACCAAAATAAGGATCAATTTCTAGCCATTATTTTGATAATAAATTTTAATAATTTGCACGCTTTGTTCAATTGTGTGTGTATCAATTTCGGATTAAATGACATATAGATTTCGCAAAAATTCCGAATAGAATAGAATAGATTTTTATTGTTGTCACTGATCGACGATCCTTATTGGAAAACACTTTATATACTCATATTATTCGTATGTTAAAATAACACATTATCGCAAAATGAAATTCGCGCGCGTCTTCTGTTCTATATATAATTGTTATTTCATATGTTATTTATTATACAATAATAATAATAATAAAATTCTTGTGATAAATATAAAATTAGCAAAAAGAAAAAAAAACAAATATAGAACTTTTAAATGAGAGATGACTTAAGTTTGATTATGATATTTTCAGTTTTATTTATATGTTTTATTGAAAGGTTAAATGTGAATTATATAATTTAATTGCTTATGGTATTATGTTTTATCAACATGACTTTAATTTATTATAGACAACATTAAATTATAATATAACTAAAAACATAATATTGGATGAATGCATAACTTCATCCTCGAATTTCCTAGATGCCAGACACTTCACTTGCATGTGTTATGTTGCATGTAATGAATAGAACATACATTTGATATGTCAATTTAGAACATCAAATGTTGTTCTGATAACTGCATTTGTCTTTAAAATGGTGAATGAAAAAGTACATTTTCGTCATCTCATGTTATTCGATTTTGGCATTGATATTATTTTATACAATACTCAAATTACACTATCCGGATGTGTATGGAATGGAATGTTCATAAGACATAATTGCAATATTTCGATCACAGCTTGTGTAATACGATCAATGAACCATATTTCCCTATGTATACGAATCTCTACTGAAATGTTTTGAAATCGAGTCATTTCTGAAGTGATTGATAATGAATGGCGAAAATTAGATTGTGAAAAATAAACAATTAAGAAACGAATACGATATGGATATTTGATGAGAGTACAAATAATTACTAGATTTTAGATGAATTCATCTTATAGTAGTCCTGATTTATAGCGCCTATATAGACTATAATTTATTGCAGTTAGCTGGCTTAAAAAATTAAGTAATTCTCATACGGAAGATATTATACAAGAAAAACACAGAAGTTTTACATATTATTTTTATAATAATAATCTATTATTATTGAAAACGATTATTTTAATTATATTCAATATTAATATAATAACTTTTAAAAATTATATTATAAATAGGAATTTTTACTTACACCTTTATAAATATGTATTGTATTTATTTTATTTGCATAAGTATATTGTTTTATGTTTATTGAATTATAATTCTGACCAACGGAACGACAATAATAAAATTTTACATAATTTGAATGGATTTGTTTAAAGAAATTTTATCGATAATCTATTTGTCCATTGTAATGTATTTTTTAAATAATCATAGTAAAACCTTAAATTACAAAAATAGAAAATACGTTAGAGTAGAAAATATTTTTAATGTAATGTAACAGCAGCAATAAAATTCAATGGAATATTCATGTGAAAACAGTAGAAAAAATCTTTAAATATAAATAAAATACATTCATTTATTTATGTTAAATATATGGTGGACTCGGAAGCCTATTGGAAAAATTGGGTTTGCGTTGACCGACTGAATGAAGCAAGTGCTTTGATAGTCGTCCGACTTGAAGTAATTTAAACTAAATATTGAACTCAACTCACTATAAATTACTATGTATACTTGAGTATTTCACTCTGAATTTATAACTTCCAACACCATATTATAATAATAATAATTTCAGTTAAGTAATATGGCAATACCGACAATCGAAGGTGTATATTGTACAAGCACAATAAAGTAATAAAATAATGTAACTGAATAAATTAAATTTAAAAGAGTAAAAAAAAAACTAATTAAACAATACAAAATAATAGAATAGAATTTCAAAAATATTAATAAGAACATGTTGTGAATATTAATATTTTATCCAACTATTTTAATAATCTGGAAATATAAATATTCTATGTATTATAATAATAATATTATTTACAAATATTACAAATGCATTCAGATAAAAGTATAATATAATAGTTCGGAACATAATATCTGAGATTACACAAATTTAATTTTAATCCTAACATACGTTAGTTGTGTTGTGAGATAACAAACATTTGGCTATGTGTATGAGCGATTACAATTCCAACTAAATAACTGTATTGTCTATGCTTGAAATAACAAATTGTTCGAGCTGAACTCAACTTAGACTGTTGGGATATTTAAAATTTTAACGCATAAACCATAATTTTAAACAGAACAAACAAATTTAGCAATTTGCGTAAAAATCACCCAATTATATAGACTCTATCTGGTGATATATTTGCGATATAACTAGAAAAATTACAATGAAAAGAAAAATTATAATGTCAGTAAAGTTCATTCTAAATTATTCTGCTTTATAAAATCAAATTTTCCATCCATTTATAAATTCTCTTAATATTGACCGCTGGGTAATGTCAAACATTTTTGCTAAAACTGCATATAATTCAGCTTCAATTTTTCTTCAGTAAACAAATCCATATATAGCAAAATTTCGTGCTGCCGAGTGAAAATGTTTTGGTTTTTGGTGTAACAGCAAAATTACTGTTGTATATTAGAGTTGAAATATTTCTATGTCAACATTTAACAGAAATAGATTTTCATTCATCGAAATTTTGTGTTTTCAGGATATGAGTCTCATTTTCATTAAATTAGGCTACAAATTTCCTTTGAACCTGTCCTACACGTAAAGTTTATACAAAAGAATGACTTTTCATTTTATTTTCATAAAATTTCAAATATTCATAGCCTTCCTTACTAGAAAAAAATAAACATTTATACGATTTTCGTTAATTAAATGTAAAAGTTACGTTCAATGATAAAATTATAAAAATTTAGTTTAGGCACGTGACATTTTCCCTCCCTACACCTAAATATTATCAATATAGAATTATTATAATTTGTCTAATTTTCTTAAAATTTATAATTTAAAAATTTAAGTGATAAGTGAATAAAGATTCTGTGAATTTATTTCCCATATATCTGTATTAGTACAATTCTCAATATCTAGATAATTTAGTAATTATGACACACTTACTTACACTTACTTACAAACTAAATATCAGGAACCTGGTCATTTCTTATCCCATTTTCTTTAAATTTGGTTTGCATTTTTTTAAATGGAATTAAATGAACACAGTTTCTTCATAAGTTACTTAAAACCGATACACAGGGCAGTTTTACTTTACAAAAACGATTTCAATTTCGATTTTGTATGTTGGTTTATGTTAAGATTTTATTAGACGTTTGTAATGAAGTTTTGTTAATTTTTATCCATTTATAATTCTTTAGGATACTAAATAATTATGCAATATTTAAAAATTTGGTGTTGCTAAAACAATTATTTTCATTTTAACTTCGTAGCAGCATTTAAATTTCTTTGATCTATGACCAACTTTAGAAAACGAAACATTCAATCAAATAATGCTTTATACGATGTTTTTTTTTTGAATTGATACGCGATACGCTACGTTATTCGAGAATACCTCTCTGGGCATATTTAAATGTACATAATAACGATATTCCATAAATTGATATTAGTGTAAAAAATACAAAACTATATGCTTTATTAATATAATGGTCGTAAATGAAAATCGACACATAATTGTTATTATGAAAAAATAAACTTGCTCTGCACGCTACTACCACCAACGTGACACACATGCAATATTTGTATTTGTAAATATATTTTTGTATAGAGACTATACAAAATAACATTTTTTATTGTTCTCTCTGTGTTACCGCCGCCTGTAACTATTTTTATTACAAATTATTTAGGGAATATAAATAAATAAATAATAATACTAAAATCACATATGACATCATCTTCAATATGTTAAATATATAGTATAACATTGCATTATAATTGCTAATCATTATAAAAATGTATGACTGACATGATATTTAAAGAACATATACATATGTTTTTCCTCTGTTTGCAGCTATACACATATGGATTTATAATAATGTTTTATAATAATTTCTGCTCGATTAAATTTCGTGATAAGAAATCATAAACAACGACGTGGTTAACAATTATTTTTAATGTTACAATTTTTGTAAATAATATGAATTAACAAAATAAATAAATTTATAGTAATAATCAATCACATAAAAAAATTTAGAATATAATTTTTATATTTATAAGCATTTCTTTATGTAAGAAAATGTGTGTTTTTTTCTATAATATATATATTTTAAAAATAATACGCACCCCCTGGCATGCATTCAAATTAAACATTATCACAAGACTAATTATTATTAATGTATTATCTTGTTATTTACAATACATGACTAATACGAGTATATAAAATTAAATAATTAAAATAAAAAACATATTTATAATAATATAAAAAATATAATGATGTGTAAATAATACATATAAATGTTTTCAGTTGAATTTGATTATTTTAATATTTAAGAACAAAAAGAGAATACAATTTTAATCATCAAAATATTCATCATTGCTGGCCAACCACACCAGGTTTAATGCTTTGTTCCACTATTCTCGTATAAACGAATGAATTCCAAAAAATTGTGGGTTTTTCGATACATGAATATATTTTGTATTAATCGAAACAAATATAAAGTAACGACACGAAGAAAATTTTATGTGGTCTAATTACGTAATTATCCGGTTTGATGTTGATTGGTGAGAGCTGTAGAGACAGTATCATTTGATAGTTACAGTCTGTAATACGACACATTAAAGAAAAATAACTAAATATATAGGATCCAAAAGTTGATCGTTTTCGGTATCCAGTATATTAAAATAACACCATAACTGAATGAAATTTAAATAATAATACCAATGAAAATTGTTTTGGAATATATTTGTGTTATTATTACATTTTTACGCGTTTTACAATAACTTTGAATACCGTGGGGAGGGTGAATATGTCATATTAAGTAAATTACTTGTCTTTGGGAACTACATATAAACACAATATTTCATAAACTAAATAATAATAACAATAATGATTTCATTGTACCGATGAGTAATTTGTTAATATTAATTTATATATAAATAGTGAACACGGAAGCGTAAATATAATACGAACTATTCCCTGAAAATAACAAGAGTATTTAAATTCGAAAATACCATAATTTATGTTGTTTCAGCTATAGCACACGAAAAACCTCTGATTTCATTTTTTTCATTGTTTAAACCAAAAATTATCTTAAACGAAAAATTAAAGCCGCTTACGAGTTTGTTGGTGAAACGGCTTTTAGAGGATTTCGCTGTGGCACAACTTCACAAAAACAAAACAGTATATGTTATATTATGGGCATATTTAATAATATTACTAATGCAATAAATAAGTTTTTGAACTTTGTGTCTATAGAGAGGTTTCAATACATTTCGTCATAGTCACTTATAACTGCAGTTCCATAGATTTTATGTTATCCCCTCAAAATCAAGCATGAATACTTCATCACTAATTATGTTAATAATATGTTAGTAAATTTGTACATAATTTCAATGAATAGCGTTTATAAGCCCATTTTTCATTGTTTCAATGAACAATTCATTAATATTTTTCATTTTTAAAAATTATCTTAATGTACTTGGTTATTGAATGAATAAATTCGCGATTATTAATTAACTAATGCGCAGAATAATAAGTTATTAAACAGAACACGTTGAAAAATTGAATAATATTCATCAAAACAATTATACAATTCTTTAAACCAACGTAGTGATTCATTGAAAAACATTCATTTTTCGGTATTATGTTTTAATGAATTATTACGTTGATTTAATAAATGTTATTTCATTTTAACAATGTAAACCATGTTCCTTGGAGCAAAATTAATTAATATTTCATTGTTTTGACGTTACTTAATTGACTCCATGAACATTTTTTTTTCAGGGTATATTCGTTGTAAACTGATAAAATGATCTCTACGATATTAATGAATTATCGCTTTTCAGATCGTAACTAACAATGATTTATATATATTAATAACCGATAATTTTCATTCAATAAAAATTAAAGAAAAAGAGTGGTACTCACGATAACGTGATTGTCTTTGTTAGCAATAACATGCACACATAAAATAAATGGGCTTATTTTATGATGCTGTAATGCTGGGTATCTCTATGGCAGAGGTTAATAGATTGAATATTTTTGATCAATACAACACAAAATTTAGATTATATGTAATTATAAATAATCCTTTGTGGTATATCTATATATTGTAACTCGCTGCCTAAAAGTATTAAGCATCCAAAAACAGATAGGTACAGCAAACTCATTTTTTACTATTTATTACTATTTTGTAAAGAATTTCTAAACTAACATTTCTATTCCAAAAAATGTTTAGGGTTATCGGCTGTATCTAAAAAATCTAAAGAAGGATGCTTTGTGTCAGGGTGAGGCAAGTTATTCAAACATAATGTTTGATTATAAACAGCAACTTTACGATATTATTTTCGAAGTTGCGAATCCATGATTAGTGAATCGGATGCAAAATTTGTATTTTTTTGGAATCAAGAATTTTTCTTTAATCATGATAAATGTGAGGCTGAATCATGATAAATGTGAGGCTGAAAGATGCTTAAAATCTGTAAAATCTAATGTTATAAGTGGAATATGTCAAATTTCGTAGAAATATAGCTATAACAATGGCTCTTCAGATAGCCTCTGTATGTGTATACGGTATACTCTAAAAATAAAATAGTTAATCTTAACCCAAATTTCTGTATGCTATGAATGTAATCAGTTAAGCACTCGATACGAACTATATATAATATTATAACGTATATGTGTCTATATATATAATATATATATGGAGACAAGAAACACTTAATAGTACCTACATTATATATTTCTATTTCTATATTTTTATAAAATCATTGAGATTATATATATACATATTTGTGACAGATCTTTACATTCATATGATATCATTAAATGAAAAATTTATTATACTATTTGAGTTTAAATAAAAAGATCGCATTATTTTTTTTTTAAGATGGAATAAAAAAAAATATAAAAATTTATCACATAATCCATATAGGGTGCCCAAGATTTCGACAGTCATATGCCATTCACGTGGAGTAGAAAAGCGTTTTTTGACCATTTTGACCAAATTTTTATTATAAATATCAGTGTCCTTATAGTGCTGGCTAAAACAAAACATGTATAACATTAATTTTATGACAATTGTGGTTTTTTTGTGAATATTTAAGGAAGCCACAGATTGAAATGATTTAACAAAAAATAATGTTTAATAATAGTGTGACAAGTTTTTAAAAATTTATTGCATGAAAACATTTCGATTTAAACTTATAATTAATCAAACTTGTTGACAAAAAAATTTTGGTTTATTGTTTGGTCCGCATTTCACAAATCCGAATTGTCTCGATTTGATGTCATATTCTTGGTATTTTCTAATATGCGAATAGTGTATAGAAATTTTAATTTGAATTTTAGTTATTTATTCAAATATTTTGGGTTAATTATAAGAGTGCAACACATGGTTTTGTAGTGTTTAGTAACGAAATCGAATCGGTCAGAATGGCTCCATCAATACTAAGACAGCCTGTATATAATTAATATTGTAAACATGCAAAATAAATTCATGTTATATTGTTTTTGTGTAGTAAATATACTAATAACATATAAAACATTTGTACAAAATCATATTATAATAATGCTGCGCTGCATAAGTGTTTATAATTATAATTTAATGCTAATTATATTATTTAATGAAATTATTACATTAAATATTTGATAACAAAAAAACCATACCTATATTTATTTGTAATTCTATTAAAAGATAAATATATATTTCATTTACGCATATACACAATAAAATTTAAACATAAGTCTTGTACATTATTAGTGTGTCCTGTGCGTCTGTATATTAATATTTATTTTAAATTAAATTCTGATATGTGTGACACACCACCACATAAAAAAAAATATGGTAATATAGTTAAAATTTAACAAAGTACAAAGTATAATTTTCATATTAATAATTACACGAGCATATATACGAAAAAATTAACAATATAACAAAAACACACTATATAATTTAATATTTCTTTTTATAAAAACCATAATAAAACTAAAAAAAAATCATAAACTAAAATTCACTCACATAAATGTCTTTCCATACTGAATGAATGAATATACTGTGAATTTATATATACATTTCAATAATTATATATTTCTCTTACTATATTATGTATATAGTTTTATAGTACATATGTAAATAAATTGTTAGTGTAATATATTTATAAATAGATGAAAATAACTTCGTCAAAACTCAAAATCATTATAAATATTTATCCATATATTATACATTTGACGCTCAATAGTCCGATAAAATTTATTATTATTATAATATTATTATCATTATAATTTTTCGTCGATTTCATTTCATTCAACTATATGGCATTCGGTATATACACTCACGTCTGTCTGTACTGCGAACGAACATAAAACCAACGTTTATCGAAAAACTATACAGGGTGTCCACGAGCGGTGCGTAATCCTTCAAGAGGGTGATGGAAGACATAATTTTAAGTAGAAATTACTAAATAACATTTTTCGATTTGGGAATCTGTTTTCGAGATAAGGCCCTAAGAATTTTTCTCGGTAGTCTCATCATTAATGGACCAATAACTTCGAAAATAAGGTAAATACAGAAAATTTATAGTAAACCGAATTTGTAGAGAATTAAATTCTGAATTAAATGGTGTTATAAATTTTTTTATAACTTGCTTCAATTTCGAGTTATTGAACAATATAGTTGAAAAATAAATATATTTTCTTAAAAATTTTATACTAAAATGAATTTTTTTAAAAATCTAACGGCGCAACATATTATTTTTATGTCATAAAAGTAAAACTAATTTATTTCGTTAAAATTTTGTAAAATATTTGATTTAGTTATGACTAACAGTTTAAAAGTTATAAATAGTGGAAAAAGTGGTGTAAATGTAGAAATAAAAAATAATAAACTAAAATTATAGCTATTTGGAACAAAAGAAGAGCAGGCGGTGTGTTTGCTTATGAAGAAACGAAAGTTAAACAAACCTACTCTTCTATTGTTGCAAATAGCTATAATTTTAGTTTGTTATTTTTTTATATCTACATTTACACCACTTTTTCAAACATTTATAACTTTTAAAGTGTTAGTCATAGCTAAATGTTATTTAGTAATTTCGTTTTAGAATTATGTCCCCCTTGAAGGAATGCGTACCGCTAGTGGACATTCTGTATATTTATTTTTGTTTATCATTTATTTATTAACTACACACACCCACAATACACAATACGTTTTGTATACACAAATTTTACAGTTGTTACATTTTGTCCTTTTTCCTTTTTCATGCAATTTTCTGAAACTTTTATATCAAAAACTAATTATATTAAGTTGAGTTGAAAAATATTCTTTTTGGCAATCAAATGGTTGATATTTTCCATGAGTCAAATAAAACTGATTCTCCTTTTAAGATTATTATGTTTCATTGTTAAAAAACCTATTATAACTATTCTTTTAACATATAAAGTAGTGTGTAGTTTTCTTTGTAGATATATGTTAACATAGGATATTCATTATTATTATTTCCTATGTGATGTTTACGTTTCTCTGTTTTTGTAATTGTGTGTGGTTATGTTTTTTATTTTCGTTTTTTGTGATATACCCATATATGCATAAAATATAATAATATATATTACTATCCTTTATTTATTGTTACAATAATAATTGTTATTGGTATCGTCATATGTTCTTTGTATATTTTAGTATTCTTTTTTTCAAATTCTTAACGTAAACGATATTCAAAAAGGAAAGATTCTCTTTATGTACATCGCTTTTATTGTCATTTAGAATCTCGATTTTATTATTTTTTATTTGGTACCTGCCCATCAGCCATCATCATAACATAATGAACAATTTTATATTTTATAGATATTTACTTATACATTGATAGTGAACTATTTTTTTTATTTATATTTCATGTTTTTGTGTCTATTTTTAAATTTTTTTTTTTTAAACTACTCTTATAGAAAAAAGAAAAACAGCTTGCATTTTTTATTTAATTATATTATATTTCATATAGGTCGTCGTCTTCACTATGTTATAAATGAAAATAAAATGTACGACATCTA
Organism: Bibio marci; assembly: GCA_910594885.2. NCBI lineage: Eukaryota > Metazoa > Arthropoda > Insecta > Diptera > Bibionidae > Bibio > Bibio marci. The sequence goes on from OU343114.1 coordinate 37,891,799, forward strand.
TCAGATATTTTTATTTAATTTTAAATGTAATTGTATGCAAAAAAAATCCTATTGATACAGGGTGTTTTAAAGTTAACGTAGCACGAGATGTATATTTTTCTCTTTTATGAATCGGATTTGGTTTAGTTAGAGAAAAAACAAATACTGTTGACAGAGAAGCTATGGTACCCCGGCACCATCGTACATTTTCAACTGTAGCCCAATAAGAATCATTGTTATTATTTTGTTATGCTGCAGTTCAATTCTCTGCATACATATAGCAGCCATCACCGATTGGAATGCAACCAGATGAGTTACAAATTTTTTGTTGTACATTTGATTGTAAAGACCGAAATTTCCTTCCGAATACTTCTTGTATTGCTGTACAAACGAATAATTTTCCACTAACGATGGAAAACGTAAAATAATCATGACCATCACCATTCCATAGAATATTCATGTTTTGTACACACATCCTTTGTAATTATAATATTTCGTTTAGCTGTTACCTTTCCTTCTACTTCGCAGGAGCACTGTGTCTGTGTACATTACAATAACTTTCTTTTTTGTTTGTACACAGGAACACATAACGTTGCATCATTGCTGAATGCCCAGTTTGTTGAATTGGTTGCATGTTTATCAAAAACTAATTATATTAAGTTGAATAGAAATATACGTTTTGGTTGCACGTTTATGAATATAGGCTTCGTCTTTTAAATATGTCTATACACTACTACAGAGGCATAGAGAGATTATTTGTGATTGTTATTTATAACGAAATTACTAAATTATTGTCACTATATAGCCCACTAAATGCTATGTTACTTATTTACAATGAATTTAATGACAAAATTAATTTTTGTGTTATAAAATAATCTATATTTTAAATTAAATTTTTCATATTACATTAATATGATATTTATTAAATATTAATATCTCAGACATTAGATTTTAATGGTACAAGAATTATGTCCCTCATAACCCTCTTCAAACATTGCACTACACTCGTGGACACTCTGTATTAGTAATTAACTACACTATAATTTTTTTATCAATCTGTTATCACTTATCAGCCTACTAACAATAAAAATAAATATGTTTCTCTTTTGTCCATATTGTGTAATGATAAGGCTAGACCCATAAAAACTATATATTATTAGAAAACCAATTGTTTGTCTATATACTTTTTATTACAATATTAGTTGTATATAAAGAATATATATATATATATTTATTTATTATGTGTTCCGGTTAATTTAGACAATTTCCAATTATATGAATACACAGCTACATAATATAGAAAATATTTGTAAAATAGTTGTTGAACCAAAAACTAGGAGGTCAATTAGAGTCAAAAACATTTTTGGATTAACAGAAAATATACAATTTTGTTAAAATAAAACTGACTTTTTCTTACACAAAAACCAGTTAAAAACTAACCAGAACACCTAATGGAAAACATGATTCAATTTGACCTTTACGATTTGGGTTATAAATATAACGAAAACACAAAATAATATTAAGAAAAATATACAAGGTTTTTGTTATCAATAAAGTTTATATTTGAATATAATTAATGTATATGAATTACATAACATCTATGACGTAGGTCCTCTTATAGTCAGCTGACTTGATATCAATTTTTTGGCAACATTTTTTATGTCATATTTCCATAATTCCGAATGCACGTCCGGGTGCGGCGTCGATTATGAAATCCTTTACATATTATCCTTTTCTCATTTAAATTGTCACAAAAAAAGTAAATGTTTCTAATTAATAAAATCGCTGCAGGACTAAAATAATATAAGGATGAAAACATTTGGTATATGCAATAGAATAGATTGTTTAACTTGAAGTGTAAAATAGTAAGGTGACCTATATTAAAACCTCTTACAGTATGGTATATATGTGATCTAATTGTAAGTTTGTAATTATTGATTTCATAAAAAAAGGCATCTTCTTATTATAATATAACGCACGATAGCGTTTACTATAGGTGGATTGAAACAATATTACCAGTAGGCAGTAACGTATAAAGAGCGTTAACTACTCCATAGATATATATACATTTTGCAGTATTATTCTATCGCGAATAGTAGTTTATTTTTATGCGTACTATCGCTAACTGTAAATGACAATATTCTTAGCTGAATAAAAACAATTCAATGGCATCGTAATAGAGGTTAAAGTTTATTTTTCGTAATCATAAGTACCCATTCGATTTTGTGTAATAATTTTTTAGTATATCTGAATGTTATGTTAAATTTCCAAGTCAAATATATCCAAAAGATAACACTTATAAAGCGGGTGCACCTTTAAAAATGTGGATTCTAATTTTTGAAATAACTCAATAACGTATTCTGTCCGACACGCAAATATCATTTTATAACGCAAATGCCTTATAAAACAATATATCTCAAAATAAATTGAGTCAATTTAAGAATGGTATAGTATTAGAAAGATATGAGGTAGAAAATAATTAAAAATAATTAATTAATAAATAATCACAATAAAGATAGTAATATTATAGTACTAAATATATAGCAGCATTTGGAAGAGCGTTCCACAAATTTTGTTTCATATACGATAAAGGACATTGAGAAGATATCTAAGATTCTTAAACTAAAAAAAAACATCCAAAACATCAAATCGTCATAGGCTTTTGCCTCAATCATATTGACGTAACTTAGAAATACATAAATATATAATATACAACTATCATAATATATACGAAAAATCACGATAATGAGTAATAATTTTCTTATCATAGTAATAAAATCGTTTTTCAGGAGGATTTCAGAAAATTTCCATTGTCCGCCGATATATGTTTTATCACATATTTGGAGAATGCAGTTTTATTGGAAACCATGTTAAGCATATTTTGATGGTGAAGAAATGAATATAATTCAATAAAAATCCATTGATTTCAATTCATACTTAACTGTCGGTGCGATACAAAACAATTCCGGAAAGATAACTCTGTTGACACTGTACAAATGTACGCCATCCGTAAACATATGAGGATAAGATAAAGGACAAATCATTAACAATACAGGTCCAAGAATTGAAAACTCAGATACACACCAAACAATACAGATATATAGGGCACGAGAAATTGTTAATCACCAAAAACCAATTGCTAGCAATTTGTAAGATTAATATTAATTAATTTTATCGCCGACTATAATCGAAGTCAAAATGTTCAGTATGTTAATAATCGATTGGACCGAATGGTAAAATATAACACAACCCAAAACCGTATCTAAATTTTTACCCACGTCTTTTTAGAAGGGTATGTGTGCTAAGTGTTTACAGTGTAAGGCGAATTGAACTAATAAGACATATCACACAGAGGATGCTAACACAAACTAAAAGAGTTAGATTTAAGCCTATATTCTTCACCGACGATGAGTTTGAGTAACTTTTCAAATTTTTACTGGTGCAATGCTTATAGAACAATAACGTATTAATCTGCAAGAAACGTTATTTTGTTATTTTATTAAAAATAAATATGAGTTCTTAATATAAAATACAGGAAATGAAAGCGGAAAGATTAGTGGTTGGTGTCACAGCAGAATTAATTATGGGGAAAGGAAAGGTAACGACTGGTATCTGACTACACATAAGGAGTATGAAGTGAAACAATAAGAGAAATTGAATAAAATTATTTAATTAAATTCATGGATGATACCTTCGTTATTTTATCTATACTAACACAATTATGACAGTCAATTGATAAAACATAATCCAGATGATAAAATTATATTACAATATCCCTGCAATAGAAAGTTCGAATTGTAATGTTTTATACACGATTACATTCATTTTCATTTGTAAAAAAAATATAAGGAAATTTGTTCACATTTCAAATTCCTAAATGTCAATTCGGATCACCCAAATATTATTATAATAAATATATCATTCATATCATAATTTATTTTTTTTTTTATTAAAAATACACGACAAAATGATCATATGGGAAAATTTTAATTAGAATGTATTCCGGGTAATTCAGCTAAAATATATGCGGTCATTTATGCAAACAAAAATTGTATCATTGGTATTCTGATAATTTCATATAAGTTTATTTTGGCAATGATATTTTTTTTAATATTCTATTCGTTGACATTGAACATAGCTGTCTCCTTAAATCCATTATTTTTATATGAATGATTAGCCCATAATTATTATAGTTAGAAATTGTGTTGTAACCCGATTATTGTGACTATGGCTTTTTTCGAAGTTTTCATAAAATTTGTAAGTATTATAGAATATAAAATACATGCCAAAAAAGTCACAAATACTTACATATAATGACTAATCATCTTACACCAACCCATCGCTGAAATATACCAATAAATATACATTGCTGACGATAACTCATTCCATATGTTTGGTTTTCTTTATCGAAGTATGCATTTTTATAAATAATGACCGTATATATTTTTTTAGCTGAATTACCCTCAATATGAGCGATAATGAAAAAGCAACACAAGAAACTTTTAATTATATTAACAAGTTATTATTAATATTTTGATATTTAGTCTGCGACAACTTGTTAAGTTGATTGGTAATAATATTTTTTGTGGACAAATAATTAAGTAGTGAAATTTGTATAGTTTTTTTTTTGTGTGGTAATTATTGATAGTATCACTTTGTGTGTTTGTGTGTGATAAATTATATATTTTTTACCAAAAATTATATTTGATTATATAAATTTTGCCATATTATTGACATAAAGCATATGCGTTTTATTCAAATTATTTCTATAAATTAAGTTTTTTTTTATTAAGCAAAATTTGTATTTTTCATTATAAATACCAATTCTTATTTTATTTTATTGCGATGCAATTTATCTAAATTAATTCTTATTTCTTATTTTGAGAAATTCTATATGATTTGTTTTGCAATAAATATAATTGATAATAAAAATTTGAATATTATTTTGTTATGGTGTTGATGTTAAAATAAATTAATAATTTTTTATGTGCAAGTAAATATCGTAATCTATCCACCTATAATAAGTAATAATATTTATTAGTTATAGAAACAAATGTTATTTAGAGCGGCATATTTATAGTAATTCACAGATAACTTTCAACAATAACTTAACCGAATTTCTTCAAATTTAGGCAGTTATCAATAGTAGAGTAAACTAAAAAACGGTTGCCATTATTAACTGTTTCCACAAGTATATGTTTTTGTTTTTTAAATTATGATTTTTATGAAAATTATTTGAGATATGCAATTTAAAGTAAATAACAAATCTTAACATTTCAAAAATTAAAAATAAATTTTAGCTTGTTTTGGAAAACCCATAAGTGGGAGCGGAGTAAACGTATACCCATAATACTATAATTGAATTAATGAATGTCTATGGCAGATTAATTACCGACCGACCAATCGTTACTTATGCTCACATACAGAATAATTTGCTAAATTAATTGTAATGTTTATAATGTTGAATGTGTTAAAAAGGAGATCCACTATTATGGCATGGTGTGTTTTTGACAACCAATCGACTTAAAATCAAAGCAATCTATTATCTATAACAATATTAAAATTTATAAAATATATAACATAAAATCGTGAAAATATTAATTGGTTATGGAATTTGTAGAAAAATATAGTTCGGATTCATGATACAAATACGAATAAAACCATAAATTGTGTCAATAATAGGCAAATAGACATGTTGATGTTGCTTTACTTATTAAAATGGTTTGAAAATTGCAGTTAATATCGTATTTAAAAAAACACAGTATACATTTAATATACAGATTATGTAATAAACAAAAATTAAATAAGAACAAATAATAAATAATAAGTGACCTTTTATTAAAAGAGTTTATCACTAAAACATTTTTCTGTGTTAAAAAAAAAAGATATTTTTTGTTATTTCATTTTTTTTTGTCTTTCCAAATTGATAATTATGTGATAAATTTACGAAAAAATAAAATAAAAATACATTAAATATCAAAAATTAAACAAAAATTGTATTTTAATTATTTACTACTGCGACGATAAAATTAAAAAATTATAAAATTATGCATAATAAAAAATATAAAAGTGAAATCTATAATTCATCAGATGCTGAAACAATAGTGCTTGCTGCTGCACCAGCAAAAGAAATGATTTATTCACCTCATACATTAACAGAATCCGTTCAATTAGCAGATAAGGCAATAATAAAAAGAAAAATTAAGAAACCAGGAAAAAATAAATCAGATCTTGGTCCAAATTTTATAGCGCCCGATGGTGGATGGGGTTGGTTGGTTTGTTTAGCAGCTGGATGTTCTAATGTAAATATTTCAATTGCATGTATATTATATTTTGTTTACAGTATATGTATATGAATATGCGAACATATGGCATGATATTTAATTACATTTTATTTAAAGTTATTGTTATTATACGTACGAGGGCCGGTCAAAATGTTGGCGGAATCGAATTGAAAACTTATTATATATTTATATAAGTTTCAGTTTAAGAATATTCTCTTTATAATAATTTTTAGAATGATCTGCTAAATAATTGTTTACAACGGCTAACGCTTCTTCATTTGATGACATTTGATGAAATTGATCAAGAAATTTTTTAAGATTTAGGAACAAATGCAAATGGGATTTTTTTCTTTTCTAAAACTGGTCGTTCTCACTAATTTTCGCATTCATTTCTTTCAAAATTTATTGAATAATATTCTTCAGTTATTTTAACTTTTTGTCCGGACAATCAATCAATAAAATTAATTTTTCATCCCAGTAAAATGAAACGATAATCTTTCTTGCTGAAAGAACTGTGTTTGTTCTTTTTTTTTATTCTGGTATGTAGTGGTGAATTCATGTTTCATCTATAGTTTTAAATAGATTCATGAATCAGTTGATTGCAATCAGTGGCACTAATCTTACGCATAACTTTTTCATATACACAAATGTCCAATTAAAATTTCACACGTCGATGTGCAGTTGAGATGACTATAGCTTTTAATTTTATTATAATATATAAGAGATAATTTCTGTAACACGTTCTGGACGTCCATGACGTGGATGCTTTCACGAACACATTTAATTTAAACTGCCCGCATTTACGAACCATTAATTTTGTAATAGAAAACAATTCATTTACCATTTCGTCATGAATATCCATTACATTTAAATCTATTTTTGCAAAGAACATAATCACCGCACGATTTTAAATATTTTCAATTTTATAAAATAACACTGACACCTCTACTGGAACCTAATGTTTTTATACAAATGATTTCACTGACATAGCAAAACGAAACTTCAACATGCATGAAATGTATAAAAATGTATTATTTATTGTAATTATACAATTCGTCTATAGGCTCTATTTGGTCCACGAACTATTTGAACACTACTCGTATATACGAAACATATAGTCTCTTATCATTTTTAACATTAATTTATATTTTAACTTAATTAATCCTAACAATAATTATGATGTACAAAAAAAAAAAACTAAAAAAAGATAATAAAAATCACATACCCGAAACATATGCAATTTTCCTTCAATTTCTTTCATATTATACTACAGAAAGTGTAATGCGATATAAAAATTATAGATAAATTATTTGTGATTGATGAATGATTTGAATTCTTTTACTATATCTTATACAGTATATGTACTTCGAATTGAACTACGCATTTTATCAAATCAATTTATTTATTGTTTCACCAGCTACTCTCATTGGCCCATCATCCTCAATCAGTCAGCTCAACCTATTGAATTCCATAAAATAAGCTATTTTCCTTTCAACAACAGTAAATTCTGTTAATCCACAAGGGAGTATATAGAGCATTAATTAAACAACAACATCTGTTTTGAGCCGAAGTTTTCCTTCCCGGTTGATAATCATAAATAATTTATACGTCAATATATTATTGTTGATAAAACATGGATTCATCACTATATACACATAAATACCAGTAACAAAACAACAGTCAAAGTAGAGGGCAAATACTGGTGAAAGCGTACCAAAGACGGCAAAAAAAATTCTCTGGGTGCTAGCGGTAAAACTGAACTGCTTAATTTTAGTAATAATTTGGAGTATTTTGTCTTAACTTTTATAAACTTTGCAGGAAAAATTTTCTAGGAATTGTTCTTGAAAGTCTATTTATCTGCATCAGTATGTTCAAATAGCATTTAATACCATATAGTGCAGACAATACATTAGTTAAATTAGTATCTATAATACGCAGACCCAACATTAGTTATAGCACTTTGTTAGTGTACAAATTCTTCGTACAAATTATAATTTATAAATTATTTTATTGAGCTGAACAGCAAAACCAACAATGAGATATAATTGATATAATAGATTTACATTCAAAATTATAATAAAAAATATTATTTACATAAATTTATTTTCTGGATTATTGTATTTAAATTTTAATAGGAATATTTTTTGTGTAGATAAATACAATAATATAGTATACTTCATTGTAATGCTATGTGTTTGATACTTTGATATAAAGAAAGAAATAAACTAAAGATTTTATCTACATATATATTATTTAATATATAATAAATAAGAGATAAGATAATGTATGTATATGGTATATTTTATTGTGGCTATCTAATAATAAATATCAAAATATTGATTGATTTCAGTATTATAAATGTATAAATAAAAATAGATTTTATTATTATAAATTAATTAAATCCGTTTATGTTTGTATTTCAATAATGAAGGTTCATATAAATAAAACAATATTTATTAGTTACATGCAGGTGTGTCTGGAATTATGTGGCCCTTAAAAGATAGACATTTCTGTATACGGTATACATGGTATAAAATAAACTAAAATAGATTGGTAATTAATAGAAGAAATATAGAATAATTAGAATCCTTTTAGTTTCCTTAAAATTTAATAATATTTCAACATACATTCCTACATTCTTTGGTGCGTGCTATCACCAGATTCAATCCACTATTTCCTTCCAAATTTCTGTAGTGATCTTGCGTTTAAAAAAACATTACCTACCAAAACAATGTTTATAAGAAAATGGATTGTATATATTCTTGTAAGATGTTATTTAAGATATTCACCATTTCGCTCTTTTATCTGTGATTTAAAAACCATATCATGTAGATTTTACTAATCATTTCTTTAGTATAGCCATTCATATACATTTAACAAATGAAATTATTAATCATGTTTTGTTTTCGATTCGGGGAGATATAATCAATAAAATATAATTAATTTATTTTCTCTATAACCAAAGACACACGAAAGTTTTGAACCTTTTACAGATTTCCAAAACAACAAAAATTAATTTACATGTTTCCGAAATTTATGGATATCATGAAATTAGATGTCAACCATGTCTTTGGATTGTTACCTATCTTATCGAACACTTATACAGAATGGATTTCTTTAACTGAGATTGGCAAAAATAAGTATTGTATGAAAAATAGCTTTACAAAAAACTCTCAATACTGTCGCGGGTGAAATTCTATCGCACAAAAATTAACCGTCTCCGAACCCAAACGTAAATTTTGGATATTACCACTTGACTTAAATTTATTTATAAAACTGTAATATTTGCATAAGAGTCATATACATGTACAATACAATAATATATATATATATTTAAAATATCTTAATAATATTATAAATATAATAGAAAAAATAATATAAAATTTTACAAACAAACAAAATAGAACAATTTCAATTATTTCAGATAATTTGATTTCAGCTCTGTACATTTCCTGTACTTCAACAATTTGGATTAATATTTCGTGATAAATTATCAGCAATTGGATTAACTAGTTCTCAAATAACAACGGTTATTAATTTACATTCATGTTTGACATCTTGTGTGGGTGCGTGAGATAAAATATATATATATAAATGTTATATATATATATTTGTATATTAAATTGAAAAATATAATTAGCATGGTAAACATGCACACAATATTTAATAAACATATAAATATTAATATTTTATGTATTATACAAATAATTAATTAATAATAATATTTGTAGATTTTATGATATTTTATATATTGTTTAAGTTACAAATATTAATTAGGAATTTAAAAAAAAAAAAGACAATTTTTTTTTATAGGTTTGTTAAATGGACCAATGTTTCGGCGATTTTCATATCGTCAAGTTGGTTTATTTGGCGCTAGTCTTGTTGCAATTGCATTATTTTTAACATCAATATCGAATTCATTTTTAACATATATTTTTACATTTTCAATACTTTATGGTAATTAAATATTAGTATTGACTATAATGGCACTAATTCAGCTAAAATATATGTATATTCGGGGTCATTAAAACGCATATGAATATTTGATAAAATAACAGTGAGCTATATCAATATTTTAGTTATTTGCTAAATTCAAGTATAAATTTGCACGAGTTTCTTGCAATTCTGACACGGACATTATTATTGCATTGTATAATAAAAACAATTAAATACGTAGTCCAAGGTAACGAAAATATCAGTGATCGAAAAAATGTTCGATAGATTCTATCTCTTCTTCAACCATATGGTGCCTACAGATATTGTACCAACAGCCATCCATATTGTCTACTTTGCAGTACACCTCATAATTACATACATAAGAATCGATTTTCTTTTGTTGATCTATGAACTTTTAGTTTTCTCTCAGTTCTGTGTTTTCTGCAATAAATTGCTTGCTGAAAGGAGAGGTAATGATCGTTTTAATCCCATTAACTCTCTACGTTGATACTATAATATAATCAACGTAGTATTTATTTATTAGATAACATATAACGTGAATAGTTTATATTTAAAATCCTACTTTTACAATAATTATAAATAAATTTTACACATTAGTAATTAATGTAATTCAAAAAAAATAAATAAATAATAAAATCAGTTTTATCTTATTTGGATTTGATAGTGTTTTTAACACTGATTGGATTATAGTTCACAAATTCTAGCGAAGAATTTCCCTGTTTTCAGTGTATAATGTATGTTATCTGCATATGCTACTATTTTAATATCCTATGGATTCCAAAATTATAGGTACCACAGAAGAGGTTACACCCACGTTGAACTGTTTTTCTTATAAACTATATATTTATGCGTGTGTAAATGACCTCTCATACTTTAGCTGAATTATGGTTTATATATACATAACTACACTTACATATATATTTAAAGATACTATTTGCTAAATTATTTATTTCTTCTATTAAATTAGGAGCTGGCATAGGAATTAATTCATCTGCAAATGCTTTAGCCTTAAATACATACTTTAAACAAAAAAGACGTATGGCAACTGGATTATCGTGGACAACAACAGGCTTAGGACCAATTATATCGCCACATATTATAACAATTTTTTTACCACTATTTGGTGTTCAGGGAACAGTAATGTTATTTAGTGGTTTTGCATTAAATGCAATTGCATGTGCGTTAATTTTTCAACCTGTACAATTGCATGTGAATAAAAATATAAATAATAATAAAACTAATAATAATAGTAATAATAAATATAATAATAATAATAGTAATAGTAATAATAATAATAACAGTGAAATTAGTGATAATAAAGTACTATCAAATAATTTACAACCGCAGAATATTGATAACATTGAATGTGATTTTTGTAGAATTTCAAGAGGAAAAAATCAAAGTTTATTTTCTAGTCAATATTTATATAATGCAGATAATTCCAGTATTACAGGTTATGAAATAATTGATCCGGGTACACCAATGTTAGCCCATTGTAATGATGGTTGGTATTCGGGTTCTAGTCGTCGTTCAATTTATGAATCTCGTATGTCGTTGACATCAACAAAAACAATAAAATTAGATTCACGTTTACCATCAAATCGTTCATCATATGTTAATTTAGGTACAGTGGCAACCACAGATCGTGAAAAACGTAAAGAATTATCCAATAAGATAAAAATCGATGAAGTACCAATTGAAGATTGTCCAAGTTTTAAAGCACCACATGATTTAACCGAACACGAAAAAAATGTATTACCCAACAAATTAGAAATTAATTCAAATAATTATGATACCAAATATATATCGAATAATCACAGTAGATTATCAATGAAAACCCAATTGACACCTTATCTGAAACGTTCAAATACGTTTAACATTGAACAAGAAGTACTTAAAGATGTTTCCAAGAAATTAGAAGAATATGTTGAGAATAATATAAACAATAATAGCAATGGCAATAATAATAGTAATAATAATATTAATAATAATAATAATAATAATAATAATAATAATAATAAACAAATTTCAAGAATTTCAACACGTTTACATTTTTGTACGTGCGAGGAAGAACGACAATTATTTAAAGAACGTATGGAATCATTAAATGCCGAGAAATTAAATAGTATCGCATATAATAATAATAATAATAATAATAATAATTATAATATTGATAAAATGTTAACGTACGTTAAAGAAGAACGTTTCAAATTAAATTTATGGCAAAAATTTGTCATATTTTTTGATTTAGATTTATTAAAAGATTTTACATATGTTAATTTAATGGTTGGCATTACAATTGCCAATTTTTCGGAATTAAATTTTTCCATCCTAACACCATTTGTATTTGCTGAATTTGGTTTAAGCCGTTCACAAACGGCATTGGCAATGTCCTTATTAGGCGGCATGGATATTGGTGTTAGATTTATTATACCATTTTTGGCTGGCAAAATTGGTTGGGAAAATAAAACATTTTTTCTATTTGGTGTTTTGGGTATGGCAATGGGAAGAGTGGGTAAATAAATATTAATATACTTTTTTGTTCGATTATAATTAAATTTTTAAATTTCGGTGTTATATATTTTTTTAGAGATATTTTTAATTTTGATATTTTTTGTTTATTATAAACCAAAGTAATTGCACATTTTCAATCATTTGAAGTAATTATTGCAATGTCATGTTGGATTGGATTGAATAAGGGTTTACGTACAGTTTTTATGGCATTGGTTATACCAAGTCATGTATCATTAGATCGTTTACCAGCTGCATCGGGTCTTCAATTATTATTTGCTGGAATTTTTTATTTCGTTATGGGTCCGATTATAGGTATATATTTAAATAAATTCTACATCCGTTATACAAGTTTTTCCATATTTTTAACAAACAGAATGTATTATTACAATGTATTATTACAAATTTCTTAAACTTATGGTTACAATTACCCAATTCAAATATTTAAGAAATCATGAAAGTAGAGAGTATACCTCTATATAATGAGATCAAGTATACGGTTTGAATTACATGAATGTTCTTAAACTACTTGCATTATTTAATTCACTTTTATTATTTGATATAATGATTTGTAATAAATTTTATGATAAATTAAACCGTACTCTCAAAATAATGCTCAAATGAATTAATAATTCATATTAATTGATATTTATTCTTATTAATAATATTCATTGAGCAAGAAAACAAAACTATTGAGCAAATAAATATACAATATTTTTTTTTTTTTTATAATAATTGTTTCTATATCTTTTCATCATTCCATTATCATGTTCAAGGTTGGATACGTGACGCTACCGATTATACAGTGACGCTGCATTGCCTTAATATTACAACTTATTTAACAGCTTTTACTTGGGGCTTTGAAAAATTATATCGTCACTATCACGAAAAACGTGAATTAAGGCGTAAATCATAAATTGGATAATTATAAAAAATAATTTTAGGAAAATAAACGTGAATGTAAAATAAAATGGTATAAATAAATAAAATGGGTTGTTTATACAGCTTTTTTTTTAGTAATAAACATTTTATATTATTGTATTCATATGATGTGTTCAAATTTAAAAATAAATGATAATTTATAATTCAGTACTAAAATGTTAATGTATGTATTATTGAAAACCCAATGAATGTTGAATTTCTGCTGAAAATTGTGGTTACACATATATGGAAAATAGCAGAAAAATAATTCAATGAATTTTAATTGATAATTGTATAGATTTTCGGAATAAATGCCCATATGTTGTTCTATACAATTCATCAATGGTTGCTCAATTCATTTTTATAGAAAGTAGGTACAAGTATTATACCAGATGTTTGACCAACAACGATTATTTCCCATTTACTAAACTTCATATGACGATGTTAAGTTAACTGTGTACGTAAAACTAAAACTGAACAGCTTAAGGGATACGTTTGTCTGTGGGGATCCACAAAAAAAATCCCTCGAAAAGTTTAATTTAAATATTATATTATTCTTGGATATATGTAGAAAATTAATAACAAATATCCTCAAAGAAACAGTGTTTAAAACTTTCGGTAAAAGTACATTTTCTTAAAGTTTTATTTATTTTCTCCAAGCAGATTTTGAAAATTCTTCAATATATTTTTCGAACATTATTTTTTAATAGTGAAATATACATTGAATTATCAAAATCTATTGGAAAAATTAAAATCAAGAAAAAAAGAGTACGAGAAATTAAAAAATAATAATAATTTTAAAGAAAATGCACTTTTCCGGAAAATTTTTCTTTCAGAATATTTTTTTATTTTCTACATTATTTCAAGAAAAATATACGAGTATTACATTTATAATAGATAAAATCTTTTTTGGTGACGTGTGATCACGATCATGTCCATGAAGTATATAACATATAATATTATTATCTATACCACTTAAATCATATGATCCATAGAAATATATCAAAATGTTCTACGCAAAAGGAACACATTTTATATTTATTAAATTTTAAGCAATTGTTGGTAATTCATATTATATTGCATATGCGTTCTTGTATTCTAAATAAATAAGATGTATTTTATTTTACCAATATCGATTTACTGTATAGTAATTATTAAAATTGAAAACAGTATGGTTCAAAGAACATAAATAAAATATAATCATCCACAAAAATCTTCAGTTTAGCTGCACATATTCAAGATAACAATGTTTGGAACATTTCTTTAACAAATTTAACACTATCTTAAAAGAGGTCAATAAATTCCAATTATTTAATATAATATAAAAATATTTTTTCTATTATTATTCGTATTTGTCAATTTAATTCCTTTCGTTTTTTTTTTAAATAATTTTAATATATTTGCAAAACTTATTGTTTTTAATCACTACAGTAATTTTATAATAATGTTATCAATGACCTTGGATATATATATTTTATTTACAATTTATAATAATTAATAAATGAGAGATTTTAGAACTTTATCATTTTTTTTTTATATAAATAACAGATTAAATTAACTGACTTTAAGTTTTAATTCGTTGATGATGAGACGTTTTGTTTCGAAATGCATACACAATTTGGATACAAATATTGGATACAATAATTTTTGTGAAATCAAAATAAGGTTATATATAACTTTTAATTACAGTATAGTACTTTTAATAATATTAATTTATGTATACAAATCTATGTTTTGGTTAAATTTAATATAATGTGAGTTTAGTATATTATTTTTTTGTGTAAGTATTATAATATTATATTGAGATGTATGAAGTATAACATATTTTTTTGCAGTGTTCATTTCACATAAATATATAGATATAGAATACAATAGAAAAAATATTACAAAATAGTATAAGAGTATGGGATTAGTCATAAATTTATTCACTTTTATAATTTGGATTAATTTTTATCAAATAATTTGATTACAAAAAAAAAAAAAAAAACCAACAACGACAACAAATATTAATTTTTATCGATTCTGACACAGGGACGTACATTGTTTTTCTAGATTACTACTAATTTATTCTTAAAGAGTGAAACCTATAATATATATTTTAACATTTAATATATTGTCTATTTTGAAATATATTCAAAAATTACTATAAATAAGTATTAACGTAATATTATTCTAAAAATTTAATGAAACCTTGATTATATATTTTTTTTTCTGTTTATATAATTCTAATCCTATTATCAATTTTTGTCATCATAAAATAGACACAATAATGCATACGTAAATATATTTATAATATATTACTAACAAGTACTTAAAATAAATTAATTTAATTTTTTTAACAAAAATATTATGAAATCAAAAAATATGTACCAAAATAATTATGTATTTTTCATATAATATATTTATAGTTACACATTTGATTGGATATAATAATGTTGAGAAATATTATTAATTGTGTCTTTGAATAGTTATTATTTTCAATTCCAACAGTTATATATATTTATTTTTTTTCATAAAATATATAATCACTTCAAAAATTATACGAAACCTTTAATCAAAAATTAAGATTCAATTAATTTATTACTATTATTGTGAGTATTAAATTAATACAAACGTATAATAGGGTTCCCAGACCTACACTTTTAATATATACAATAGAACTTGTGTCGTCGCTACTTTGTCATATATAGAACAAAAGATTTGATGAAGTAATTGTTAAAAATATGCTATTTTACTGATTGTGAATTCGAACATGATATTATTTAGTGCATGTATAGCATCTCTAATGAAACTTATCTTATTATTTTTATTTGTAATTCTACTCTATTATATTACTACATTTAAAAAAAAAACACACTTTTATTGTTTATGTTTATAATATTGAAAAGAATTTAAAAGAATTTGGCTACATAAAAAAATTCGATTTATGAGTTAATGAAATTAATGTTACACAACGTATTGTCATCTGCGATTTGCCTATGAAACATGTAACAAAAATCATCTTCAAAATTTGGTTGGATATTTTGTTAACTCGCTACAGATTACGTCAAATTGGAAGTGAACTCTGCACTCTGCCTTTTATAATAAGTTATTTTTCAAATAAAAAAAAAGTGTATTAAAATATTAGATTTTAAATTTGACTATTATTATTTTAGTGTGATTTTGAAATTATATTTTATTTAGGTTTGGAGGAACTAGTACCACCACCGTAGTAAAAAACAAAATTTGTACTATATTATTAACTAAAAAATTATTTTCTGAAATTAGATTAAGTACGTATATTGAATACGAAGCCATTCATATAACTAATAGATTTAAGAAATAGATAAGTTATACGTGTGTAATAGTGTTCTGCAGAGGGGAGATGAAGAACCGGATGATCTAAGGATATATGATTATATGCTAGATGCAGTAAGCTGTGATATTCGAATTATTAAAATTCGGATTGGAAGAAAATAGGAGTAGCTGCGTTGATGGGTCCAGTTGGAGAAGTAAATTGTAGAAGGCTAAAACAATACCGGAATTTTAATGCCATGCAGTAAGCAAGTAAAGTTGAAGCGCAAGTGAATACAAGATTGACTTTTTTATTATCGTTATATCAGAGAGAGCTTTTCCATTATTTTCGTTGGTATTAATTAATAACACTCTTACATTATTTGTAGAATTTATGTGTTGCAAGAAATGAACTTTGATATTACATTTGCAGGGAAATTCTACCCTCTATAACATAAATTACTATTACAGGTGTATATATATGCTGAATTATGTAATTTTTTTGAACCCATTTGATAAACAATTTACATCATGAAGTCATGTTATTCCTACATCTGCTCCATGCATTGGGATTTGATTGTTATTTTCATAATAACCGTTGAATTTTTTTTAGCATAAAAATATGTACATATAGCAAAAAATCTCTAGCGTAGATTTCACGGTACCTCTAATTGAAAATGCAGAAATGTACACATTAACTTCTATCTATAACTAGTCAACTTTGTATACACAAATCATTAATATAAAGAAAGTTCTATAAATTCTATGTTAGAGAAAATTTTCATTTTGAAATTCTGGTAACCCTATTCTATTCATACATTATATTATTAAAACAATTAATAGTTAAATTGTTGAAAAATTACCACTGTTTTAACAATTTAATAATTAATTTTAATTAAATAATATATACGTATAAATATACAAATTGTGGTGACAATATACATATGATAATATTATAAAATTTTGTATTAAATTCGAACCAGGGTGTGTCCATATACTCTATAATCTAAATATAATTATATAGATAAGTTATACATATAAAAAATTATTAGCATAATTGTTGAAAGTGAATTAAGTATATAACAAAGAATTAAATATATTTTTAAATTAGTTGCAATGTCCTTCATGCAAAATATCTACATAATTGAAAATCTATAATATTGGAGGATTGCATAACTTCGTGCTAACCTGGAAAACTAAAACCAATACAGGTTGGTTATATATATATACAATATATAAAAACGGTTGTACTCAATTTAATAATCTTCATTCTATTCTATTATATATTCCCAACGTTCTGACGTAACTTTTTGATTCCAGTTTGACAGAATATGACAACGGGTTTCCTGTAAAGAATTTGATGACTTGGTTTAGATTGTCTCACGCTGATCTGATATGCTTCTTACCATTATTTAAACTATTCGACAGAAAACAGAATAGATGTGATAGTATGAAGGAACAATAGATACGATATGTGTATGTTGGAGAATGAAAATCATGCACCAAGTTATGCAATAAATTGACAGTACTCGTCGTACATACAGAGTATTATTGTGTTATTAATTCAAATAATTTACAATTAATTTATATATTGTTCTAACTATATTATATATTTATATATGTGACGTGTATCTATAGAATGTTGAAAGTTTCCGGAATATGTTGTGCAAATAAATTACAGCTGATTGCACGGTTCATTGGTAATTAACCATTAATGAAGCGTAACAAAATGGTATATATAATTGTCAGAAATTCATTGACCACAATGTCAATATGTTCAAAAAAAAAATAATAAAAATCTGGTGTAACGTAAGTAATGAAATTTACTGAAAATTTTACATATTTTTTTATAACTTATTTCTTATATTTTACTTTCACTAATTTTGTAAATATCTTCTTTGAAAGCCGAGAATAAATTTCATATAAAATAAATATAAAAAAAAGTCCGAAAGACAATCTTCGAGAAAATTTATTGTAAAAAGTAAAAGTGAGCACCTTGCATTCATTGTATAAAATGTAAAATCTATCATTTAAGTAAAACTATTATTATTATTATTATATGAAAAAATCAAGTCAACATATTATAGATTCAATTTTACATGAACACCATTACTTACAGATGACTTTGAAATCGACAAAAACGTTTTCTACTATTTGTTTACTTTATCAATATCGGATCTACATAATATAAACAACACTTATTACATGCATTACAGTTGTGGTCAAATAAATATAAGAGAACTTCTGTGTCGCCATGTCACCGACACAATAACTTTCTGTCATTTTATATCATATATAGGTAGGTAAGTAAAAACATCCAATAAATCATTAAACTTAAAAAAATGTGCTGCTTAAATTTTAGTTTCTTTTTTATGGTGAAGCAATATATAATTTGGCAGATTGTTATTCTATCGATGTATAGTGTCCACACAAGAAAATGATTGCGCTGTATATATTTTAGATACAAAAATTATAAAAACCTATATATTATTAAGCTTTTTGAGTTCTCAGCGTAGCCTTATAAAAACTGTAAAGAAATTTGGTTGAATTATATAAAATATTTCCGAAAATTGCAAATTATCATCAAAACCTTATGATGATGGCGATTTATAAAGAAATATTTTTTGTAAAACTTTAAATAAAAATTTAATGATATTAATATTTTAAATGTTATCCTAAAAAAACTTAACTTTTGCTTATTTTGCTTGTGCTTATTTTGGACACAACACCTTATTGAAAAGTATATAACTTAAACAATACGATAGGATAATTATACTAGTCAACAACACCAACAACAACATAATTGAATACTTCCGTAATTCTATTTGCAAATTCAGTTTAGATAATTGTAAAACATTAAAATCAGCATCGTCAGCCGATATAAAGGTAAGAATAAAATATTTACTTTATTAATTTATAATAAATTGTTTTAACAATAAAAATTATTATGTTAAAATCAGTGGATTTGCTCAAAAAAAATTAAAATATAAATTCTATGGATATTCTGTGGAATAATAGCAACGACAAATACTTTTAAGGAGAATTCGTAGACATTATCATCGGAAATATACGGATAATCCAAGGACATTTTTTAAAAAATACATGGACAGGGTTGCGCTAGTCATGTAAAATTCCAGTGGACATCCGTAAAAAATCCATGGATATTTCCGCGGATTGAAATAATGAATGATTCTTATAATGATGTTCTTAATAACCGCTGGCGCCAATGAACCACTGATTTCATATATATAAGTGTAATAAACTTTTGTTTTTTAATTAATCTTTCGTGGTGAAAACCCAGTTTTTGTTTTACCATTGTTGAAGTACACATTATAGTTTTATTTTTTTTATCTGTTCCACAGAGTTACCCGCTGTATATATGTTTTATTTATTTAAATAGCAAGAATTAAACGAAAATTTCTATATTATGAACAAACAAAAAATAAAAGCAATTGAATATTTTATTAAAACAAATGTACAAAATGATCAAACATTGTTTTTGAAACAATATAAATTGTAAGAGTATATCAGTTAATAATATTTGGCAAAGCACTTAAAATGCCCGTATAAATATTATTGATTATATTATAAACTTGATTTTTTTTTGATTAAACGCGTACAAGAAGTTAATGTTTTATAATTTTACATATTTTATGTAACATATTATTAAAAAATTAAATTACGGATATTTAATTTTTCATATAATAATAATAATGTTACCATATATACGAACTTTATATTAATTATTTAATTATTTATATTTATACGAATTATATAAAAATAATAATAATAATACCGCCATAAATTCAAGATCAGCATATTTCGATTACGTCATATAAATGCCGAATCGCATATCTAATTTATGGTATATGATATACTTATTTCAATTAAATTCAATTAACGTCATAATATCATGTGTATGATACAAAAACTAACCCAATAGTATATGTAATACAAATTGGTATATAATTACATCAAATTTCTCAAGTAAAAGTTATTAACCTTGAATATAGTAATAAGTTGATTGATCACAAATTATTTGTTTAATTGATAATTTAATACAAGCACAATAAGAAAAAAAAAATAAATAATAATTGTGTTGTGCGATATTAACTTGAACTTGAAAATTTTCCAAAATATTTATTATTTGTACAATATTAATATTATTGTTCGTATACATAAAGTTTTTTTTTGCCCGCATATATTTACGTACAATCTCTATATTTTATTTATTTTTCTTACGGCTTTATATTTATAATAATAATTATTTTTGCAGAAAATATAATTTTTTAATTACTATTTTTTATTTCTACATCCTTTTCCGTGGTAAGTTTTTGCCTTTTTTTTTCTGGTTTTCAATACGTAACAGATAAAAGTTTACCATGAAGAATTCAATATATAACAAATGGAAATTAAAAAAAGAGATAGAAAAAATTAATTCACATACAATTTATTTTTTTATATAATATTAAAATTAAAGGTTATTGTATTAAATGTATCCTGTGTAATATGATCTTCCCGGTCAGTCCGATAATGCGAAATATATATTATAATAATAATAATACACAAAATATAGATTTGATTTAAATTAAATACGCGGAAGACAGGTAATTTTATTTTTTCTATATCCTTTTTTTTTTTTATAAAGAATGCAATGTCCAAACGTAATGGGCTTTATAAATATTTAAAGTAAATTATAAATTAATTTAAATGATGCTATAATAATCATTAATCATCAAACAATAATATGCAATGCTAAATTAAACACTATATAAACAATAATATAATTTAATTAAAATTTTATATGATCGCATTCATTGTACTTTTTTAGTGCCTCTAAAATACATTTTATAAAACATTTTTATTACAATGTTTGTTGTTGTTCAATGCTATATTATTATAATATACATAATAACTAAATGTATGTTTTATTAGTATTTATACCATACTATTTTTATATACCTATATATTTTCTTGTCAGATTCCAATGACGTTACACTTTGACCATTCCATTTCGTATAAAAGTAAATATGTTTAGTATTATTTTATTATTGTGTTAAACAAAAATTTGATACAATATATAAAAAGGAAAAAAAATTACATTTTTATAAATTTATATGCTTTTTAAAATGGTCAATTTAATTATTTTATAGGTATTTTATTTATTATATAATTATAAGTATATAATTTAAAAAGCGTTAAGTAAAGTGTTAAGAATATTGTTCTGATGATGCTTTCTTTAAAAAAAAAAGCGAAAATTAAATAAAAATAAATGTTTATATTTTATAAATTATATCTATAACTATATATTTTTAAACCCGCAATTTATCCTTTGTTCGGAAGCAATAAGAGAGCGTACTTATAAGTTTTTCGATGCAAAACTATTTAACAAATAAAATAAAATGTACCCGAGACCCTGCTCCGATAAGCATTGCATCTCTGGCATATTTAAACTAATTTGTTATTTAATGATATACAAATTTGTACAGATTTATTGCGGTGAGATTACAGCATTATCCATCGGTTTATAAAAAAACTTTTCAAATAATCTATAAATATCTTGGATATAATTAATCGCAAACCTTTGCTTCCGTTTTGCATAATTGAATTTTATCATTTCACCAGATTTGAGGTGAATATTTAAATAGTAAATGCTAGAATATCAACCATTAACTATAAATTGATATTAAAGTATAATATTGAGTGCGCTGTATAATCAAAAAAGCGATAATCACGTAAACAAATAAAGTTATTAGATAAGCAAGAAAATGATTAGGGTACATCGGAATTTAACAAATAGGTTCGATGTGATAGCCAACTAAACTTCAATAATTTTGGACGAGTGACCAAAAATCGTGTACAACCTTGCGTTGTTAAGGTTGAACACAATATATATCTTTTCAATTTGCAGATAACATAAGGATAAAATATGAATACACATACATGTGATATAATAGATCACTAAACAGGATAAAATACTAATTTTATATATTCCACATAAGATACTAAAATACTCCAAATCAAAATGTATTTCATATAAACTGATCGAATATGCTTTTACAATTTTAATATCAATTGCAATCTATTTAAAATGTTTTGCGCAATTGACTTTCAACAGTAAGTAAAAATGCAAAAATTCGCAAATCTCTTATTATATAAATAAACAATCCCATCCAAATGAAGTGTTCCATAAACATCATTGCTCAAAACAATACCAACAAACTGGTATAAAAATAAAATAAATTTCATTGTGAAGTTAACAAACCTAAGCATTGATTTACGTGGATTCAGTATACTCAGATCAATGGTTTATTTTTTCATTCGTCCTTAAATGTATAAAATCATTACAGAGTGATGTGTACAAGTATGCCTATTAAAACCATGAGTTCTGTCTGACCTGTTGAATTGAATAGAAAAGTATTATAAAGAATATAGGATAAGTTAATAAAGGATTCATTAATTTAAATAAAATGTTTTTTGAAAAACAAATGTGTATTTTTAACTTTTTTATCCTTGAGTTCAAAATTATATAAATATTCTTCGCGTTTATTAATTACAATTAAAATTTAAATAGGTTTTTTTTTTTTGCCCATGCCTAATTTAACGCTTTATTATTATGGTCTAATTATACTAGATATGAAATTATGATTTTTTCAAAATAAATGTGCTTCCTCCCAATTATGTAATTATGTATATCGAATAATAATGTTAATGATAATTAAATTTCATAAAATTATTTACATAAAATACACTAATATACACATACGTGAATTGAAAAACCTTGGATGTACTATTATTGCATCATGCGTCCCTAGGCCTATATAATAATACATATTGACGATGGTAATTTTACCGTGTAGAAACAAAAGTAATAGGAATTGGTTGCATTCATTCGCAGGCACGCTTTTTATCGAGCCGCATGTACGAAGATGAAATACATTTCTGGGAAGCTTGATTTAAATAAATTTTTGAATGCTAGTAGAAAGTTTTCCGGCAAAATACAATTACGTACGACATATGAAAAATTAATTTTGAAGAAAATACACTTTTCCGGAAAATTTTACACAATAGTTTTCTAAATATTTATTTATTTTATAGAAAAATACCTATATACCTTCGTGCCTAATTAGTACAAATATTCATACAAATCATGTATTGATTCACATACACAAAATATATGTATTAATTGTGCGCATATCTGGCAAAAGTCGTTAAATTTAGCATCGTGCATGGTTTAAATTTGAATTTAAATAATATAACTTCAAAAGGTTTATAATATAGAAATATTGTTATTATTTTTTAAAAATTAATTAACCATGTTTCCGTGTACTAGATACGAAGTTTGATCAAAAGTTTGCATAATTTTTATATTAATAAAAACGGCTTCGAAATATTTATTTTTAGTTTAGTACGGATTCTTGTGTCAATACAGTGCCCATATAATCATAAAATGATTGTCGGCCGTCTGTGAAACGATTCTAAACGGTTATTATTCATTGAATTATTTCTACCATTACCAGGAGTATCATAAAACATAGCTGAACACATAAAAAAAAACTTTTTACAATATAAACTATCAAATCGTAACTATTTAGCAAAGAAGTTCAGGTTATGTGTATACCATCATCATTAGTTTAATTAGAGAAGAACATCCAGTAATTCCGAGAACTTATTTATCAAATCTAACATAGTAGATTACAAAAGACTATCATTTCCATTTTTGGTTAAATAGCACATATTTAAATTTATTTGAAATATATTGACTCGTTGTCATTTGCATTTGATTAAAGGTTTCGTGAACACCAACATTATGTTTTCAAAATTTAATAAATTGTTTAAAAACCTATTGTTGGTAATCTTATATTTAATTGAATTTATTAAATTTGCCAATACTATTGAGGTAATTATATAAATATATAAAAATATATAATTAAATATCCAACTTTACTATAAATTCTATATTTTTTTTACAGTCGTATAGTTTTAAATTGGATAGATGGACTTGTGAAAAGTCTGATTTTTGTAAAGAACAAATTTGTAACGTAACACATGTATCAAGAAATAACTATTTGATGAATTATAGATGCGATTTAATTAGACCAATCGATAATATTATATATCATGCAAAGTGTAATTTTCGTTATCACATGACATATCAACCATTTCCAATAAATAGTGCAGAAGACCTATGTTCATTTTTTTCAAACCAAACTAAAATTAAACCGATTCTATTAAGCGCACTTTACAGTAAAATGAAAAATTATACAAACATTAATCATGGATGCCCATATTCTGGAAATTTAACACTTATTAATTATCCAATAGATTATGATTTACTTCCACAAATTTTACCAGCTGGAGAATATCGTGTAGATGTACATGTATATGGAAAAAGTAATGGAAAAATTGAAACAATTACCCGTGCACAATTGTTTTTACAAGTTAGTGGTATTAAGGCTATTAATTTTGGTAGAGGTTAAAATTTTAATATGTAATTATAATTATTGTTTAAGTGCTTGCTTATTATTCTATTCAAATAAATAGTAACGAAAGATTTTGCAAATTAATTGTGTTTTATTATTAATATTATTGTGTATCTGCAATGTATATAATTGACTTAGAACTTAATTAAATACGATGTGGTATTGCTCAGATAATGAATGTATATCCATATTTTTCTAATTCATTATTTAACATATTACTATTAAATGACATTATTTTATTAACAATTAAACAATAAAGTAATTGTTTCTTTTAATAATTTGTTGTTTTATTTTTTTGTTACAAATAAATATATTATTTTATTTTAAGTAAAAGGACTAGAGATACGTAAATATGTAAGAATGTAAGTGGGTCGGCATAGGATATAATATATATATTTTATGTCCTATTATCGACGACCATAAATGGTGGTAAATAAATATAATAAAATATAATACATTTATTAATAAATTTTTACAGTGTTTAATTTTATTCCATTAAATTATATATTTTGCACGATAGAGTTATTCTATTGAGAATATATGGCCATAGAATTTCTATAGAATAATCTAAAGAATAATAGTTAGTTGCCATATGATTGAGGAGCAATCACAATTGATCAAAAGGCTTCCCCGAGTGGAAATACTGAAGTTCCATCCGGTAAACAGTGAATTATGCTAAAACCATTACCATCATATTTGTATTTAATGCAGTTGGTCGAAATGCAAAGATATTCTATGAACAAAAAAAAAATTGGCAACTATTAAAATTAAATAATTAAATGCAAATCCAATGGGATAGAAATTGAATTATTATTTTTAACTTAAACCTCATCAAAATCAAAAAAAGATTTAATTTAATTAAATTAAATTTAAATTACCACTAAAAAGTGTAAATAAGCACTCCTCCTTTTACATAATATTGATCATATCGTATATCTCCTTAAATCATTGAGCATAGAAAAACTATAATATATCACTAACATATTTTTCAACCATTCGTTACGTTTCTTAATCCAATTCCGGTTGTTAATATGACATGTAATGGGAATATCTTTAAGCTAATCATCATAAAGCCTTGTTACTCCAAGTAGGCATATATATTATGGCATATATCAAGCAATCATTAAAGTCAAGTTGGTAAATTACTATGCATGGGAGTATGTATATAACAATATTTACTAATTGTTTTACGATATGCATTATTTTTTGGAATGAATAGCCGATAATAGTGGGTGTGTGTGTGCATATTTGTATATTGTTAATTTTTGAGTAACACCATATTTTCAAAGATAATATTCGTTTTAAATTCCATATGTATTCCATGATACTCAAGTAATGAATTTCAATAACTATTAAAATAAATACCGAAACATTTCATAGCGGAACGAATTATAGTAGAAACAAGTTCAGTATATAAATTTTTATTTGAAAGAATCTATCTTATTTTTTCTTATATTGTATTTATCTGATCTTAAGTATATTTATTCCACCAAAAATGTATCGTCATTGTGTGTATATGCAAAGTTTACATATATATACATATTTATTATAAATACAAATAATACGATCTTATTCTATTATAAATAAACAATAAAAAATTTGATCAAATTTTTTTTTCTTGCTCATCATAATTAAAATTGATAAACCGTGACAACAATATTACAACTATATAGTAATTGTATTTTCAAAAACATCAATAGTAAGTACGAGTACGAGTATAATTATTTGATATAATAATAAGTATTATTATTAAAATTATTAAATCCAATAAAATATGGTATATTATGAATGTGTTAAAATATAAAATGTATTTGTGCCATACAATTAATTTTTAAATATATATAAAATTGCGTTTATTTGTGAGTTGTTTTGTTGTGCGTGTACTTATAAAAAAAAATATAAATTTTAATTTATTGTACATTAATTGTTTGTATATATATATTTTTAAATAATATACAATATTAATGTTCTATTAGCGAATATACTCCACACTTATAGATAATAAAGATTATCTAATGAGATCAATTAGAATGAAACAAACAAATTGTTGAAATGTTGTGATAGTGGAAAATTTTATAAATTCTTTAACCAGTTCTGACAATTATTCAAATTTAGAAACTGCAAATAATTTCCGCTATAATATTAGATGATTGCGTATTTTCGTGCCCGATTTATAAACTAAAATCAATATATATATAATATTTTTATTTAAACTATTTTATTATAAAAATATAGTCAATTATATAATCTCTATAAATATTCATTTTTTCTATTACTAATTCCTAACGTACTAATAACTTTTTGATTCCAGATTGATATGTAAACAAACAATGGTTTTCCTTCAATGAGGTTGAAATGAAAATGGTTTACGAAACCGTCCACTGATCTGTGATGGTCTTGATAATTGAAACTATTCTGCAGAGATCAGAGATCGGAATAAATGACAAACTGAAGGCGCAAGATATGTAGAGTATATTACATGCAGCATTACAGCTCATTCGATTTTTTGGTTGCGTCTTTTGTGGCACGTGCGTGGCAATATCATGGTGGCAAATCACATCTTTTTGGTTGGCCAAAATTCGACGATTTTTTCTTATTACTTTTCCCGCAAACTAGTAAGTCCGTGCTCACAGTACTTGTTCGCTATAACTCATATAGTAAATTATGCCACTCCGATCTAATCAAACACAATGTAACAGGTAACACCTTCATTTAATGCAAGTCAATATCAGCAATTAGTTCTTCGCCCACTTTTTTCCAAGCTATTTTTTGCTGAACGTATGTTGCAGAGCTTTAATTTTTCATAGTCTGTTACCGGCATGGATCCAAAAAATGATAATTTTTATGCTGGCTAAAAAAAATCTGCAGCCAATATTCTTTTAAGATAATATTTTTTAGTTATGGATTGTGGTACCCGCATCTATCGAGCTTAACAGTGAATCCAAACTTCTTAACTTAAATGGTTGAAAATGCGGTTTAACAACATTCAACAATCTCTTAAGTTAGTATTCCTAAATTATTTTCCGTTTGCCATAGCCTGTAGTATGGATCATTCATTTCAATTCATTTTTCTATTGACGATTCAAATTTACAACCGCAATATTTTGTCTTGGAAATTCCAACTCGTACTCCTTTTTTAATCTCGTATATATAAAAACATGATATAAGGAAAATGCACTTTTCATTCTCCTTTTTGAAATGGTTTCTTTTTCTAAACCCACACATGACATTAACAGAACTACGTTTAATGCAAAAACTAACATATCAATAATCTGTCACCTCGCTATCAACATAACTAAAAATAAAATCAATCAGAACCTGTGAAGTTTCTACTGTCTATGAAAATCGGGCAAACAATGAAAATATGCAAACATCCAATAAATAATATATTTTTTATGTGCCACGTTATACACGTAATAATTTTATGGTGTATGCGTGTGTGGTTAAGTAGAAGCAGTACAAGTTCAATATACCAGTTTTTTATGTAACACAAAATTGTATGAACAATATTATAGCTTTCAGAATTTATATGTTACCCATAGGATATTTCGATAGAATCTTATTTAAATTTATATGCGAAAAAAAAAATAACAAAAACATTAATTGAAATTGAATATTATAAAAATAACTCGTTGTTATATGTTTCAATTTTTTTTCTGTACTCCGCAATGTAAATTCTAAAATAAGATAAAAAATTCTTAATCGATACAAAAAAATTAAACATAGGAACAAATTTTATATTTATAAATTTGTATTATTAGATAGATATTAGTACATGATATACATATGTAATTTGTAATAATTAAAAGTTGATTTTCGGATTATGGAAATAATCCATGTACACTTTGTGTATATTTGTAACCTTGATATATACGACTACGTACAGTTTAGTTATTACAATAAAATTGTTAAATCTTTATATTTTATTCTGTGTACAAAAAATATATTATAAGAATTGGAAAATTTTTTCGGGTAATTATTTTTTGTTTATATTTTATTTTTATTTAATAGAAAAAAAAAATTCACATATCATTTTTTCACTGTGTTCCCTTTCTCTTCTATTGAGCTAAGCAAATTGTTTACTTTTATATTATATTATATACTGAAACTGTATTAGGAAGGTATAAAAATATAGTATATTGGAAAAACATACATACGCGAACTTACATATAGTAATATTTCTTTATACTCGTATATCTGATAGATTTTTACATTAATATTGTTAATATTATTAAAACATTTAAATTATAATTATTATAGGCATACACTTATATCTTATCCATAAATAATATACAGTACGCAAAATGCCTATAGTTCACTTATGTATCACTTGTGTTGTGCGTTAACATACAAAAAAAAAATATCCATCATAAGACATGTTCCATTAAATGAAAATGATGTAAGAAAAGAATTTAAGATTAATTGACAATACAGAAAAATTAAAGGAAAAATTATACCATTTACAATAGATAGTATATTAAATATATGAGAAACGATAATATAATGAATGGTTTTTTTTTTTTTTTTTTTTTTTTTTTATTTAACGACCTAGGATTCATATATCCCATATAGTCCGTTTATTTATTTGTTACCGTTATTACATTAATTTTGTTTGTGTTTTATAATTATGTATTTTGTTTATTTGTTTATTTAAAATGTTATTTCTATTTCTTTCAAAAAGTTTAGTATTTCTTTGTATGTGTCTATTTTGTTTTCTGACAGATCATTTGTTAGTTTATCTGTAAATTTAGTGTATTTTTTCCTTACTTGTATGTATTTTTCACATTTGTTTAATATATGTTCAAAGTCCTCTATTTCGTTGCACTTTTCACAGATATTATTGTTTATCACATTTATCATTTTTAAATATTTGTTATCATATGCATGACCTGTTCGTATTCTATTAATAATTTTTGTGTCATTGTTTGAAAGGTTTACTTTATTGAACCATGTAGTTTTCCTTGGATTTCCTCCATTAACTGTTTTGTTCCATCTACCTTTTTCTGCTGTCATATTTTTGTATATAGTTGTCCATTGCAGAAAACACCTTTCTTTGATTAATTTTTTTATTTCATTATTTGGTATTTCCACCTTTATCAAATTACAATCTGCCTCACCGCATGCTTTTTTTGCTGCTTGATCCGCTATATCGTTACCTCTTACATTGCAGTGCGCTGGAATCCATTGAATTTTTGTATTTATGTTTTTATGAGCATTTATTATTTCTAAAATTTTCATTTCATATAATCTTTTGTTTTGGTTTTCGTAACAGCCCTTTATGGACTGACATGAACTTTTTGAGTCAGTAAAGATTATTAGACTCTCTGGTTTCGATTCTAAACCTATCTTTATTGCGGTATAGATCGCAATTATTTCAGCCGTTTTTATTGATGTTGTGTTGTCTATTTTACTACTGATCGTTGTTCTAGTATCTTCCATGTATATGCCGATTCCAACTTTATCTTCTGTTTTTGAAGCATCTGTGTAGATTTTTGTTTTATAATTGTTGTTTTTATCTATGGTGTCTTTTGCTATTTGATATAGTATAGCTGCATTGTAATTCTTTTTTCCATTTATTTTGATGTGTGTATTAGTGTTTATCTGTGCTTTATTGATGTTTTCCTCTATTTTTGGTATTTTGCCGACTTTGCTTATCATATTATATTTTTTGTATAAATTGTTGAGATATGTAGTGGATTTACCTTTTTTAATGTCTTCACCTATATTAGTGTTATAATATATTTTGTCTACTATGTAACTGGCATCATAAAATTCTTTTTCCAGTTCAAATGGCATTCTACCTGTTTCTGATAGGATCGTGGGTATAGGGGTTGATCTAACATATCCCATGCATATTCTGATGGCTTGATTTTGTATTTTTTGTATACTTTCGATGTTTTTCTTTTTTAATGGAATTATTTGTGTGTAGTATTTTAGTTTTCCATTAATATAAGCATTATAGAATTTCATATTATTTGCAGGATGTGACCCATAAAAACTTTTCGAAATGAGTTTTAATAAGTTCAGCGTCATTGTGCATTTTTCTTGGATTTTTGATATGTGACTGTTGAAATTTAATTTGCTATCTATAATAAATCCTAAAATATTCATGTTGTTTGTTTCCCGTATATTTTGATTGTTCATTTTAATGTCTAATTCTATATTTTTCATGTTGATTTTTAGAAGATTGGTTTTTGCTATATTAATAGGTAGCTGTAATTCTTTCGTAATATTGTAAAATTCTTCCAATTTATTATTTGCGTTATCATTGAGCATTTTAATGTTCTTACCTTTTATCATTAAGTAAAAATCATCCGCATATTGTATTATGTTACAACATTGGTCTTCTATCTCGTGAACTTTAGCAGAGTATACGTTAAATAAAATCGGGCTTAAAACATTTCCTTGTGTGAGTCCATCGTTTGATATTGCTGATGTTTCTTCATTACAATTATTCATAAAATACATTTTTTTGGTTAAAATTCTTTCTATCCAGAATATGATTTCTTTATCAATTTTATTCTTTAATAAAATGTTAATTAATATTTTAGTTTTAACATTGTCAAAAGCTCCTTGTATGTCGGTGTTAATTAATATCGTTTTATATCCTTCCTTCTTGTTTGTTTCTATTGTTTGTAGTATTCTGGCGATCACGTCTCTACACCCTTTCTTTTCCATAAAACCAAATGAATTTTCTGGAATTAACTTTTGATTATCTATGATTCTTTGCAGCTTGTTTTTGATAATTTTGCAGAATATTCTACCTATTACTGGAATCAATGCTATAGGCCTGTAGTTGTTTAAATCATTTTTATCTTTTTTTTGTTTTATTATTGGTATTATTTTCATTTTGTTCCAACAATCTGGGTATATTTGTTTATGTACAATGTTATTTAGATATGTAGATATATAAAAGTGTTGATTTTTGTTGAGAAATTTTAATATTTTATATGATATTTTATCATATCCGGGTGCAGTATTTTTACTATTTTCTATTATCTTGCTAATATCCTCTGTTTCTATTCTTAATGTTTTAATATAATCATTTTCTTGAATGACGTAGTTATATCTTTCATACTGATAGAATTTGCTTAGAAACGTGCTCATTTTGCTTTTGTTATTAAAAAAGTAAGTTTTAACTTTATGCTTGCAATTGTTTAATTTATTAATCTTTTCCCACACCTCTTTTATATTGGTTTGTGGATTAATACTTTCTATGTATTCTGTGAATTTTTCTTTCTTACATTTTTTAATTTCAATTTTTAAAATAGCAATAGCTCTTTTGTATTCAGTAATTGTATGACTGTTTTTAACTTTGTTATAAATCTTTAATTTTTCTTTTTTAATATTCCATAGATTTTGTAGTTTTTGATTCCACCAGTATTTTGGTGTTTTTTTATCGTTTTGGTAATGCTTTGTATTATTTTTAATTAGCGTTTCTAAAAATACTTGACAGTCAAAATTATTTTCCCATTCTTTTTGTTTCATTTTAATCAATTCTTTTTCGATTTTGTTGTAGTCAATTTTTACTAATTTCATTCTATTTAGATTGTTTATCTTCTTATTAATTTCAAAAATTATTGGTATATGATCTGAACCTATATTGTCTTCTATGGTGTTCCAAGTAATTTTATTAATTAAATTTGTTGTTGTGATAGTTATGTCTATAGCTGATGTGTAGTTTCTATGAATTTGTTGGAACGTAAAACTACCATCGTTGTGTATGTAAAAATTATTATCATTTATTACTTCAGCTATAATGTTACCTCTATTATCATTTTGATTATTTTTGTTCCATGATTTATGATGTGAATTTATATCACCTCCAATCACACAATTTTTGAAGCTTTCAGTTGTTTGTAGAAGGATTTTAAAATTATTTTTGAACGTTTTTATTTGTATGTTTGCTGGTAAGTAAATTGTGATAAAATTATATTTTTCCTCTAAGTTTGTTGTCTCTATCTCGCATATTTCGAACGGATGTATGTTTTTAACATAATTCGTTTGTTTGAACTGAATACAGTTTCTGACGTAAAAACCTACCCCCCCATAATTGTCTATTCTTTTACTAAATACGTAATTATATCCAATCATTTTAGGATTTTCTTCTTCTTTTAACCATATTTCACAAAGCATAATAATATCGATATCATGAATTTCGCAAAATTTTTCTAGTAAGTTTTTGTTACATTTTAAACTTTTAATGTTTATTTGCATTATTTTTAATTTAGCCATATTCTTTATATGATTCCTTATGAGTATGATTATTATACTTTATTTATTATTATTATTATTATTCTTATTATTATTATTATTATTATTATTATTATTATTATTATTATTATTATTATTATTATTATTATTATTATTATTGTTATAATTATTATTATTCTTGTTATTATTATTATTTTTACTATTATGTGTAATGTTTAAGTGTCAGTGATATTGTTGTTTGTGTTGTTTTTGTTATTGACGTTTTCAATTGTGTCTTCAGTGATTTCATTGTCTGTGTTGTTACAAAAATTGTTGTCTAATGTGTTATTCCCAGTAATATTTATCTTATTTTTACAACTATTCTTATTGTTGTTTATGTTGTCCGCTTCGGTATCGGTGTCTTGTTCATAAGTTGATGTACTAAGTATATCCGTGTCTCTACCTTCCTGTATGTTTCTATTTATCAATCTGATTTTTCTAGTGATTTGAGCTTTTAGATATTTGTTAATTAGTATTGGTTGAATATCTTGTAACATATTTATTATTGTCTGTATGTTTTCACTATAACTTTTAGTGACCATTAACGGGTCTTTAGCTGAAATTAAATCATTAATATATTGATTAAATTGTTTGTAATTTAAAGGATACTTAGGATTGTTTTCTATGTTTTCTTTTATTGCTGCTAGCTCTGGTGTTATGTTGATTTTCGAAGAATAGATTGTTGTATTTATCTTCTTTCTTTTGTTTTTGTTTTCTCTTGATTGAGTGTCTGCACTGTTTGCTTTTACGGTTTTTGTTGTTATAGTTGGTGATGATGTTACGCTGAGTGAATCAGATGTTAGATTATTTGCAGGTCTTTTGACCCCTGTTGTTGTTGCTTCTATATCTGGTTGCATATAGTCAAGTTTAGCTTCATCTATTTCCATCGTGTTCATGGTGTGTTGCTGTTTGCTTGCAGACTGTTGTTTAATATTCGTTATATTTATTTTCGTAATGCCAGGGTAATTTAGGGGTATGCTTTTGTCTGTTTGTTTATCGTTGATATCTAAATTAATTCCTTTTTCTGATGTATTATTTGGTTCCTTTATTTCTATATATTGATTTATTTTTTCAATTGGTTGGTTAACCGTTCTGTTATCTCTATCTTCTTCAGTAGTTTCTGGTCTTTTGCATTTTTCCGACCGATGACCCTGTTTTTTGCATTTTAGACAAAACACATCTTCTACATATAGATATATTCTATAATTTGTATTTTCAAATGTAATTATAATAGAATCAGGAAAATCACTTTTTTCTTCTTCTATAATATAGACTTGCCTTTTATAATTGCATATATGTTGATATTCCGTGTCTGTCGTATTTATATGCATGTGATTTATTTTTGATGCTGTTTTGATACCTATATTACTTAATGCCGTACTTAGACACTCATTTGTCAACATTGGGCATACTCCTGATAGTATAAGTTTTTTGGATGGTGTCATTAAACGTCTCGCTTTTAGTGTTTTATTGTTTATTATAATTTCCTTGTGTCCCTTCATGAAATTGTCTACCTGTTCTTTAGTTGCTAGGAATACTCCTACTCGGTTGTTCGACATCCGGCTGATAAATGTTATGTTTTCTGGGCCTATTACTTTTCCAATTGCTTTTGCGTATATAATATCTGCTGTATTTTCAAGGGCATCAAAAATAATACCTTGTTCAGCTTTTGGTGTTGTAGGTTGCATATTTTTATTTCTATTTTTCAAAATACTGGAAAAAGATTGTATGTTATTGAAATTGTTGTTGCTAGTATTTGGATTTATGTTGTCTTTCTGGTTTATGTTTTTATTTAAATTTTTGTCGCCATTTCGTAGATTTGCTAAATAAGATTGTTGTGTTATAGGTGTTTTAAATTTATTCCATTCATTGTTGATATTAATTTTTGCGTTGTTATTGTATTCTTTTAAGTTCTGCATTTTAATTTTATAATTATTTTATTAAACCACTCACAATTTGTGAGGGTAGCACCGTTTTTAGTTTATATTTATTAAGTTTGTTTGTTAATTTACAGATATTTCACAATAATTTATGTATTTAAATATTTATTGATACAATATATTAATATATATTATATATCTACAACTGTTTATTATTTATCATTGTTCTATTATTAATAAATTTTAAATTTAATTTTATTTATTATTTTTATATAAGTTAAATAACAAAATTAGTTTTTTTTATATATACGTCCGTTCACTTTGGCTATCGAAATTCGAATCAATGAATGGTGTCATAAATGTTTAAACATAATTAGATTACCTCAAGTAATAAGAGTTCAATGAAATTTTATTAATTTTCAACGAAACAACAAACACAAACCTGAAATCACATAAGAAGTTAAAAATATGAACTATAAGAAAAAAAACCTCCTATAGAAACACATTTTCTCCTATAGAAACACAATTTCGACTATAGGTTGAAGGAAGAATTTACAGGAGAAAACAATAGTATCAGAAATTTTGCTATTATATAGTAGAAACGAGTTTACGTCTTCCAAATAAACCTGAAAGAACTGCTGATTAGGTAGATATAGTAAATAAAATAATAATAAACCGAAACACTTACAAAAAATTGGGATGATAAATGAACTATAGACATTGTTCGATCAGGTAGTTCAAGTCAAACACACATGGAAAGAAACACTTGTGTCTGCTGAAAAAATTATTTGCAAATTTTGAGTTACAAATAACAATTATTATTAATATTTAAATAACTCGAGTACTTTTAAAGTTATCTACTTGACAATTTGAACTTAAGCTTTTGATATGAATACCTAAAAACGAGATTTACAAATTTCCAACACTTCTTAAACTCACACCTTTCCCATATAAATTAAACATTCTTAAGTTCCTAAAAAAATTGTCAAAAGTTAAAAGTGTTGATTTTGGTATCTCTTTGCATAAAAAGAAAAAGGATATTACTATATCTGGTGTAAAAAGAAAAAAAGGATGGACAGTACATACCTTAATGTGGAGTGTGGTCGTTATTATATAAACATAATATTTCTTGGATTGAATCCACATGGTATACGACAAATGTTGGCTGGCTTAAATGAATTTTTACGATACCTCCCAATTATTAAAGAAAAAAAAATCATATTAATCCCTAGCTATCAAATAAGCATTTGGGAAAAATGCTAACCTCTATAGAACAAAAACACTGTCTTATTTGTACTAAAATTATATTTTTAATTCCTTTTTCACTGTTTTATAATTTTAGAAAATTTAATTATATAATATTTTTTGGAGTCTAGAAATGATAATTTTTCGAATCTAATAATTCGAATGTGTCTGTAATAAATAAGTAACATTAGTTACTTAACATTATAAAATCCACATATATTCGATGGAAAAGAATATATCTTGGAATTTTCCCAAAGAATGTACATAGATTTTCCACTTAATATAATTGTACTTTATTTAGGTCAATTGAAGTCTTTGGCTTGTCAGGGCAATATGTCCAACATATATCCGCGGCATTGTATTCATAATTTATTTCACCAATTATCCAAAACAGTGGTCCAAAATTTGTATATTTCGCTTGATATAATCCTCGCTCTTTTTAATTTATTTTCATAATTTTTAAAACCAACCAGCAACTAAAATCTGTATATTTTCTAGGAATTTTGTCATGGATTTTATCCGCGGTTTTTTATTCTTGTTTATTACAACAAAAAAAAATAAGGGAAATCGATGAATATTTGTTATCGTTCAGCATCTTAATTGCGTGTTCATATAACTTCTGATCGTTCGGTAAAAAACAAAAAGCGAATTGGTATCACATCGTCATAAAAAAATTTATTCTGTTAATACGAACAATTCACGGGTATTACTTGCCAAAATACAAGGACAATCCAAAGATATTTTTGTCAAAATTCGTGGATCTGCCTACAAAAAATATGAATATAAATTCTGGATATTCTATGGAATAATAGCAACGAGAGAAATAATTCTAAGGAGAATCCGTAGAATTTATCATCGGAAATTATCCGTATGTCTAAGGACATTTTTTATAAAAACCCATCAACGGGGTTGCACTCATCATATAAAATTCCAGTGGACATCCGTAAAAAATCCATAGATATCTATCCTAGGATTGAAACCATACGCAGTACTACATTTAATGCGGAAATTTTGCGGACAAACTACGAACAGTGTTACTTGGGAGTACTCTAATTGACAAAAACCGAAAGGGTAAGTGAAACGTACTCGAGAAAAAAGAACTTTACTCAAAATAAAACAAATTAAAGATGTTTTATTGATGTTTTTTACGCTTACCTTGCGGAAAATAACAAAAAAAATATAAAATGATAATAAAAAATTGAATAGGAAATAAATAGAAAAAAATATGTATGGTATGAGTTGGCTGAAGTGGATGCATCTATAATTATTTCGCGTACTGTACTGTATTATATAAAAAAAATAGCTATATAATTTATTTGTTTTTTCATTTATTGTGGTGATGGTAATGTTGATGGTGGTGGATTATTATACGTATATTTTTTGTCATATAATAATAATATTAATACAACAATTATAGGTATTTTACCGGGTTGTCTTATTGACTTAATTTTCAACTTTATTTGTACACTTACTATAAGAAATACTACAATACAATATAACTTATTTTGTATATACACGTGATATTTTTTTAAGATTTACTTACTTACATTTTACATTTAGTTTTTTTATTACACATTATTATTATTATTATTATTATTAATATTATTATTATATGATGTATTTATTATATGATATAAATACAAACACTATTATAATTTAAACACACACATATTAACACAGAAATATATAATAAAAAAATACAATATAAAAACTTTCGCAATTATTAATTTACTATCATTTCCAATTCAGATTATATTATGTTATGAACAAAAATTATTAATAAAATAAATAAATAAATAATATTTTATTTTAAATACTAGTGTTTTTTTTTTTAATATTGTGTTCTGTGTTTAACAATGTTTTGATATTTATTTGATGTTTAAGTTTAAGTGATACTTTTATTTTAGTAACTGTATCAATTATAGTATATATATTAAATAAATATAAAACTAAAATCACACAATCAATAGTATTATTATTTATATAATTGGATATTTATAATAATATAGTTTTGTGAATAAAAATATTTTAATAATACACACTTCACTCACTCATACATAACAATATAATGGATTTGGTTTGTGTAATATATAATTATAATAAATAATAAAACAGATACGCATTTATTATCAGTATATGTGAACAACAACTAAAAAACAAAATAAGAGTGTAGATTTTTATTTAACTTTTTTTTTAATTTTTATTGATAACAATAAATAAAATATTAAATTGGAGAAAAGTTTCTTTAGTAAAAACATACAAAAAACAGTGTGTTATTGTAGGTAGACGTAATGAAGAGTTCGTTAAATTCGTAATATTATTGTGTGGTGTTGTGTTTGTTAATTTTTTTTTTTAATTATAATATTACGTATATTTATACGAAATCGATTATATAAATGAATTTTCTTTTTACGACAATGGAAAAGTTTTAAGATTTTAAATATATATATATTAATTAATTGTTGTGTTATGTGACACATACAAAATAAATGTGATTTTCACAAAGTGAATTTTATATTAGCTATTTTTTTTTTTTTTTTAATCAATGCAATAGTTAATTAATTAATTAAAAGAAAATAAAAAAATTTGTTTTGTTCTCAATTTTAAATTGTTAGCATATTGCACGCGTTTATTTATTAATTAATTAGCAGCAGTAAAATTTAAGTATTATTGATACATATAATATAGAATAAAATATAATATTTAAAATAAGAGAAAATGCAAAAAATAACAAATGATGATAAACCAAAAAAAATACCACCTGATGGTGGTTGGGGTTGGATGATTGTTCTTGCATATGGTATTGCAAATGTAAGTATTGTATATTATAAAAATGTATATTAATAAATTTATCAAAAATTTCCGTGAAGTAAATTCAAGTGGAAATGCAAAATTACATGCGTTTTTCTTCAGAAAAAATATTTACTTTAAAAGTGTCAGTCAACTTGTGTATTTCCGAAAGAAATATGTTTCACATTAATTTTTATCTAATATTTCGATTACCGATAATGTGATGTCGCCGCTAACGTTATTACACGTAAAATATTCTAATGTATATGCTTCATCAAAAACGAATAATCGATCAGAATAAATTTGCATTTTACAATTAGGCAGTAATTAAATGTATTTTGTTTTTCTAAACAATGAATAGAAAAAACATTAAGAAGTATTTGTTAGCAAATATTTAAAATTAAAATAAAAACAACATAAAAATTTATTTATTTCTCCTCAACATTCAATGTACACACGAACATATTAAAGTAAAATAAAAATTTGATGAGAAATATTAAACAAAGTTTTGTGTGTCTTTTTTTTTAATTTAAATATATTTACTACAAATTTAAATATTTACTACTAAATATTTCATTATCATTTTCTATTGGTTTCGTAACACAATATATTTTTAATTAGTGTTTAATTGGAAAAAGAAAATTTATTCTGATTGGGATTACTCGTTTTTGATGGGACCTTGTTGTGTAACCATGTGAAAAATATAACATTTGCATTTTCACATGTAATATTTTTGTTAGAAAAAATAAATAAAATATTCGTAAATATATTTTACGTTTACGTTTTTTTGCTACTGAAAATAATATAATTTTCATTATCATTTTCACTTGAAGTAAATACTGATATATTAAAATAGTAAAATATACGTGAAAATAAGGTTGATTTGCATATATTATAAGAAGTATAAAAAAAACTTTGATAACCGCGCTTTTATTATTGTATATGTATTTTTCAATTTGAAAACAATACCAAACACTAAAACAGTATAGGCGTTCCGCATGAAAAACGACTAATTGCAAACTTTAACACCAAAAATTGAAACAATGTTGTTACTGTTACTCTATAGACTAAAAACAAAGAAGTATTTTTAGTAAAAATACTAATTTTATTTTAGCACATTCTATGATTACGCATCAATTAGTATACGAGAATATATATCAGAATGAAATGTGTTTTTAAATTTGAAGATAACAAAATAATTTGTTTGTGTAGGTTTTAAATTAAATATTTACTTGCATTATTTTGTAACAAAATGTTATCAATTAGTACCCTAGTAACAATTTGTTCGTACTTGGAAAAATGAGGAAAATTTTCGTGGAAAAAATCCACATATTTTCGATGGAAAAGAATATATCTTGGAATTTTTCCAAAGAATATCCATAGATTTTCCACTTATAATACTATTTTATTTACGTCAATTGAAATCTTTGAATACTCAGGGTATTATCCAAGACAGTGGTTCCAATTATATATATTTCGTTTATCTATAGATATAATCGTCACTCTTTTTAATTTATTTCCATAATTCTTAAAACAACAAGAAACTCAGATCTATATATTTCATAGCAATTTTGTAAGACTTTTCATGGATTTTATTCTCAGTTTTTTTTACTTGTTTATTACAAACCGCGATTTGGCATAATTTTCAAAGATTTTTTTGTCAAAATCCTTGGATCTGCTCACAAAAAATATGAATATAAATTCTATGGATATTCCGTGGAATAATAGCAACAAGAAATAATTCTAAGGAGAACCCGTGTAAATTATCATCGGAACTATGCCGATAATCCAAGGACATTTTTTATAAAAATCCATGGCCAGGGTTGCACTCATCACATAAGATATCCATAGATATTAAAAAATAAAATAAATAAATTAAATTGTAATATGTAATTATCGTTAAATTCAGTTCTTAGAATACCTGGTTGGATTTTTGGATTAATATGAAACGAAATAACTTTATTCATATTGCAGTAGCACTATGTGCTCTTGATAGCCGAGCATGAAAAATTATAGATTTCATTATTCTTATTACACCTACCATAAATATTCCGGAAAATCGAATTTTATGAATAATCATTTTTTTTTATTTTACGAATCACGATTCATATTAAGCGTAAAGCTAATTTTTTAAATAAATTTTCAAAATACATATAATCAATTTCTATAACATTCATTATAAAAAGAGTAATTTTTAAAATCATTTCTAGTTTATCGTCAAAGCTATAATAGATTTTCCGTTTGATGTCATTGAAATTTTGTAAGAATTTATCTATTTGTTTTTTTATTATTGTTATATGTTTTTCACTATTGTTTTCATTTGGTTGAATTTATGTGTATATTTGTTATCATTCAGGCGGTATCATATAATTCCCCATGTTTATAAAACATCTGGTTCTTATCGGCAAAAAAAAAAAAAAATGAAACCAAACACAATTTAAAATTGAATCATTATTATTGAAAATCAATTGCCATTCAAAAAATTTTGCCAAAAAAACAAATTAATGGTAATCTGATGGCATGACATGTACAAGATTATGGCTATATTAAGATAGATGTGGTAGGCAACAATATATATTTATATAGCTTTGGCATTTCGAATACATAAACTGTAGAAATTCAACTAAAGTCATCGATCAATGAAATAGTTAATACTTAACGCAAAAATCTGGAGAATATAATATATGAGGTGTTAGGTAAGATTTCCCATTGAAGTACTTCTTTAAAATTCTTTTTTCAACCTATGTCTTTATAGTTGCTTTTCATTTAATGGTTGGATTAAAATCGTAATAAAAATAAACACGTTCTGAATAGCATATAACTAAAGTTACAGCATCTTTCTTGTTTTTATCCATAAATACTTTGTTTCTTTTACGACTTATATCTTCGGCAACACTTATGTTATGAGAAAATGTTAAAGAATAATTATATTTAAAACTTAAAGAGATAATTACACAAACTGCATACAAATAAATTTATCAGTCTTTCGATTTACCACACCACCATACATGTTTGTACTTTGTCTACTCTGCAATCTATTAAACATTCTATAAAATGTATTTATAATATTTATGTCTTTTAAAGTATCGTCATACAAATACTTAATGTATAGGTAGCCACATATTCAGACTTATACATATAAAATTTATGTATTTAAAAAATATATCAAATTGTGAGAGACCTTGCTGATACATTCGAAATTTAGAACAAATAATTATATATATATTATTATTGAAAGATAACGATTATTGATAAAGCATATTATTGTTTTATCGTGCGAGCATGTGTGTATGGAAAAATAAATGATATATGATTGAAAAATATCTTTACGTATACGTAATGAATTCGAATGATAATTTATTACATATAACACATACACATAAACATAGATATTATTTTACATAATTTACATTCTTAAAAAAGTCAATGTTTACTTTTATTCACTATGTAAAAAAAATGAATAATACGTAATCGGTACGTAATATAAAATTTATTATGTATACAGGGTGTAATAGTATAACTGCGTTAACACTGTATCATCTGCATATTATTTATAAATTCAATAATAAGTAATGTAACTCAATGTTAAAGGCCTTGTTCAAAATTGGTAAATAATACAAAAACACTAATAAAACAAAATAGGTCAGAATTTGCGATTTACCGAAAAA
Source organism: Bibio marci (assembly GCA_910594885.2). Taxonomy (NCBI): domain Eukaryota; kingdom Metazoa; phylum Arthropoda; class Insecta; order Diptera; family Bibionidae; genus Bibio; species Bibio marci. The sequence goes on from OU343114.1 coordinate 37,935,043, forward strand.
ACGGACTAATTTGAAATGAAAATTGAATACGAAAACAAAATTTAAAAAAAAAACTAAGATAGCAGTAATACAAAAATATACATTTTTCGATATTTCAAAAATTTGTTACAATAAAAATTGAAAATTTTTAAAAAAATACTACCGAAAAATTGTTAAAAAATTATTATGTTCAAACGGTAAGTCTCCAGGGACAATTATCATAAATATGGTTTACGTAACTAATTTCCGCAATGCCTGACAATTTAATACTTTATTAATATTATTTCCAATTTAGTAATGGAAAATTGTCAATTTCCTATTTTCATTTTATTATATCATTTGATGTCAACGCCGATAAACGTTTGTATTTCAAATGATTGATATACCAATTTTGACTTGTTTTTCAAATGAAAAATTATGTGTCAACAGAGAAATTGATGAAAACGATGTAATCTTATAAATAATAACTTCTTCTATTTGATATTCATTATTATTTTTGTATTTTTAACATTATTGGTATAGAGTTGAATGTTTATTGTACGTTTGTTTAATTTAAAAATTAATTCCAAAACAATATTTTTTGTGTAAATGACTTATGAATCAGAGATATAAATGGTTATATGGTTAATTTGATATGAACCAATGTTTCCGCGACCGGGTCAACTCTAAATTATTTATTTATTTATTTACAATAATTTTTTTTTGTTCCGGTTCATATAAAACCTATATTATCGGTTGTTATTTGCTTAAAAAATTTAATTGCGTTTTTATTATATAAATTAAGTACTTGTATACTAATCAAATTATTGGTATATAGGTCATCTCATATACACTTGAAACTTTATCAGCAATTTTCTGTATATGTGCTTGATACATATTTGTTCTGCTAAAACATGTAAAGTTTTATAACTTAATAATTATTAAAATTAAATTACACTTAACTTTTTCAGTTACCATATATTTTTTCCTGAGATAAAAAATATTTTTTCTGTATCAAAACTATTTTTCAAAGAAATAATTGTTAAAACCCGTCATATAAATATGCTATGAGAAATTCTTCAGATATACATAATAATATGTAATTATGGTGATTGTGAGTTAAAGTTGATTATTAACGAAATACATTTATATCTATAAAGAAATATAATTCGCACAAAATTCATGATGCTATATTTTAATTACGTACATATGGTAGACTCCATGAACAACATAATTTTTGGATTAGAAATAAACAAACAAATATACAAGAAAATAAATTTTAGTTTAAAAAATCAACCAAATTATATTAATATGTTTAACACTATAAAACAATAATCTTCTATAATATTTTTAATATAAATATTAGTATCCTAAAATATTTTCATTAACAACCGCTGAACGAATGAGTTAATATATATATTTATTAAATAACTTTTTCATAATTATTAATATGCATTTGTCGGAAACAAAAACATTAAAAATACTATATAAATAAAACCAAAATATTACAAATCGAAGAAAGTGATCACATGTATTATTTTCTCAGTATATAAGCAACATTTTTATATACAATATAATTTACTATTATATACTAATTATAAAGTAAATAAATAATAACATTATGTTATACTTTTACTTGTCAATTATATTTTAAATGGGTGCACAGGAACGCAGTGTACAAAAAATTGATTTTAATATTTAATCATTTAATTAATCGATGTAATGCAATATACGAGAATATTATATGAATATACTTATTTACTTATTATAACTTTATGACTTTATGTATATCATATAAATAAATACTGTCTGAAATGCTGTACCACACGCGACCACTCATTAATGATGCGTGAATAATATTGATATACCGGATATAATATACATATGAATAAAATTACAATTATATCCATTTATCAAATTTTTTGCACACTCTTCGTCCAGTCCGTTTGCATTTATTTATAAAATTATATATTATTTTTGTTATGTAACACTTTTTTTTTTACCATATCTTATACATACATTTTTTTTACTAATGTTACAATGTTTTTTAAATATGTGTAGATAAAAGAAAAAATTGGAATTTAATTGGAAATATTTAACAAATTATAGTGTTAGATGAATGAATTTACAAAAAAATATAAAAAATTGTTAATTTTATTGTTGTTGTATAAAATTGTACAACACATTAGAGTAAACAAATTAATAGTTTAAGGAAGTATATTGCATACTATATATATTGTATAAACAGAAATGACAGAGTTGTGCGGTCCTGTATTCAAACTTTAATGCAAAAAGGCTGGCTGCCGGAATATAGTAGTTGAAACTACGATAGAATTATATGTTACGTAGGGAAATAGAGGAAGAGGCACGATACTATGGCATTCAGTAAGACACGAAAATTGAATGAGAGTAACATCTCTAACTTCTACCAAACTTTAAAACTTATTACTAAATGCTTAATTGCCCAATTTAAAAAAAAACCGGTTCTAGAGTAATTCTATAGGGAATATTCAGACACCATAGAAGCATCCAGTTCAACTCAGAACTAAGCCGATTCGTGGAACTCAAAATCTTAAATCCAAAATTGCTTAACGATTACTGAAATCCATTGCCAAATGATATGCAAGTGGACGAACAAATATGTGAGCTAATATTTTTGTTGCATTTTTCCCAAAAATGTAACAAAACCAAGATGAATTACGATTACAAATACTGTACTATGAAATTTAAACAGTATATTGCTTGTATAGTTAATATTGAATATGATTAAAAAATACATAATATATATACGAATTAAATTTAATTGATCAGATTATTTTGGTGCAGGAATCATCCAGTTCATGTTCATAATGTTATTTTATTATAATTATCATTTCCTATATGGAAATAGTAATTTGTGAAGCTATAATATATAAGGAATATTGATATAATATATGGGATCAAAAATGCATGTGGGATTATCCATACATTAACAACACAAATGATGCTTAATTGGTTATAGATTAGCAAAATTCCCTAAATTTCTTCGATCCTCTGTCATACAAGAAATTCCCTATTTAATTAAAATGATTATTTAAATAATTTGAGTAGTTTTACTACTATGAACATTTAAATTTAAACTTTTGTAATGAATACCTATAGAAATGAGTGTCTGCGAAAAAAAATCTTAAAAATAAATTTAATCTAAATCGTTTAATCGTATTTTCTAATTGTTTTGATGCATATAACACTACGCGTAATACTTCCGCGTGGCCATATGAAATAACTGGCAGTTCGTCCAATGTATCCGATTTCTTTGAAATTTTTAACTTCACATGTTAATGTGACTTATTTACTTCGTCATCTAATGTTTGGTTCGAGTTCAGAACATAAAACTCATCAGCTGCTAATCAAAATACTATAGCAGCTATATTAGCAGCTAATGAAATTTAAGGTTCTTAATTCGGGTTTAGTATGTATGACATTCATGTTGGAGTGAAAAATAAACACACATCAATTTTTGTTAATTCTATATTTCTCACATAATTACTCGAAATTGGCAGAAGCTATTTATGTCGCTCTATGACATTACCATAAACATTTCGGAATTACTTTAGAAAATATTGGTTCATGTATGGTATACGTAATTCGTTTAAGATATTGAAGTCTTCGTCATTGAATATTATACGATTTGACTTCTAAATTCATTAGCATACAGATTCTATTACGTAAAAATTATTTGTGGTGAATTTTTAATTTTCAAATATTAATGAAAATAAATTGTAAATAAAAGCTTTTCCCATTAGGGTCGCTCGAACTTTGAATTAAAATTAAACAACTATTAAATACAATTTTAATTAGTTTTTTTTTATTCATGGTATGGAATATAGTATCATTCAAATAACCAGACCAAAGTATGGATTCATTGAATTGAAAATTTGTGTCGATGTGTCTCTCCCAAAAATCACGTTGTATACACGTTTATTATAATGAATTTACTGAATAAACGTATTCGATAAAATATGTGAAATTGAATGCAGATATGCTTAAAATAATTTCAACAATTTATAAAGCGTTGTTGAAGTGTTAAACAATCCGCATACTGATTTGTCAATGTATTATTTTGTGGAAAGACGTGAATAAATGAGAAGAAAAAAAAATCACGTATTATTTGAGAAAAGACACTTGTCACAATTGAAAATCTACTATCCAATATAGTTATTGTTTTATTTCAATTTAAAGTTCAAGTGCCCTTTTAATGCGGGAACCCCGGTAACCGGGTAGAGTATGTAATACACTACTATGTAAACAATAATAATTAAATTGTGGCTTATTATTTACAAATATTTTATGTTTATATAAAAATTAAACACACATAATTTATATGAATATCTGCGAGTTTATAAAATCGAATCACTTTTATTTTATTTATAAATTAATTATACCTATTCGTTGCCAAAACGTATAATGTATAAAAATGTCAATACACCGGGATTTACCATCCATCATAATATTGAATATTTATTTAAGTACAAAATTTGTTAGCATAAAGATTTGCGTATATAACGCATATTTTTTTATTAACACAGTATAAATCATCATATAATAAATATACCTATACTTTTTCTGGGAAATCAAATATTATGTATCGGTTTTTTATTGCGTGCGTATATATGCGTTACAAATTTGAAAGAGACAACTTTTACAATGAATAATTATTTTTTTTAATTATAATAATCTTTAGCAAGTTTAAAATTATATGCAAATAAAATTAATATATGATTACAATTTGTTTGTTTTTTTTTTAATTTTGTAAAATAAATATACTTCCCGAAAAAAAATTGCACATGGTAATTTCTCAAGGCAATTAATAAAACATATGAATACTGTACTATATTATTATTATAATAAATTCTATTTTAACTTTTTCTTTAAAATATATAATTATTTCTTACAATTCTCTTATTATATACAATCTTTTAATTATTATATATGTTTCAGTAAGTATAAGTACTTTCCGCATTTTCTCAATCTATATATATTATTTAATTAAAATCAGACAAATTTTGCAAAAGAAAATAATATTAAAATTATAAATAAATTAATTAAATAATCAATAATAATAATTGTTTTAAAACTTGGTTGTATACTATATATGTTATCATATTATAATAATATATTGTAGATAAGGAAATCTCAACTAAAAAAAGGAAAAACCTTCACCTTCGTATATTTATTGTAAAATGTGTTTTTGTGTATATAAAATAATTTCATATACAAAATTTAAAATGAAATTAAATATATATCGGTATCGGTAGATATTACATGATATGCAATTAATTATAGTATGCATTTGCTCGAGAAAATAAAACCAAAATGTATGTAATTAAATGTATATAAATACATAAATTGTAATTATAGTTTATATATTTTATTGTAACTTATGTACAAAACACCATGTGTTATTTACAAGTATAAAAATTACATATTTACGCATATAACAATGTTATTATAAAACATATCTATATTATTTTAATAACATTGAATATTATAATTTAGACGAGGTTATGTTATAAATTATATGCAACAAAACATAAAACATCATTATAAAACTATTAATTACAAATTATATTTATATTGTAAATAATGTGTACTATTAATTATATGTTGTTTTATATACGTTTGTTAATTAATTAAGTGTTTAAATTAAAATTACTCGAACAATTGAAATGCAAATAAATTGAAGAAAATATCATTTAATTAATATTAAATTATTTATGTAATAAGATTTTATGTACACACCATCTGGCAGAAAAATAACCGGAATTGTAATACCCAATTTAACCAAATTAACAACATTTATTTGGTTGTTGATTGTGTGTTATATTGTGAACTGACATTAATGTCCTGCCGTATAAAACAAAATACGTAGCACATTAAGTGGGCAATAGCGCTAAAAATAAATCGCCTATACGATGATAATTATTTATTTAAAACATAAGTTTTTGTTTGGCATCGATGATTCAAAGACGGCAGAGAAAATGTGGAACGTTCAGACTGATCATCAACAACTATAACCGAAAAAATTATCTATTAAGTGAAAGATAGCAATAATACTTCAGTGAAATTCACGGAAATGGAACTTGGTATTTACCAAAAACAACAATTCATGAGAAGCAATGCTAATTTGTTTTTACGATTCCAATGGTGTTATTTACAAAGAATTTATTCCATATAATTCTTTATATTAGTAGCGTCTTTTAAGTCGTATTCCTTCCAATGTCGTTCCTAAATATCGAGAGCCAGACATATATAATAATGTGAAAAATTAATTTCCAATACATTAAGCGACTAGAGAATGTCCATTGTGCACTGCCCACAAATTAGTTCTTGAAGCATTTGGTTTCCCATATGAAACCAAAAACATTTCCTATATAAATGATCCATTAATTGTAAATCTATAATGTATTCTCCAAACACTCAATACGTACACCTTGCATACGCTGGTCATTGACAATAAAAATGCCATATGCCGATTCTTGTGATACGAAGAATTTAGCGCACAAATGGATCTTGTAACTAAAAATCAATTATGAAGATGATAGTTTAGCGTGCAGTGAAACCGATAACACTATACCACACCCAATCATAATCTGTTTCTAGCCATAGCCAATAATATAGACACAACCAACACCACTGTCAGCTGGTATCCAAAAAAGGATGATCACACTGTTTATTGCATTTTTATTTAGTATAACAATGCCATTATTTAATAACCACGATATGATTGCTATTTTATTGAGTTACATAAATATACTCAGCCTAATTGTCGGAACTTATATATATTATGTTTACGTAGTACAACCACCCATATGCATGGGAAGTGGGAAGACTAATCAATGCTCATTTATTTTCACGATTCTAAAGCTAATATCCACAAAGAATTTGTTCCAAGTTGTTCAACAGTTAATACTTTGGATTACCTTGGTGAATTATGTCGTTTGTCAATAGTGTATTCATCGGAATTATCCTGAATATCGAGAGCCAGGCAGTCAATAATAAACCTTTTTATCGTGCGACAATTATAACTGATTTTTTTACTAAAAATCATATTTATTCACATTATGCAACCGATTTTATCTCCATATCATTATTTTCTATTCCCTATATAACCGAAATTATTTTTGTGATCAAAAGAAACCGATTTTCATTAATTAAAGAAATGGAACAATCGCAGCTGCTGCCATTCTGAACGAAATAATATTGTTGAAGTTTGATAAAAATGAAAAAAAGTCATTTGGTGTACACTTGTTGGGCATGCATATCGACAGGTGCGGAAGAATATTTCGAATATAACTAAAATTATTTTTGTAAATATATAAATTGATAGTTTATTTATTTTTTTCTAACCCATATGCCGGTTATTTTTTGAACAGAGTGTGTGTGTTTATAATATAGACGAATATCTTATCATCTAATTCTAAAATTTATCATACAAATACGACATATGAGACAATATTTTATAAAAACACATGAACTATTTTTAATATATAAAATAATTGAATTTGACAAAATGATGATAAATTACAATATAAAATGATAAATTGATTTGTGACAGTGTAAAAATGGAAATCAATTCATTAAATATTTATTTTATCGTATATACTTATTAACATTTAGTTTAACGTGACCATGCCTATTCTTGGCATTCCTTTAATTACTGTATTTTACAAAAACTGCTAAAAACAATATTTTTTTCATGTAATAAGCCGGTAAAAATGTTATTGTCCATTTGAGTTGAGTTCTTACAATATTTAAAATAATTTTAATACTAAATTTATTGTACATAAATATCATAAAGCATCAGTTGATTAAGAATACCATTTTTAATGCATACAATATAAGAATTTTTCTCTAAATTTGTACAGGTGTCCATTGAGATATGCGGTAGGTTTGTAGCAAATGATACTCACAATCAGAATATGTTTCATGAATTATTATTGGAACCTGAACAATCTGGACATTTATTACTCAATTTTGGTATATATAGATTTAGAATAGGATTATATTAGCTTATGGAATTTTGCTACCGAAATCTTAGAATGAAATCTTATAATCCCATTCTAAACATGTCTATATAAATACTCAATTCGAACTCGATTTGGATAAGATATGATCCAGTTCTGACATTAGGTTTCGATTTCATTCATATTTAATAGTAGTAGTAGTAGTAGTAGTAGTAGTAGTAATATTTAATACTGCACGAACAATGAGTATTGCATTTTTATAATCTTTACAGGTGCTATTATTATAATAAGAATTATATGTATTCATGAAAAAGCATTGAATAAAATACTATACTATTTTTTTCTTAGCAGCGTAGTTTTTCTTTATAACTAAATCAACTTCGACTTTATAAATTCACTTGTAATTACAATATAATGTTTTATATAATAATTAATATTTAATCTTACCATTATTATTGCTGTATATAAAAAAATTAATTAGTAATAACAAATTTCATTTGAAATATTTAATTAAAAAATGAAAACATTTAAACGGTAATTATATGTGTTATTTTATTGATTATTGATAAATTTACTTGTAAATATAACCATTGATAAAATATATATTGAAATTATTTTGTACATTTTATGTATTCCGCTTCAATATACGTAATACAATATGTAATTGACCGCACTTCGTTTACAATACACGATCATCGGTTTCTCTAACTATACACTTAAAATACGTGTCAACTGGAAAAGTTTCTTGAAATTATCGCGACATCAGACGGTGTTAAATTAGATGAAAAAATACCCCATTGATATATTTCTTGTATTTAACATCATATAAATTTCTTTGTATTTAAAAAAATTACAATAAGTGATCTAAATGATTTCACATTATTCGTCGATTAATTAAATTGATCTGTGTATAGAAAAAGAACACAAGAAAATCAATTTATTTAATCCTAAATGTAGATGGCAAACGCAAAATAATTATTTTAAGTAATCAGATTAATCTGATGGGAGAAAAAGAAATCACTATTAATTGAAGATTGATATAGTATCTTAGATATTTTATGTATCTTATAAAATACTATCTTAGCTACTTTCTAGTATCTTAAAAATAAGTATTTAAATAATTTTACTGTTGAATGTGTTGTTCGTTGTATGCCATGTGTATTTAACCTTCAAACCCTTAACAAAATTTCTAACATGTTAAACAAATCAATTGACATTGACATTGAAAACCAGTAACTCGTAATTTATTTTTACAAGCTATGTAATTAGTCAATGTATGGTATGTAGTTTCATCTATCCTACATTTCCTCCAAACGCATGTATATATTTTAAAAATTGTTTTTTAATATAACTCTCAAAGTTTTTGTGATGTTTTACACCACGTTTTCAGAACTGGGTCCATATTGTTCATCTAAACTAAAATGATATTTTTTTAAAGTTAAATGGCATTAAATCGTACATACACTTTTTAAAATTAAAAGTAATTTTACCACAAAATTTGTGAAACAAATCGAATAATTGAAGACTTGAAGTCTACACCTGCATTTATATTAAAATTATAAATATCAGTGACGTGTCTAGAAGTGGTTGCGAAAAACCATTAACAATGACGATGACTTTAATATACAAATCAATATTAAATTTACATACATAATATTTATTTTTATAAGAAATTTGTAATTGCTCTAAAGCTGTAGTTATGCGGCTTACCATTTGGTCAATAATTATTTCATATGGAAATATCCTTGTATATATTCGAAGTGGGTATAAAGAAAATTCCGCTAATACTTTTTTTTTATGGAGTCTTGTATTTCGCGACAAAGAACGTATGGCTGAGCAATTAGGATTATTTTTTGTTAGGAACACATTACATACAACTGTTTAATTTCATCAGCAATTCATGGTCAATTATTTGGTTCATAAAAAATCATACGTAGGAGTTTTATTTAATTTTTGTATTTCATACAATATATAATTTATTTACGTTATTATTAGTAATTAAACTTTATATTATATTATAGAGAGAAATAAAAGCGTCTTTATAGTTGTTGGTGCGTTTTGCCAAACTTTGCAGTGTGTGTAAAGCACATCTTGTACACCCGTAGAGACCGGCCACCACCACTGATTTATATATGTAATTTGTTTTAAAATTAAAGATACAAGTTTTTAATTTAGTAATACATTTAATTTATTTTTTACCGATTATAATCTTCTGTATACGCAGAAATAATTTTATGATTATTATGTAGTTATATCCGTTCCGCACATAACACCAAATTACTCAACTTTTGTACATTTATTTATTGTATTACATGTGTTCGAAAATCATGCACATATTTTTTATATTATATAATAATATGTACGAAATAAAAAAATTAATAAAAAATTAAAAAAAAACACAACAACATTTATAAGATAATAATTTAGATATTTAATTTTTTCTGTTTTTTTATTTTTTAATTTATTAGATAGTCATAATCCCAACAATCTCATGTTTTGGGCTTATATTTAAAGATAAATTTGCTACAATGAAAATGTCAGCAACTGATGTCTCATTAATTGTTAATTTACATTCTGCTTTTGGTATGGCATTAGGTTTAATAAATGGACCGTTATTAAGAATATATGGCTATCGAAAAGTTTCAATTGCTTCTGGTGTATTTTTTTGTACTGGAATGTTTTTTACAGCATTTTCCGAAAATTTTACTCATTATATTATAACATATGGTTTAATTACAGGTAATGTATAAATGCATATACAAAGTATATGATACATATAAATATTAGGTGTAATAAATAAATAGTTTTGCGTGTACGATAGATAAACTTAAATTTAAATTAATAATTTTTTTTCCATCTATAGCTACTGGTTTTGGTTTATCCAATTCATCATTTTCGTTAGCATTAAATACATATTTTAAAGTACGACGAAATAAAGCAGCTGGCATTGCAATGACAATTACTGGTCTTGGACCAATTATATTTCCATTTTTAATAACATTTCTATTAAAACAATATGGTACACAAGGTTGTGTAATGATTATCAGTGCATTAGGTTTACATATAATTGCGGCGGCATCATTATTACAACCAATAAAATGGCATTTAAAAGATCCGCCACCACCACAAACACCAACACCATCGGAAATTGAAGAATTAGAACCATTAGCAAATAAAAAGGATTCAAATGAAAAATCATTAGAAATATCAAAAAATGTTGAAATTATTGAACCAAATGTACAAAAATCGAATAGTAAAATATCATTTTTTAGTTGTAAGTATTTCTTTCATTTTTAGTTCTAAGAATGTCGACTTATCTTTAGATAATTTATCAAATTACAAAAACATTTAATTACGTTTTAAACTAATATCCGTTATATCTTTTATTTTTATCACATTTAATTTTACAATATATTAAAAAAATTAATTGTTGTTAAGTTGAATTTTGTCATTTAAAAAATTGTCGAAAAAGATACAATCAATATTGGTTTTAGCGTTTTTAATTGAAATGTTCAAAAGCAACAAATATTCTGATGGACACAACTCAAAAATTAATAATTTGCAATTTTTAAGCTCTTTTAATTTCCTTATACGGAATGGGATGGATTAATTATAATATTTATTTCTTATTGAAATTCTTTGTATATCTTAACAGCACTATATAATTTTGAAAACTAGTAAACATTGTCAGATTTTGTGGATTTTAATGACATAATTGGCAGATATATACTTTTATTTCAAAACGATTAGTTTATCGAGTATAGTTCTTATTATTATAATTTTCCAATTAAAGTTGAGAATTAATATTTATTTCATTATAATCTTATCTAATCCAATATTTTCATTTAATTATTTCTATATTTTTTCGTAATACCATCCGACACATGCTCTGCTATATCAAATATAATGTTCCTATGTGGGTATATTAATGCGTGAACAATTTAAATTACATCAGTGAATAGTGATGGCTTTCAAATTCCTTCGAGATACTAAAATTTCAATTTTTCAAATTGTCTTATATTATATTATTGTCTCTTGTGTGTTATAGTTAATATATAATGGGAATCGATCATTTATATTTATTTTATTTATAATAACATAAATATTTTAATAATATTCAATAATTTTTTTTTTTTTTTGCATTATTTTAGTTAATCAAAAAGAAAATAATAATAGTAAATGGGAATTATCGTCCGAAGATGAAGATGATTATTTGGAAAATCCAAGAAATGAAATAAATCATGATGTTGATACACAAAGTATTTATGGTTATGATTTAACGCCACAAATACGTCGTATATCACAATCACAACGTTTTACAAAAAGTCAAGATTTTAATTTTACAATAAAACAACGTAGACGATTATCACGTGAAGATTCAGAAAAATTAATATTCAAAGGAAGTTTATCAATAGTGCCGGCGGCATCAACCGGATTTGCTTTAAATAATTTAAAAAAAATAAATAATAATATAAGCGCATCACAACCAATACCAAAACGTTGGTTTGAAACGGGTTCAATTGATTCGGTACATTTAGGCAGTTCATTGGAATTGTTTCATGAAAAGGAAATGGAAAAACCTATAGATACGGTAAAACGAATTGAATCAAAAGATATCCTATTTCCAGCTGGTGCATTAAAAATTATTGAAGAAGAAAAAAAAATTCTACAAAATATTAGCAATAACAATGATGATAAAAATAATGGTACATATCCATCAATTGTTATGTAAGTAATCCATATTATACAAATCAAATAAACCTAAACCCATATATATGCAGAGCAAATTTAAATTAAATTAAATGTTTATTTGGAAGATTAGTATTAAAAACTAAGTATTTTGGGAAAGTATGTGTAGTGTCCTTCTTCAGCCATTGACTACGCGTTTTCAGAGAAATCATTATACTTAAAGAAATGATTACTAAAACTATCCAACATAATATACAGTATATTGAGTGGAGTATAAATTTTTGTATGATACAAGAGTAAATTGCATAGTTAGAGCTTCGCGGATCTAATTATATAATATTTTTTTATTTAATTATAATTCACATACTGGTCGCTATAGCCTGATAAAATGACCTACGCAATTCATGAAAAATCAATCAGATCGAAACCAGCTATGTTCGTACAATAAATAGTAAATAGTAATTATTCAGTTTTCAATAAATATTTGAGGTACCCTGTATATAATATAATATAGTTGTAAAAATTAATTAATAGTTATTATATAAAAATTCTGAAATTAATAACAACAACAAATTTTCAATTGATATACAGTAAATAGAGTTTACAATTTTCTAATGATTTTTATCAAATAGCTGAATAAAAAGCCAAACAAAATAACAAATTCGTTAAAATCATCCACTTATTGAGATGAGGTTACTATAAAAAACGCAATCAATAATTATTTATACTACCACATCCTTACGTACAACATTGGTATTTAATTAGAATAATATTCACTCAAAAATAAATATCATAAATAAAATTAGTGCGGTTCGATTCTAATAAAAATTTATATGGAAACAAAAGCAAAAGAACATACAAATAAATTCAATAATTTTACACATGACCAAAGGCATTCAATCACATTTTCAATTTTTTTTTCCAGCAAACAATTTATATTTTCCAAATAGAATAAAAAAAAAAAACGACGTGCCGATTAATGACGATGCATTTTATTTTAACATTCTTCGTCATATCAAGTCAAAACAAGTTACAACTTGATTTGTAAATACATTCCTCATACATTATATTTTTATTTGTGTAATATTAAACCGTAATTTTGTGTTTGTGTGTGTGTGTGCGTGTGTGCGTGTTGGGTGTATGTGCAGACATTTTTAATTGTCGAAATTGAATATACACAGTATTGATAGTAGCCACAACCAATAACTTTTATTTTTATATAATATTACAATATATTGTTTAGTTAGAAATAAAATATAGATGTACAAAAAAAATAAATCAATATTAAACTCACCTCAAGTCCTTAATCCATTAATTTAAATTTAAAAGTATTTTTATTTAATTGATTTAATTATCACGAGACGATATCCACACATATTTTTATATAAGAAAACAATTTTAAAATTTACTAATCCAAATAAAGCTATATTTTCTTTATAGAATTTCTATAATTTAATTAAAATATAATGGAAATAAAATATTTCCAGAAGAATTTATTATAATTTGACAACTACTTTATTAATAATACTATCACACAAACAATTGCAACTGCAACTGCATTCAATGAAAAAAAAATTATAATAAAAATAAAATGCGAAAAAACAAAAATACAAAAAACAATCTAGTACAATTCTCAAGTGTGTTTTTTTATTTACGATGAAAACACACATTCAAATCGATGGTTAATTTTTAATGCAAGAATGGTGATTGGTGATGATGATGAAGGGGCTTTATTTTCATTAAAATAACAGCGCATGTCCTTACACTAAAAATAAAAAAATATAATATTATTACGTTTATTATTTTATAAATAATAGAGAATAGAAAATTAATAATAATTGAAATATTGACACCTGACATGCGTATGGAATTGTATGGCATTGAATGAAACAATTAATTGTAGCAAACTATATGAGGAATTCTTGTAATTTTAATATTAAACAATAATAATTATCATACGTGATTTTTTTAATGAATATTTTATGAGAATATTCTTCACAAATTAAAATATTATTAAAACTGGGTTGAATTATTTAAAAATAAGATTTCAATTGTATTTTTGGATAATGTTTTGTTTGTACAAGATTTAAAAAAAATTAACTATACTTAGTGAAAAACACATACGTTTGATATTAAAATTAGGTTCTATTTAGATATTACGAAAGGAATTACTATAGTAAGATCAGGTGAAAATCAGCCTAATTATTTGTAATCCCATTAAACATAGGTCGTTAAGAATAACTGAAGTAAGCGTTACTGCAATATACAACAAATAAATGCGGTTCATAATATCGGGTGCAATTTGGAAAATGCTTAATTTATCAACTACATACAAAAACCAATGACCGAGGGCACGGCATACTATTCCGAAATGTTTCATTTTTAATACTTTTATCCATTTACAATTTATTTTTCAAAGTTAGAACTACAAATGGGGGGGTTTAATGTTTTTTGGTATAAGTATAAATTAATTCTTATTATATTACTAAAATTATTAAATTTTACAATTTAAATATTATTAAATAAAAATGTAAATTTTTACTATATATTTCAGAGTTAAAGATAGTGAAACAATGACAAATAAACGACGAACAATTATAAAATCTCTGTTGAAAAAAACTGTAAAATTTTTCGATTTAGATTTATTAAAAGATAAAACTTATGTGAATATGATGTTGGGCATGTCAATAGCAATATTTGCTGAAATAAATTTTTCAATATTAACACCATTTATTCTAGCTGATTTTGGTTATAATACAGAACAAATTGCTGGTATTATGTCAACATTAGCAATAGCCGATATTTTATCAAGATTTACATCACCATTTTTGGGTGATTACTTAAAACAATCACCAAGAGTTATGTATTTAATTAGTTTAACACTACTTATTACATCCCGATTTTGTATGTTTATTTTATTTATTTATAATTTTAGTCATATGCAACAATGCAAGGTTAATCAAAAATTACTATATAATTCTATAGGTTTTAAGGTATAATATTATTACCATAATATTTATAATTGTTAATATATTAAAAATCATCATCAACGCATCGAATAATATGTTACTCAAAATGTAACATGTGTATACAGGCATCTACCAAACGTAACACATTTGATACATAATGATAGATAATTCAATGGTTTGTTCGATGAGATCAATGGTTGGACTATATGAGTAGCATGATTCATTTGTGACGGGATTTCAATATTTCGTCGACATACCGATTTGTTAGAAACTAGTAGTCAATCCAAAGTATATACAATAAGGAAATTAAAGTTCCTGTACAAAACTTTTCTTATTCACTACCCAAAGAGTAATTGTATATAAATAGTGTTATTTTAAATTGCACATCATGAATTTGAAGTGATGTTCTGCGTCATAATCAATGCACAATGACAAAATTCATCTTTATCATTTACAATAAGGTGAATTTAGTTTAGAAGATATTTCCTTCAATTTGTCTATAATGGATTGCGTTTACAATAAATTTATATATGATTGGTTGAACGTTTATTTACCATATAATGGTTTTGGACTTAAATTTAATGAATTTCGATTTTACCAATAATATTTATGTGCTGACCACACAAACGAGTGATGATATGTAAAATAAAGTACAACCTTTGCAACAATTTTTAGGTTTTACGAACAAAGTGTAGAAAACTAAATTGCTACAGTTGGGAAATAAAATAGACGCTGATCCATTCGAAATCGTTGATAGCATAGTCGAGGAGGAAGATGAATTCTGCTACCTCTACAATGTACGGTAAAGAAGTGATGGCGGAACGAAAAGAGATATACGAAATAGAGTGAGCATAGTACGGATTGCATTTTACATGCTAAATAACATATAGAGGTAATCCAAATCCTTTGTGTTCGATGGTCTGAAATAATTGATAATAAGGAGCTTTGGACAGAATGCAACCAAACAAGAATTGATATTCATATCATATGACGAAATTGAGGATGGATCCGACATACCTTTAGGAGGAGTATTGAGTTGGATATTATATAGAAATCCTCCATTAAATGTTTATAGTATTTTATCGGAAACTTTGTATAGTGAAATATATTTTACTATTCTAATAGATTATTCCAATTAATTTACCACTTTCAAATATTTATAGTAGTTTTTGATTTTCTATGAATAAATTTATCTGTGTATTTTTAATGATTTACTTATACATAATTTAATCATTCTGATTTTAGCTATATTTTTTGCAACTACATATTATCGAATGTTAATAGTTGGTGTAGCATTGGGTATTGCAAAAGGTATCCGAACGGTATACATGAATTTGGTTATACCAAGTTATGTGCCAATAGAAAGATTGGCATCGGCATCCGGTATTCAAATGTTAACTAATGGCATTTTTTTAATAAGTTTTGGACCACTTATTGGTAAGTCAATATAATATTATACATAACATTTTAAGTTTTAATAATCTATTGTTTTATATTTATATTCCTTGTGATTAATCCACAGGATTAATTCGTGATTTATCGGGTAGTTATGCAAGATGTATTATATTTATCAATTTAATAACACTTACCACAATTGTAATGTGGACTACAGAAATGTTATATTGTAAATTTAAAAAGAAAAATAAATTAAATGAACTTAAGTAATATAATAATTATTAAATAATAAGAATAAATTACAATTAATTTTAAGATTTAAGAGATTTTTTTTTTGTAAACTTTAGTTTTAACAATAAGATTTTTTTAATTATAATTTATATTGTATTGTACATAAAAAATAGTATTTAATTATTAATAAATACGGACATTTTGTTTTGTTTAATTTTTTAATTTTCTTTTTTATATAAATGTTTTTAATTTTTTTAATTTTTATTTTTATTCTTAAAATTATCGTTTCACATTTTTTTTTTTTTTCTTATTACTTTTTGTATCGCTATATTAAATATGGACTTTCGTTAATATTAAACAAAGATAAAATAACTATATATTATTGAAGCTTATCGAGAAGAATGTTTTGGAATAGTTTGCATCACATCGATCGGTGACCAAATACCAAATGATATAATAATAAAATAAAAGTATAATTTATTATGTCACAAATTTGTTATCGAAAAGCTTCAATTTTGTAATTATTTTAATGTGACTTATAATTAATTTATATATAGTTAGCTAGCACGCACTTAATCAATATATTGTATAATTATTTAATACTCATACACACTCAATTATAAAATTAAACATTTCTTATAAATAATTATTATAACTAATTTAATTTTATAATTTATAATATTATGTCAATTTAATACATAAATATTTTGTAGAACAGGATTCGCACTTTATTTAAAAGTCTTTTATTTTCATTAATTGTTTTCTGTTTTCTCTTATTATCCCCGATTTGTACAAATTAATATATTTTAATTGTTCATAATTTTCATCGATTTATTTGCTTTTGATGTGGTGTTGTTGAAACCTGTAAGAATATAATTTAATTATTATAATAATATATATAATATTGTTCGAGGTTCTTAATCCGATTTGAATATTCAATTCTCTTCCCCACACCCTGTCAAAATGAAGAAAAACCATCATTAGGTGTATCCATATCATATTTAAGTATGACATCACAAAATTCAATGTATTTAATTTCAATATGTTGACTGTTGACCTATGATGGACAGCATCGAATTACTATTAATAAATTCAACACAGTTTGCAATATCGCCCGAACAGTTATCGTTATATAATTAAATAAGACATTGCGGCACATCATTTATATAAATAAAATAAATAGAAAAATGCGCCAAAACAGTGTCCAGAGGAGAATACCACATTTTTTAGTATGCAAAATTCGTACCGTTAACATTAACGAATTGATATCGATCAGACAAATAACTTCTAAATGGAATGGAATTTTGTAAATCAATTCTGACACAGGCGTACTGTTAAGTCATCAACACCTTAACATATCTCTATATGTGAAATTTGGCACCGGATGGATTTAAATGTGAGCAAGTTGAGGATACATCAAGTAAAGATTTGGTAGAGTATTGCTTATGTGGATGTTCGACATTTGTAAACACTGAAACTCAGGATCCAGATATTGGTAAACGATTTCAACTGTACGGCAAATGACATTGTGACTGGATGATGATGTCAAAATTGTTGTGCATGCCAATGCTATAGATGCGAATTATAAATTGGATATTTTTGCACTGTATGTCTCCACTAACTACCTATACATTTATTTGAAGTCTATTGCGTATATGAATTTCTTGTTAATTTTGTTAACATAAAAGTTTCGTAACTATTTATATAAATATGCAAATGGTATTCGCTCCCCAAATAATTTTGAAAATAGAGGAAACCTCGTATTCTTTCTGAATATTTTCCACACATAAATAAATATACCCATCATCAACTCATGCGTATGGCATTGACTAGTACATTAGTTTTACCTATGCTACAGCGGCTGCACATATCATTTGTAAAAATATTATTTTACATTAAAATATATAATATTATTAAAAAAAAATAGTACAATTACTTTTGAATTTGCATAAATTGTTTCAACTGGTAAATGTGGACGAAATGTTGAAACATCCATTAAACCAAATAATTCTGGTTTGTGTTTTGAAAACAATGTATCTGTTGTTGTTTGTAAACGATTAACTGTTTATGTATAAAATAAAATGAATTAGTAAAATTATAATTGAAAAACAAACAAATACATTATATACTTACTTTTCTCCGACAATGTTAAGCGTTTATCGCTATTTGTACTACTGTTAATATCTGTAGACGAACCTGGTGTTGGTCTTATTATAAATCTAGGTGATTTAAATTGACCTATTGTATCAATATCATTATTATTATTATTATTATAATTACTTATTTTATTATAATTTATCTGTGGTTGTGGTGTTACAACATAAACCTTTTCATTTGTCAATGGTGATATGGAAATTTTGACATGATTCCAGTAATCAATGGATGATGATGGCGGTTGTGTCGTTGTTGTTAACGGTGTTTTATCAGTGGTTGTTCCCATAAATTTATATTTTGGTGCAATTGTAAAACTTTCTGGATTTAACTGATTGTTATCTATAAATTTACCTAAAAATCCAAATTTATTAAATTCTTCATCTGATAATAGCTTTTCATAAGGATCAATTGTCGTTCTTGTAGTTGTTATTGGTGTTGTAGGTGTTGTTATTGTAGTAGTTGTTGTTGTTGTATCTGTAAAAGTTGTAAATTCTTCGGATGGCATTGCTGTCGTTGTTAAATAATCAGACGGTATATTTTTTGATTGTATGAATGATGAAGTGGTTGCTTTATTATTATTATTGCTATTATTGTTATTGAATGGTTGTACCGAAAACTCTTGTTCAGTCCAATCATCTATATTTTTTTGTAATCTTTTTATGTCAAATGTTGATAGTGAAAATTTTTCCATATTTTTTTCTTGTTTTAATAGTTCACGAAGATTTGAAGCGGCAATTTTTGTTAAATATTTTGTTGGTTGACGTAATAGCAATTGTGGTACTACTGTAGTCGTTGTTTTAGTAGCTATTGATAAAATTGTAGGTGATTTTGTTACAGTGGCTGTAACAATTTTTGATTCTTGCGAATCATGAAAATCATGTTTATTTAATTGTGTAAACCAATTTGAATTGTTCTTTTCAAAATGTTGATATTTATTTATTTTAAATGGACTAGGGCGATTATTTGTTGTATATGGTATTATTATTTGCCTTTGTTTTGGTTTTTGCAGTTGCGGTTGTTGTGGTGACGGTGGTAGTGGTGGTGGCATTTTTGAATATTTTCCATTTGCTGAAATTGTGGTGTACGATGTTGTCGATGATGATGTGGATGTGATTGGATACAATGTCGACGATGGATTTGATGTTGTTTTATATTGATTAGAATTATATTTTATATCAGGATATTTTGTAACCCTTAAATCACTTGGATTTCTTGTTGATGTTGTTTTCATATAAACTATTGTTGAGTCTAATAAATCTTTAGGCGTATCTTTCGTTTGTGTCGTATGGTTCGGTATTTTATCTAAATTTGTTTGTATCGATGGTTGAAACTCAATTTTATTACTATTATTATTATTATTATTAAATTGCTTATCATATGTTTCAGATGACTTATGGGTGTCCGTTGAATGTGACACCGACGATGAGGATAGTGAATGTATTTCAAGGTTTGACTCTGTACTATCAATTGGCGTTAATTCCTTTTCGATTGTAACGTAATTTCCAGTAATTTTATTATCTTCATGTTGTACCGTTAAATTATGTGCTGATGCTGCTGAATAACTATCTGTAAAATTTTCATCCGTTCCATGTACAACAATTGGTTCTGATATAAAGTCATTAGGTGATGTAGTTTGTAGTTGATCTATTGATGTTGTAATATAATGTCCAGATGGCTGATTATTTCCATTATATGGAACATTATTAGTAAAACCGTTACCATTTTTATTGGTACCATCGACACCAGACGATTGTGGTGGCACCACATTTATTGGATATTCAATGGATGATGTAAATTCTGCTACCGGTACACTTTTTACTATTTCTATGTCACTACTACTATCGTCGATAATTCCTGGTAAACCATATTCATTATTAAATGATAATGGTCCTTGTGAATTTTTATTTGGTATGCTCTCAGAATGAATATTTAATGTTGATTCAAAATGTGGTCTATTATTATTGTTCTTGTTTATTTCAAGATTTTCAAATGTTGAAATTAAAAATGGTTTTGAATCATATATTGGTGGTATTGGTGTTACACTTAAATTAGGCACAGGTATTGGAGCAATATTTGAATTAATTTGATCAATTGGATACAAATGCAAAGATGGTGATGGTATTGAATTTTTATAAGTATTATATTGATTATATTGGTTTGGTGAATATATTGGTAATAGTTGTTGTTGATTTGGATATTTATGATGTTGTTGAAGTTGATAATCATTTTGTACTTTGTATGTTGAATATTGTTGGTGTTGCTGATGATGAATATTATTAAAATATTTGATATTATATTGTGGCAAATGATTATGCGATGAATGTTTGTACGTTGAAATATAACGTTTTGGCGGTGGTGGTTTTAATGCTACTATTGATTGATGATGATTATTTTGATGATTATGATTATATTGTATGGGTAAATTTAGATTAGAATTTGGTTGATAATATTGTTTATTATCATGTTTAAATTGATAATTTTTTATTTGATGATCACTGTATTGTTGGGTGTGTGTAAACATTGGCATCCATGGAATTTTATTACATGGAAAACATCCAATAAGTTTTCCATTTGAATTATCACCAGACGATTCGATATGTCTTTCTTGAATATTTACATTTATTGATGGTTGTATTTGTTGATCCTTATTGTCTGTAATAGTATTTGCATTATTTTGACCAAAACCAAACCATCGTGCTATCCTTTGCATATACGTTGGCTCATTTATTGTTGGTACTGATTGTTGACTATATTTTGATAATATCGTTGATTGAAGATGGGCTTGATTTTGTGGCTGAGGTAGTAGGGGTGGTGCTGCTGGTGGTGGTGGTGGTGGCACCAAATGTTCTTGTGGTAAATTTTGTACATATTCTGGTATTGCATTAATTTTACTGATGGTATAAATACCAATAAATAAGATTTTAAACCAAATCTGAAAATATGTATAAAGAAAAAAAATTGTTTTTAATCACATTTTTATAAAAATTATATTTTTATTGGAAGATCGATCGTATATATAAAATATAGTTCAATTGTTGAGAAGATGTTGTGAAAAAAAAATGTTCATTAAATTTGTATGAACAAGACATTCCTGAAGGCTAATTCATTAATATATAGCAAAGCAAAACCATTTAGGAATACATTAAGAGCACTATATACTCAAACTGCTATAACTGTTACGGCTATATTCTCCATGTCTTGACTACACATTAAATTAAATCCTTTGTATATGATGGCATACGCACTGCATAACATGAACAAAAGAAAAATCGAAGCAGTATGGGTAGAACATCAGGTAGAAACGCACCAAAGAAGTCAAATACAATTCTATCAGATGGTAAGGTTGTGACGCAAACTATTTTTTGGGATGAACATGATATAAAAAAAAGTAATACAATTACTGGTGCTGTTGAATGTTTAAACGAAAAAATTTACTCGCCACGCATACGTAAATAAATAAATGAAACGTTTATTGTTTGATTATCGCATGTTTTAATCATAATGCAGTGCATTAATAATACATTTTATATTGTGTAACAAAGAATGCGTATTATGATGTATTATTATAATTTAATTATAAATAAAATAGTAAATACTGTAAAGTAAGTGTTGAATAAATGAAAATATATGAATAATATATGTTTAATAATTAATAAGTTAACGCACCATGTCAATTAGACAATTGTACTTGTTTGTTAGCATATATAATATACAGAATGAAGTAATAATAATAGCCATTGACCATGACCATGACCGCAAGACGTGAATATTTATTATATTTTGTATTTTTTTACTCATAAAAAAAAATAGACATACATAAAACTGGTCTTTTTGTTTAACTTTATAAACAATAATTTTACGTTAAGTGTGTGTTAATGCATTTTTAAATAATAATAAATGTCATTTATGATAAATATTGTATACATTTTTTTGCATTTTTCTTAAAAAATTAAATATCATATTTATAAATAAAAAAAAAAATATTTTTTTAATTATAAAAGACACATAAAAAGTAAAAGTGCTTGTTATTGCAAATACATCAAATACAGAAACAATACAAAAATTATCATTTAAATGAAAGTCATCACAATTCATATACTCATCGTAGATCTATGTACGTAAAAATAAACTCATCCACGAATATACCAATACAATACAACATAATTACTGAATTACTCGGAATAAATACTATAATAATATTGTATATTTTTGTAACAAAACAGAAAGCAGCTCTATATAGCATTAATTAAAATAATATTAATTCAATATATGTTTATTAAATATGAAACAAAATTATATTATTTACATTTATAATAATAATAATAATAATAATAATAATAATAATAAATATATAACAAAAATTGTAGTAATAATTATATTATTGTATAGATATACCATAAGTATAATTTCTCACCTAAAAGCCGGTCGACCTAGTCCCCTACATCAAACGAGAAAAATTTTTTCTTTAATACCACAATATAATAAATGACAACAAGAGAGCTCAATTGATAATATAATTTATACAAAATGTACCCGCATATTTATAATATGAATATAAATCAGTGGCGATGCCACAGGAATAACATTCAATTTTCATTATCACTATATTTTTCTTATAACATCTGTCGGTGAAATTAGATTAAACTATATGAAATGAATTTTTTGGAAAATCAACTTTTACAAATTATCATCTTTTTGACTTAGGTGCCATAGTTTTAATGGATTTCCAAATTTTTATATAGAAGAATTGCAAATTTATATAATTAATTTCTAATAAGTCATAGATGAGATTTAGCATAAGTTCTCCATAATTAAGTCTATTTTCAACTGTGTTATAGTGTTATTGTAATTTGAAAACAATTCTGCACGTTTCACCATAAATACAATTATATGTATTATAGTTACATATATAATATAGCTATACATCAAGTACAAGTAAGTACACATATTATAAATATTATTTTAAAAGAAAACAGAATTTCATTATCTTTTTTGATTACAATAACGCATATATGGCAATGAACCAATGTGAAGGTAAAACAAATATGTATGCATACAGTAACATCTACATTCTGTGGACAGAGTGCACAGAGTTATTTTTAGATGTAATGAAAAAATGACATTATAGAATCAATGCAAAATTCTATAAACACATAGAATAAATTATCTTTTACCTCTAAACCAATTTTTAGCGGCATGATAATAGGAATCTAGCTCAGCAATAAAACTGATGCTGATAAGGTGTACCAATTGCTGTTAAATGTTGTATTAGTGATTCCATTTTTAGAGGTAACAAATATGGTGATCGTAGCGCAACAATAAAATTAATGCTTTATGGTGTTCCAATTGCTGTTAAATGTTGTATTAGCAATGGAAATTCTTTTCATATTTAGTTGTATTTGTTGATAATAATGATATATTTTCTTGTTTAGTGATTTTAATTTGTCGCACATATTGATTGGTTACGATTTCTGATGAAAGTGATTATTTTTAGTATATCATAACATTTCAAATGATTGATGAAATAGCTGGATTTGGATTTCATCAGATTAATTTACAATAAGGAATCATATAATAATCATTTTCCATATAGATATAATTTTTAAATCCACATATTTAAGCTATAGGCAGCACTGTTTAATGCGTTGTAATTATGTAGTGAAAGATGACTATTATCATCCGACACCGATGTCATCATAATCATAAATTATGGAGTGAAGTTAAACTTACATACGTTTCCTATTAAGATTCCGATAATGCAAATTGTAATCCATTGAATATAGTGATTCACGTGACGATTTTCATATTATTTGCCTTAATAATTGTGTACCACTGAAGTATTTATGTTAATTGTAGGTGTATGTACGCAAAGATTTCAGCAAGGATTTTGATATTTTTTTGCATCAATTGGGTATAAAGCAAATTTTATTCGATCGTGGTTTGTTTGTTGATAAAAAATTAAATTTCAAGAGGTATGGGCAATATTTTATTCTCTGGTGCGACATATTTTAGAATATTCACGTGTCAAATTTGATCGCCAGCTTATAAAATTTATAAAATAAGAATTGAATTTGTATATACACGAAGAAGATTTATTAGATTTGCGATTAGGAAATTTTCCTTGACGGAATCAATTCAAATCACCGCAATAAGAGCAGAGGCCAAAACTATTACAGGTATTCGTATTTCTAACATTTTAAATGGTTTGATTTTTATTTAATTATTTTGTTTTAACTAGAGCTATTTGTTGATGGCGTGATCTCATAACCATAGTCACTGGCAAAATAGTAATTTCAAGTAGTTCAACAATAAAAAGGGAATACTATAATTTGACAAAACAGTTAGAGGACATGTCTAACATACGAATGTCATATGTTAACATCATAAATATATCAAACTGGTATATATATGTTTTTTTTTTAATTGAACACATACTTAGAAATTTATGAATCAATATATCGAGATTCTGCTTTATAAAATAATAATATAAAAGAAAATCAAGAGTTATCTTAAGACATTTGTATAAGCTATACATAAATTAAATGCTTCTTACTTTTTTTCTATTCATTTGTGGATTTTTTTTCTCTTTAACATAATGAAATCGTGACTATACCGACTCTATGTTATATGGTATCATGTAGTTTTTTCAATGTTATTTACAATTTGTTTATACTCGGATGTCTCACTGAATAGAAATGTATAAACGTATAATGGCTATGATAATGCACAGGCATGGACGCACACGTGCTTATTGAAAATGTATGTAAATATTGTATATAGAAATGTAAATAATATATTACATTGCATTGCATGCGTAATTTAAAATAAATAATTTGCGTGACTTTATATATTATATACAAAGTATTTTACATATATAGAATTTAAATATAAAATAGTTAAACTTAAATATAAATAATATAACTCTTTTTGTAGTTGGTAGTTAATTTAATGTTAAATGTTTTCATTTTTTTTTATGGTAAGTATATGTTAGAAATTACAATTTTCATGTTGTAATTTTTTATTATCAATCAAATCAATCAAATAATTTATTAATATATTTTTAAGTTTATGGTGTACATTGCGAGACATATCTAAATTAAAAAGTTCAAACAGATCTAAAATTCATTTGAATATGTTTCTTACATTATAATTAATTACATTTTTGTATGTATACATACACTATACAGGATGGAATGATATGTGGGATCATCGCTTGTAGCTGAAAGTCAAAATATCTCTCAAGGATCTTTATAAACACTTTTTATCGACACAGTAATAAATTTTTTATTTATTTTACGTCATCTTTTACATCCATTTTTTTTTAAAAATGACTTTGCATAGGCAAACAATGTAATAAAGTTGTTAATATTGATGAAAAGATGAAGCTATACTTGGACATGGTCATATTCATGAACAGTAAACCTGAATTTTTGATATAAATAGTACAGTTTTATTGTTTCGTACATGCAACAATTTCACATATACAATACTTGATTTGTCCATAAATTGTATCTGCTATCCAACAAATACAAACTCACACAAAAATTGTTTTGCACAACAGAAATAGCAAATTTTATGCTTTTATATTAAAACAGAAACTTCCACATCGAATCTAATAATACATTCAACTGATATTATAAAGGTTGATATAATGTATTTAGATTTGTCTGCGATCGGTACGGGGTATATTTCGGTAAACGATTGCTTGTTGCACACTAGTTGATTTGTATTGATACACAGCACCCGATTCTTGATCCGTCTAAATCAATTTATTTTCTACAATTTAAACCATTTCTATTACGTGCATTTACTAAAAATTCGTAATCGGTAAAAACGGCCATAATTATTATTATTTCAAACAATAGCAGCAGATTTGTGCGGAATTATAGCTTGAAATAGAAATGATAACCTGAGAATTTTTTCCCAGATAGTCATTTATTGAGGAATATCATCCAGCAAAATTCTTTATAAGCTAAATTTATTTTTAAGTTTTGAAAAAATAATAATACTGCCGTCCACATTTAACGATGAGAATTTATAGCACATAATAGGTTAAAAGGTATAGGAAATCAATTCACTGAATATATAATAATTACTTGATTTTTATTCACCGATTCAAGCAACTATTTATTTATTTAAATTATTGATTTACACAACTTTTGATTTTAGTATAAAAATTTATAGAAATGCGTGAATTAAATATAAATTGTATTACAAATTTATTTGATTTCAGTTTATACATTGATAGAACTGCGAGTAAATAAATTAAGAATAACGCATTCTATAACATCAATTGAGAAATAATTAATTTATTCTTATTGTTTGATTAAATTTATTGAATTCACATTATTTTTAATTTAATAATATAAAATTTTGAAATATAATAATACTTTATAAATTATTTGTATTACCATTTGGGTGTTCAGTATCATTATTTCATAAAAAATAATTCCAGTGACATCAAACGGAAAATCTGTAATTTGAAGTGTATTTTAAAAATCTCTTCTACGAAAGCTTGGAAATTAATTATAATTTGCAATGGGTTTGTATATGCAAAAATGGAAATACGAACTAATTCATAAAAGTTGATATTCCGGGAAAATTTAGTTAGGTGAACGCTCCACTTTTGTTTTTTTATAATTTAGTCTACTATCTATCTGCTCGACTAACAGAAGAATGCCGTGATATTGAAAACTGAATACTAATTCTTAACGCAGTTGCCACGCTGAATAGATTCAAGCAAATTAAGGATAAAAATCTATATTATATAGAATTATTTGCTTTAATCTTATACATCCATTGATTACTATTATTATAATAAACAAATCATTAATAATATTATTCAGTGGCCAAAATTGATGCACACACAAACATAATTATATAAATAAATTGAAATAATAAATATTAATATTAGTAATATTATTTACATAAAATTAAAATAATGAACTGAGCCGCCAAACAGAAAAAAATTAATCTATTATAAAATATATTTTAAATAATTAATCTTATGGTAGTTAATCAATGTATTATTATTATTGTTATTAATGTGTTCCATGTAAATTAGTATTTGTAAAAATAAAATCAATTTATTTATACCTAGCAGGCATTTTCATTTTCACTAATTCAACATTTTAAATAGTTACAAATATGTACATCATTTTTAAATTTATTAATACCCTAGTAGCACTATCCGTAGTTTGTCCGTAA
The DNA here is from genome assembly GCA_910594885.2 of Bibio marci. Classification (NCBI taxonomy): domain Eukaryota; kingdom Metazoa; phylum Arthropoda; class Insecta; order Diptera; family Bibionidae; genus Bibio; species Bibio marci. The sequence continues at coordinate 37,963,652 of OU343114.1, forward strand.
AATTTCCGCATTATATGTAGTAATCCATTGTTTCAATCCGAAGAAATACCTATGGATTTCTTATGGATGTCCGCTGGAATTTTATTTGATCAATGCAATTCTGTCCATGTATTTTTATAAAAAATGTCCTTAAACATACGGATAATTTCCGATGATAATTTCTACGGATTCTCCTTAGAATTATTTCTCGTTTGCTATTATTCCACAGAATATCCGTAGAATTTATATTCATATTTTTTGTGTAATATGCGACAAGTGCACTCGCACAAACATTTTGTAAAAACAGGTTGTAACTTATTGTTGAAACAAAATTCCATGTAATAAATACATAATAAATAAATAAAAAGTATGATATTTATATTTTCTTAAGTAAAATATAATTTAATTGTAAGTTTAAATTAATAAATTCATAGGATAATTTTATAAAAATTTTGGCAAACAAAACGCTTTCGCAAACAAGATACAAAAATCGCGGATAAAATCCTTGAAAAATCTTACAAAATTCCTCGGAAATAATATAGATTTGAGTTGATGGTTGTTTTAAAAATTATGAAAATAAATTAATTACAAGTGAGGGTTTTTTATAGCTAGATAAGCGAACTATACAAAATGTGAACCACAGTCTTGGATTACTTGTGAATTAAATTATGAATACAATATATATTGGAAATATTACCCTGACAATCCTAAGATTGCAATTGACCTAAATAAAATACTATTACATTAAGTGAAATATCTATGGACAAATTCCAATATATCTTTTACATGGAAAATATGTGAATTTTTTCCACTGAAATTTTCCTCATTTTTCATTGTACGGACAAATTGTTACTAGGGTAATCAGCATTTGTGTACGTATATTAATAATTCCTAATCTAAATATATAACAAGACAAAATAATGTAATAAAAATATATATATATATCGATTGATAAATAATACAATAATAATTTATGTAAAAATGAATAAATAATAGCTAATGTGTCAATTGCCGGTTACAATTGGAATTATAAAAAAAAAACTAATCAAATTTCAGACTCAGAAATAAAAAAATTGTTTGTATTTATAATATTTAATATTTTTATATATCTCTGCACACACACACACACACACAGATGCACCTATAATATTGTAATTTAATTGAACTTTTTCTTCTTGACATCATCTCATTTGAATATTTATGTATATTTTTTTGACAATGTCTTGCTTTGTATTTTTTTTTTTCTCATTCGAACGAATGCGTGTACTTTTTTTAAATTTTTTTTTAGTCATTTTATATAGTACAAACAATATTATTATCTTCACATATCAATCCATACAATAGAATTAATGTAATTGGCTTTTTTATTATTATTATTATTATGTTTTATAAATAATATTAATGTATTAGCGTGTGCGTACGTGTACAGCAACACAGCAGCTAGGCTTAAAGGTACCGCAAAAAAAAACCAAAAAAATCTCACGCATTTTCACTCTATGAATTTATACTTCCATTTTATATTATTATTACAATATAAATTATGTCTATGTTTGGTTGTTTATTAAATATACCAGTAGAAATAATAAATAGTAGACAAGCTCAAATGGAAAAAGAAAAAGAACACCTCAAGCAGTAAATGATTTTATCGTTTCTATTTTTGTCATATTTATAACATGCTAATTATTTTATTTTTAATTTTTATACGTATATTAGAAATAGATATATTATTTAAATATTAAGTACATAATTGGAATTTATTATTTCTATTTTAAGTTATAATATACAATATGATGGCTTTTACATAAGGCTATGAATTTTGAATTTGAAAAAAGTGAGAACAATGTGATTTTGAGATGTAATTGATAAATTAATACATAGTCAAATTTTTAATTCATTCATTTAGTTGTAAATTTTTTTTAATTTGAAAATAAATTAACATATATTAAAAATTGTCGAATTGCCTGTGTATAGATAAATATTTGTCACTATGTACAATTAATAATTGGTGAATTTGTTGTTTCCATATGCAGAATAATACTATTATTATCTTTTGTATCAGATTTTATAATAATTTTTTTTATTTATTTCTATAAAAGCATCTATCAAGTTTAAATTATTCACGGAACTTATATTAAATTGTATTTATAATATAAGCATAGAGTTTATTTTTTCCATTTAATTAATTACCATACATCGGTACCAACAAAATATCTGAATGAATTAGTGAAATCGATTATTTCTATATATATTGTGATTTTGATTGAATATATTAAAAAAAAAAATTATTGATTAATGTTATAAACAATAAACATATGATCAATCGATCGCATATACCAATATGAAATTGTTTGCTTTAAAAAAAAAATTTAATAAATTTTTGATTAATAAAATTAATTATTTTTTAAACATTTCTTAAGTGTTTTTTGTTTGCGTGCGTAAAAAAAAATATTGTGTGTGTGTACTTTCAAAATTAAGTTTTTTTAATTTTATTCAATTTGTATAATAGATAATTTTAAGCGCAGTCTCCTATATATTTTAAATTATATTTTATAATATATTGCTGCTCCAGTTTATGATAAACATTTTTCCGCAACCATTATTTTTGTTAATATAATTTAATAAAACTTATTTAATCGCGCTACTTATGACATACAATTTTATCCATGTCATTTTTACTTCTTATTTCATATACATATAATTAATATTATATTAAATAAAGTCAAACGTTTGACAATCGCTTTGATGAGTGAATAATTAAAATACAATTTATTTAAATTTATCAATTCAATAACTATATTTAATAGATATATAGAGACGAATTCCATATAGAATATTGAAGAGTCACAAAACTGTTACATGTTTGATTAGTTTTCATTTTGAATAAAAACCAATTGAGAATATAAAGAACAGATTAATTTTTTATATCGGATCGATTTTAGCAGATCAGATCTCAATAATGAATGCACTAAGCTAAGAGAACATAGAATCGACAAAGAATCATTAATACACGGATTACGACACACGGCGAACAGAGGGAAAAATTAATTATCAATATTCTTATGGTTAATTCTAGCCGATGAACAAGCACTGAGCTAATCTTCTTACAACGGCGCTCAATAAAGTAACCAGCTGGTGCAATGGGGTGGGTATATCTATAAACTCTATAATAAATCTAACATGGTTCTATACATACCAAAAAAAGGACGAAAATAGAGAAGACTCAGTTAAGATCCATTAAATTTAAGTTTAAGGCTAAGTTTTTCGTTAATGCAAATGTCGTATCTCTTGGGATTTATCTATTAGATCGATACACTGGTTGTACACGGCAGCCATAATGCCACCAATGATATGCTATAATTCTATTGTTTTATGGACAAGGCTAACGCTAAATAACAACGGTTAAATAACAATTCACAATAATACAAGGTCTGATTTGTATATTAATTACAAGGTTTATTCGTACCACTCCCTTGATTAAGCTAAAGATACTGTTGAATATATAGTTTCCTTAGATCTATATTTGCTAGACAAACTGCGGCTAATACTGATTATTGATTACGTGAGTGGTGTCACTGTAAAAATGATCGCAATGATTTTGAGTTTTCCAAAATTTAGAAGTGGCTGTCAGATAGTGTGGAAGTCATAGACATGATATCGAATTTCGATATAACAGAAATTATTTTTAATAAACAATTCAAAATCCATATAATAATTTCCAATGTTTTAGATTGGATCGGTATGTGAATAAAACACTGCCGCCATCGCGAAACTGTTAGTATGGTGCGACAAACACGAGTGTCATGTGATCGCATTCACTGGAAATTATTGTCGAACACAGCAGAAGGAGGTTAAATTTATTTATTTTTTAATGTATTATTTTTCAAAAAAAAATATGTATAATTTGAAAATTGTGAAAATTGTTTATAACATTTGTTGAAATTTAAATATTGTACATAAAGTAATCAATCTCAAATGTAATAAAATCATATTTTTAACAAACAATTAAATATAAATCTAATAAGAAATTTGTGTGTGTGTGTGTGTGTGCAGACATTGTTAATATTTGAATATAGTGTGCGCGTCCAACACGATATTTTCAAAGATATCCGTTTTTCTTTTTATTCCATAAACGAACAAATGGTCGTCACCCAACTGAAAATTTTCAGTATTAAAATAAATACCGACAAAATTGACTACGAAAATAATTGGGAATTGAACGCGCTGTAATTCATGATTAATAAACATCAGCGCTGCATACAACTGCGCTACTGATTGTTTTTATATAGAAAATGTTATCATTAATATAAATATTTAATAAATTATTAAATTAATTTTACAATCGAATAAATAATTTTGATTTTAATTTTGTCGTACCACAAATACATTTGAGTAGTTATATTGAATAAGATAAAAAATATGTGTAGCCATTAAATTTTATAACATTATAAAAATATATACAATATAATTTTCAACGCTTTTATATTTAATTACAAAATATATTTTTTAATATAATAAAAAAAAATGAAATTACACATATTTTTTTTCATAATAATATTGTTATAAAAAACAAGAATTTCTTTCAATAATGTTCATATATATTCAGAAAAAATGTAGTTCCTATTGATTTTTATCAAAAGATAACAATTTACTATTATGTCATATATTGTTTGTATAAGAAATAAATTAATACAATATGTGAATATCAACGATTATAATACGTTTAGTGTTTTCTTGCAATGCATTTAAGTGAGTGTTTGTTATTTACTGCCATAATACAATATGACTTTGCATAACACCGCACATAGAAAAACGGTTCGTGGTGGCCAGTTGACTGGTCCATTTCTCGGAATTATGGATAAACAAACTTTATCAAATTAATTGTTTCATCAGCTGCATGTCATTTGGCACCGACACAATGACGCAACCTAACCAACAGTCATTTTTTTTTCACCGATGCATTACTTACATTATGCATAATTGTTGAATTTGTTGTGTTCTTCAGTGTAGATGATTTTTTTGTCAAAATGAGGATCAATATTATTGTTCAACTGTGTATCTGTTCACTGACAGGGAAATGCCACAAAAAAGTTGATGATAGGTTTTCAGTCTTGTCACAGCAAATTGTCAATGATCGAGCGTCCTTATTGGAAAACACTCTATAAGCATTAATATAAAATAAGAGGTTCTATGAAAGATTGCAAATTAATTTAATTTTAAAGAACATTAAAAACTCGTTAAAAATATGGCCAGCAAATAAAAAAAAAGTTAATTTACAAAAGAAAATTCTCTAGAAAATATATAGACATTTTCTCTTCAAAATTTTCTTATTTTTACACTTCCCTATACGCAGAATACTATTGCAAATAGTCGTTATATTAAATTCACACAGTTTGTTCACGCAAACCCATTGATTTATTATGCAAATATTTTATTATATATAATGTTTCGATTAAAATCTATAAAAATGTAGTCCTATATAATATAATAAAAAAATGTTGGTAATTATTTTGTGATGAAGAAAATTACGGTTATGATAATTTTTATATAAATTTCTGCAACCAAATTTTTGTATATGATTTTAACATCATTATATTATTTATTTTTTAAGATAATATATTAATTTTTTTGTTAAAACTTTTTATTTTAAAAATATAAACTATATGTGAAACTTAAGTATGTGTAATAATTTGTATACTATGTACAAATATGAAGAATATATACCTCGTACATATTGTGAAATTACCATTTATTTAATATAAAAATATATGTGTATTGAAGTAAACGAGAGTTAACGGAAGTCCAATATATAATATCTATGTGTAAATATCTATATAATAATAAAGACAATATTGTAAAATACAGTACGTGTAAGTATCTATAGTATATAAAATAAAAATATAATATATAATATGAAGATAACAATTATTTAGCTTTATAGAGAGATTAACTAAATAAAAATAAACAATAATATAATAACGGATATGTTTTAGCAAAAATATTGTAATAATTATTTCTTCATAAATAACAATATAAAACTTGTATATTTTATACGAGCACATCATATCATTCAATTCAGATGTCCATTAATATTATATACTATTTATATAATGCCATTCTTGTATATAACATAAAAATTATGTTAAAACTATTTTATTTGAAACAAAACATTGTATAACTTTGCTTGCATACTATCAATATCCTGTTGAAAAATCCATCGAATGAGCATATTATCTTTAGCATATATGGTAGCAATACAGTCTGTAGTATATTCAAGTATATCAGTATATCAGCGTTCATATAATACTTTGATAAAAAAAAATATTGGACCAACACCATACCACGAAAAACATCTGCATATTTTCATATTAACACCACCCAAAAATTTTAATAGCAAATTAATTTAAAAATTCCTGAATCCGGTGACGACGAACGTTACTTTTTGCATCATAACCTATCAAATTAATTAATTTAATTAAACTGACCGCATATAAATATTATACAATTTCTACCGTACCATTCTGAATGCTTTTTTTGTAAATTGTGTTTATTCATTTTTCAGTGTTTTTGACGGCACTTTTTGACTGATCTTCCCCGCAAAACAAAGGTTTGCTCTACTAATCTCTACGAATTGTACGTGCGGAAATATTAACATCAATTTAAATTTGTCGATTTTTGAAATATTTGTAAAATTAAATTTGACTATCAATCTTTCGTTCAGTCGACATTTTTCTATTATAGCACCTCAATTTTTAACATCTTTCTTTGTGTTGATTGCATTTGTATGATCAAATATTATCTTAACTTAATTCTGACATTTCTTTTATAATTCGAGCAAATGTTTTAGCCCATATTTTTAACTGTGGAAACATAATATTTCTTTACAAATAATTTATGTAGTAATTTTAACAAATTTGATCTTACTTTGATTATAAAAAATGCGATTTAATATGGTTCAATAATTAATTTTGGATAAAATTCAATTTTATTTACAATTTATAATTATAAGTTTTTCCAAGTTCAAGTAATTGCACAACATTTGATAGATGTTAAAAGAAAATCGTAACACAACGAAAAATTTTTTCTTGCTTTTTATGAATAGTTTAGTAGCAACATTTTGCAATAGATAGATTTCGCATTGATAGAAGAAAGAATATAAAATATGTTTTAATTTCCACACCTATTTCACTATGTTCATCACTGTGTATTGCGGACTCTGTATATCTATAACAACTGTCGGTATATAAATAGCTATATCATATTTTCTATACAAATTTAATAATTATAAGAAAATCGTGAAAATATTTTCATTAATATTTCATTCTTATTTGTGTTATTATAATATATATTTGTGCATATGTATTGTATAATATCATATCATATCTTTAAGTACATCACATTATTTACTTACACCGTGTTCATTATGTTATCATACACAAAATGATTCAAATTTCATCATATCAGATCGAAAATGGAGCTGATACTATAGTCAATTCAATCATCTCCCTTCCAAATGTAAACATGCATTCTGCGAAATAATAACAAGTACAATTCGATGAGTTTTTATTTGATTTTTTTCCAATTTTGGAATAAGAAGTTAGAACCATATTCTATATAGGAGTCTAATTCTCGAATTCCCTAGCAAATTTATCGCCAGTATAACATACGGTACCATATACGTTCTGCGTTATGCGAGAATATGAAATAGTTATAAAATGGTAGTATTTTAAAATCAGAATACTGAAATTTGATTATAAATTCAGAACAGTTTTGACTTGTATGAAGATTGGATTTTCGGAACAGAATAATATAAAAGTCCGTAGAAAGTGATACTCGCACAAGGGAACTTACCCTTTTTTAACTCTTCGATATTAATGAAACTTGTCACACGTGTAATTCCATTATTTATATACGTTCATACAACATTTGATAAAAATCAGATGAGAAATGATCAAAATTGAGAGATCACTGCAAAATATATTGTTAGACGTAATTTAACCCAATTTTTTATAATATGGGTTCAATATAGAATATAGAATTTGTAAATAGAAAGAAGAAGAAGAAAATTAATTAAGTAACGATGGTTCCTATCCTGTAAAAACAGAGAACTGATTGGACTCTGCAAAATACCGTATGAGAATATGTTAGACACGGTGTATATAATTAATATAAGAATTTATATGATGAATACATTAAAAATCATAACAAATATAACAAAATTATTTATTTACTTAAGTATATAACAAAGTTTAAGGTTATATATTGGATATTGGATATAGGCAAATAGGTATATGCATGAAAACATATAAATTTAAATATTTAAACTAATATAATAAAAGATGGTAAAAATAAAATAACAAAAAAATCAGGCAATTTGATTGATGTTCTTGTAATAGATATACAATATGATTTTCTATAAATTTAATTAATATTAATGATTATTGATTTAGTATCTCATATATTACATATATGCATAGGGTGTCAAATATTGTAGTAGACTGGCGAGAGATTTTTACCCACAAGAGTGTTGTCATGTAATCTCGAAAATAAACGTGATATAAAACATCGACCATCTAACAGTCAAAAATTCTGCGTATTGAAGTGCATTAGAAACGTGGAGAGATGAATACTGAATAGAAAAACCCAAAATAAATAATAATAAATTGTTTCTAGTTCATTTTACAAATGTATATAGTCTTAAAAATTTTTTGATACACTGTTTGTGTGAGTCTATAAAATAATTTCCAAATAGGTTAAAATTAATTAAAATATATACATTTTTGTTTTTCACATTTAAATTACAATACAATACATATTAATCATTTATATAGGTATTTATTTGTATAATGTACACCTATAACATAAATTATATATTTATGATAATGTATTTTAACGAAAGCATAAAAATAAAATTATTAATGTTATGTGTGAAATATTGTAAATAGAAAAAACAAGTTAATTTTATTTATTCAATTGTGGAATGTTGATAGGAAATATTCTTTTGCCCATTATTTGTTAAAATCTGCCAAAGAAAATATCCCATTATAGACTGTAAACAGAGAGTTTGAAATCCACGAACAATGAATATTGTTATAAGATTTTTCCTGATATACATATTGCAAGAATTTAATTTTGTTTGGAAAAGATTCGTTACATTTGCAATAAAAAGCTTTCATATTGGATTAATCTTTTGCGGTTGATTTCTTATGAAGATAGACTATAAACGTCTGTTGGGTATACCTATTCTCTTCAAGGCATAGGGATTATCTGAGGATTATCGCGTTTATAATGAACCTATTAAATGATGGTTGTCCTGGTTTACTTATCACTAAAATTATGCTTTAGGATCAAATTTAAAAATTTTGCCGTGCAAGCATTTTTTTTTCTAATAAATAGTTATCTTAAGAAATTATGGTCGTTTTAGTCTCACTAAACTAACTCTATGATGATAATATATTATAAATGAGTGGGAAAATTTCTTTGAATAATATAAGAATTCAGAATTTTAAATTGCACCCCTTTTTTTTGTATCACATTATTGTACCTCAGACATTCGATATTTATGACTCTTAAATAAATTAAAATTAAATTTTATTTAATATTCAGTACCACTCCTATACAATGCTATTATAGTATAAGAATGACCTGAATTAATTTTACATCATATGCAAATACATTGATTACATTCTTAATGTTTAAAAATACTCATTACGTTAATTTAATTTATAAAATAAATAAAATAGGTCCTATGTGACTGCGTTGAGATATTACAAATATTGACATTAATAAACTTAAAAAACACGACAGTATAAACAATACCCGACACTTATAAACGAGTTGTCAAGTACGATTCCAGCCAAAGTATTCAAAATTAGTGTGGTAAAACCTATCTTCACAATAGCTTCGCCAACAATATCACATGCAAAAACTTGTCGAAAGCCTTACTAGAAACGAAATCGGTAAAAAACGTAATCAACCTGTGAGTGATACGATTAAATTTTCCATAACCATCATGTAACAAAATCTAATAAATTAGACGTTGTAGATCTGTACTGTAACCGGTGCGAACATATTAATTTGATTAATTTTTTTATCGTAATTTATGTTTTTAAATAAACAAACAACAAAATTATGAATTATAATATTTTTCTATCATTATATAAATACATATTTTTCGGACAATATTATATTATGTAACATTTTTAGTAAATTTATTACATTTATTAAAATGATTAAAAATTCCAATAAATTTACGAAAACTTTCATCAAATAATATTAAGGAAATGTCAAATTTCCCTATAAAATTGTTACTTTCCTGATTAAACGTATTATATTGTAGATGGATATTGAATGTAAACTAAAAACATAATAAACTATCTATTTTTATGAGAAATGTATATACATTCACACGCATAATAATAATAATATTAATTTTTTTGAATATTAAATATGCTATTTAAAATCCACACGCATAATAAAGGTGTTTAACATTTATTATTTAACATAAAACATATGTTTGGAATGTTTATTAAATGTTTTTGTTATAAATATTGCTTATATCACAAAATTACTTCCCATTTATATAAATAATAATAAAAATGTGTATTTATGTAAAAGTGAAATTGCTGATTGTAAATTGTAATATTATTTATTATATGATTAAGAAAATGTGCGTGCATATTCGTCGCCAATTTACATTGATTAATAATTTACTATATATTTAATAAAAATGTTTCATTTTAGATTTCCATAAATATATCTGTTATCCGCATAATAATTAGATTTCCATCAAATCACATTTTGTAATCACTTTTTAATAGATAAATAAAATATAATATAAAAATAAATAAATATCTTCACAAGCACCTACGCGCATAGAGTTATATTGACATTATATCTTAAAACGAAAAAATAACGCATATTTTATTTAATTTAAATTTTCTTCATTGATTTGTATAAAAGATGCAAATTTAACATATTTATATACTTAATAATAGTGGTAATATATACATAATTTTGTATTTTGCATACATAATTAGTAGACTAATAAAAAAAATACAGTGACTTTATTTTTACCGCCAAGACGAATACACGACTATTCGGTTGAACACTAATAAATAGCACTTTTCACATAACTTTTGTAGAATTACAACGTATATTTACGTATTCAAAAAGTTAAGCCATCTGATTTTAATGATAGTATGATACCTTCAATTGTCATTCAGTAAAACATCAATATTGGTAGTATAGTTTTTGTTCTGATTTTTATTGAAAAAAAAGATGAACAACGTTCAGATCGTCCAATTGAAGTTGCAAATCAAAGCAATAATCATTGCGGATCATCATAGTACAACATGTGAGATTGAAAAGAACCTATATAGACATGTATCATTTTCATGCATTGTAAAGCATTTTAAGCAATTTGGCTACGAAATAAAAAAACTCGATATATATGTTAATCATGAATATAAAGAAATTCACTTAACACATTTTGTTTATGAAATGTATAACAGAAATTATCCATTTTTGAAACGATTGATAATTGGTGATAAAATATGGATTTGTATATGTAATAATGTAAATGGAAAAAGATCGTATGGAGCAAGCAAGATGAAGATGAACAAAATGCAAACAACATCTAAAGCTAATATCCATCAAAAAAAGGTTCGGTTATTATTGTAGTTTGGTGATGGATTAAAAAGACATTTGCCTATTTTGAAATTTTAACCCTCAGCGAAATATAGCGATAATTGCTATAATTATTGTATTTACCAAACGAAGTCGATAAGCAAGAATGTTATTAATATATACAGAAGAATATAATCAAGAATGGTTATAACAACGAAAACTAACTGATGTTCTAGTATGTTTCTTATATACTGTAGCAAATGAGCAACTCGACAAATATAATGAAAATAATAAAATATGTTATTATAAGGTTTGCAGAAATCACCAACATAGCGAAACTGAACAATGCAATTCAAGAAAAACGATCAGAATTGGAAAATCAAAGAGGTGTTTTTTTCAACCCCTAGTAACACCGTCCTTATTTTCTTCGTAACATTTCCACATTATATGTAGTAGTGCGTACAGTTTCAATCCGAGGATAGATATCTATGGATTTTTTAGCTGGAATTTTATATGATCAGTGCAACCCTGTCCATGGATTTTTATAAAAAATGTTCTTAAATTACCCGCATATTTCCGATGATAATTTTTTAAGGATTCTCCTTAGAAGTATTTCTCGTTGCTATATTATTTCACAGAATATCCATAGAATTTATATTGATATTTTTTGTGAGCAGATCCACGGATTTTTACAAAAATATCTTTGGATTGTACATGTATTTTGCCAAGTAATACCCGTGAATTGTCCGTAGAATAAATTTTCTTATGACGATGATGCTAAATCGTGGTTTGATTCAGTTTTTTACCGATACACCAGAAGTTCTATGAGCACGCAATGAAGATACTGAACGATGACAAAAATTCATCGATTGTGCATTTTTTTTTTTTTGTAATAAACAAGAACAAAAAACCACGGATAAAATCCATGAAAAATGTTACAAAATTCCTCGGAAATATATAGATTTGAGTTGCTGGTTGTTTTAAAAATTATGAACAAAAATTAAAACTAGTGAGAATTTTATCTATAGATAAAATAATATTTGAACCACTCTGTCTTGAATAAATGTTGAAATAAATTATGAATGCAATACCGCCCGGATATATATTGGAAATATTACCCTGACAATCCAAAGATTTCAATTGATCTAAATAAAATACTATTATATTAAGTAGAAAATCTATTGACATTCTTTCTACAAATTTCAAATATTTGGATTTTTGCCACGAAAATTTTCCTCATTTTTCAAAGTACGGACAAATTGTTACTGCGGAGACTGCATGACAACGCAACACCGCACACACATTTATTTTTGGTCATTAGCCTAAAAAATTATTGGCAGTTGGTTAGAATATGTTCATGTTGAAACATCCACCATATATAGTGCTGATCTTACACCATCACATTATAATTTTTTTTGCCACACTTCTTTAATGGTAAAAATTCCGTTAATTTTGTTGATGTTAAAACGCACTTGGTTAAATTGTTTGGTTATAAAAACGTTGTACGCGTTCGGAATCATGCCGTTGCTAAAAAAAAAATGGATCCAAATGCGAACAATATACATGGCTGAATAAAGTTGTTTCGTTCGCAATTTATTAGTGAGCAACCAAAATATTTGTAATAGTTTTTTGTATTTTATATAATGAAAGTATATAATATATGAGAGATAAACCATTATTTTTGGTATATTTTTGTGTTTGTTTTTGTGTGTATTATAGGAATTTTGACACAAACAAAAATATAAACCTTTTTTTTTTTCTTTTTTTTCCCATTTATTTTCATTTTCTTTAATCAAAAATTTCTTTTAGTCACATTGTATTTCACTTTTAGACTTCAGTTATATTATATATTTATTTTATTTTATTTATTCATTGTATATTATATTATAATTTATTTAAATCAGGAAATGTATAAAAAAAAGTCATAAAGACATATTTTTCGTCTTGTATATTTTATTATATACTCTCACACACATTACCTATATTTTTGTTATAATAATGCAATATAACACACATAAAAATCATATTGTAAAATGAGCTTAAGTGAAATTTTTATGTGTTATTAAAACAATAATTAATATATGGTATATATTTTTTATGAATTTTAACACTTAATTGTAATAAAATTAAATTAAATAAAATAAAAAATTAAAATGTACATATACAAAACAATGAAAAGAAATTGTTATATTTATAAATATTGTATATATCAGTTAAGTTAAGTATATGTTCACAATACACACTATATATAACTAATTATTTATATATATATTATTGTATATATAAAATTCAATTATATTCTCATATATGCACAAATATCTTCATTATTATTATTATTATTATTATATTGACATATAGTTTATATTTAATTTTTTTTCTCTCCATACATATGTCTTTTGTTATAATATCGATGTAAATTTTAACACGAAAACTCATAAATTATCATACCATACCGTACGTACCGTATATACAAATAAACACATATATGCTATGAATTTTTGTATTGTGCACTCGTATATACCATATATATGGTGTATGGTATATATAGAACTAATTATAAATACGTTGTATCGTATATATGTGTACTCGTTCGAATGGTAAATAAAGTGTACAGAAATCATAGAAAAAAAAATTAATAAATTAAATATTATATATTTTAATAATGATAAAAAAAATATAAACTACTCGTACTCGTAGAAAATACGTTTGTTTCTTCTTTTATAATCCAATAACACCAGATAAATAATATATGTCTTTTTTTATTTCTTGGCAAAAAGTGTAATAATTTTCTCTGCCATTAAATATTCGCATATACACATTTTATGGTATATGAGAATATTTTATTTTTCTATATTAGGAAGTAGATTGATAGATAGATATTTATTTTAATATTTATATATTAATTTATATATTATTTAAAAATTAAAACATTTATTGTAGCGCGTGTGTCATTCATATATTTATTATGTTGTTTTTATATATAGCAACTATAATACGAATAAAAAAAGGTGTTATGGTAATATGATTATTATTTATTTATAATATGATATTATTATTATTATTATTATTATTATTATTATTATTATTAGTTTTAATGGTAAATATTATGAAAAACTGGTTCAATTTTCTCTTATAATTTTTTATTTTTATTTTATTTTATTTTTTTTTTGTATTGTATGGTATAAATATTTATCTTCAGTTATTTATTTACTATTTACACGCAGACGTATGGCAACATATGTTAAAGTTTAATATTATATTGTTTTTATGTAAGCATATGAGGATTAAAATTGAGTGGACACACTAAAAAATGAAGAAACTTTATTAATATATATAAGTATTCCGATGGATATCTAATAAGAGTTCCTTTCCGTCTCTGTACCAAGTGAAACATAAAATTAATTAGTTAAGAATTAATTACTCTGACAATATGTGTTCAACTCTATAATAGTTCCTCTGACTATATATAACATAGAAGTAAAGTTGATAAATTCCTATGTATGCAAGTATATATAACAATTCACCAATTGGTCAATTTCAATTATTTCTAATACAATATATGAGTAAATCGCCCACTGCTTTCTGTATGGCAACATTGTTAATCTTTGAAGAACAACATCATATATTGGACCAATCAAATCCATCAAATTACAAAAAAATATGTCCGACTTGGTATATACAAAAAAATTTCGTTACTGGAATTCATGCATTTCAACGAAATGTACAGACAGTATTATAGATCAAATAAATAATAAATAATTCCATTATATTTAAACGCTTTATAGTAAAACTTATGTTATACGTAAACAACATGCATCGCACCTATAGCTTTTTTTGCAGAAAATATGAATTTGTTTTGTATGACTATAAAAACTTAGAATATCAACATTTTTCAATTTTTAAATTGAAAAACTAATATTTTATTTATAAATTAATTTTTTCCCATAATACCATAGTAACAATTTGTCCATACGTTGAAAAATGAGAAAAATTTCTGTGGAAAAAATCCACATATTATATATTAAGATATATATGGGAATTTGTCCAAAGAATGTCGTCCATACGGTTTCCAATTAATGTAATAGTATTTTATTTAGATCAATTGAAATCTTTGGATTGATAGCTTAGTATTGTATGTATTCATAATTTATTTCACCAATTATCCAAAACACTGGGTTTAGATTTTCTATATTTCGCTTATCTTATATAGATATAATCTTCACTCTTTTTAATTTATTTTAAATAATTGTTTAAAACAATCAGCAACCCAAATTTTTGTGTGAGTGCACTTGTAGCATGACGTATTTTTGTTAAAATCCATAGATCTGCTCACAAAAAATATAAATATAAATTCTACGGATATTCTGTGGAAAAGTAGAAAAGGGATATAATTCTAAGGAGAATCCGTGGAGATTATCATCTGAAATATACGCTAATAATCCAAGGACATTTTTTATAATAATCCATGGACAGGGTTGCACTGATCATATAAAATTCCAGCGGACATCCACAAGTAATCCATAGATATTTCATCGGTTTGAAACTACGCACTACTACAGATAATGCGGAAATTTTGCGAATAAACTACGGACAGTATTACTAGGGTATTACGATCTTAATAGTAATAAAACAATTAATTCCATTTAAAATAATTTTTCTTAGTTTTTTAATGCAATCCATATTGTACCCTTTAAATTTTCTATTTCGGGTTAGAATTCCAATACCGGATTTAAAAATTGTTCTACTATAAAACGTTACTTATTACATAAATGTACAAAAAAAAAATAAAAAATTCAAATAAATATCACAAAATTACCATTAAAAATTATACAATACATATTTTTGAAAACCCAAAATCTATTAATATATAAAAAAAAATATATTAAAAATATTGTTATAATAAAATTTTTACAAATTTTAGGTAATCACAATCAATACACAAAATATATTAATTTATTAAATTATGTCATACGTGAGTTATACACCGCAATTAATTAAATTACAAATTTATAATGTTAGTTAATAGACACAAAAATTTAGAATAAAAAACTGTAAAACATGTAAATAATAAAATATATATAAATTTAAAAAGTCTAGTTAATAAACACATTTAAACAAATGGGAAAACTAGAATTTTTATTGAATATATTTATTTATTTTATTTTATATATTAAAAAATATTTTTCGATTACAAACAACATCAAACAGACGGCACACGAAATATTTTATATCACACTTATACACTAAACTGACCGCATCTGTGACAATATACTGTCAAAATTATTAATTTCATATAAAATCTGGGTATGTTGATATTGAGGAAATGCATTTGAAATTATTTTGTATACATTCCGATAAGGAAAATCGTAAACGAATGCATTTCCATATGTTGATGAGTTAGAAAATTGTAAACGAATGCATTTCCACAAGTTGATAAGTTTGAAAAATTAATGTCATCCAAAATGGTTATAAATTATTAAAATATGTTGAGCAAATATTCTAAAAACCCTTTTTTTCAATCGTACCAGCCAAATTTGAACACAAAATAGGAAAGAAATTTAACTGTTCTGGAAAACGTTTTCGTGAATGAATTTTCCACAAACAAATAATTGAGTTTTTGGAGGCTGTGAATTGGCGTATCCATCCTAATAGACCAAAACTACCAAATACGAAACTGTGGCAAGGTTATATCACTCTTTTTTGACTGAACAGATTATTTAGGAAAAACTAAAACAATAACAGTAGAATGTTAAATGAAGCGTCGTTAGATAAATTTAGAATAGACGACCACATTTAGCAAAGTAAAATGGGCTGTGTATCTGTATAATAACGCAACAACTCATTCATATCATTAATAAAATAATCAATCAATCACCGTATTCCTTAAATTTTTAACATCCAGAGACTATTATATGTTTCCAAACTTAAAGAAATGACAAGAATGAAAAATAGATATAAACGGAAAATGTAAAATTGATCAATATTTTAAATATCTTGAAAAATTGAGTTATAATTAAAAAAAACAAGAAGAATCCAAATGTAAAAAGTGCGCGAGTATCGAGCCAAAAGAAAATCATGTTGAAGAATGAAATGAATTTTAGTATGTGAGGTGTTTTTTTCTTAAACAGTAATTTTTTAATAAAAAACCAAAGTTTTACCATTGTTTTAATTTAAAATATAATTTGAAATTATTCATTTTAATGATTTTTAATGATTTATTATGTAAATTGAATTGCTATTAATTGTTTGTTTCATTCAAGTTATGCATGAAAGTATATTATAACAATTCAATAATTAATCTACAATTATCAAAAAGTATATGTTTCGTTAATCCAATTACAATTATATAAGTGAATAGTCCATCATAATAATGGCGTTTGGTTAATCGTTTAGTAAAGCGTCCAAAACCTTATTTTCAAAGATATTCGTTCTGTTTTTATTTCATAAACGAAAAAATAATAAACCAACTAAAAAATTTCAGTATTAAAATAAATACTGTAAAATTGTATTACATGTGAATTTCAGTGATTGAAATCGATGTATCACGATTGTTTGACATGAAGAATGACCCACTGTGCCCTTTGACTGTTTCAACTGTATTTTAAATGGAATTGTTGGTGTATTATTAAAAGGATGTTGCGAATAATTAAACTTTTAGTATAAAATTTTAAATATTAGCTACAACTAAAAAGTCATGTGTACATCGCCAATATCAAATTTTAATGAAATTTGTTATTATAAGTCACAAGGTTTCTAATAAAATTATCCATTTTTAAATATTATCCCATTGTCGGACACACCTTCGGTTCGAAGAGCTTAAACAAGATAGATTTTCTGTATAAATAATTCGTTATAAAAAAGGGTTAAACCTTAATAATAATAATAATAATAAAATAGAATATTTGATGGTTTTTTTTCCGTATATAAAAGAACAGGTAATATATATTTTGTATTAGTTTTATAAAATTTAACTTTTCTGTTTATGTATATTTCATGTATTTTTATTTTAAATTTAAATTATATAGCATTATACTACCCTAAGTCAATATATTACATGGAGTCAATAAAAAAAAAAATGTAGCCAGTAAAATCAGTGGCTTTTCAACAAAAGCAATTCTCGTATTCATGTCTCAAAATCGGTTAAAGAAATGTGGTTGAATGTGATGTATTACAAAACCAGATGTTCCATCAGATTATCATACTTTATTCGATTGACGGCACATAGACTATGTGCACAATATTTCCACAATTATGCGAAGACGTCCAAAAATAGCTCAATTCTAGGATCACATTAAAAGAGGAGAGATTTTATTTTGATGGTATTCATAAATTACCAAAAAAATGGAAAAATAGTTGTACAATTAACAATGGTAATTATAATCAATCAAAAATTATTGCCAGTACTACAAAAATAAATGTGTTTTTATTTTCAAAAAAAAAAACCTCCCACTTTCTATCAACGAATCTTTTAAAAAATTTATATGAATATAAAATTTAAATATAATATTTTCTGAAACGATTAAGTTCCACAGAACAGTCAATCAAATTTAATGGACTTAATACTCGTATATTATTAGACGTAGCAGGATAGTATACATCCTCGCCCGTGTAATCCAATAAAATACAGGTTTTTTTTTCCTTTTTTTACACACAATCAATATACGATATTACCACCAAAAATGTTAAACTAATCATTATTTTCTATAGTAAAAATGTATATACGAACCATTTTAATATACGAAATAATTAATCCTTAAAAAATATCCTGTGTGTAGATAGCGAGTGTATGTGTGTATATGTATTTAAATATGTTGAATATATATTATAAATTAAATATATATATATTTGTATATTTTTCACATTATTTTCACATATCGATAATTAAATTATAATTGAATATTTAAAAAAATTTATATTAATCTATAATTTCACTTTTATATTTTTAATATTAAATTATATATATTTTTGTTTAATAAAATTAAACGTCACATGAAAATAACAATTTAATTGTATGTATATATTTATTATTTTTATTATAATTAATTATTAATATTTATTATATTTTGTGTGTGTGATTATCACATTTATTTAATAGTAAAACGAGCATAGAAAAACCCAAACCACAATGCACATATCGCCGCGCACTATACGAAAAGAAAAAAACTAATATAATTAGAAATTAATTTCTATACTATTCACAAATAATATTATTTAATTAATTTATCACTTGTTTTAAAAAATAATAATATTAATATCATTTCAAATAAATAGCAGAGTATTTTATGGTGTATTAAAAATTTCCTCAGCATATGTATAGTTAAAATAATACCATGTTGTTTATGATGTGTGCGGTGTGTTAATAAGTTTATCGAAAACTAACACAGCAATGTGATTATTTTTTTTATAAACTCTTTAAATTCTGCCTTCTTTTTTTATTTTAAATTTAAAATAAAAATTAAGAGAGAGAAGAAAAGAAATTGTAAATAAAATATACAATAATTAAATATTTTTCATTTCAAAAACCATATATAAATATTAAAAATTTGTTGTTACATCCAGCACGTTTGAGACCAGACGATGAAATAACAGAGAGTAATATAAAAATATCATTATATACCTAGTGACCCATTTCTTCGCATATGTTTTAAAATATATTATTATGTATTTTTATGTATACAATTTATAAACATAAACAATATTCTTTTACTTTTTATTTAATATACGTTGGCTTTGTCGCTGTTAAGACTCTCTGTTTCTATATACCGACAATATTATTATGTTGTGGTTTTTGTATACGAACACTGTCTTAAAATAAAACTAGCAGACTGCACTGGAATTATTTTCATAAATAAAGTTGAAAAAGAAACAGATTCACTTATTATTTTTAAATAAATAAATTATAAGAGGTATTTGTTATTTTGTTTCAAATACCTGTCTCACCAATATACAACACAACGCAGCATTTACATAAGTCTATCAATATGGAATGCATCTTCGTTAAGCTGTTTTTCATAAAAAAAAATAATAATTTTTAAAATGTGGATAGATAATAGCGGTCTGTATAATAAAAATATAGATATATTTTAAAAACCATTATTTATATTATATTGAGTGAGGCGGTCGAGGTTACAATGCGGTTGTTTCAAAAGGAACAATTTTTATTCTATAATGGCTATAATACTTTTTAGGCTCACTCTAAAAGTTAATATAATACGAAAATTTGGATATATTTTATTTTATAGTTGCAATTAATAATAATAATATTAAGATTAAAATTTAGTGAGATCCCAATCACTTACACCAAGTGCATACATTCATTCTTAGATTTTCCACTTAGATCATGCTTATTTAATGTGAATTTGATGATATTGCATGGATTTAATGTGGTGATACTTCATCATCACCCATTCAGGTTATCTTTTTTTTTTTTTTGCAATTTCTGCTGCAGATTCAAAAATCTGCATTCATCAATTGTTCGCTTCTTTATTTCCCATATTATACAAATTTGAACTGAATTATGTTATTTTATTGATCCTGTTAAGTTTGCTATTTAATCTTTTAACTAAACTATTCTGAAATTGATAGGATATTTACTTATCGTTTCAATATGGCAGCTTGGCAATTTTTCCATAATAAAAATAAATTCATCTATCGATGGCATATACAGCTCGACTTGAAAGATATACTTCGGTGAGTTCTTATTATTTCGTTTTTGTGCCTCGTGAATGTGCATACACTGCCGTTCATTCTAACCCCAACTCTTCACTTGGTTCATTTATGTTAGCCATAACGGAGCAATTTCTGTATAAATCTGCTAGCTTTGATGCATGCCGATCGTTATTAAGTGGTGCAACTGCTATAGAATATGTTGTTCCTAATATTATTTTCTGTTGTGTGATATCTTTTATTCCCATTTTGGAAATAAAGATTACTCGTGTTCGATAAATTTTTTTCCCATAATTTAGTCTCTTTTCAATTCGACTACCAGAAAAAAAAACTGATATAGAAAACTAAATGCTATTTAAATGTTATTTATATCCAAACATTTTTTAAATACTTACATTAAGTTTTTTTTCCCCGTTTAGTATTCTTTTCGATTAAACTAATTTTTTTGTCCATAACATTTTCATGTATTTTATCTATTAATTATGTATCCTATGCTTATGTACGTCCAAAATGTCTCAAGTGTTGCTCGTTTATCGGGATAAACTAATAATGTGTCGTGTTCCCAAAAGAAAATAATCTATACGTTTCAAATCACAGAATAATGGAATTTCATATAGTTCAATTTATCGGGAATAATTATTTAATCGTTGAATTTAGCTATGAAAAAATGACAATTGTTTTAGATTTGTGGCACCGGAAATATTGATTAATAAAAGAAAGAAATACGAATGCATACCTCCGGCGAATAATCAGCAGCAAATACATAAAGTCAATTTTAGTCAAAGTCAAAGTGTGTCAGAGTGGTTGATAAAAATCTTCTGGTACATTATTTTTATAACAATGTCTGACATTATATGGTAAACTACTAACTTAGTTTATCAAGTGCCGATGTTACTTCGCATTTGGTTACTAAGTTATCTTACAAAGTTTTATACGAAAATATTTCAACCCGTTTAAAGCTGATTATATCGCAGACGTATAAAGAATATATACGCAATTTTTGTGCTTTAAAATCAACAAAATCTCTGTCGGTCTGATATATCTTAAAACTTTAGAAGGGACATAAAAAATGGCGTAAATGTTCAATGATATTAATTGGAAATTACATTCGGACCAGAACGAGTATATATATTTGTATATTTTGAAAGTAAAACCCATTTATTTCCGGTAAATAGTGATATATAAAAAATATAATACTAGGATTATTATATTTTGTAAAACTTTTAAAGTAACCACACACGGCTGCTTTCTCATATAATTTTGTTATAAGATATGCGCTATTGTATTTATAAATACAAATCGTTTTGTATATTAAATACATACATATTTTGTGTATTTGATTTAATAATTTAAATTTTTAATATACCATATTATAGTGCATCTTTTGTATATCCAATAATAATATCGTATCGTATCACTTATTATGGTATTATAAAAATATATGAGATTCACTTTTTATGACGTTTTTCTTTCATTTTAGGATAAATACACTATAGAATTTTAAAAATTTAAACTTATATATATGGTATTATAATGTATGTGGATCTGAATAAATCTGTATTTATGGTACACAAGATTGATAGTATATATATTGAATACATATTATTATTTTCATCATTTATTACAGATAAAAATAAATATATGAAAAAAATTTTATACCTTAACCGGTTTTATTTTTTGTTAAAAGAAAGAAAACGAAAAAATTGGTTGATTTAACTTATAGTATTTTGATTTTGATATTATACCTCAAAATTTAAATTAAACAAATATTTCTTTGAATTTTTATATATTATAATATTCGTCTCATGCGTCTATAGCTAACAATGCATATTTTGTTTAAAAGGTTTAACATTACAATACATTCTATTGTATTTATATTGTATAGGGCCATTTCTATTTACACAATTAACGCATCGACACACATCAAATATTGTATCACCTTATTAGGTATTTATTATATAATAAAATTTCTATTCAAACAATGATATTTAATTTTTAATAATATGTTGTTTTATATTTTTAAATTATATAAAATCAATAATAGAAATTATATAATAATAGTTTCCTTCCAACAAAATATGCGTACCGTACAATATAATATAAGTATTTGAATATTATATAGTGTACACGTATATGTTTAAAATATAATGGCACTTGTATACGAGGTTAAAATTCAGTGGACACTTGCATTTAATTCCTATTGAGCGTTATCAAATTATAATTTCAAACTATTTTCACGGGAAAAGCACATGTAATATATAAAAACATGTCTATAATAAATAAATATTTTCCAAATCAAATTCCGAACTTTAAAAATCAAATTCAGTATTTCAATAAAATCAAATTGAATAATAACACTTTGGAAGAATTGAAAAATTAGTGGAAGAAAATTCTTATATATATAAAATTAAAAACATTAGGAAAAAAATTATGGAATCAGAAAGGGTGTATTTAAGTTTAACATCAATTAATATTGCATTGATAAAAATATGAATTACACTTAAATGTGCGAGCATCAATATCGAACAATTAAATTCTCCTGAAATCAGTATGAAACGAAAATTATATGCAATCAATTTCATGGATCATGCTCCTCAGACATGAGATAAAATTGTATTCATAGACGAATCTGGTGTTAATTACCATATGCATCCAACAAAAGCACTATCCAAAGCAAACATATATGCATACGTCAAACTGCCAATAGTACGAGAACGTAACGAGTCTTTAATAGCAGGTATGAATATTCAGGGAATATTATATAAAAAAATAATTACTGTGAACAACGATATTTTTTGTGTATTTCTCGAAGAATTAAGTAATAAACTGCAGCAAGAAAATTACTAACTAATGCATGTTTAGTTTTGAACAACGCAGCAATTCACAATACACAAAAAATGCTAAATAATATGAATATAACGATTCATACCTTAGTCTTTCTTTAGCCATATTCTCCAATGCTGATGAATCCAATTGAAAAGGTTTTTTTCTAAAAGAAAGCTCGAAAATTGTTAGCGGATTCTCTAAATAACCATAATTTATGTTAATAATATAATTGAAGAATATGTGAAAACAATCACTCCTGGTAGCAATTATTTTCTAGATATGACAATACAATTGCCATCAGCTGTTTCTCCACAATCTATGCATTAAATTAAAGTTAGGTTATTTTTTATTAACTCAATTCATTAGTAAATTATAACACCTTTTTTTTTTTTCTATTTTTTTAACTGTTTATTATCGAAATACTGAATTTGATTTTTAAACTACTGAATTTGATTTTTCAAACACTGCATTTGATTTTTAAAATACTAACTCTGATTTGGAAAATACTGAATTTGATTTGGAAAATACTAAATTTGATTTGGAAAATGCTAAATTTAAAGTTAAAAACCTATAGAATAATTTTTTAAATACAGTAAAACTGATTAAATTTCCAAAATTTCTAAACAAAAAGAACAATATAAAGAAAATTATCCGTAAATACAAAGTATATCACAAGCACAAGACACTATACGTCCACAAAACAGTCACAAAATAATGCAATAACTATAATAAATAATCCACATATACCATTAGATTATAATGTGGCCACTTTAAATACCCAATTGCTCGTGAAGTGCACCAAAGATATATATCGACACATGTGCCCATATTATGCTCGTTATTTTCGGGACACATTTTCTACTCATTGTATTTGCGTGGTATAGCATTTGTTACTTTAATTATTATATATTTGTATAGCAGAAGTACACCCAGTAAATATGGGACAAATTAAAATATGAATTTTAGCTGAAAAATGTGTCCACTTAAGAATGAAGAAATACAAATAAATTTCATAGATTCATATACAAAAATTGAACATTTTCACTAATTAATAATAAACCAATTACATATTCGACATTCTATCTTGATACAATAAAACATCACTATGTTTATTTCATAAATACTCTCCTCATTACTGCTCCCACGAAATCCCACAAAAGGTATTCCTATAACGCTGCCAGTTTTTCTTATAATTTACGTATAGAACTTCACATTTATACTTACACGTTATCTATACAAATGTTGCTTGTACTAGTATGGAAATTCCTTCGTCCCTAAAACTACAAGATTTTGGAACAAGCATCCATATTAAATATATTTTAGGGATGTTAAACAATTTTCGCTTATCATTCAATTATAGGAATTGCAAAAAGACAGTGTTATAATAATATATGTAAATGAAACTCTTGAGAGACAATTATTTATAGTTTAATAAAACTATAATAGCAAACGAATTTCATTAATTTTTTATTCTTTAAATATAGAACAGGAGGAAATTTTGATTTGTTACTATGGAAAAACATGAATTACTAATTCAAATAGCGTAATATTATATAGCGGATTCCTAACACAATTAAAACCACAATAGATCACTTAATAAATTAATCTTCACAAAAATGCGATTAAAATGGCTATTGGATATACATTTCTTGTTATTAGGTTAATTTTTTTTATGGACAATTTCGCTATAAACATAAAAATTAATTTCATATTTTTACAATTAAACAAATTAAAAATGGTAATAGTAAATAATTACAAAAAAATAAAATTTCTTCATAAGTCTATGACAATTTTGACATCAAATTAATAGTATTTTTTATTTTTTTATTTTTTATAAAAATTATAAGTTTATTGTTTTTATTTTATTTTATTGCTTCAGGCATAAAATTTATATTTTTTTATTTTGCGTATAATTAGAGATGTGCAAATTCTTATAATAATATAATATTGTAATAAATATAAAATAATAATATATCATCGTCTCTTCCAAAATAAAAATATTTTATGGTAATAAAATAAGACATTTTGACTTTCACTTAATCAACAAATTTTTGAGTCTCTATCTTTGATTATTCCACGTGTTTATTTATTTATTTATTTTTTTTTTATTTATTCAAAAAAATAGTAAAAATAACTATAAGATTTTTATCATTCTATATTTTATATTTGTTTCAATGTGCCATCACAAAACCACGCTCTCTATATATATTATATGCAATAAATTATATTATTACAATATGTATAGATAAAGTAATTTATATTCATCATTATAAATTTTTCGAATTTCAGTACAAAATCCATCTGGAATACATAACTAGGTAGCGATATAGTAATAGTAGTATTGTAATATAATTACAGAAATTACAAATAAATTATTGCAAATTTTCCTTTCAATATTAATATTGTGTTTTTTTTATTATAAAATTCCAAACACATATATTTTTCATTTTAAATATGGTATTTAATGTGTTGCATATATAGTTTTTATTCTTTGTAATGTATATTCAACTCACAGAATTATTTACTTTTCAAAAATTATCGAAAAATTGTTTGCACATACGCCATTAAATTATTTAATATTTATTTACCATTAAACAAATATATTTATATAAATATTGTAATAATATTTTTTAAAATAAAAGTGTGTAATAAAATATATAAAAAAACACTTTTACTTATGGCCCGAGTATTTTATTAATATTACACAGGCAATTCGATTAATGCACACACTACGTCTGGATCGAATTTTCATTTTCTCAACGAAATAAATTATATGCAACGATCGGATAGATATACAATAGATAAATATATATAGAAACATGAAATATATTTTAAATGAAAACTAGAAACTTTCAGTTAATCTTCTTATTTGTAGTTTTTTAGGAAAAATATTAAGGAAGTTTTGAATAAGATGTCTGTCAAAATAATTTATAGACACGTACAATTTTTTCTATTGACAACTACACAAATTATTTGTTTATAGAATTTTCCACAAATTTCGCTATTTATTTATAAATATTGATCACGATATTGTTTATATATAAAATGTGGAAAATAATTAAATTATATATGAAAAATTGAACAGTCCATTCAGGAAATTTGATCAAAACTTAATGAAAAAGAATTTATTTCCGCATTACTTCGGGCATTATTTATTATAGGAACATCATAAAAGGTGTTAGTAGAATTCCATTTTCAATATACACAAATGAGATTTAATTACAATTTACTTTGGAAAAACTATTCTGGATAATCAGAAGTTGCAGAATTTTCCTAGGAAAATAGTTGGTATATAATTACATTTTATCGAAATTAATCGAATAGATGAACAATTTATCAGGTTTCTATTATATAGAATTTGAAATGGAATAAAACAATACTTGGGATATAGGTTTTCCAGGACATCTATATAATTTCATCTTATAAAACTTAATATATACAATTTTAACAAAATTTAAAAACACACGAATGAACAAATTACTATATTTTTTTATAATCTGATGAGAAAAACTATACCCTCCGTTTCGATTCTACAAAATCTCTTAGCTAAATTAATATATAATCCCATTATGGTTGCTTTCATATACAAAATTTTATCGAAATTAAATATGAGTTGGACGAATATTCAGGTTTCTATAGAATCTGTTTAGAAACAAAAGATAGCATACTGTAGGTATCGATACTCCATCGTTACCAGATAATAAAAACCATATTATCAAATTATAAAACTATGATGATGTCAGGATCAACAGCAGTCAAAATCATACGTCATTTTACATCATTTCTCTGTGACTCGTTACATTCGACTCGATTTATTAATCCTCCAGTTCATTAGAAACAGAAACACCAGAAACCCTTTTGCAATTCGCATTTAATATACATTTTCTCTGATTCCAGAATTTCTATAATATTAAATTTTTCTAAAAATTATCATTAAGAAAAGAAACACTCTTTCTCTCAAGCCTTTATTTAAAATTTTTATAATTATTTTCGATGCTAATGATAATTGTTAACGATACACCCACACACATTGGTGATTTTTCAATGCAGATTTATGAAACAAAAAATTAATGCCTGCAGTAAAGATGTGCATAATAAGTAAATTACGCTGGCATCGAGAAGTATGCTTTCACCAACCAAATTTTCACTGTAATGTTAACTCGATCAGTATTACCGATTGCATACGTGCGTACATGGTGTATTTATTTACCGCACAGAGATCATATTATTAAAAAATACATATATTTTTGTATTAAAATAAAACACTTAATATAAAGAAAAAAAAATAACTCAGTAATCAAATATTTTCAATTAGGTAATAGCGTTAATATTCAACATATTTTTAATTGAATTTTTTGTTAAATGAAAAAATATATTTATTTTATAAAAATAAAAAATGCGTTATCATTTTTATAATAGTAAAAAAAACAAAAAAACGAAAAATACAATAAAAAAATTAAGGATTTAAATTAGAAAACATATTACAAATGCAAAAAAAGATTTATTTAATTATATTTTTAATTATGTATTACTTTAAAATTGCTAACCAACAACACGAATTCACAACAATGAAATTTATTGAAGAAATAGAATGTGGCCAATATGGTTTTCGATGTCTCAATACCAAATCATTTCAAATATGTACATTTCCTGATTCAAATGGTCACACAGAATCACCGGAAACTATACATGAATGTCATGACAATACAATTTGTGATGAAGATAATCCAGCCTATTGTACTGTAATTGATTTTGAATATACCACTAAATTATCAGATTGTTATCCATTTAATAAAGAATATAATAATAATAACAATCGTATAAATAATAATCATAAGATCGAAAATAATGATAATTTAAATACGATAGTGGAAAAGCGGCAAATTGATATTTATTATGAAGATAATAATAATGATTATGAAACGACGACGGCAACGACTGAACTACCAACAACAACAACATTATCAACTGAATATTTATCTGATTATAAATTTCGTTGTGATGAATATGGATCATTTCCTGGTATTAAATTTAGTTTTTATTATTAATGCAACTTATTATTTAACCGAATTATATTTGCTCCTTTTTTTTTTTTACAATATATCAATTAGACGTAACAAATAATACATTATTTTGGTTTTGTGACTTACATTTAAATGGTAAAAATTTTAAATTACATCGTATGCAATGTACAGAAGATCGTATATTTGATCCCTATTATAAAGAATGTGTATTAAATGGAACACTACGAAATACACGTAAAAATAATAATATTAATATTATTAATATCGCAAATAATAACAATAATAATAATAATAATACAAAAAATAATCGAACAGAAAATATAACAAATTCTCTGATAAAAATTGATCAAAAGTTTTCATGTAATCGAAAATTACCCGGTAAATATTCTGATAATATAAATTGTCAATTATATCATTATTGTGTGCCAACAATTTACCATCCAATAAATGAACTTACATTTTTATGTCCCGATGGATTAGCATACGATCCAATCAGTGAAATATGTAATAAAATGGCAAAATTTCGTTGTAATAATTATAATAATAATAATGAACAATTATTGGTTAATGGTGGTAAGGTAATCACAAATAAAGGTACATTGAATTGTAATAAAGATATACAACGTTTTCGTGACACTAACAATTGTAACATATATTATTTATGTTTTGGTGATCAATTAATAAAAATGTTGTGTCCGAAATATTATCAATTTAATAATAAATTATTAGAATGTGAACCGAAGAGTTTTTTGTTGAATGATTATTAAAAAAATATGTATGCATATTATTAATTCCATACAGAAGTATTCCGTTCTACGTTCAATTGGATACATATACTATTACTTCATTGTATTTGTATATAAACACCAATTTTTATAAGATAAACGCATAATTTTATAATAAGTTATTTTTATAAATATATACCTATTTTTATTTTATAGAATAAAATTTATGTTTAAAATCAATTAAATAGTTTAATATACAATTTGTTATTGAAATATTTATAGTGTGATCAACTTTGTCCCACAATGCGGATGCTATTCCATTAATTATACGTGCGGTTTATGTTACACTTCAACGGCTCAAGTGTTGACGGTTTATCGGAATATATATAATTAAATAATCTAGAAGTGTCACTTTATATCACAAGATCTTTGAGAATAATTCACAGGTCTATTTTAAGAAACTATTGTAAATATCAGTGAATTTGGTTTTCAATAAATCTAATTATTATTGATACAGTTTAACCACAAGTCTACAATGTTACTCAATTTTGGAAACAAAAACTGACTCAATCAATGGTTTGTAACAATAAAAGGAGTACCCACCGAATGATTTAAAAATAAAAATTCCACAATTTATACAAAAATATTATAAAATTCCGAAGGTAAATTATATATTAACAAATGGAACAAAAAGTCATGTACAAAATTTCAACATAAATTATTTGTGTACGAAATAATGTGAAACTAAATTGTAAATAAACTCTATTTATTTTTTAAAGTAACCTGTACACAAAATTTTTCAATATCTGAATTTTGACTTGGTGTTTCTTGTAATTATACGATCTCTGGTAATATATAAATATGAAGAAATAGCGATATTGCAGTAGTTTTATATTAACTTAATTTACTAGTTAATATATTTTGACGGTACATTGTTCCATATATATATATATTAGAACTTTCAATAGATGCAGTAAACTGTGATGTTATGATCCTTAAAATTCGGGATTAGAAGATGTTAGCTGCAGATAGGACCGGTTTGAAATGCTTGTTGGCTAAAACCACACCTTGGGTTTTAAGGCCATGGAGTAAGTAAGTAAGTAAGAACTTTCAAATTTGAAAGTATATAATATTTTCTGATCGCAATCATTGATATTCATCACAATTTCACCATTTATTATATTAATAATATCTCATGCTATCATCTGCGGGTCATTTACTTAAAAATGGGTGCATTAATATGTATTTACGTATGTAATTGTCTTTCTATAGTACTTTCAATACCATCATGAGAATTTAAATTCAACTTACTATATAGATCGGTAATTATTCTATTCATTTGGCATAATAAAAACATTTCTAAAGTTTGACCAGATTTTTAGTTGTTATGCAAATTAAAAGACATACAATTACTTATGATAATATTCGATGATATTGTGCAATAGAAACGAACATAAATTTATGTATACGTAATAATATGATAGATAACAAAATCATCTACATTTTTATCTAAATTATAATACCTTAATACTTAAATATATTATTAACCATTACATGCTCAACGATGTGAATCTGCGTTAATGAACCTGTTTAGAAGAACATAAAATAAATACCAATTTTTTTTTATATATATACAGCGAGTTGTGTTACCTGAAATGGAACGAAGGTTGAAAGTGATGAACATAATAGTGAAACTAAAATGAACTGAAATGATGAAGATAATTTTATACAATTGAATTATTATTTATAAGTTCAATGTCATTGTTATTGTTGATGTTATATTTTTGCTGTAAACTAATTATTACGTTAATTACTTATTCGTATTGAAATGCATTTGTTATGTTGACAGAATAATGCATTTGTTATGTTGACTGAATAAAGGATAAACAAACTTAAATGTGACTCTAGTAATTCCTTTAATAAACAATGAGTCAGAGGCTATCAAATCATATTCTTGAAAAAAAATGAATCGTTTTTAAAAGAATTTTATCAATATTAGTTGGATTAGTTTCAGGCCGCAATCATAACAATATTACACACTCACGTTTCCGTAAAAATGGTTTGCTACTACCTACGTTCAACTGCAATACTCGATGTATTAAGAACCAAATTCGACGATTAAATAATTTTGAGAAATTTTGACCTGTAAACTGATCACCAATATATTTAGTCGGTAGTATTTTTTTTTTTGGGACTACGTTAAATCGTTGCTGTATCGCCATGAACCAACAACACTTGGGCATTCGTAAGACACAAGGCCAAAATAGCACGCATCATTAATGAAATAACGTCAAAAATTGTTATTGTTAGTTAGTGTTAAAACATTGAACTAATCGAACGTGGTGGAGATTTATCAGATATTACTATCAACCATTGAATGTTATCCATCAATTTTTAAATAAAAACAAAATAGGGCATTTCATTAGTTTATTTTTTTGTTTCATTTAACTGTTTAATTTGTATTGCTCTTGCAAAAATACCCTATGCAATGATAAATGTAAATGCTAAAATATTTTTCATACATTTATCTGAGACCTCATTTCAAAAAACATGAATCCACTATTACTATTCAAAATTTAGTAGGCACTGCGGTTCAGCTATTGTGTAGAGTTATTTGTCGAATTAATTAATATCAAAAGTATTATATGCTTTTTCAATATTAACATCTGAAATATAGGCAAATAAATTTGTTTTCAAACAGATGTCTTTTAATAGTAATAAATCGATTTAAAATAATGGTTAAATCAAAAACTCTATTAGTATTTAGGAGGAAGAACCAGAAATTCTATCAAATTCACATGACGTAAAAATGCATTTGTTGGTAAAACGTATAAAAAACAATATGAATGTGAATATAGGAAATGAAGAATATAAGAAATCGATACTAAAAATATAATTTACACAAATTTACATACAATTTGATGTTGTTTTATATTTTGGTATGCCTTCATGAAAATGGATGCTGATTATCACTGCCATAAATAGTATAAATTTTGTGTCATGTGTAATATGATTTGATTTTAACTATATTAAACGCATTATTATATAAAACTAAAATATAATATATATGTAGTGTAAGTGTTAAATATTAAATAAAAACAATGTAAAAATGATTGTAAAATTTTAAATTAAATACATGAACAAAGAAAATTGTTAAATGAAAAATCAAAAAAGATAAGTATTTGCTGTGTTTGGTCCTTGGTAATAATTACTGCTGATTTTGAAAAGGATCGAATTGTCTCACATTGGATGAATTGAATCGAGCTACAAGTTGACTATGTGAGTGATTTAATATAATTTCATTATAGTATTATAAAAATAATAATTAATATTATAAAAACTGAAACAATAGTTAAAGCTATCCAATCGGATATTAATTGCTTGAATTTACACTTAATACTGTGGCAATTGTTTAACTTGTAATCAGACAATCATTACAATAAACAATAATCATTATAATACTAATTATCAAATTAAATTGAAATCATGGAGATGTCTTCTTTTAACCATTTATTTTCTTTTATTAAATTATAATATATGTATATTGTTGTTGTGGATTGTGACCCTGATTCCACGAAATCTGATAACAATTGCTTTTTTTCAGATGCAATACATATATGAAATATATGATAATATTAATATTCATTAAAATATATACAAATACACAATACACTAACATATTTTGTATAATGTAAAATTTGTGTTCATGATTTATTAATTCATTTTTTTCACTCTGTACATACGCAAAAAATATGATAAAAATATGTATTAAATACAAACACAATTGGTACACAACTGCTAATGCACTCTTTTTACATCCATATAATTTATGATTTCATACTATTTTCTATTTGTTTTGTACGATAGGAAATATAATTTTTCATAAATATAATGTTTTATTAATAATATTAATGCTTAAAAATATCAACATTAGAAATTTTTTTATGTTACTAACAAAATAACATGTTTTTTTTTTTAAATTCTATTTGACTTAATTTTCTGATGCACAGAACATTTTCTTATTTTTCAATATGTTTCCAAGAATTTCAAGTTATATTAATATATCATATCTAGTTATGTTCCTCCATAGCAATATATCATATCAACTCATGTAATAATATATAATATAATATAGAACGTTCTCATCAATCGACGGTATGGTAGACCATATATATTTATTTAATGCGAGAAATTATTTTAAAATTTACTGATTCATTTTTATATTAATTTGAAACATAAATTTATTAATTTGTGTAATTTTATTTAAAATTGTAAATAAACACATAATAAAATATATTATATAGTAAATGTATAAATTGTATAGGTATTAAGAATTAAGCAAATCGTATACATTCAGTTGTTTTAATGCAATCTCTGTTACTATCAGAAAATAATAATCCATCTGGACAATTAAGATTTGCGTAATATAAATCACCATTGTTCGATGCACGTACGCATAATATGTATGACGAACAATCCGTTGATAATGGATTAGAATATCGACCAGTGTCTGGACAATTAAAGTAAGATTTGTCATTAATTGACGACGTGGTACCACACAGAGGTGATGGCGTAAATGAATCAATTTCTGTTGTTTCACTTGCATAAGTACTTTCAGTTTCAGTTGTATATGTAGATTGCATTGTTGTAGTTGTAATTTTAGTATATGGACAAGTATAATTAAAGTCCAGAATGCACGTATTCACCTCATGTGAAAATATTGATGTTTTAGGACAATGATAAATGTTCCATGCAAAACTTCCGTTTAAATGTTGAGAACATAAAATATAGGAATAACAATTTTGTTCAAGACTATTCGGATGGCGTCCTTTTGAAGGACATATATATCCACCAGGAATAGTAGTAGTCGGCGTTGTTATCGGCAAATCTGTAATTGTTGAAAATGTGTTAGTCGCGGGTGATAATGTGGTTGTTTCTATTTCAACGGTGGTGATATTAGTTGCCACTGTTGTTGGTGATGCACCTTCGGTAGTTGTTATTAACGATGAAGTTGTGGTATCACTAGGATATGTCGATGTTTCAGTTGTGCTTGTGATTAATTCTTCGGTTGATTCACCTTCGGTAGTTGTTATTGTTGATGAAGTTGTGGTATCACTTGGACTTGCGGATGTATCAGTTGGCCATATTGTAGGAATTGTTGATTCACCTTCGGTAGTTGTTATTGATGATGAAGTTGTAGTATCACTTGGACTTGTCGATGTTTCAGTTGTGCTTGTGAATATTTCTTCGGGTGTAGTATCAGTTGGCAATATTGTAGGATTTGTTGATTCACCTTCAGTAGTTGTTATTGATGATGAAGTTGTAGTATCACTTGGACTTGTCGATGTTACAGTTGTGCTTGTGAATATTTCTTCGGGTGTAGTATCAGTTGGCAATATTGTAGGATTTGTTGATTCACCTTCGGTAGTTGTTATTGATGATGAAGTTGTGGTATCACTTGGACTTGTCGATGTTACAGTTGTGCTTGTGAATATTTCTTCGGGTGTAGCATCAGTTGGCAATATTGTAGGATTTGTTGATTCACCTTCAGTAGTTGTTATTGATGATGAAGTTGTAGTATCACTTGGACTTGTCGATGTTTCAGTTGTGCTTGTGAATATTTCTTCGGGTGTAGTATCAGTTGGCAATATTGTAGGATTTGTTGATTCACCTTCAGTAGTTGTTATTGATGATGAAGTTGTAGTATCACTTGGACTTGTCGATGTTTCAGTTGTGCTTGTGAATATTTCTTCGGGTGTAGTATCAGTTGGCAATATTGTAGGATTTGTTGATTCACCTTCAGTAGTTGTTATTGATGATGAAGTTGTGGTATCACTTGGACTTGTCGATGTTACAGTTGTGCTTGTGAATATTTCTTCGGGTGTAGTATCAGTTGGCAATATTGTAGGATTTGTTGATTCACCTTCGGTAGTTGTTATTGATGATGAAGTTGTGGTATCACTTGGACTTGTAGATGTTACAGTTGTGCTTGTGAATATTTCTTCGGGTGTAGTATCAGTTGGCAATATTGTAGGATTTGTTGATTCACCTTCAGTAGTTGTTATTGATGATGAAGTTGTGGTATCACTTGGACTTGTCGATGTTACAGTTGTGCTTGTGAATATTTCTTCGGGTGTAGTATCAGTTGGCAATATTGTAGGATTTGTTGATTCACCTTCAGTAGTTGTTATTGATGATGAAGTTGTAGTATCACTTGGACTTGTCGATGTTTCAGTTGTGCTTGTGAATATTTCTTCGGGTGTAGTATCAGTTGGCAATATTGTAGGATTTGTTGATTCACCTTCAGTAGTTGTTATTGATGATGAAGTTGTGGTATCACTTGGACTTGTCGATGTTACAGTTGTGCTTGTGAATATTTCTTCGGGTGTAGTATCAGTTGGCAATATTGTAGGATTTGTTGATTCACCTTCGGTAGTTGTTATTGATGATGAAGTTGTGGTATCACTTGGACTTGTCGATGTTACAGTTGTGCTTGTGAATATTTCTTCGGGTGTAGTATCAGTTGGCAATATTGTAGGATTTGTTGATTCACCTTCAGTAGTTGTTATTGATGATGAAGTTGTAGTATCACTTGGACTTGTCGATGTTTCAGTTGTGCTTGTGAATATTTCTTCGGGTGTAGTATCAGTTGGCAATATTGTAGGATTTGTTGATTCACCTTCAGTAGTTGTTATTGATGATGAAGTTGTGGTATCACTTGGACTTGTCGATGTTACAGTTGTGCTTGTGAATATTTCTTCGGGTGTAGTATCAGTTGGCAATATTGTAGGATTTGTTGATTCACCTTCAGTAGTTGTTATTGATGATGAAGTTGTAGTATCACTTGGACTTGTCGATGTTTCAGTTGTGCTTGTGAATATTTCTTCGGGTGTAGTATCAGTTGGCAATATTGTAGGATTTGTTGATTCACCTTCAGTAGTTGTTATTGATGATGAAGTTGTGGTATCACTTGGACTTGTCGATGTTACAGTTGTGCTTGTGAATATTTCTTCGGGTGTAGTATCAGTTGGCAATATTGTAGGATTTGTTGATTCACCTTCAGTAGTTGTTATTGATGATGAAGTTGTGGTATCACTTGGACTTGTCGATGTTACAGTTGTGCTTGTGAATATTTCTTCGGGTGTAGTATCAGTTGGCAATATTGTAGGATTTGTTGATTCACCTTCAGTAGTTGTTATTGATGATGAAGTTGTGGTATCACTTGGACTTGTCGATGTTTCAGTTGTGCTTGTGAATATTTCTTCGGGTGTAGTATCAGTTGGCAATATTGTAGGATTTGTTGATTCACCTTCAGTAGTTGTTATTGATGATGAAGTTGTAGTATCACTTGGACTTGTCGATGTTTCAGTTGTGCTTGTGAATATTTCTTCGGGTGTAGTATCAGTTGGCAATATTGTAGGATTTGTTGATTCACCTTCAGTAGTTGTTATTGATGATGAAGTTGTAGTATCACTTGGACTTGTCGATGTTTCAGTTGTGCTTGTGAATATTTCTTCGGGTGTAGTATCAGTTGGCAATATTGTAGGATTTGTTGATTCACCTTCAGTAGTTGTTATTGATGATGAAGTTGTAGTATCACTTGGACTTGTCGATGTTTCAGTTGTGCTTGTGAATATTTCTTCGGGTGTAGTATCAGTTGGCAATATTGTAGGATTTGTTGATTCACCTTCAGTAGTTGTTATTGATGATGAAGTTGTGGTATCACTTGGACTTGTCGATGTTACAGTTGTGCTTGTGAATATTTCTTCGGGTGTAGTATCAGTTGGCAATATTGTAGGATTTGTTGATTCACCTTCAGTAGTTGTTATTGATGATGAAGTTGTGGTATCACTTGGACTTGTCGATGTTACAGTTGTGCTTGTGAATATTTCTTCGGGTGTAGTATCAGTTGGCAATATTGTAGGATTTGTTGATTCACCTTCAGTAGTTGTTATTGATGATGAAGTTGTAGTATCACTTGGCCTTGTCGATGTTTCAGTTGTGCTTGTGAATATTTCTTCGGGTGTAGTATCAGTTGGCAATATTGTAGGATTTGTTGATTCACCTTCAGTAGTTGTTATTGATGATGAAGTTGTAGTATCACTAGGACTTGTCGATGTTTCAGTTGTGCTTGTGAATATTTCTTCGGGTGTAGTATCAGTTGGCAATATTGTAGGATTTGTTGATTCACCTTCAGTAGTTGTTATTGATGATGAAGTTGTAGTATCACTTGGACTTGTCGATGTTTCAGTTGTGCTTGTGAATATTTCTTCGGGTGTAGTATCAGTTGGCAATATTGTAGGATTTGTTGATTCACCTTCAGTAGTTGTTATTGATGATGAAGTTGTGGTATCACTTGGACTTGTCGATGTTACAGTTGTGCTTGTGAATATTTCTTCGGGTGTAGTATCAGTTGGCAATATTGTAGGATTTGTTGATTCACCTTCAGTAGTTGTTATTGATGATGAAGTTGTGGTATCACTTGGACTTGTCGATGTTACAGTTGTGCTTGTGAATATTTCTTCGGGTGTAGTATCAGTTGGCAATATTGTAGGATTTGTTGATTCACCTTCAGTAGTTGTTATTGATGATGAAGTTGTGGTATCACTTGGACTTGTCGATGTTACAGTTGTGCTTGTGAATATTTCTTCGGGTGTAGTATCAGTTGGCAATATTGTAGGATTTGTTGATTCACCTTCAGTAGTTGTTATTGATGATGAAGTTGTAGTATCACTTGGACTTGTCGATGTTTCAGTTGTGCTTGTGAATATTTCTTCGGGTGTAGTATCAGTTGGCAATATTGTAGGATTTGTTGATTCACCTTCAGTAGTTGTTATTGATGATGAAGTTGTAGTATCACTTGGACTTGTCGATGTTTCAGTTGTGCTTGTGAATATTTCTTCGGGTGTAGTATCAGTTGGCAATATTGTAGGATTTGTTGATTCACCTTCAGTAGTTGTTATTGATGATGAAGTTGTGGTATCACTTGGACTTGTCGATGTTTCAGTTGTGCTTGTGAATATTTCTTCGGGTGTAGTATCAGTTGGCAATATTGTAGGATTTGTTGATTCACCTTCAGTAGTTGTTATTGATGATGAAGTTGTGGTATCACTTGGACTTGTCGATGTTACAGTTGTGCTTGTGAATATTTCTTCGGGTGTAGTATCAGTTGGCAATATTGTAGGATTTGTTGATTCACCTTCAGTAGTTGTTATTGATGATGAAGTTGTAGTATCACTTGGACTTGTCGATGTTACAGTTGTGCTTGTGAATATTTCTTCGGGTGTAGTATCAGTTGGCAATATTGTAGGATTTGTTGATTCACCTTCAGTAGTTGTTATTGATGATGAAGTTGTGGTATCACTTGGACTTGTCGATGTTTCAGTTGTGCTTGTGAATATTTCTTCGGGTGTAGTATCAGTTGGCAATATTGTAGGATTTGTTGATTCACCTTCAGTAGTTGTTATTGATGATGAAGTTGTGGTATCACTTGGACTTGTCGATGTTTCAGTTGTGCTTGTGAATATTTCTTCGGGTGTAGTATCAGTTGGCAATATTGTAGGATTTGTTGATTCACCT
Organism: Bibio marci; assembly: GCA_910594885.2. NCBI lineage: Eukaryota > Metazoa > Arthropoda > Insecta > Diptera > Bibionidae > Bibio > Bibio marci. Next base: position 38,003,076 of record OU343114.1, read on the forward strand.
TCAGTAGTTGTTATTGATGATGAAGTTGTGGTATCACTTGGACTTGTCGATGTTACAGTTGTGCTTGTGAATATTTCTTCGGGTGTAGTATCAGTTGGCAATATTGTAGGATTTGTTGATTCACCTTCAGTAGTTGTTATTGATGATGAAGTTGTAGTATCACTTGGACTTGTCGATGTTTCAGTTGTGCTTGTGAATATTTCTTCGGGTGTAGTATCAGTTGGCAATATTGTAGGATTTGTTGATTCACCTTCAGTAGTTGTTATTGATGATGAAGTTGTAGTATCACTTGGACTTGTCGATGTTTCAGTTGTGCTTGTGAATATTTCTTCGGGTGTAGTATCAGTTGGCAATATTGTAGGATTTGTTGATTCACCTTCAGTAGTTGTTATTGATGATGAAGTTGTAGTATCACTTGGACTTGTCGATGTTTCAGTTGTGCTTGTGAATATTTCTTCGGGTGTAGTATCAGTTGGCAATATTGTAGGATTTGTTGATTCACCTTCAGTAGTTGTTATTGATGATGAAGTTGTGGTATCACTTGGACTTGTCGATGTTACAGTTGTGCTTGTGAATATTTCTTCGGGTGTAGTATCAGTTGGCAATATTGTAGGATTTGTTGATTCACCTTCAGTAGTTGTTATTGATGATGAAGTTGTGGTATCACTTGGACTTGTCGATGTTACAGTTGTGCTTGTGAATATTTCTTCGGGTGTAGTATCAGTTGGCAATATTGTAGGATTTGTTGATTCACCTTCAGTAGTTGTTATTGATGATGAAGTTGTAGTATCACTTGGCCTTGTCGATGTTTCAGTTGTGCTTGTGAATATTTCTTCGGGTGTAGTATCAGTTGGCAATATTGTAGGATTTGTTGATTCACCTTCAGTAGTTGTTATTGATGATGAAGTTGTAGTATCACTAGGACTTGTCGATGTTTCAGTTGTGCTTGTGAATATTTCTTCGGGTGTAGTATCAGTTGGCAATATTGTAGGATTTGTTGATTCACCTTCAGTAGTTGTTATTGATGATGAAGTTGTAGTATCACTTGGACTTGTCGATGTTTCAGTTGTGCTTGTGAATATTTCTTCGGGTGTAGTATCAGTTGGCAATATTGTAGGATTTGTTGATTCACCTTCAGTAGTTGTTATTGATGATGAAGTTGTGGTATCACTTGGACTTGTCGATGTTACAGTTGTGCTTGTGAATATTTCTTCGGGTGTAGTATCAGTTGGCAATATTGTAGGATTTGTTGATTCACCTTCAGTAGTTGTTATTGATGATGAAGTTGTAGTATCACTTGGACTTGTCGATGTTTCAGTTGTGCTTGTGATTATTTCTTCGGGTGTAGTATCAGTTGGCAATATTGTAGGATTTGTTGATTCACCTTCAGTAGTTGTTATTGATGATGAAGTTGTAGTATCACTTGGACTTGTCGATGTTTCAGTTGTGCTTGTGAATATTTCTTCGGGTGTAGTATCAGTTGGCAATATTGTAGGATTTGTTGATTCACCTTCAGTAGTTGTTATTGATGATGAAGTTGTGGTATCACTTGGACTTGTCGATGTTACAGTTGTGCTTGTGAATATTTCTTCGGGTGTAGTATCAGTTGGCAATATTGTAGGATTTGTTGATTCACCTTCAGTAGTTGTTATTGATGATGAAGTTGTAGTATCACTTGGACTTGTCGATGTTTCAGTTGTGCTTGTGATTATTTCTTCGGGTGTAGTATCAGTTGGCAATATTGTAGGAATTGTTGATGCACCTTCGGTAGTTGTAATTGATGATGAAGTTGTGGTTCCACTTGTGCTTGTATTAAATTCTGTCGTCGTTGCAGTGTTTCCTTGTGATGTCGTGGTACCATCGAAAGGACAATTATAATTTGGTGAGATTATGCATTTTCTTTCCACGTGTGAAAATACTGATGTTGTTGGACAGTTAAAAATTTCCCATTTAAATGTTCCATCCAAATTATCAGTACATTTAATGTATGATTCACAATTCTTATCGATTTCATTTACATATCTACCCTTATCTGGACAAATGTACACATTATTTGTGGTCGTTGACTCGATATCCGGTGTTGTCGTTGAGGTTATTGGTGTTGTTATGTCATACGGACACGTGAAATTTTCGAATGGCACACATTCCAGTGTATGATGTGAAAAAATGCCATCCGGTGGGCAATCGTAAATTTGTGATGTAAAAGTACCATCGGTTGTTTCCGAACACAATATATATGAATTACAATCCCTTGAGATTTCATTTGGATATTTGCCTTTTTTCGTACAGTTATATAGTTCCATGTTATTCGATGTAGTTGTTGTTATTATTGACGGCGTTAGTGTTGTCCACGTGTTGGTGGTGGTCGGCATTCCAGTTACTGTAATACCTGATGTTGAACCATATGGACATTCATAATTATCATCGATAACACAATCATTTTCCTTAAAATCAAATTTCGATGGTTCTGCACATTCCATAACTTCAGCATATAATTTCCCGGTTTCATCTAGTCTACATAATATGTATGTACCACAATCACGATCATGTATATTTGGAAATTGTCCTGTAGTATGACACTCATGTGGTGGGACTGATACAGTTGTATTTCCAAAATTAACACCACATTCTAAATTCGATGCTAATATACATCGTTGTTCTTCTATGCTAAATAATTCCTCATTAGGACAATAAACTGCATTCATTGTAAATGTATTATCATTTTCGCGTATGCAATGAAAATATCTTCGACAATCACTACTGTAATCGAGAAATTTTCCTTCTTCGTAACATTCTATATGATATTCACAATTAATAACTTTTAATCCGATTATAATAAAAATGAATATTTTTGCAAACATTATTATGTAAAAACGAACTTCGTATTTCGAAATTATTTTTTATTTTTTCGCGCTCGAACTAAATAATATCTTTTTTCTGTTTTCGTATATATTCTTTCGTTTAGTATAATTTTTTAAAATGAACTCCTCAGTTTAACAAACTTTAATTTATATATATAGTCTTCCAGCATATTATTTATTTAAGACCATTTCCGTAGTGATAACTAAATTTTTACAGATCAATAAAATTTTATGATTACGATAAATGAAATCATGTCATTTTAATTCAAATATATACTTAATTCGAATAGAATAACAAAATGCCATTGTTATATTTTATACTAATAAGATTATAATTGTTTTTTTAATGATATATAATAACGATAATATAAAATATTACAATATAATTAAACGGAATAAATAAAGCAAAAAAAAAATGTATGGTAATAATTTTCTATGGAATAATTTGACAAATAATTTTGCTTCTTGTGTTTTTTTTAAATTCGGAGTTGATTTAAAACTATAAAACGTGAAATGATTGATAAAGGATTTTATTCTTTGTTTTTTTTATTGTATGTTTGATTTTATTTCAATTTAAATTGATTTTATTTGTATATTAAAGGATAATTCACACATCATTACATTATATTTATTTTATTAATTTATTTAATAAAAAAATACATCGGAATTATGCTTATAGATTTAAAAAAAATAAAAAAATGTTAGTTTAAATTTCTATTTTTCATTCATATTTAATATATGGGAAAGTTGTTTACATCTATTACCCTAAATATTTTCGTCTGAATTAATTTAATAATATCATAAGATTTATACATTGTATTAAATACTACTAATCGAACAATAACTTTTACTTTACGGATCGATGATTGGTGGTCCACCTAACTCTAAATTACTCTATTCAATTGAAAAGTTTTTTCTATACACAATTTATAATTCAAATTTTCTGTCTATAATAAATTTATATTATATTTATATACTAATACATATATTAATACCATCGGATCGGTATGAATATTAATTGTGTTGTATAAACATGTTTTCACTTAATTTTTTATTCTCTATCCAAATATATATATATATTGTGGATTAATGTGTCCCTATAATTTGCAGTCATTTTCATATGCTATTTAACATGCAGTACGATTGTATTTACAAAATTTGCAACATTCACATATAAATTATCTGCTTGTACAAAATAATGTTTTTCGGTTAACAAATTTTTTATTCGCTTGTATACTGATTTTGGACTTGGTTTAATGTGCGATAATGGTTTCAGTTAAATCCTGTCCAATATCTGATTTTTTTAATATTCATTCCCTAATAACACTGTCCGTAGTTTGTCCGGAAAATTTCCAAATTATATGTAGTAGTCCGTAGTTTCAATCCGAGGCAATATCTATGGATTTCTTATGGATGTCCGGTGGAATTATATATGACCCTGTTCATGGATTTTTATAAAATAATTTCCTTGGATTATCCGTATATTTCCGATGATAATTTCTACGGAATCTCTTTAGAAGTATTTATCTCGTTGCTATTATTCCACAGAATATCCATAGAATTTATATCAAATTTTTTGTGAGCAGATCCACGGATGTTGACAAACATATCGTTGGATTGTACATGTATTTAAGCAAGTAATATCATTGAATTGTCCGTATTAGCAGAATAAATTTTATTATGACTATGATGCCAAAACGCTGTTTAATTCACTTTTTTACCAATAGACCAGAAGTTCTATGAGCACTGAATGAATATGCTGCCCGAATGATAGCAAAAATTCATTTTTTTTGTAATAAACAAGAACAAAAAGCCGCGAATAAAATCCATCTTACAAAATTCTTCGGAAATATATAGATTTGAGTTACTGGTTGTTTTAAAAATTATGAACATAAATTAAAAAGAGTGAGGATTATATTTTAGATAAGCGAAATACACAAAATTTGAACCACTCTGTCTTGGATAATTGGTAAAATAAATTATGAATACAATACCGCGGATATATGTTGAGTATATTACCCTGACAATCCAAAGATTTTAATTAACCTAATTAAAATACTTTTATATTAAGTAGAAAACCTATGGACATTCTGTGGACAAATCCCAATATATCTTTTCCATGGAAAGTATGTGGATTTTTTCCACGCAAATTTTCCTTATTCTTCAAAGTACGGCCAAATTGTTAATAGGATTATCATTCCATTTTGTACGTATCCGCATAGTCATTGACTTCCGCATTGCTGAACACTGCCCTGCAACTGTAACATAGTACCAATCTTTGAATGCTTTTTGAAAAATGATCGATCGATTTTCACGTATATATTCGGGACAAATAAAATATGTCACAGCATTTATGAGGAAATCCCGTGTAATCCTTCAGATACCTCTGTTGTTCTTCAATGTAGTCACAGGTGTTTCTGATATATTTATAAAGTGAAATACCGTTGATAATAAATTAAGCAAAGGATTTACTTGCATTTTGTATGATTTAAATTAATTTTTAAGTGAATTGCTAATCACTGCGATGAAACAACGTATGTGGTGAGAGAACTTCTTTTTATACCCTAGTAATAATTTGTCCGTACTTTGAAAAATGAGGAAAATTTGCGTGGAAAAAATCCATATATGATCCATGCAAAAAATATATTGGAATTTGTCCAAAGAATGTCCATAGATTTTCCACTTAATATAATAGTATTTTATTAAGGTCAATTGAAATCTTTGGATGGTCAGGGTAATATTTTCAACATATATCCGTGTTTTTCTATTCATAATTTATTTCAACAATTATCGAAACCAATGGTTCAAATTTTGTATATTTCGCTTATCTAGATATAATACTCAGACTTTTTAATTTATTTCCATAATTATTAAAACCAACCAGCAACTCAAATCTATATATTTCCGAAGAATTTTGTAAGACTTTTCATGGATTTTATCCGCGGTTTTTTATTCTTGTTTATTACAAAAAAAAAAAAAGAGAAATCGCTGAATATTTGTCATCGTTCAGCATCTTAATTCCGTGTTCATATAACTTCTGATCGTTCGGGAAAAAACAAACCGCGAATTGGTATCACATCGTCATAAAAAAATTTGTTCTGTTAATACTAACAATTCACGGGTATTACTTGCCAAAATGCATGTACAATCCAAAGATATTTTTGTCAAAATCGGTGGATCTGCTCACAAAAAATATGAATATAGATTCTATGGATATTCAGTGGAATAATAGCAACGAGAAATAAATCTAAGGAAAATCCATAGAAATTGTCATCGGAAATATACGGATAATCCAACGACATTTTTTATAAAAATCCATGGACAGGGTTGCATTCATCATATAAAATTTCAGCGGACATCCGTAAGAAATCCATAGACAATCCTCGGATTAAAACTACGGACTACTACATGTAATGCGGAAATATTGCGAACATACTACGGACAGTGTTACTAGGGTTGTTAAGCATAAATTTATACGTAAATATTTAAATGGAATTTTTACGCTAATAATGCAATGATAAAATATATTAAGTATATATATAAATTAAGTAATATATTACACATTCCCCTAATTTTATAACTGATCAGTGGCATTTCGTGCATGTAAACAAGTTAAACAGCGTTTACAATAAAAAAAAATTCTTTTTCAATGAATATTTTGTATCAATATTTTTGACACTGGCTGCAGTATTTTATATGCAATTGGTTAAATGGTTTACTGTAGTTTTTTCTTATGTTATAAATTAAAATATAGGTAAAATATCGCAAATATACTTTCAATAAACAATTAAAGTCATATATATAAAATGATATAAACGATAATTGAAATGTAATAAATAAAAGGGTACTCACCGATTCACTTCTCTCCAAATTAGCCGCACTAGAGGAATCGGTAACAGAAGAATATATATTCTGCACATATAGTACAATTTGCAATTTCATTTCACAAATAACCGCGAGACACATTTGCTATAGCTAAAAAAACAAAAAAGTAATAAGTGAATTAATTTTATTAATATTATTATTATTAGGTAAATTTAAATAAATGTATCAAATCAAATTAATCATATTTATTTTATTACTTCTTTTCTAAATAATTTGGTACAATAATAAACATAAATACAAAAACGCAGCAACACGAACAACTACAATACCAACAACAATGAATGTTAAATACAAATTTTTCTCACCGCGGCGTCACACAGACACAATAGCATTTTTTTTTTTTGCGCATGCATATAGGAAAAAGTCAAAATTCAATTATTAAAAAACTAAAAATCTATACCATCTTTTCCAATAAAATTAATTATTGAATAAATTGATAATTGTTGGGAAGCAAATAAAATAAAAATAATTAAAACAATTACAATATTTAAATATTTTAATGTATAAAATATAAATTAATGTTGAGCACCACTTACTTACGCATTATTAACACAAGTAAGGGAAAAAGAAAGTTAAAATTTATTGTCGGCATCATTTTTTAAACATACACTAATTAAACACTGTAATAATATTAAAAAAAATAAAACTAAAATAATATTAATTATTAATATTCGGTTTATAAATTTAAAATAATAAATTATCTACTTAACACATTAACTATTAAATATAAAATAATTAAATGATTAAAATTCTATTTTTCTTTTTCCCTTTTTATTTTTTTGCATTTACCACGACGTGACACACATAAAACAAAAACTTGGAATAATAAAAATGAAAATTATAAATAAGTGTCAAAAAAATTTGATGGCATATAAAAAACGAAAAAAAACAATTGAATTTATTTTCGCCATATAAGATTTATTTTAGTTATTATCGTAAATTAGTTTATTTGAAATTTAACGAATTTTGAATTTTAATAATTTTATTTTATTTTAATAATACAAAAAAAAGTGTATACCTTTTTCTTATCAAGTGCTCAAATCAATAATGCGTATTTTTAGAAAAGAAAATCCATTTGAATTCAACTTTAATGAATCGCATTGTTTTGAAATTTATTCCAATAGATGTTTTCACTTACGCATAATGATGATTTAATAATTAGCTATTCTTTGTTTTCATAAGGTAAGTGTAACATATTTATAAATAAACCCCAAATATATGCGATGTTATTTTATCCAATTAATTTTATAAAATGTATTAATCCTATTGAACAGTAGAGCAGATTGAATACCTGATTTTCTGTGCTCAATTAAATCAGAAACAGACCGATTAGGGATGACAATTGTCGCTGGAATTAACTATACATATACAATTATAAAAAAAATAATTAAACAGGAAATTTAATGATCCTTATATACGGATAATTCTGTCATTTAGCCTTTCTGTACCTCATATGAAACAGAATTCAATAGGCATAAATTAGTAGCGACATAATGTTTCAAGGATCAAGGACATTTCATTACTTATAAGGACTTATTTTCAAACTTACCAGCAATTAAGTGGTATGATGGTTTTTAGGATCATGGAAAGACCTTATAAGAAAAATTATAACATTAAGTCGTGCTAGTTATCAGTCTGTTATCCGTAGCAGAGTTCTTTAATTAAAAATAAAGAAATGAGGAATTCATATTTATGTATCAAGTAATTTACTCTCAGATGTAAATAAATAAGTATCCAACTATATTTATATAGTATCATTTAGAAATATCCAATATTAAAATGTCAAAAATCTACAATAAATGGTAATTCAATTCAATACAAATTCAACAGACATTGCAATGATTGTTATTTCGATAAAGTATTTTATTTTATATATTATCATAAATTTTCAGTAATACATTCTATTAATTAACACATCGTAATTCTATGCATAAAAACATTATTGCAATACAAATTGGCATTTAAATATTTAACAAATTATATACTAAAGCTATTATATGACTATGAATTTATTATCCACATACAGCATCATCAGCATCTTTACATTCTTTATCATCAGCGTCAAAGTTTAAATGATTTCTACATTTCATATGTTTTTTCTTTAATTTTCCATTTTTACTGGAACATATGTAGTATTTTCTACAATTTTCCGGATCCGAAAAATGTCCTTCTTCAGTGCATTCAAATGATTTCTTTTCAATGGATGCGTCTTCATCCGATTTATTATATAAAGTAGATGTTGTATCTTTAGAATCGTTTTCACTTTCAGTAATTTGAGCACTGTTTGATAGTTTTTCTGCTGAGTTATTCGATTTATCATCGTCGGTTGTTTCAGACGAAAGATTTTGAAGTTGTGATGATGTTTCTTCCCTTTCATTTACGTTTTCATTTGATTTTTCAATTTCATCAATTGATTCATTTTCAGTATTCTCCTTTGACTGATCCTTTATTTCGGAAGTATTTTTGTTTTTCTTACTCTTTTTATCTTTTTTACTCGTCCTGCTAGCGCTTTCTGTTTTTTCTACTGAATCTGTATCATCTTTTTCAGTTCTATCTTCCTTTGATTTTTCCACTGAATTACTTTTATCTGCATCATCACGTTTTTCAATTGATGATTTTCTTTCTACTGAATTATTATCCGTCTCCGATGATTTTTTATCCTTTTTATTTGATTCATCTTTTTCTTTGCTATTTGATTCAATTTCGATTGATTGATCCTTTATTTCTAAAGAATTTTTGTTTTTCTTATTCTTTTTATCCTTTTTACTCGTGCTAACGCTTTCTGTTTTTTCTGCTGAATCTGTATCATCTTTTTCAGTTCTATCTTCCTTTGATTTTTCCACTGAATTACTTTTATCTGCATCATCACGTTTTTCAATTGATGATTTTCTTTCTGCTGACTTATTATCCTTTTCCAATGATTTTTTATCCTTTTTATTTGATTCATCTTTTTCTTTGCTATTTGATTCATTTTCGATTGATTGATCCTTTATTTCAGACGTATTTTTGTTTTTCTTATTCTTTTTATCTTTTTTACTCGTGGTAACGCTTTCTGTTTTTTCTACTGAATCTGTATCATCTGTCTCAGTCCTGTCTTCCTTAGATTTTTCAACTGAATTACTTTTATCTGCCTCATCACGTTTTTCATTCGATGATTTTCTTTCTGCTGAATTATTATCCTTTTCCGATGATTTTTTATCCTTTTTATTTGATTCATCTCTTTCATTGCTCTTATTACTGCTATCTGGTTCATTTTCGTCTTCTACAGATTCTATATCGATTTTGTCTATCGTTGATTTACGACATGATTTCGTAACATCATTGTATTCAGCTCCAGCCGGACAAGTAATACTGATAGGATGATATTGACCAAATAGACTGGTAATACAATAATAATATTTATGAATGTCACTTGGGTCAGGGAATCTTCCAGTTGATGAACATTTAAATGCTTGACCGCAAGCTGATCTTGTGCAGCGTTGTTGAGTAGAACTGAATCCAAGACCAACCGGACATTTTAATTCAAATTTGAATAAACCGTATGAAGGAAGATTTAAGCATATGTAATAACTGTAGCAATTTGATGGATTAGCGAAACGACCTACTGAATTACATTTGAATGGAACAACAGCAGCTGGACCATTAACGCTTGCATCAGGTTGAGGTACAACTTCTTTCACTGGAGATCCAACACCAATGCCTGGAGCAGTAGTTACGCCTGTTGTTGTTGGTTTACCGTTTACATTTTCACCAGGTTGTGCAACAATATCTGTTGCAGGAGATACAACATCAACGGCTGGATCAGTAATAACAACTGTTGTTGCTGGCCCGTTTACATTTGCACCAGGTTGAGTGACTGTATTTGTTACAGGAGGTGCAATACCTACTCCTGGGTGTGTAGTTACAACTACTGTATCTGGTCCGCTAACATTTGTGTCAGGTTGAGCAACATTTTCTGTTGCAGGAGGGATAATACTTACTCCTGGATCAGTAGTTACAATTGTTGTTTCTGGTCCGTTTACATTTGTGCCAGGTTGAGCAACATTTTCTGTTGCAGGAGGTACAATACCTACTCCTGGATTAGTAGTTACAACTGTTGTTTCTGGTCCGTTAACATTTGTGCCAGGTTGAGCAACATTTTCTGTTGCAGGAGGTATAATACCTACACCTGGATCAGTAGTTACAACTGTTGTTTCTGGTCCGTTAACATTTGTGCCAGGTTGTGCAACATTTTCTGTTGCAGGAGGTATAATACCTACTCCTGGATCAGTAGTTACAATTGTTGTTTCTGGTCCGTTTACATTTGTGCCAGGTTGAGCTACATTACCGGTTGCAGGAGGTATAACACCTACTCCTGGATCAGTAGTTACAACTGTTGTTTCTGATCCGTTTACATTTGTGCCAGGTTGACCGACATTTTCTGTTGCAGGAGGTATAACACCTACTCCTGGATCAGTAGTTACAACTGTTGTTTCTGGTCCGTTAACATTTGTGCCAGGTTGAGCAACATTTTCTGTTGCAGGAGGTATAACACCTACTCCTGGATCAGTAGTTACAACTGTTGTTTCTGGTCCGTTAACATTTGTGCCAGGTTGAGCAACATTTTCTGTTGCAGGAGGTATAATACCTACTCCTGGATCAGTAGTTACAATTGTTGTTTCTGGTCCGTTTACATTTGTGCCAGGTTGAGCTACATTACCGGTTGCAGGAGGTATAATACCTACTCCTGGATCAGTAGTTACAACTGTTGTTTCTGGTCCGTTTACATTTGTGCCAGGTTGACCGACATTTTCTGTTGCAGGAGGTATAACACCTACTCCTGGACCAGTAGTTACAACTGTTGTTTCTGGTCCGTTAACATTTGTGCCAGGTTGTGCAACATTTTCTGTTGCAGGAGGTATAATACCTACTCCTGGATCAGTAGTTACAACTGTTGTTTCTGGTCCATTTACATTTGTGCCAGGTTGAGCTACATTACCGGTTGCAGGAGGTATAACACCTACTCCTGGATCAGTAGTTACAACTGTTGTTTCTGGTCCGTTAACATTTGTGCCAGGTTGAGCTACATTATCTGTTGCAGGAGGTACAATACCTACTCCTGGATCAGTAGTTACAACTGTTGTTTCTGGTCCGTTAACATTTGTGCCAGGTTGAGCAACATTTTCTGTTGCAGGAGGTATAATACCTACTCCTGGATCAGTAGTTACAATTGTTGTTTCTGGTCCGTTTACATTTGTGCCAGGTTGAGCTACATTACCGGTTGCAGGAGGTATAATACCTACTCCTGGATCAGTAGTTACAACTGTTGTTTCTGGTCCGTTTACATTTGTGCCAGGTTGACCGACATTATCTGTTGCAGGAGGTATAATACCTACTCCTGGATCAGTAGTTACAACTGTTGTTTCTGGTCCGTTAACATTTGTGCCAGGTTGAGAAACATTTTCTGTTGCAGGAGGTATAATACCTACTCCTGGATCAGTAGTTACAACTGTTGTTTCTGGTCCGTTTACATTTGTGCCAGGTTGAGCTACATTACCGGTTGCAGGAGGTATAACACCTACTCCTGGATCAGTAGTTACAACTGTTGTTTCTGGCCCGTTAACATTTGTGCCAGGTTGTGCAACATTTTCTGTTGCAGGAGGTATAATACCTACTCCTGGATCAGTAGTTACAATTGTTGTTTCTGGTCCGTTTACATTTGTGCCAGGTTGAGCTACATTATCGGTTGCAGGAGGTATAACACCTACTCCTGGATCAGTAGTTACAACTGTTGTTTCTGGTCCGTTTACATTTGTGCCAGGTTGAGCGACATTATCTGTTGCAGGAGGTATAATACCTACTCCTGGATCAGTAGTTACAACTGATGTTTCTGGCCCGTTAACATTTGTGCCAGGTTGAGAAACATTTTCTGTTGCAGGAGGTATAATACCTACTCCTGGATCAGTAGTTACAACTGTTGTTTCTGGTCCATTTACATTTGTGCCAGGTTGAGCGACATTATCTGTTGCAGGAGGTATAATACCTACTCCTGGATCAGTAGTTACAACTGTTGTTTCTGGTCCATTTACATTTGTGCCAGGTTGAGCGACATTATCTGTTGCAGGAGATATAATACCTACTCCTGGATCAGTTGTTACAACTGTTGTTTCTGGCCCGTTAACATTTGTGCCAGGTTGAGCGACATTTTCTGTTGCAGGAGGTATAATACCTACTCCTGGATCAGTAGTTACAACTGTTGTTTCTGGTCCATTTACATTTGTGCCAGGTTGAGCTACATTATCTGTTGCAGGAGGTATAATACCTACTCCTGGATCAGTAGTTACAACTGTTGTTTCTGGTCCGTTAACATTTGTGCCAGGTTGTGCAACATTTTCTGTTGCAGGAGGTATAATACCTACTCCTGGATCAGTTGTTACGACTGTTGTTTCTGGTCCGTTAACATTTGTTCCAGGTTGAGCAACATTTTCTGTTGCAGGAGGTATAATACCTACTCCTGGATCAGTAGTTACAACTGTTGTTTCTGGTCCGTTAACATTTGTGCCAGGTTGAGAAACATTTTCTGTTGCAGGAGGTATAATACCTACTCCTGGATCAGTAGTTACAACTGTTGTTTCTGGTCCATTTACATTTGTGCCAGGTTGAGCGACATTATCTGTTGCTGGAGGTATAATACCTACTCCTGGATCAGTAGTTACAACTGTTGTTTCTGGTCCATTTACATTTGTGCCAGGTTGAGCGACATTATCTGTTGCAGGAGGTATAATACCTACTCCTGGATCAGTTGTTACAACTGTTGTTTCTGGCCCGTTAACATTTGTGCCAGGTTGAGCAACATTTTCTGTTGCAGGAGGTATAATACCTACTCCTGGATCAGTTGTTACAACTGTTGTTTCTGGCCCGTTAACATTTGTGCCAGGTTGAGAAACATTTTCTGTTGCAGGAGGTATAATACCTACTCCTGGATCAGTAGTTACAACTGTTGTTTCTGGTCCATTTACATTTGTGCCAGGTTGAGCTACATTATCTGTTGCAGGAGGTATAATACCTACACCTGGATCAGTAGTTACAACTGTTGTTTCTGGTCCGTTTACATTTGTGCCAGGTTGCACAACATTTTCTGTTGCAGGAGGTATAACACCTACTCCTGGATCAGTAGTTACAACTGTTGTTTCTGGTCCGTTAACATTTGTGCCAGGTTGAGCAACATTTTCTGTTGCAGGAGGTACAATACCTACTCCTGGATCAGTAGTTACAACTGTTGTTTCTGGTCCGTTAACATTTGTGCCAGGTTGAGAAACATTTTCTGTTGCAGGAGGTATAATACCTACTCCTGGATCAGTAGTTACAACTGTTGTTTCTGGTCCATTTACATTTGTGCCAGGTTGAGCGACATTATCTGTTGCAGGAGGTATAATACCTACTCCTGGATCAGTTGTAACAACTGTTGTTTCTGGTCCGTTAACATTTGTGCCAGGTTGAGCAACATTTTCTGTTGCAGGAGGTATAATACCTACTCCTGGATCAGTTGTTACAACTGTTGTTTCTGGTCCGTTTACATTTGTACCAGGTTGAGCGACATTTTCTGTTGTAGGAGGTATAATACCTACTCCTGGATCAGTAGTTACAACTGTTGTTTCTGGTCCGTTTACATTTGTGCCAGGTTGAGCGACATTTTCTGTTGCAGGAGGTATAATACCTACTCCTGGATCAGTTGTTACAACTGTTGTTTCTGGTCCGTTAACATTTGTGCCAGGTTGAGAAACATTTTCTGTTGCAGGAGGTATAATACCTACACCTGGATCAGTAGTTACAACTGTTGTTTCTGGTCCATTTACATTTGTGCCAGGTTGAGCGACATTATCTGTTGCAGGAGGGATAATACCTACTCCTGGATCAGTAGTTACAACTGTTGTTTCTGGTCCGTTAACATTTGTGCCAGGTTGAGAAACATTTTCTGTTGCAGGAGGTATAATACCTACTCCTGGATCAGTAGTTACAACTGTTGTTTCTGGTCCATTTACATTTGTGCCAGGTTGAGCGACATTATCTGTTGCAGGAGGTATAATACCTACTCCTGGATCAGTTGTAACAACTGTTGTTTCTGGTCCGTTTACATTTGTGCCAGGTTGTACAACATTTTCTGTTGCAGGTGGGATAATACCTACTCCTGGATCAGTTGTTACGACTGTTGTTTCTGGTGCGTTAACATTTGTGCCAGGTTGAGCAACATTTTCTGTTGCAGGAGGTATAATACCTACTCCTGGATCAGTTGTAACAACTGTTGTTTCTGGTCCGTTTACATTTGTGCCAGGTTGTACAACATTTTCTGTTGCAGGTAGGATAATACCTACTCCTGGATCAGTAGTTACAACTGTTGTTTCTGGTCCGTTAACATTTGTGCCAGGTTGAGAAACATTTTCTGTTGCAGGAGGTATAATACCTACTCCCGGATCAGTAGTTACAACTGTTGTTTCCGGTCCGTTTACATTTGTGCCAGGTTGAGCGACATTTTCTGTTGCAGGAGGTATAATACCTACTCCTGGATCAGTAGTTACAACTGTTGTTTCTGGTCCGTTAACATTTGTGCCAGGTTGAGCAACATTTTCTGTTGCAGGAGGTATAATACCTACTCCTGGATCAGTTGTAACAACTGTTGTTTCTGGTCCGTTTACATTTGTGCCAGGTTGTACAACATTTTCTGTTGCAGGTGGGATAATACCTACTCCTGGATCAGTTGTTACGACTGTTGTTTCTGGTGCGTTAACATTTGTGCCAGGTTGAGCAACATTTTCTGTTGCAGGAGGTATAATACCTACTCCTGGATCAGTTGTAACAACTGTTGTTTCTGGTCCGTTTACATTTGTGCCAGGTTGTACAACATTTTCTGTTGCAGGTAGGATAATACCTACTCCTGGATCAGTTGTTACAACTGTTGTTTCTGGTCCGTTAACATTTGTGCCAGGTTGAGCAACATTTTCTGTTGCTGGAGGTATAATACCTACTCCTGGATCAGTAGTTACAACTGTTGTTTCTGGACCGTTTACATTTGTACCAGGTTGAGCGACATTTTCTGTTGCAGGAGGTATAATACCTACTCCTGGATCTGTAGTTACAACTGTTGTTTCTGGTCCGTTAACATTTGTGCCAGGTTGAGCGACATTTTCTGTTGCAGGAGGTATAATACCTACTCCTGGATCAGTAGTTACAACTGTTGTTTCTGGTCCGTTTACATTTGTACCAGGTTGAGCGACATTTTCTGTTGCAGGAGGTATAATACCTACTCCTGGATCAGTAGTTATAACTGTTGTTTCTGGTCCGTTTACATTTGTACCAGGTTGAGCGACATTTTCTGTTGCAGGAGGTATAATACCTACTCCTGGATCAGTAGTTACAACTGTTGTTTCTGGTCCGTTAACATTTGTGCCAGGTTGAGCGACATTTTCAGTTGCAGGAGGTACAATACCTACTCCTGGATCAGTAGTTACAACTGTTGTTTCTGGTCCGTTTACATTTGTGCCAGGTTGAGCAACATTTTCTGTTGCAGGAGGTATAATACCTACTCCTGGATCAGTAGTTACAACTGTTGTTTCTGGTCCGTTTACATTTGTGCCAGGTTGAGCGACATTTTCTGTTGCAGGAGGTACAATACCTACTCCTGGATCAGGAGTTACAACTGTTGTTTCTGGTCCGTTTACATTTGTGCCAGGTTGAGCGACATTTTCTGTTGCAGGAGGTACAATACCTACTCCTGGATCAGGAGTTACAACTGTTATTTCTGGTCCGTTAACATTTGTGCCAGGTTGAGCAACATTTTCTGTTGCAGGAGGTATAATACCTACTCCTGGATCAGTAGTTACAACTGTTGTTTCTGGTCCGTTTACATTTGTGCCAGGTTGAGCGACATTTTCTGTTGCAGGAGGTATAATACCTACTCCTGGATCAGTAGTTACAACTGTTGTTTCTGGTCCGTTTACATTTGTGCCAAGTTGAGCGACATTTTCTGTTGCAGGAGGTATAATACCTACTCCTGGATCAGTAGTTACAACTGTTGTTTCTGGTCCGTTTACATTTGTGCCAAGTTGAGCGACATTTTCTGTTGCAGGAGGTATAATACCTACTCCTGGATCAGTAGTTACAACTGTTGTTTCTGGTCCGTTTACATTTGTGCCAGGTTGAGCAACATTTTCTGTTGCAGGAGGTACAATACCTACTCCTGGATCAGTAGTTACAACTGTTGTTTCTGGTCCGTTTACATTTGTGCCAAGTTGAGCGACATTTTCTGTTGCAGGAGGTATAATACCTACTCCTGGATCAGTAGTTACAACTGTTGTTTCTGGTCCGTTTACATTTGTGCCAGGTTGAGCAACATTTTCTGTTGCAGGAGGTACAATACCTACTCCTGGATCAGTAGTTACAACTGTTGTTTCTGGTCCGTTTACATTTGTGCCAGGTTGAGCGACATTTTCTGTTGCAGGAGGTACAATACCTACTCCTGGATCAGGAGTTACAACTGTTATTTCTGGTCCGTTAACATTTGTGCCAGGTTGAGCAACATTTTCTGTTGCAGGAGGTATAATACCTACTCCTGGATCAGTAGTTACAATTGTTGTTTCTGGTCCGTTTACATTTGTGCCAGGTTGAGCTACATTACCGGTTGCAGGAGGTATAACACCTACTCCTGGATCAGTAGTTACAACTGTTGTTTCTGGTCCGTTTACATTTGTGCCAAGTTGAGCGACATTTTCTGTTGCAGGAGGTATAATACCTACTCCTGGATCAGTAGTTACAACTGTTGTTTCTGGTCCGTTTACATTTGTGCCAGGTTGAGCAACATTTTCTGTTGCAGGAGGTACAATACCTACTCCTGGATCAGTAGTTACAACTGTTGTTTCTGGTCCGTTTACATTTGTACCAGGTTGAGCGACATTTTCTGTTGTAGGAGGTATAATACCTACTCCTGGATCAGTAGTTACAACTGTTGTTTCTGGTCCGTTTACATTTGTGCCAGGTTGAGCGACATTTTCTGTTGCAGGAGGTATAATACCTACTCCTGGATCAGTATTTACAACTATTGTTTCTGCTCCGTTTACATTTGTACCAGGTTGAGCGACATTTTCTGTTGTAGGAGGTATAATACCTACTCCTGGATCAGGAGTTACTACTGTTGTTTCTGGTCCGTTTATATTTGTGCCAGGTTGAGCGACATTTTCTGTTGCAGGAGGTACAATACCTACTCCTGGATCAGTAGTTACAACTGTTGTTTCTGGTCCGTTAACATTTGTGCCAGGTTGAGCAACATTTTCTGTTGCAGGAGGTATAATACCTACTCCTGGATCAGTAGTTACAACTGTTGTTTCTGGTCCGTTTACATTTGTGCCAGGTTGAGCGACATTTTCTGTTGCAGGAGGTATAATACCTACTCCCGGATCAGTAGTTACAACTGTTGTTTCTGGTCCGTTTACATTTGTGCCAGGTTGAGCGACATTTTCTGTTGCAGGAGGTACAATACCTACTCCTGGATCAGTAGTTACAACTGTTGTTTCTGGTCCGTTTACATTTGTACCAGGTTGAGCGACATTTTCTGTTGTAGGAGGTATAATACCTACTCCTGGATCAGTAGTTACAACTGTTGTTTCTGGTCCGTTTACATTTGTGCCAGGTTGAGCAACATTTTCTGTTGCAGGAGGTATAATACCTACTCCTGGATCAGTAGTTACAACTGTTGCTTCTGGTCCGTTTACATTTGTGCCAGGTTGAGCGACATTTTCTGTTGCAGGAGGTATAATACCTACTCCTGGATCAGTTGTTACAACTGTTGTTTCTGGACCGTTTACATTTGTACCAGGTTGAGCGACATTTTCTGTTGTAGGAGGTATAATACCTACTCCTGGATCAGTAGTTATAACTGTTGTTTCTGGTCCGTTTACATTTGTGCCAGGTTGAGCAACATTTTCTGTTGCAGGAGGTATAATACCTACTCCTGGATCAGTAGTTACAACTGTTGTTTCTGGTCCGTTAACATTTGTGCCAGGTTGAGCAACATTTTCTGTTGCAGGAGGTATAATACCTACTCCTGGATCAGTAGTTACAACTGTTGTTTCTGGTCCGTTTACATTTGTACCAGGTTGAGCGACATTTTCTGTTGAAGGAGGTATAATACCTACTCCTGGATCAGTAGTTATAACTGTTGTTTCTGGTCCGTTAACATTTGTGCCAGGTTGAGCGACAGGTTCTGTTGCAGGAGGTACAATACCTACTCCTGGATCAGTAGTTACAACTGTTGTTTCTGGTCCGTTAACATTTGTGCCAGGTTGAGCAACATTTTCTGTTGCAGGAGGTATAATACCTACTCCTGGATCAGTAGTTACAACTGTTGTTTCTGGTCCGTTTACATTTGTGCCAGGTTGAGCGACATTTTCTGTTGCAGGAGGTATAATACCTACTCCTGGATCAGTAGTTACAACTGTTGTTTCTGGTCCGTTTACATTTGTGCCAGGTTGAGCAACATTTTCTGTTGCAGGAGATATAATACCTACTCCTGGATCAGTATTTACAACTGTTGTTTCTGCTCCGTTTACATTTGTACCAGGTTGAGCGACATTTTCTGTTGTAGGAGGTATAATACCTACTCCTGGATCAGTAGTTACAACTGTTGTTTCTGGTCCATTTACATTTGTGCCAGGTTGAGCGACATTTTCTGTTGCAGGAGGTATAATACCTACTCCTGGAACAGTTGTTACAACTGTTGTTTCTGGACCGTTTACATTTGTACCAGGTTGAGCGACATTTTCTGTTGTAGGAGGTATAATACCTACTCCTGGATCAGTAGTTACAACTGTTGTTTCTGGTCCGTTTATATTTGTGCCAGGTTGAGCGACATTTTCTGTTGCAGGAGGTACAATACCTACTCCTGGATCAGTTGTTACAACGGTTGTTTCTGGACCGTTTACATTTGTACCAGGTTGAGCGACATTTTCTGTTGTAGGAGGTATAATACCTACTCCTGGATCAGTAGTTACAACTGTTGTTTCTGGTCCGTTTACATTTGTGCCAGGTTGAGCGACATTTTCTGTTGCAGGAGGTACAATACCTACTCCTGGATCAGTAGTTACAACTGTTGTTTCTGGTCCGTTTACATTTGTGCCAGGTTGAGCGACAATTTCTGTTGCAGGAGGTACAATACCTACTCCTGGATCAGTAGTTACAACTGTTGTTTCTGGTCCGTTTACATTTGTGCCAGGTTGAGCGACATTTTCTGTTGCAGGAGGTATAATACCTACTCCTGGATCAGTAGTTACAACTGTTGTTTCTGGTCCATTTACATTTGTGCCAGGTTGTACAACATTTTCTGTTGCAGGTGGGATAATACCTACTCCTGGATCATTTGTTACGACTGTTGTTTCTGGTCCGTTAACATTTGTGCCAGGTTGAGCAACATTTTCTGTTGCAGGAGGTATAATACCTACTCCTGGATCAGTAGTTACAACTGTTGTTTCTGGTCCGTTTACATTTGTGCCAGGTTGAGCGACATTTTCTGTTGCAGGAGGTATAATACCTACTCCTGGATCAGTAGTTACAACTGTTGTTTCTGGTCCGTTTACATTTGTGCCAGGTTGAGCGACATTTTCTGTTGCAGGAGGTACAATACCTACTCCTGGATCAGTAGTTACAACTGTTGTTTCTGGTCCGTTTACATTTGTACCAGGTTGAGCGACATTTTCTGTTGTAGGAGGTATAATACCTACTCCTGGATCAGTAGTTACAACTGTTGTTTCTGGTCCGTTTACATTTGTGCCAGGTTGAGCAACATTTTCTGTTGCAGGAGGTATAATACCTACTCCTGGATCAGTAGTTACAACTGTTGTTTCTGGTCCGTTTACATTTGTGCCAGGTTGAGCGACATTTTCTGTTGCAGGAGGTACAATACCTACTCCTGGATCAGTAGTTACAACTGTTGTTTCTGGTCCGTTTACATTTGTGCCAGGTTGAGCGACATTTTCTGTTGCAGGAGGTACAATACCTACTCCTGGATCAGTAGTTACAACTGTTGTTTCTGGTCCGTTTACATTTGTACCAGGTTGAGCGACATTTTCTGTTGTAGGAGGTATAATACCTACTCCTGGATCAGTAGTTACAACTGTTGTTTCTGGTCCGTTTACATTTGTGCCAGGTTGAGCAACATTTTCTGTTGCAGGTGGGATAATACCTACTCCTGGATCATTTGTTACGACTGTTGTTTCTGGTCCGTTAACATTTGTGCCAGGTTGAGCAACATTATCTGTTGCAGGAGGTATAACACCTACTCCAGGATCAGTAGTTATAACTGTTGTTTCTGGTCCGTTAACATTTGTGCCAGGTTGAGCAACATTTTCTGTTGCAGGAGGTATAATACCTACTCCTGGATCAGTAGTTACAACTGTTGTTTCTGGTCCATTCACATTTGTTGCTGGTTGAGAAGCTGTATCTGTTACAGGAGAAACAACATCAATTGCTGGATCAGTAGTTATAACTGTTGTTTCTGGTCCGTTTACATTTGTACCAGGTTGAGCGACATTATCTGTTGCGGGGTATGCAACATCAACTGCTGCATCAGTGGTTATGCCTGTTGCTCCTCCGTCGTTTAAAATTGTGTCTGGTTGTGCCACAATTTCTGTTGCAGGTGGTACTGCTGGTACTGCTGGATCAGCGGTTACTACCGTTGTTCCTGGTTCGTTTATTGTTGTACTAGGTGGATCGACCATTGCTGTTTCAGTACCTGGGATATCAGTTAGTGATGCAGGTGATGTTATTGGCTGTGGATCACTGGCGATTGAGGTTCTTGTTATTATTGGCGTTTCTATACTTGCCAATGTTGTTGGTGTTAATGTTATTATGTCTGCGTTTATTATTGTGGGATTAACTGATGGTAATGATATGGCTGGTGTTTCACATTCAAACATACTGTTATCATCGCAAACAAAACCTGGTGGACACAATTGTTTCGTATCGTCTATAGTTTCTGTTTGCCCATTTCCCATTGTATCAATACAGACTGAAAACTCTGTAGATGATCTACAAATAAAATATTTTCCATTACAATTTAATGGTGCAAAAAGTTGGTTCGTTGTTGCTACTTGTGCAGCATTTGTTGGTGTTTGCACCTGTCCATTTGATAGATGCTGTAATTAGAATAGAAAAAGAAGAAATTCATTGTCATTAATTTAAACAGTTTAATTATAAATTATTTACGAGTATATAATTATGACAATTTTATTTTTGTATTTAATTTCTATTATATCAAAAATCCCCTGATTTTACAATATACAAAATAATACATTGACAAAACAATTATAAATTATATTATTTTATTAAATAATATTATTTGTTAGACAAATAAAGATAAACTTTAAAAGATCACTCTTAATATAAAGTTTTCATATAACATGTAAGTTAATATTATATTGTGATTGTGATGAATGAGGACATAATTAAATATTTGTATTTGTAAATCGGTATTGTAATATACCAAAGAACTTAAAATTGTTATCAGGTATGCAATTTTTAAGCATTCCGCTAATAAATGTATTATAATAATCATAAGATTTCACATATGTATGTATATTCATCCCAAAGTTATCTATTTATCGATTTGATTACCCTAAATGCTATCTAACTTCTTCTATACGCATTTATTGCATATGCAAATTATTAAATGTTACGTTTTAAACATTTTTACACTTACTTACAATGTTTAAATTCGATGACGAGAAAATTACTCAACGCTCGTTTATGGAATAAAAAAGTGATCTGTTTTTGGAAAATATAGTGTTGGACACTATTTTCAAAGATAAACACTATTTGATGAGTGATGCACCAATATAACAATAAGTGGAAACGAAGTAATTTACCAAATTAACTGCAATTGCAATTGGTGTACTATATTTATGGGTTAATATATTTATACCAATATAGTTCACTCGGTGTAGGTGAACCGAAATGGATGTGAAATCTGAATAGTGGTTTTTATTTATTATTATTGAAAAATTCAGTCAAAGAATTAAAATATTTGAAACAATATTTGGATAGTTGAGAGGAATTTATTAAATAAAAATACATGTTAAAAAAAAATTTAAATTAAAATAAAATACGGAAATAACTTTTTTATTTTTAATAAAATTATTATTTTCAAGATGCTGCAAGATGCTTAATTTATATTATATATATATATATAGTTTTTCTCACGTGGCGCTACTGATGTATGAATTTATTATTATATATTGACTGAAATATTTCTTCGTCTCAAATAAATATGAGAAAAAGAAATTCATAAATACTTTAAAAAATTAATTTACACTAAATTGAATTTATTTGCGATTCCCGATATAACCAATTTACGACACACGTTATCAATAATTATATATAAACTCAATTCTATTGGTAAGACCGGACAGAAATATTTATCCAAAAAATGGTCATAATTGTTCCAATACCATTACATTGATTGGAAATAAATTTTGAATTTTAAATTAATATTAAAAAACGAGAAAAAATTATTTAAATTAATTGAATGATAAAAAAATGTTCACACAAAAACGAAATAGTCGGAATAGTTTGATTCAAAATAAAAATACTATATTCATTATTATTATTATTATTGTAAAAATAAGATCATTTTGAATTTGAAAAAAAAAAATAGTTGGAGCCATAGGCACCTACTAAATTTTCTCAGAAAATCGACTTTAATAAATTATAGTCCATTAATTAATTACGAACCATAGTTTTAACGGATATTCATTTTTATTTAGCGTTTAGAAAATGTGATCGATTTTCCAATTGAAGTCACAGAAATTTTGTGTACATTTATGATAGTGTAATCATTTTTTTTTTTGCACCATATTCAATTTATTTTTGAATAGAACACAGAGTATTAATATTTCATAAACCAAATTTATTCGGTGCCTCCTCAAATTTATTTATTTAAAATGTTCTTATTTTATACACTTGCTCGCTTACTAATTAAATTCATACACATTTTTCGAAAAAGCTATCACTTAATTTTTCCTTAAGATTTCCTTAAGGTAATTAAAATTTAACGTATTTAATAATTATGATTATTAAAGAAAAAAAAAATTATTAAAA
This sequence comes from Bibio marci, assembly GCA_910594885.2. Classification (NCBI taxonomy): domain Eukaryota; kingdom Metazoa; phylum Arthropoda; class Insecta; order Diptera; family Bibionidae; genus Bibio; species Bibio marci. The sequence continues at coordinate 38,026,940 of OU343114.1, forward strand.
TAAATTTATTTTAATTTCATGCATTTATAAAAAAAAAGCACATTAAAAATATTAATAAATATATATTTAAATTCTGATAACCAAAAAACCGCATTAATAATAATTAATTTTGTTCAAATTAACATCAGAAATAATTAAAAAAATTAAAAAATAAACATACACAATTTCACAATTAATATTTCACAAAAAATATGAAAAAAAAAATAGTAAATTTTGGAACAAAAAAGCAAATTTATTTTAATTAATTTTTGTACTAAAGAAAATATTCCAAAATGTACCCACACACATATAATAAATTACAAAAAATGTAATTACCAAAATTAACGTTGTTATAAATATAATTCGCATTGTTTCCATTTCGATAATTTTTTCGTTACTGAATCTTTAACTTGTAAAACTTCTGTATTCATATATAATTTTTGAAGATGATATTCTTATCATTATAAATTTCAACGTTTTTATTATATAAAAGATACATATCTCATCTCATCATATAATCATATCATCATTTTTTTTTTTTTTATATTTTATGTAAATAAGGATCTGAATCTTTTTGATAAAAATTATTGTTGTTGTTATTATAATTATGATGTTATTCACTAAGAGTTATAATGCAAAAATTTTAATTTATTGTTTTGCAGTATTTTTTTGCGGGTGTTTAATTTTATTTTATAATGAAAATATTTAAAATCCAGTGTATATTATAAAAAAATAATGATGAGATTCAGAAAATGTAATCAAAGTAAAAACAGATGACAAATCTATTGGTTTAACAAAACATATAATGTAACAATATATAGACACGTAACACGTACGAGTTACGAGTATAATATTATTATTTGAACGAATCACTTACCGGATTTATTATTATATAATATATTTATAAGATGCTTGAACGATATGGCGATAATTATATAGACTAATGACTATCTATTAATTGTTAAATATAAATATAGAATTCCATCCAGAAATTGTAGTAATATTAACCCGAAATCTTCAAAATAATAGATTAAAAAACCATTATGTATTTGTATTTGAATATGGATACCATCAAAATCTTGTCGAAATTCTAAATAGTAATGCTAAAATTAAATTTCAAAATCTGACTTACCTTTAGTAGTATCGTATTTATTTATGATATATACTTCAATAATTTTACTGAAGATAATGACTACACACTTACGATAGGGGATCTATGTTGAAGAAAATATAAGACAAGGAATTTATAATTTAACAAAAATCAATTTGCTTTTCAATACATAATCACCTTTTAGTTCTATAAACAGATATTTCAATCTTTTAATCACCCTTGGAATAATATCATTTGCAAAAGAACCGTTCCGTGGTTCATCGAATACTTTTTAATTTAATACAATTCGCTACAGGCTAGATATTTTTTCATGTTCGTAAACAGAAATTAGTCATTGGGTGCCAAATCTGAAGAATATGCTGGATGTGAAAGCAATCCATAGCGTAATTCGTGTTACTGAGATGTATAAGATGGTGCATTATCGTGATTTAAAAAGCATTTTTTCTTTGTTAAATGCGGCATCGTCTTTTCTTAATTTCTTCCTTTAAAATCGTTCTAATAATTAGGAAATTTATTCACCTTTTTCTAAATAGTCTATATAAATTACAAATTCCAAAAAAATATAGTTTCTGATGGAATTGTATTTGCCTTATTTTTGTTAATTTCTACCAGATTCTAATCACCGCTTCAACTTTTATTTTGTTTCGACGGTTTCTCCAGTAATTAGTCCATATGTTGCATCAACAGTGCAAAGACGTATAAGAATTCTTTCAGATTATATGTAAACAGGTTCATATACAATGTTGAGGAGTGCAGATCACGCACGAATGTGTTTTTAATCGATTGCTGATAACTTTTTCATATTCAAATGTTCGTGTAAAATTTGAGATATGAGATGTTCTTCCGTATCAATCAATATGTTATTCGTTCATCCACTTATATTTTCGATATTCTTTGTGGAAGCCATACAATAAACAAATTAATACCATTTATATATTTTTTAATTATTTTTACTATTATATGAATGGGTGCATTCTTGTTGATATTATCCTCAATTATATACGCTGTCAATCTGATACGACGTTATTTTGCATAATTTGTAGGCACATCTTTGTGTTAATATCCCTTTCAACAGGCGAAGGATCAGTAAAGAATTTACATATGATTATGTGGAACCAACAAAAATAATTAAAAAATATCTGAACGATTTTATTTGGAGGCGTTAGAGTAGCCTTCACAAAGCCGCCTGTGTTTGTTGCCAATCGAGAATTTGTGGAATTACTTGAAAATCCGACTAGCTGCAAAAGCCTCGTGTTGTTATCAAATTAGATTTCGATTATTATTTTTTATTCCACAAATATTATAAGAAAATAAAATACATAAGTGATGTTGGATATAATTTTCCGGTATAAATTTATGAAATCAAACTTATTAACTTAATGTCGTTACATTTTTATCAGACGAAATCGAAGATTTATGAACAAACATAAATCACATTGACTGAGTGATTGTATATTTTTAACACTAAAATCTTATGGCTGTAAATAATTATTAATTTAATTAATAATCATTTTATAAAAGAAGGAAACATTTTGTTGCATAGAAATTAAATAAAATGAGACACCATATTGTCTTTTTTTTTTTTTTGTAGCAATGTGACGTCTACGTTATTATCAGTATATCACCTAAGTTTTCTATTAAATGAATAATATTTTTCTAATTATTAATATTATTATTATTATTATTATTATTATTATTATGATCTTATCTTATTTTATTATTTTATTATTAAATAAATAATAAAAATAAATTAACAAATAGGTGTATGTAAAAACTTATATCATAATTTTGAAAGATTATAAGATACAATAAGACATTTTTATACATGAATACATTTATTAGAAACTGTAAATTAAGTGACTAATTGTAAGCCATTTTAATATATTAATGCTGATAATAATTCTATTTAGCTCCGGGTTTTGCAAACAATACCAAATAAACATATATGTATAATATTGTGTAGCGTTATAATATGTATAACCAACGTCAATTAAAATTTTCTTAATGAGTACATGGTGTTTGTTTGATAAGTAAGTGATATCCGGGCTATTGAAGACTTTAAGATTTTTTTGTTTAGGTTTATTGAATTTTGAATGTTCCATTATTTGTTTAGTGAAAGGAATATTCGGTAATTTCGGAGAATATCCTCAGTTCATCTTTGGGGGTTTTTTGAAGTCGTAAGTTTTTTGTCAAATAGACCACACAACCACCAACGCCTTGGGGAAATTGAGCACTGTATAAAGAAAATTCAATCACATTTATGCCAAATGGTCTTCGGCAAGAGAGTGCGTATGTGCCAGCATAGACGTGGAGGCCATTTACTCGATATACTGTTCCATTTACATAAACCCTATTAATATATAAATTTTATGGATAAAATAAAAAATTACTTTTTTCGTGAATTTTGGGACACCTACATATGATATAATATAAAAAAATAAAGTCTATTTTTTTAATACATAGTATTAACCACATTTTTAAAATATTAATTATTTTAAATAAAACAAATAGAAAAAAAAGTTATTACAAATATTTTATCAACAAAATTTTTATATTATGACGTCCACGCCGCAATAACATCATTTTATATAATTAGTAGTACGCATAAACTGTTTGAACTATTTACATAGATTTTAAAAAATATGGGATAGTTTTCAAACACAAGAAGTTTGACCAAGCATTTCCTCATAGCATAAAAATCTATTGCAGTTAATCTAAACTAAACTTTTCTTGATTTTCCTTAGACACATCGATTTTTATCTGACGCAGTTAGATATTGTTAGTTACAGTCCATTTGACTGATTTTCTTACTGGCAGCAAGAAGAGACACGATAAAATTGTCCATAAATAGAAAATCATTTAACTTAAATCATTTGAATTATATAAATCGCATTTGAGTACAATGCACCTGTTTTGGTATTTTCATCGTATAATGCTATGCATTGTGGTTGATACGTTAGAAGTTGTAATTGATGTCGTTGCCATAACCTGATCAGCTGATAGATCTGTTTTTGTTAGCTTTGGTGCACTTCAAACAGGTTGTACCCACTGCTTCAACTGTTTTTATTGAATGTAGCAACATATCAACAGTGATTAATTGACGAAAAAATTCTTTCGGATTAGGTGTAAACACGTCCAAACAACGTTTAAAAGTGTTCATACATAAATACGCTTTTAATCGATTGTGAACAAACGTTACACCCATCTTGCTGATAACTTTTATGAATAATTCTAAATTTACTTAATAAAATAATAAAAAAAACAGTTTTTCTGTAATATATTTAAAAATCAATAACAATTAGGTTTCAATAAAAATAACTAACAACAATAAGTATTAAAATAATAAATAATTATTAATTAATAAGTTAAAATTATGTTATATTTTAGTCGATACTCAACATTTTTAAAATATTAATCGCCGAAATTTATTTATAGAGAGTTTTTTTTTATTTATCTTGATAAGAACATATTAATAATTTATAAGATGAACTATTATTATAAACATTACATATATGTATTGTCTATATATAGAGTTCTCTATATCTCTATATAGTGTCGCATAACTCATGCACACCCACACAATCATTATTTTTTAAATATTAATATAATATTTTTTATATTTGGTAAAAAAGTCCAAAATATAAATGGACAAAAATATAATGCCGTAATAAAACTAATACAATAATTCATTCCGTTTTCTAATAATGTTAAGTAACCGATAAAACCATAAATCATAACTAAAATACCACTTATTGAATAAATACAACTTCTTAAATGTAACCATTCACGTGTTGTAAAACGACAACGTAAAATTTCATCTTGTAATAAAAATGATATTCCATGACCAAATCCAATTAATGTTGTTGCCAGTAATAATATTAATTTTATTGATGACATATAAATAACTGAAAAATTGGAAAAGAAATGTATAAATAAATTAAATTGGATATTATATATACGCGGCGGCATGGTTCAGTTTTTTGATCGCTGGATGCCGTCGTTATCTGGCTAAGTTTGAGAATCAAATTGTTTAAAAACACTTATTGATTATGATACGTTATTAAATCATTATGTCTAAAGCATATTCAATCTAGAGCAAGAAACTGTTTATGTTAATCAAAATATTTCCATTTAAAAACACAGCTTTACAGTAATACCAAAGTAATATCGTTTGCTGGTTGACTGATCACGCTGGTATAATGGGAAATAAAGAACCACATAGCAAGAAATGGAATGTTCATTGATGTGAAATTACTGTGAAGTGCTTCCATTTTAACCAAAACTATATAGTGATAAAATTAAATAAAGAAGCTGGTGTGATACTCTAAGGATGACAGCTAACCCGTTATAAATATTATGGGGTTGGGACACAATATACAAGTTTTAGGTCGCAATAGACTTTTTTTTTTCAAAAAAAAATACTTACATAAAAATCCAATAAATTTACAAAAACCACCTAAAATATACCATTGTTTTTGTTTTCGTTTTATTTGTTCACCATTAAATAATGAAAATATTGCAAATACAAACCATGGGAATGCCATGGAACTCATTAAAAATGATATTTCATTTAATTCAAATCGATATTGTTGGCTGATGGCCAAACAAGGTAATATTGTTACACACAATATATATGAAAATATTTCACTTGATTTTAACATAACAGCTGGATAAAATTTTACAATGACTAAAGCTCTGTGCAATGGATTTAATAAATCTTCATAAATTATATCGGTAACGTGATTGTATTTATAATGTAACCATTTTAATAGTTTTTGTAATCTCGTTAAACGTTGATGGATTATTGAATTTAATTCAATTCTTTTATTTATTTCATTATATGCACTTTCTAAACTGCTACGATTTGAATGATGATCTTCATCATCGGATGTTGTTAATGATGTTGATTTTTTATACATTTTATTGTTATCTTTATTTGTAACAACTTGTTCATCTTCTTCATCTGTTTCAATTATGATTTGCATTATTTCAACACCTACATCATTAATATATTTGGTTTCACAATCTTCAGGATAAATTATGTGTTGATGATGATGTTCATTTTGATATAGTTCATCATTAGTTGTTGATGGCATTATTATATCTATATCGTCTTCATCATTATTATTATTATTATCATCATCTGTCGCATTAATTCGTTTATATTTATCAATATAATTAAAATCTATTGACTGTTCAATCATATCAATGTAACGGCTATCATTTGTTAAATTATTATTATTATTATTATTATTATTTATAGTTATATTTTTATAATCATCATTGTTATTTCCATTGCTGTTATCAACATTTGATTTATTCATTGTTCTATTTGTTTGTGTTAATAATAAGCATATGGGTAATGCATGTAAAATAAATGTACCAATAAATATTACTATAATTTCATTTGTATATAAATTTTTAAAGGACATTATAATATATGGAAATATTAATTGACACATTGATTGTCCCGTTGAATAAATTCCATTTATAATTAATAGTTCATTTTGTAATGAATGATTTTTATTTAATATTATCCATAATTTTGACATTGTTATACAAGTGCCAATACCTTTATTTATATATGGTATATATATATAGAATATGTGTTTATTGTGTGTTTAATGTGTGTGTGTGCAGGATAAATTTAAATATAAATGTGTTTTTAATTATTAACAAATATTTTTATTCATCATTTAATTTATATATTTATATAATTACCTCCAATTATACCATAAAAAATAAGAAAGATAAAATTTGTTTTGTGTACGGTTGATGACGGCATGAATAAACCACTGATACAAATACTAACACTAGTGATAAGAATACCAATTGAAATTATATGTCGACATTTATATTTATGTATAAATGAATCAATATTAAAAAATTGTGGTGTAAATAATAAATAGATACCATTAAATATAATCGGTGGCCAAAGGTTAATATGATGATATTTTATATCTATTGATGATGATGATGATGATGATAATAATAATACATTCATTGATTCATCTGTAATTTCTAATATTAATCCATATAAATAAACTGGACATGATAAAATCATCTATATAATTGTAATTAATTAAAAAATAAAAATTTAATATTATAATTTTTGTGTAAATACTTAACAAATATAAAATTAAATGACATTTATGGCAAATGAAGCCTATAATCCTTCATATAGTTTTATTAAAGATTACAATAAAATCTCTATAAATTAATATATTAAGATATTGTATATTGTTTATTTAAAAAAAAAAACTATATAATAAAATTAAATGATAAAAACAATTAAATTTGTTTAAAAAATGATAACAAATATTGTATTGTGTATATGGTTTAATCAGAAAAAAATTAGCTTATCAAAGTTATTATCTTATTTTGCAACACTGTGTGTGCACAAGGAATGTTGTTTTTTTTATTTTGTAAATATAAGACTTTATAAAGAGCTGCTAAAAAGCTGTTAAAGTGTGCCTATTAAATTAATTTAATTTATTATTAAATGTTTAATAACATGTGTTGTTTTGCTAATAAGAATATATAGTTCAATACACTTCGATAGGGATATATGTAGGGTATATAAACATATCTTTCAATGCCAGTTATTACTGAACTCGTCCACAGGTTGCGGATATTTAAATAGCATTAACGGGTTAGCTACAAATAATCAATAGGTTTAGTCGTGGACAATCTGGCGGCGTGTACTGTCTAAAGACGGTATATCTACATAAAACTTAGTTAATAATTTATTGATAACACAGTGTCTAAGGCGACTAAGCAGCGCCATGATAATTGGTTTCTGCAAACTTCGTAAAAACAATTAATTATATGAAAGCTACAACACAGTCTCTGATCGTAAGGGATAAACGCAAACTATACTGAAGCAACGGAAAAAAGGACAACGATTTAAAACTTGTATCATGGAATGGTAGAAATTTGTTGGGACAATATTCTGTAAGAACACTAACTGATATTGGAAGTTGTCGTGATTTGCATATTTATTATGCTATATTGTTACGAGCCAGAATTTCATACATTAATAACACACAACCTATAATTAAAAATTAGGCAGTCAAGAGACTTAGACAGACTGTGGTAAAACAATCATATACATATATGGCTAGGATAGAACACCGGATTATTGCATGATTTGGACGATAACGAACAGTAAAACAATTTAAATATTATGAGGGACAAATTAAAATCATGTGTTGAAGTTGCAAGTGAACAGATGTGATTGGAAGTAATGAGTGGTTGAGGCTGATAGTGCTAACGCGAGCTACGTCGCATACAAATGGGTAAAGAGTACACTTTAGAAGATTCAAATGTGATAAGATTTTAATGTCAATGACAAAACACACTCTGGCCGAAAAATTTTAACTCCAACGAATTGCAAGTATTTTTGAATGAGAACTAAACTCTAATTAACGCTGAAAGAGGTGAGAGTTATTTAAGCAGCTTACGCTTACATGCACTTGGAAAAGATCACAAAATAAAGAAAATTGTCTATGCCAGACGAATTGATGAAAAATTCCATTGCAAATCAATATAACATCGCGTAATTTTTAATACGAATAATGTTCAACCTTATGTTAATACGACGAATTGAACACGCCGGATTGAATGCCAATGAGCGCCACTGAATTCTGAATCACTGAATTATTAGTATAGCGTATATAGATAATTTCTAATTTCTTGGAATTAATTAATTTGTTGTGAAAATTCGACACCGTTTTTATTTTAACCTTTTAAAGCATTTTGTTGAAAGAATATCGCAATTCACATAGTAAAATTTTATATATGCATTTAACTTGATTTATACGAATTATTAAATTCATTTCATATCTAATCTACAATATTACTAACTTATTATTTATTTATTTATTTATCTAGATAGAAAAAAGATAAATGATTATAATTAATTATTTATAAATATACGTTCTCGTGCGTATTATAGTCTTTTTTTTTGTACTCTATTTGTACATTAATATATTTATTTTCGAATTTATATTTACACGCGTTCTGTGACAATTTAATAGTACATGTAGTTATTAAATTTATACGCACTCTATCTAATCTCTACTAACAACAACAAAAAATGGTATGTAAATGTGGAAATGATGACACACCACCATTGATTTTAAAATAACTCATACAAAAGCGCAACTTATTATATCATTTAATTAATTAAAAACAAATATTACATTTAACAAAAGTGCACATAATAGGTGTTTCCATTTGTCTCTATTAATTTCGGAATTATTAGTTGCAGAACTATTGTTTTGAATAATATTTTCATTGTCATCATTTTTATTATTACTTAAAATAATTTCTTCATCAAAAAAAACTTGTTGTTGGTGTTGCTGTTGGTGTTGCTGTTGTTGTCGATGGTTATTATCTTCCATATCCTGAATACTCATATTTATTGTTTTATTATTTGTCTCCGCTATTGTAATTTAATATATTTATTACAATACAATTAAAATAAAAAGTAACACATATTTTTGATAACAAAAAAAATATATATCATAAAATTTCCATTTAATTTACATTTTTTAAATTGTTAATTATTTAGAGACGAAATAGAAATATTTATGTACTATAATTAATACGACGTCACTATATATATACACTTTATATATTTGTATTATATACTAACTAAATATTTAATTAAAACATTTATCAATTGAATTTATTATTTATATATGAATGTATATTTTTCATTAATTAAAAAATTTAGACTATATATAAAATAAACTGAAAATGAAATTTTTATAGCGAATTATCATTTTTATTTATTCTTATCTTATCATTTATAAATCTTCGAATAGAAAAATGTTATAAGGTGTTTTTATAATTATTTATTATTATATTTTCATATGTGTAAAGACACAGAGTGGTGTTATTCTCATATAAATATATATATATATATTTATTTACTAAATAATTATACTTAAAAAATATAGAAATTTTAAATAAATATGGTTTTTTGCAAATTTATTCTAAATCCAAAACAAATAGCTCATAAATTTTGATTGAAAATGTGTTGATATAGTTATGAAATTAACAACACCTAATATTATACGCATATGCATCAAATACAAGATATAGATACAATAACAAATGCACACCTTATTTTATTTCACGTTATCAATTGTACACAGTATATGTTCGTTCTATATGGCATGCGGTATTTTGAGCCAAAGTCGTCACTTCTTTCACGGTTTGATTTAAATATAAATATTTATTTGTTTGGAATACGTACAAAGCCTCATTACCGCAATTGTTTTGAACCAGCGAACACGATGGAATCTTGTAGGTGGATTGTGATGGCAGTCGTTTATTCTACTTTGTTATAAAACCTTCCCGAACCACAGTAGATTTGAATTGTTACCATACCAAAGTGAGCTATAGCAGAATAGATCAACGTGTATTCGTCAAACATGTGTACTATTATCGTTTTTAATTGGATCAGCACATACCATCTGTTTCCCAACTGTTAATAATTATGATAATATGTACTGTATAAAATCACATTGTGTTCACTTTGAAATTTGTTCCTTTTTTTTCACAAAAGATGTATCGATGAAGATCCATGTCAAAAACTTAAATAATTGCCAGAAATAATATTAAATGTAACCATAAAAACAGTTAACGAAGGTTTACACAAAATTCAAATGAACCAAAATTAACGCAATTATGGTTACCATATATGGATTATGACCAAAAGACAACGGTTTCGTTGAGCATTTGGTGCGACTAGCAATGTATAAAAACATTTAAAGGAAGATGTCCGTATTCTGTCAAAAAGACATTACAATATTATTCTGCAGTATGACAACGCTAAATTGCTTGATACAAAACCGACCAAGAATACGTGAAAAGCATTTGGCTATGGGAAATCTTACTACACGTATTCAACAGCCCACAGCTCCATAAAACTACAGTTTCAGTCTATGCAGTCGCAGTCTTTTTGACAATGACATCAGTTCATACGATATAAAAAAAAAACCACTAGCTTATGACTAAATCGCTTCAAAGGAAACCGGTTGCTTGAAAATTTGTAACTTGTAGCAAACAATGTTCAATACTACCATTAAAATACCGGATTTCAAGTTAAACAACCAATATACTATGTATACAATACATTCGACGCGATATCTAAATATTCCTAAAATATATTATTATTATACACCTATCATCCTTTTCCATAATTTCTAATTTCTCACATAAAAATGATAAAACCAATATAATAATGTAGATAAACAAAACCATTCTTATGCACGGTATCACAAAAAATCGGAATATTTGTTGGAATTGTGTGTATTAACGTATTGTAATATTGTCTTTGCATTGATGATGTGCTAATGAACCTAATAATATTGGCATACCTTACACCTTCAGAATATGAATCTGCATTTGATGCACTTAACATAACATAATATTCTGCATAAAAGTAATTTATAATATATTTGTTGAATACGTTGTACCAAAGCTATTTCATTTCTTATAAATCAAATTAAATGGAAAAAAAATTATACCAGATATTAAATTTTGTATATAAAATGAAGTTACCTTTTGATTCTACAAAGCATTTCATATATAAATTAAGTCGCCAATATTATTTGGTACACTTGAAAAAATGTTTGCTTTATTTGTTTTATATGAAATGAGCTAGCTTTGGTTGTACAAACATTTTTAATTTTTTTATGCCCTGGTTAAATGTAAAGATTTATCATTTTGATTTGATTGCGAACAATTTTACCAAGTAAAACATCTTCGTCTGAATGTTTTGTTATCATCGATTCCAATTGGAATTAATTTTAATCAATTCTAAATTATATGCCGATAAAGCTGTGTAGGTGCATATCATAGCGTTTTAGGAAGTTTTCATTTCACCAAACGAATCCGATAAATTGTATCTGCTTTCTGCTATGATTTATTTTAAGTTTATGTAAAATGTAATTATATTAAGTTAAAAGTATTTTATTTATTAGCACTTATTAGCACACACTGGCACACTACTTATATGGTTGTAGAAATTTTAGTTAGATGAATTTTTCTTCATAAAATTATGATTTTTCATTTTTTCATATTTATTTCCTAAGACCAATATACAGTTTATATGAAAATAAAATCCCATACATTTTTCTTGGACGTGAAATATTTGGTCCACAAAAATTCATTTTCGTCTGAAGAGTGTACATATATTTCGCCGGGAATAAAAAATATGATCCACATTTATTTTCAGTTGATTTTTCACTCGTATTTTCTCTTTAGAAAGCGATATCACATTTAAAATGGGTAAGAAAAAAATCTGTAGTGAAATTTATGACATTTGTGTTTATTTTAGTAGTAACATTGTGTTATTTCTTAACACAAGACATCAGTTAGTATTGAATATATTTGTATATATAATATTATTTATAGATTTTTCACAAATTATGTATTTATGGCGTCTTCCATATCTACCGTATGACCAATCAGACTGATCTAAACTCAGATTTATTGTTCCATAACTCACTTTCAGATCAATCATATTGATCTGGAAGCGTTCCTTATGTGCAATACTGATTAATCTGTTTAATATCAAATGTTTTCAGATTTCATCGATTGAATTTTATTGTTACCAACCTATTTTCTGTAATTTGACGATAGTCAAATGTCAGTGTGGTGTTTTTTTTTTGTTTTAGAAGAAAAAGTGACTTATCATCATACTTTATAAAGTACTGTAAAGATGTGTAAATTTTAAAATACGTTCCATATCATTTGGATTGATTTATCAATCTAAATATTATCCTTTTCATATGTGAAAATCCGTCGATGTGGATATCAGTCGACGCCAATGATACACTAATCATCAATCATCAACTATAATTATTCTGATTTTTATTCAATTGCATCATAAACCACAAAAATATATCTTAATCTTCCATTTTAAATCAATTTTAACCTAAACTCAAATACCAGTTTTCTAATTCTTCTGTCGATACGAACACATATATGAATGCGAAGTAAAAGCGTCTCGAACTACTAACATCGAACGATTTAAACAAGATATAGGATCTTCTAAATCTATAGATCGAGATAGCGAACACGCAATTCTTTATATTATTGAAAACTAACATGTTCCAAAATACGTATTTTTTTTAAATTTAATTTACACTCAATGTGTGTATCAGTCTTTTTGTACAATGTGTACCTTGAGTTATTCTCTTTTTTCACTCATTGAACACACACACTTATCGTTTCAAACAATAAACGCGATATTAAACGAATGTCAAAATCTTCAAAATATATAAAATCAAAAAGTGAAGTGTCAAAAATGTACAAAAATTGTATTTTTCTTTAATTTTTTATTTAATTTTTTGTTTTGTTTTTTTTTTTATTCATTTTTCGAAAGAAAATAGTAAATTTATTTTAATTTTTTTAATTTAATTGTATATAAAATAATAAAAAAAATAGTTAGTAAAATATATATAATATTCATAGGGGAAAAAAATAATAGATTACTATTGAATATGTGTTCTAACCAAACTTTATGGAAAAAAATATGAAGAAAAATATGAATAAATTTGTTGATGGTAATGTAAATAAAAAAGAATTTTTTATCAAAAAATATATAGATGATATAAATACAATAAAAAATGATACAGTTAAATCAAATGTTTTAACAAAAACACAATTTGACAACATTATTTTATTACATTATTTAAATTTAAATGATAACAACATTTCTGATGAATTAGAAAAAGTAGAAGATGATAATACAAATTTTATTATTGCCATTAAAAAAAATTGTACAAACACTATTTGTTGTAAAACAAAGCAAACAACTGATAATGATAATGATGTAGTATTAGATAATACAGTAACAGCAGCAACAACAACCAAATCACAATTAAATATAGTAAAATATTTATGGAATTTAATAAAAAAATATATACCAATTTTTATGTGTATAATTTTACTAGTCATTTATAAAAATGAAACTTCTAATTTATTTATGAGAAATATACAAAATTATATTTATCCCGGTATGAAATATTGGCGTAAACTAACAATACCCATTATTAAAACATTTCCAGAATTAACACAATTTTATGATGAAACATGTTTATTGCAAAACCCATTGTTTCAAGTAGAACAATTAGATTGTACGCCATGTATGAATATTATAAATGTATTAGATTTGACAAACAATTATGTAGAAAATGCTGGTAGTGTTCCATATATATTTAAGGTAATTTATTTTATATGGTAATATAATTTATATCATAATATTTTTTTATTTTCGTCATTATATACAGATAAATGCGAAACAAATAGATGTAAAATTAACATATGAATTATATAAAGAAAATAAAAATGTGTTCAAAAGTAATTCATATAAAATACAATCAACAAACGGAAATATAAAAAATTTAGATAATTTATTTTTTGATTTTTTAAATAATACTCAAAATGGACAACAGCAACAGCAACGACGACGACAACAACAACAAAGACAAAGCCAACGACAACAAGAAAGCCATAATTTATGGCGTATAAATCGTATGCAATCAGCACGTATTTTACGTCAATTATATAAATGTCCAAAACGTCTTCCATCAACGGGTCAAAGTGTTGAACGTTTTCTTGCCATTGATACACCATTTGCTATATCTTATAAGCTTCCAGATACAGATTGCTCAAATATATTTATTATACAAACATTTGGTGCACGCACAATAGTACTACGACCAACCAATGAATGTAAAACAAAATGTCGAACAATAACTGTACGTTTACCGGAATCATATGTTTGTAAGTATTTTATTATAAATAATTTATTTAAAAAATTGTTAATAATATTTAATTTATTTTATTTTTTGTTTGTTATTATTGTCAACCAGTAAATTATGATTGGTGGTATTGGAAACCAATTTCATTACCCGATCAATTACCAAAAAGCCCATCAATTAGTTATATTGTATCCTATTGTTAGCGATAATATTAATAATAATAATAATAATAATAGAACTAGTCATTAATAATACCACTTTGATTTGCCATATTATAGTTTATGTATTTCGCATATTTTTTCTTTTAATTGTATATTATTTTGTGTATTGTGTCATTTTTTATATTATTTTATGTTGTAATTGTTTTGTTTTAATTTTAATTTTATATTTAAGAAATGAAATTATTCGAAAATTGAGATTATTATTGATTTGGTGTCTATCCATAATTGTACAAACAAAAAAGTATATATATATATTGTATTATATAATACCTTCAACATATATATTTTGTAATGTTTTAATTTTATTGTGCAATGCGCTCAATTTAAATAATAAATAACAATTAATTTAGTTATAAAAATTAATTATGTTTATATATTACTTAAACTATATTTTATGTTGAATTTTTGGTTAATGATCACTATAATTGGTAGTTGGGCGGTCTTCATTATGCCAGACACTGGGTTAATATAACGCAGACACTCACATACACAAAACATACGAAAATATGTATCGACAGCGTTGTGCTAGTAGTTGTGTAAAGAAATTAAAATTATTTTTTTTACAAGATAACAAATTTGGAGTAAACAGCTATCAAGCGAATCACAATCAAACACTTGTCAAAGCGACAAAGTATGGCATTAGGTCATGTATTAATAGTGGGTTTTTTCGAGTATCTACTACAAATTTAATAATTTTGAAACATTTTGGATTTCAATGCAACAAATGCATTATTAAATTACATATTTTGATAATATCAATATTATTATTGGTGTGTATTCGTGCAATGTTAAAAATACATAAATATGGAAAGGGTGAAAGATTTCCATCACCAAGACCACAGTAGATTCATGGTGTTCTAGATCTCCCTAAAGTGACTATTAAATTTGATTACCTAGACATACGCCAAGCCATCCACAGTATAGTGCCTCTCGAGCATCTATCTAACGTTGTGGTCAAATTGGTAAATTACATAAGAGTATGTAATAATTATAGTTGGTGTCGATCCGATATGCGATAATTCATGAATGTAGAAGGTCATCTCATCATCAGACACAGCCGGTGAACAAAACCGATACAATTTAATCAATTTTCATCAAAACACATTTTAGATAACTGTTATTTCCTACTTCAAAAATTATTCCGGTTCAATAGTTATAAGATTTTTATAAAATTTCATGACCACTCGCTTCAAAATGAAATTGAGGGAGAAAAAAATACGTATGTCATATGTTGATGAGAACTACAAACTTTATTGAAGTTGAGATGCGAACACTCTCTTGTAAGTTGACAATTGTTCGGAATAAAAAAAGGAATTTCTTTAAAAACATGGCGTTGGACGCTAATAGAATTGACACGACAAATGAGGTCTAAACTGAATCACTGATATAATTTCGTTAATTGCATACAAATTGGTATATAGAAGTAATGATTGTTGTGTGGTAGATGCCAAACACTATATTATCATGGATATTCGTCACTTCCGCTACTAAATTATACAGTTGTTATAAATTTATTCATGAAGTCTAGTAGATAATGAGATTTACTTACGATTTACTTTCATTATAAAATATTAGTATTTTTGTCTACTATTATGATCACTGTATCACCCAACACAACTACTAAGAAATGTTGTTGCTAAATATTGACATCAACTGAGTATTTCTGTTCAATTGTTTATCGGCATCGTCTAATATTTCTGTTATATCTTTTTATGTTAAATACATGACATTTTTTAATCGATTTATCTTAGCTGAGTGAATATTGGTCTATTTTCATGTTGCTCTCCAAGTATTTAGAAAACACGTTAACATAAAAAATGTTATTCCAGGCACTTTCATTATAAAAATATTAACACAACATTTGATAATAATTTCGTCTGTGTATGAGAGTACAGTTAAAAAAAAGGTAAAACGGTCGTTTTCATGCGATTGAAATTTGCCCACTTAGTTGTTGCATCGATATTATATCAATAAAATGTTACTTAATTTTAGTTAAACTTTAAATGTACTGTATAATAAAATACATTACTCTATTGCCATACGACTAACTTGCGCTGAGCGAAACTTATCCAATAATCCAATATATACCATATATTAACTAATACTAATTATATTGATATTTTCCTGGAGCAGCAGCTTCTATTTTTTACAATCGAATCAATTAGTTTAAAATTTAAATAATATTATTTTTATTAATTTATTTATTTTTGTTTACAAATTCTTTATAAATAAATATTTTTAAATAAATAAAATTATACTAAATTAATTGATTAATTTGTGACCACGAAAGTATTGTAGTAATACATATATATTATAATAACTCAAATATACAAAGCACACAAACAAGTACACATTTATATGAAAATACCTGTACGCCACACACACACAAACATTTGTTTATTAAAATAACAAACAAAAAAAATATTTAATTTATATTTTCATACAAATATTAAAGAAAATTATACATAATAAAATTTTAATATTCTGAAAATATATAAAAAGTATTTATTTGGTTTTTTTGGTATGATTAATAATTTATAGATGGTATTTAAAGATAGGGTGGTGGTTTATGTGGGTACTGTTTTAATTACATGATAGTTTAAACAAAAAAAAAAAAAAACAAATTAAAAAAACATGTGGCCTCATTTTTTAATTGGTCCCATCATAATAAATGCATATAAAAAGAACAATGACTATAAATTATTAAATTACACTTTTACCAGAGACATATATTTCTGATTTAATAAAATATGATGTAATGATAATGTTGATAATGATGGATGATAATAATAATTATTATTATTTAATTCGTTAGATGAAATTTTATACATGATAATACACACACACACCCCATACATACATTCAATATACGACAATTATATGTACAATATGTACAATAATATCTCAGTAACAATAATTTAATTTTATTATTTTGTATTTATTCAATTTTTTTCTTAAATTGATTTTTGAAGATCACAGGAATCAAAGTGAACACTGCTAATATAGTTAAAATTAACAATGATTGCCATGAGAGTGTGCTTGTTGTACTAGTCATTGAATTTAATGTTCGGCCAGCTTGTATTGCTATAAATGATGGTGCTGCTACACCTAAAATTATTTATAATTATAATTTATTTCAGTTTTTTTATAAAAATATTGTTGGAACAAAAAATATCACGAAAAATACGGAAATCAATTTTAGAGATCATAATTACTAGATAAGGTGATGGAAAAATCTAGTAATTGTGGTGTAGCGTTCATGTTAATCTATCGTGAAATATATCGGCTTCAATTGCCACTATATATATCTCGATATCCTTGAAAATATCCTGTTGGTCGCTACTCAAAGATTAACAATATCTGTACACACTCCCGTATGGGCGAATCACCCATAATCAAGAAAACATATATCTTTCGTTAATTGCACAGCACAATTAGTGAATTGTTATATGCTATGTGTAGAGTAATTTACCAACTTGACTGTAATGAATGTTTGGTAGATGCCATAAGCTGTGCTTGGAGTAACATACTATATTATATAATATATAACTATATAATTACTTACCAAAAAATGTTCCTACTGCAAATGGTAACAATGGTACACCAATTACTGGTGCCACTAAATTTATAAACCAATTCGGTAAAAATGGTGTTATACGTAAAAATAACATATAACATAATAAATTACTGCGATGTTTATTAACTTCTTTTGTCCATTCTGTAGCACGTTCGGGTAAATAATAACGTACTAAACGTCGTCCAACTAAATGTGATAATAAATAACATAATGATGCACCTAATGCCGAACAAAAACATACTAATGTTAATGCAATTGGAAAATCAAATAAAAATCCACTTAATATTGATAGGAACAATGAACCTGGTATTGCAAATGTTTGTAAACTGTAAAAGACAAATATCAAATTTAATATCGTTCTTGCCAATATATATATAAAATTATAATAAAATCTTTTCTTAATGGGAGATAAGGTATTCATTTTTATTTCTTTTTTTGCGTTTTTTTTTTTTTCAGTCGAGCAAAAACTAATGCGACACATGCAATTGTAAAAGAAAATTTTGAATTTCTAGTGTATAAAACTTTAACACTAACATTTAAACGCGCTTTTCTCACACTTATAATATTTTCAATTGCCGGTGAATTCTCCAACGGTATTTTAATTTGTAATAATTATTAAAAATTTAAAAAAATTAATTAAACTACTAAACTTACAAAATATAAACTAAAATAACGCCAAACATAACTTCAAAATAATATACATTTTTATATTGATCTAATACTTTTCCTAACATCTTAGCATCTTCAATAGAATATGGAATTTTTAAATATTGTTTTTCATCTCTATAACAAAAATTTGAAAATTTATTTATAAAACAAATGTCCTTCATGCTTTAAACTAAATACAAAGAAAAATTGATTTGTCATTGCCATCAACAACAACTCATGTAACTCATTAAATTTTACATACTCATTTAATTTTGGAAACATCATATATATATAAATCATAATAATAATACTAATTATAAATATTATTAGTAATATATATATAGATTTTCTTGCATTATATTTTTCTTTATCAGTATCAGATACTTCTTCTGGAATAATTGTAGTATTTGTTGAAAATTTTACAGTTTCAGCTTCATGTTCATCTATAAAAGAACAAAAAAAAATATTTTATTGAGTGAAAAAGAGAATTAAGGAAATTTAAAAATGAAAATTATAATTACAATTTTCCGTAATAGTTTCTTTTGGAATCATATTATTATTTAATACTTTCTATTGGATTTAATTAATTGAAAAAAAAAAACAGAAATGCGATCACGATAATTCTTTTTAATCTTATTTCTTGTTTTCTTTTTATATTAGTATCATTTGTTCTAAGTAAAATTTATTGTTTTGTCTACTTTAATTTTTGCAATCTTGATAATAAAAAAACTATATAATAAAAATGTTATCACAACACCAGTATTACAATAACCTATTTAAATTATTTATTTATTATTTAATTAAAATAATTATATTAAATTTTTTTAATAAAACAAAACCACTTTTTTTTTACTTTGTGTGCGAATGAAATGAGCGAAATTCTAAAGAAAAAAAAACATACGAGCGCGCGTGTGTATTTATAACTGATATCAATTGTCAAAACTCAAAATCGCATTCGCATATATCCACTGGAGTGCGTTTCGTTACAAAAACATTAAAATTGAAAAAATATCTAGAGATGCGAGTGTGAAAGGTTTTCATTGAAAACTTTGAAAACTTTGAAAATATAAATTTTGTTATGGTTACAAAAATATTCGATTAAAATAAGTAAAATACACGTGTTCTGCTAACCTAACCGTAACAAATTAAGTTGACTAAATTATATAATAGATTAAATGATATTATAAAGTAAAATATAAATAACGAAACGATATTTAGAGAAACACACATGTTCAATTAGTTTACCGTTGTCTATATAAATACAGAAAACAACCTTAAAGCAAATATGCTTGAAAATATTACCAATGGCAAGCAGTATACAACGCTATTCGAATAATTGACCCCTTATTTAGCAGAAACTGTTAAGCAAACCTTAAGAAAATATCAAGAATCTCTTCTAAAAAAAAATGATTTATAAAATTTTTGTTAATATCAAATTTAATTAAATAATTAACTTATAATTTTTGACAATTATTTTTAGATGGATTTCAAAAATTCAGTTAAGTTGATTTTTTCAAATTTGTTATTCATTTGAGATTTGTTATAGTCAATTCAATTTCATTTTAGACAAAAAAATGTATTCGTAGTGTATTGTAAATTGAAAAGTGTAGACAAATATAGAAATTTTAAAAGTTTCATCAGAATAATGAAAAGTTAAAAATAGTCTATTTGAAAAGGTTATGCAGAAAGAATTGAATTATCACAGTATCTTTTATTTAATTTTCTTGATGCATACTTAATTCGTAATGTTAAATAACTCTGCTATTGTCTTTATTCACAGAAGAATCAAACATGTGGTCGGACGATACTGGTTAAAAATATCACATGAAATTTAGAATTATCTTGTATTTTATGATTATTAACCATTTACTAAGCGTAATGTTTATTATTTAATATATTAATTAATTAATTCTTAGATTTTAATTGACACTCATTTATTCATAAAATATTTAAAAAATTAAGTTTTCACTCACAACACACAATTACATTTTATTATCTGTAGTCTGAAAATCGTTTATAAAAATTTTCATTGTGCATGTATTTAATAACACAATAATTTTTCTTTATTTTTTTATTATTTTCTTTATTCATTTCATTTATATTTTATTATTTATCAATAAATTAATAATTTTTAAATTCAATAATATGAAAATCTCAATTTTTAGCAAAATTTTATATTGTTCTCGCCCCAAATTTACAAAAAAAAAAGAAAAGATTTTGTACTTTCACAGTTATTACTCTGATATTTCGTCGTGTCACGCTTCGATATCTGACTCCGTTGCACTGAACAGTGTAAATTTTGCGCTATGCTTTTTTTTTTGTTGTTTTGTTGAATGTTTTTGTTTAAAGAAAAAAAACAAAGAAGAAATAAAATAATCTACAAATTTTTGATTTGATCTTTTAATAATAAACAAATATAAATTAATTGAAATAAATAGTTTAGTTTAGCTTAGCGTAAAAATGGAAATGTAAGTCATTGTCTTTTATCAATATTTATAAATAAAAAATATATCTTTTTCTATAAATAAAAATTGTAGAATAAACCCTAGCTATTCTCTGCTATCCAATTTTGAAGTTATGGAAGTTTTGACAAATGTAAAAGATACAAAGAAAAAATTTGGTTTAAGAAATTTAGCAACAATTACTTACGAAGTAAAGAAAATATAATACAATTTTATTACAATATTGTTTATTTCCATAAAACTTTATATATCTTCAGACAATACGTTTTTTAGAAGATACTAATTGTAAAGCACAAGCAAAAGAAAATGTATTAAAATTTACAGAAGAAATGCAACAATATAAATTGAGGAAAAATGAATTATTAATGATAATAAATGATCCACCAACAACTGCATTACATATACAATTAATAATTGACGACAGTGAAGAACGTTTAACAGATGATCAAGTACAAAAAATTATACAATTAAGTGCTTTATATTTAATACCCAGTGTTGAGGAATAAAAATATACAAATATTGAGTAATCTACATATCCATAAGATTTTGTTTAAGCAAATATATGAATAATTTTTTTTAACTATACAAGATATAAACTTTTACTTATAATTTCTAAAATTCTGGAACGCAACATTGTGTTAAGGGATGGTATTGCAATAAATGTAAATAATCGGTAAACAAATTTAGAAATGAAAATTTTAATAAATATATTCCATTCACATATATGAAAAAAAAAAAATTAGCGTTTTTGATCACCCAAATCGTCGATAAAATCTTCATCTATTTCAGGCCATTTTTCTGGTATTATGTCAAATAATTCATCTTTAACATCACCCTGAATAACTATTTCATCTTCACCGGTAACCGAAGAACCACATGCAAATTTTGTACCAAAAAATTTAGCAGCCACTTTTAAATCAATATCAAATGTACTGAGACCAGTAACAACTGTAACCGACTTCTTTTTTCCTCTTGGTGCTCTTGATACACATATTTTCTTTGGTACATCATCTTTTTTCTTCGTTTTCATCATACCTTTACCACCACGTTTTTGACGTTTTTTATCATCATCAGCAGCACCACCATCACCAGAATCATCTAATTTAACTTTTGAAAATTCTGTTGGAAGATTTTTTTCCAACCATATTTTACATTTTTCATAATCTGGATAATATTCGCAATACTACAAACATAAATAAATATTAATTAATATGATATTCGAACAAATACTTATTTAAAAGATACCTCAATGGGCATTGTACAATTGCCACAATATTGTACAATAATTGGGTAAGTAACTCCAGGTTTTGGTCCAACAAGAAGATGTTCGGGAATTTTGACTTGTAATTCCGTCATATTGACAAATAATTAAATTTTGCTATTTTTCTCTACAAATTTGTTAATTTTAAATCTAATTATTTGGTTTCCAATAATTTAAGGTAAAAAGAAAATAGTTTTATTTTACTTTTATTATCTTTATTAAACTTTTGACACTGGCGAAGAAAAAACAAAAACAATGAATCTATCAAAATCGCATGAAGATGCACAGTGTTACCAATTTAAAATTGATATTAAAGATTTTGGTATTGTTTGAGATGTGCGCTTGAAAAGTTTTCAAAAATTTTCAGTTTTCAGAGTTAACTGAAATATTGAAAACTTGAAAACTTTGAAAACATAATGACAGCTAAAATTTTGACGGCCTATAGTTTTTGACTAGGATAAATTTTGTTAAGGTCACAAAAATAATCGATTAAAATAAGTAAAATACATGTGTTTTGTTAACCTAACCGTAACACATTTAATTATTTAAATTATATAATAGATTATATTATATTATAACGTAATATATAAATAACGAAACAACGAAACGATATCTAGGTATGTACTTTGGACACATGTTGATATAGATGTTGAAGTTGAAGTTAATGAACACGATTCTTTATCTTAAGATTCTTGATATTGTCTTAAGGTTCTACTAATTATGTGGTCATGCATTCGGGTAGCGTTGCATACTGTTTGCCATTGGCAATATTTTCAAGCATATTTGCTTTTAAGGTTGCTTTCTGTATTAATTTAGACAACTCTAAACCCATTGAAAATGTGTGATTCTCTAAACATCGTTTCGTTGTTTCGTTATTTATATTTGACGTTATAATATAATTTAATCTATTATATAATTTAATTAATGTAATTTTATTTACGGTTAGATTAGCAGAACACTTGTATTATACTTATTTTAATAGATTATTTTTGTGGCCTTAGCAAAATGTAAGCTGTCATTATGTTTTCAAAGTTTGTGATTTTGGATTCACACACCTATTACATTAAACGCACTTATAAACATACTGTCATTTATTTTTCGCAATCATTACATTCATTCGCAATTGATAATCGATTTGATGATCTTTGCCACACTATGCTATTGTTTGATAAGTATTTAAAAAATATTGTGAATTTAATTAGCGTATTTATTTCTTCCACTTGCACTAGGTTATAATTTATTTTATTTTATGTTCTTTTGTTTTTTATTGACGTTTTTCAGTAATTTAATATTTTATTTACATTATATTTTGTATGTAAATATTAATATATTAATATTTATACAATCGAAAATAAGTATATTAACTATCCGATGTCATTGTAAAATATCTAGATTTAAAGAAAAGATATCATCACCGACCGTACTCTGGTTCGGGTATTCCATCTTATCAACCATGAAATCTAATTTTTTGCAAATCATAGAGTAGTAAATTTAGATATTATTTTGAACAGTCATTTTAAAATAATCTTAATATCAATTTTAATCAAAAGTGTGCGTGAGCAAAGTTGCGATGCGTAATTAAATTTTCATATAGTGGCAACTTGATATCTAATTAAATTTCGTGCATAGCCTCTGCTTTCGAGTGGCACTGACAATTCTTCGATGGTATGATAGTGTAAAGAACTAAAGAGTGATGATGGTGCAAATAAGTCATCTACCATGTGTTTTCAACATCGTATATTTTTCATGAACAAGATAATTGAAAATTTTTTCATACTTCTACGATTTGTTGCATATATTTTAATTATAAATCTATAAAATTAATAGCTTTCCTAAATTTATGTTAATCTTCAAGTTCTTTTAAGTGTGTTAGTTGTTATTTTTAGAAAATGATATCAACAAGTGGTGCTTCGTTCATTGATCAACTTATAGCAGGTGAATTAAAAATGTATTTTAATAATTTTACAATTGTTAATGTTTAATATTTGTAATGCCATCCATGTAACTTTAATATTATTTTATTTTCAATTTGAATAATATATTAATTTATTTTCATTATTCTATTTTAAGTTATCCTATACAACTGTGATATCAAGAAAAACATATTGCCAAACGAAAAGTGCCGTGAAATTTACATTTGAGATTGTATTTTGTAGTACGCCGCAAAAATTACTAATTTTTGCTAATATGGAAGATGACGTTTGCTAGAGACCATCATCATTTATATCTTAGATATTAAATTCAAGAAACAAGGTTAGTTATTTTTATATAAATAATATATTATAAAATAAGTAAATTTTAATAGCAAACTATACACGTCTACTGTAATTTTCTACACATTTTTTCGCTACCATAATTTATATATAAATAGTATTGCGCCTGTGTAGATTAATACACTTTTTTGTTATCAATTCTTGTTCAAAGTTGGTAAAGTTATGGTAATCGGAAAAAATGTTACATGTATACATTTAATGAGTTTATTAAGCCGAATAATGGAAGAGTATGTAAAATGTTCTGTTTTTCTTAATAATCATGCCCTTTTAAGTTTTACAATTTTAACATCTCATTAAAATTCAACAAATCCAAAAACCATTAATAGCTATTTTTTGTGCAAATTAAATCGTTCAACTTCATATGTATGTATGAATTCCCGGTATTCTATAGGTTGTGTTTACACATTTTTTTTACTTATTAACTCTTATTTTTTTAATCATTAAATTGCAGTGTTATATCGGTAAATTGTACATGGATAAATAGTTTTACTCAAAAATTAATTTATTTTATATATGACTCGTTTTTTCTAGTTTACTAGAGAATGATCTTGAAAAGAAATATATATTCTAATATTTTTAATGTCTTTAAAATATAACTTGTATAAGTTTCTGTACAAAGTTGAATATGTTATTATTGAAAATAGTTTTTAATCTAATTTTGTTAATTGTAAAATCAACTTATGTATATTGCTTTGAAAAAGAAATAGCTGCCGTAACACTATATGTATTCACAAAACAATTTTTCAACCTCTTCGTGTTTTTTTCCCGTTTATTTGGCATGATCGCTAGCTGCACTGTGCCGTTGAGTATTAATTATGTAGTGAATTAATTTCTTATCACCAGTCAACAATTCTATGGGAAAAAAATTTTATTTCGAAGTGTTGTATACAAATTTCACATGTGGTTTTTTGCTTTGCAATATCTCTTTATTTCACTTCATATGCGGTACATCCCAATTTATTCTGTATTTTTGCCACATTTATAAAAGGCTGGTTTAACAGCATTTATTACTGTTGCAAGGTTTTATTGCGATAACGTGTTGTATTAGTTCATCCTATAACGCTGGGGAAATTGTTGATTTTGAAACTTTCAATCCAAACCAAATTGAATGCTTTTGTTTGAAGGGTTGCGACTGAAATTTATACATACTCGTTCCGATAAAACATGTTCACCATAGCTTTCAACAAAACATTCGATATTTTTCAGAAAAACTTTTTTTTAAAATTCAAAACCTGAAATTTTCAACAAGCGAAAAAATAAATAGTAAATATTATCATCCTAATATGGGTTAGTAGTTGGAATAGTTCTCCGTGTGACACATAGATAACCGTAGAAATTGTGAAACCATAATTGTATTGGAAATTTCCATCCTTTATATAAATACATGTAAAAATTGTATTTCGATATGTCAATTCATTTGAGTAGTAGCAGCCAATTAATATTTATTTACAATAAAAAAAAAAGGAATCGTGCACAGTGATTAAATGCTTTGTTTTGGATGGTTTGACATCAACAGAAATTTATGAAAAATTGTTAAAAATTTCTATAAGATGCACCAACTTCATTTTTCACTGTACAAAAATGGGCTGCTCTTTTTAAATCTGGTCGTACAAAGTCTTGCAGGTGATCGACGCTGGTTTGTCCAAGATGGAAACTGCATTTTTCTAACAATTGAAAATAAACGATGAATCGATTTAAGCAAAATAACCTATATATTGATGAAACTTCAACAGACCATCAATGGACACCAGTAGAATGAAAAAAACTGTCAAAACAATGGCTTGAATGTGGTGATAGTGCACCAAAAAAATACAAAGACGGTTCCATAAGCAGCACCATTTTGGGATTACACAAAATTCTTTTGTTGATCAATTATCTTCAGAGAAAAAAAACCATGATTAATAATTTTCGATTACGTGTTCTGTTCACACAAGTGCTCACGAACATTCATCGTAAGATTTTACACCCTCTGACTTGTTATCTGTTTTCAAACTTGAAAACGTTTTCCTTCAAATGACGAATTTATTTTGCAGCCATGTATGGATATATATTTTACACACCTTCCAGATTCACACTTAATTTAATGTTGGTATTGCATTATGGGAAAAACGTTGGAACAAATGTATTGTAGTTTCAGGAAAAGTTTATTGAAAAGTAAAACATATTTTACGCCAACAAAAATTATCTTGTATGGCCCAGACCTTTTCAGCACCCATAATAAAATAGGACAAGCTATAGTCATCTTTTTTCTATATTTGTGTGTGACATCGGTAAACAAACTTTCCAATACAAGTGCTAACTATCTATCGATATGTGTATGTTATAACACAAATAATAATTATATTTTATGTTGTTATTGCTACATTTTATTTAAAATAAATAATTAATACATAATTATGAATAAATAAAGTAAAAATACAAATAATATATAAAAAAATGGTCTAATATTAACAATGAATATATCAATAATTATGAGAGAATTATTTCTTATATATTTATTGTATGGGGTTTGTTTTTTGTGCTGTTTCCTTTAAACGTTTATTTTATTTGAATACATTGTTTTTACTTATTTAAATTCTTAATAATTAATTCTATTATTTCTTATATAATATTATGAATTAAATATTTTATTATATAATTATTATAAAAGAGAGATTGAGGATGTAAAATTTTTTTTTTTTGGTTCATAAAAGTGGAAAATATTTTGTCTTGACTATGTGTATCGCCGTATCGTATTTTAATTGTAATTTAAATTTGTTATATATATATTTTTTTTTGCATTTAATTTTAAAGTTTCACTAAAAATTTGTTTTTTGTTGATTTTATATTTAACTTTACATATTTTATACTTTTTATAAAATATATATAAAAAATGTTTTAATCACTAAACCACCGCATAACTTTTTTTATTTTTTTTTTACTAAACGTCTATTACACTATCATTTTTCTTTAAATCCATTACGGCTGTTGCGTTAAGTTTTTCTTGCATTTGTGTTAGCATATCTTGCATTCGACGTATCTGAAAGAAACAAAATTTTAATTATTTTACCTAATTAAATAAATTAAAATTGATCAATTTTACTTCTTCATCTTTTTGTAATAATAATCGGTCAGTTTCGGTTATATTTGAATCATGATGGGATGTTATAGATTCACGTTTTAATTTACCACGTTCACGTAATGCGTGTTGTGATATTTGTGATATACATTGGGCACGATAATTTTCATAATGTACATCTTGTGTTGTATCCTTTAAATCTTGCATATGTGTTGATATTAACATTGTACGTAATTTTATAAAATCACTATGTTGTGGATTTTCAACTAATATTTTGTAGAAAATACATTAAAAATTATTTATTAAAAATTTAATAATGGTATATTAATTTAAAAAATTAAAAATATTCCAATTCAATTATACCATCAACAACACCCCATGGATATTGACGGCCACGAATTTTTTTACCAGCCACTTCTAATATTGTATTACTACCAACTACAGCAAATGGTAAACTTGCTTTTAATTCTCTATCTTGTTGTTTAAAATCTTCATCTTCATCTGAATCACATTCAGGAAATTGATATAATTGTATATTATTATCGTCTAAATCACGTAAAATATTGGTTTTAAGTTTTCGTATTTCGGTTGCTGTTAATGCATCTGCTTTACCAATAACAAGTACAATATTAACTTTTTTATGTAAACGTCTCATTAAATCTAAATCCATTTGTCGTAAACTGTTTCGATGTAAATAATAAATGAATATATTTTTAATTAATATTGTATATTTACAATAATATATTGATATTTATAAAAAGTTCTATAAAATATATATATATTGGACACAAGATATCATCAACTTATATATTATTTATTAATCAAGAGATCATATAACTCTCTGTTCTTTGTGAACCACATATAAAATGTATTTTTTATTATGCACATATGAACCGCAATAATAATATTATAAGAATATTATTTATATATAAATAAATAAACCAATTGCTTAAATTAAATTTTATTATCGCTTTGTATATATTTGAACGCAGCAGTAAATAATCGTACAGATGATGAATAAAAAATTAAAAATGTATATTTTATAATTTTCATAATTGCATAATTTATTAAAAAAAAATTAAATGCCTAAGAAAATTCTGCGGCAAACACACAGCACAAGTTCTAGGAATCTAATCAATTTGACCATTGCTCATTCGATTTTAATGAAATTCGTTGGTATGTACATTGAGCATGAAATTATATAAGGAGTCAATTTTGGATAATTGATAGAATCCCAGGACTACATATTTTAGCCATTTCTCATCCAATTTTTCATGAATTTGTTGTATGCAGATTGAGATTGAAATTATTGTATATAAAGTAATTTCAACTTGTATTCAACGATAATCGTATTCACAAATAAAGTATAATTGACAATTAGTTCTTATAATAAAATGATATAATATTTATAGAATTACTTCACATTAAATTCATATACCGTTGTGTTGTAATTAATTACCTGTGTCCATATGGTGGTACAAAATATAAACAACAGTGTACTCTATTATCCTGAATATTTTTTCTATTCAATCCACTTTCATCAGTAAAATATTGTAGAAACTAAAAAAACGAACGAAAGTTAAACAACAATTAATTTTATATTTAAAAAAAAAACACTTTTGACGTTATAATTATAAATGCACAATTTATATGAAGTGTTACTTTGATGTTATTTTGCATATTATCACATTGGTTTAATATAATTTACTTAAAAGTATATCCCTTTGCGATGCACTGCATCAGTTGTTACCATTCTATCAATGTAGCAGACAGCATCCACCTACACAATTATGCTTTAATCGGTTTTGAATGTGAATCAGTGCCTACCACGATCAGTGTCACGCCTTGTATGTGATAGCTAGTAGAAATAATTTTTAGTAACTCGGCTGGCAGTCCATATTTCATTAAAATCTTCCAACAATATATCATTTTACACTGTCAACATCGCGTTCGAAGTCCACATACATTGGATATTGTAATTATACAGGCTGTTCGATTATTATGCGCAAGGTGTTTCTTTGGACATCACTTCATTTTTTGGGTCGAAAACCAACCAAAGTCACATATACTCGTTTTAATTAGATGTAAAATATGGGCCAATAGCTTTTTGATAATATTCAGGAACGTAATACCTCTCCAGTTGTTGCCAGTCATCCGTTTTGTACATCATATGTTATAATTAACCTATCTTTACGAATATATACCTCATCCCAAACCTATTGCAAAACTAGTAGCAACATATTTACTATAGTTATTATACTTGATGCGAAAAGTTTGGATGGTATACTATCTAGAAATTGTCGTCAATACATATTCGACTATTTATTGTGCAAGCGGCGTGGCTTGGTGATAACCATTGAATGTAATTGAGGTGTCGTTGTTGTCCATATTTGTTTGCCCTCAGTTACCGAAACTTTTACCCATTACTGGATAATCAGTGCGAACAACTAACACATATGTTTACATAAACCATCTATTATATGTGACCAGATTCAGTAGCTCGTAACGTATCACTTGCAATTCCATCTATCTAATTTCGGTAATCCCCATCCATTGTTAAATCATCAAGTCGTAGTTTCAATATTGTCTTCTTGCCCAATGAGAAATCCATTCCTCCCTTTCAGTCCAATCTGTTACTAGAACAACGTTCACCCAAAGTCCTTATATATATTTTGCTCTTCCTTGTTGCAGTCACAATGTGGTTATTAAGACATGGTTATTTGCATATTAAATTTTTTAAAATTTCTTGATCACTCAGTTTAAGTGCTTCAAAACTACTGTACCAGCGATATTTGTCCTATTTTTATTGACAGTCACTATATATGCATTAGCACTATGCCGATTACGTATTATACAGCCAACTTATAACGATCTTCCCCATTTTTTGCGTACAATAATGTGATCTATTAGCGATTCTTAGTACGGCTATTTTTTTGAAACTGAGCATATTATACGAGTGATGTGTATGGCATATTTAAATGTATGTACATTTTATTACGAGTTGATTTTAATAATTTACCTGTTCATCTATGTATGATGTACATACTCTCCAACTATCGTCACAGTTAATGGCATCACCGAAACCGGGTGTATCAACAATGGTTAAACGTAATCGTACACCCTTCTCTTCAATATCCATTGTTTTCTTTTCAATGTGTGTTGTTTTTTCAATGCGTTCGACAACATTTGGTACTGTACGATTTTTGTATAAATCACCCAAAAATAAACTATTAATTAATGTTGATTTTCCTAATCCGGATTCACCGACAACCATCAATGTAAAATCAAAACCACGTTTTACCGATTTTCGATGTACTTGTTCTGGTAATGTTGCAAAACCAATATAATCACGATCACGATCAAAACTATTTCTAATTGCTGTTTTAAAATTAAAAAATAAAAATGGAATAACATTAGATAAATTTTCTAAAAAAGACTCAAATTGTATGGGAAATAAATTGGTTAGTGAAATTTTTGTACAAATTTATTATTTAAATATGCATCTGCTCTTCTTCTTATTCATCGTCTCATTTTTATAACTATTCTAAAATACACATCTCGTTCTGTATATATATTTATACATTATAATAATTGTTTATTGTCTGTGTATATATGCATTTAGGAATATAATTTTTTTTTTAAATTAAACTCCTACGAATTTCCGTATTTAAATATAGGTATCTTATTTTTTTCTTCTAAATAACGTTATTTAATATTATAAGTATATATTTATTTATATGCACCACCTCATCTTTTATATTTTATGTATAATTATATGTATAGGTTTTATAATATATTGGATGATTGCATAGCTTCGTGCTGCGTGATGGTCATAAATGTCAGCGGTTCTGTTTTTTTTTGTTATGATACGAGCAATGAATAGATGACAGATGGATGGATATATCAGTAGTCAGCAACATCAAGCGTTCTGATAACTTTAATTGTGTTAAAAAAAAAATGTTTTAAAATGGATAATGTAAAAGTACGACAGTTTTAATATTGATGATTAAACCGTATTGTATTGTCATGTTAAAGAAGATTGAATTCACTGCCAAGCTCGATACATACGGGGTACCACGCCTGCATTGTCTGAAAGAAATAATCTCAACAGAATATCGGCTGTTGTTTCTCTTGTTTGAATAATAAAATGAGAATTAATTTTTGATCACATGGTAACTGATTATGAAAAATGAATTCTATACAACAAAGTTGATCGTAAAAGAACTTGGAAAAAATTGTTGATGAAGTTCAACAGAATCAATTGCTAAATCTGGATTGCATTCAATGAAGATGTTACTGTTTGTTATATTAGGATTGTAAGCATTGCGAATTACCACAGCTTGGTAACACAGTAGCAGAAGACAAATACTCTATACACAACTCATTAGACTGATTAAAGGAGTTAATAAAAGACGTCCCATTTTAACGAACCGAAAATGTGGGATTTTCCACCATGAAAAATGCCAGACCACGAACGTAACAGAAAAGTTGCTACAAAAATCTAATGAATGTGGAATTTCGTAACATCCATCATACACTGATGTTGTTCGCTTTGACTATATAATCTATTTCGATGTCTGCAGAACAGTTTGAATGGCAATTAACATCAGATTAATAGAAGAAAAACCACCTGTTCAACTTCTTTGTAGAAAACCCGTTGTCATTCTATCAATCTGAAATCAAAAAGTTAGTAGAACATTGTTGGCAGTCTTCGGATTAGAAAATCTATCTAGATAAGATAATCATATTTTAAAAAATATTATCTTAGATAAAGATAAGAAATAATTTTTTGTCTAGATAAAATTAAAGATAATTTTTTTCAAAAATTAAAATTTGCACTAATAAATCTTATCTGGAAAAATCATATGATAATAAAATTAAAAGATGACTTATGATAAATGATATGAGTAATTATATTGTAATTGTAAAAGTACCATATTATCTGATTATATTTAACAAGACATTGACTGCAATTAGCTTGATCTGCTTGATCATCTCACATAATTTAATCCAGATGAACCGAACACAATGTGTAACACAAAAAGATGGAGATTATATAATTGAGTTTTAAGTTTTCAAATCGTGCACTAAGTTATGCAATCATCCAATAGCAAATTGTGTATAGTCACATAGTTTTTATAAATACTATAAACGTATTCATATAACTATCTATGCAGAGATAAGTAAGAAGAACAATACCGCACAAAAAATATTTATTATTATATTATATTAGACAATATGACAACAACAAAAAATAAAATAAAATAAAACAAATAAAAATAATGTGTAAAAGCATCCATAAACATATAAAAAAAAATGAAGTGAAAATGTAAATAATATAATAAAATTTTAGATAGTTTACTGGATAGATTTTTTAATGTTTGATTAACACACAAATAAAGGAATATTATATTGTACAACATTAATTTATTTGTTCAATGTTGTTGTTTATTATTATGAACACTGCTAGAAATAAATATGAGTGAACGAATGAAAAACGTAGTTTTGGTTTTAAGTGTTTATAATCTTGAATTATTTAATATTAAAACGAATTCTAAAGATTAAATTATTTCTAATATATATTTTGCATAAACACGAATTTTGGTGGCAAATTTTTTTCCGTTTTAAGAAATCGTTTAATTAATAATTGATTTTATCACTACAGCACACACCATAACTTTTTGTTAGTCTTTATAGTTGTAATAAATGTATTGTCTTCAAAATTTCTATATATTTTTACATGTGCTCAAAACTACTATAAACACAATATAACAGCCCCTAAACACAAATTCCGTGCGCAGAGTTATATGGACAGCGACTTAATGTAAAAGTAAAAATTAATTAATGAAGTATCTATACAGAAAAAAAAAATGTTGTTCTCAAGTATTGTAGAACTTTTGTGAACGCGATAAAATTTATTGAAATGTTTATGAAAATATAATCTTATTGATTTTAAACGAGATGTGGAAATGAAATAATTTGGCATCAATTCTTTGATTATACAAATATTTTAAACGGAATATATTTAGAATTGTTTATCGGATTTCTTAATTTCATTATTATTGATATACTAACAATATGCCCCTTTTTTTTTCATTCGTTTACATCTACATTTCCAGCACTGTATAACATATGATTAGTTAATATTCATATGATTTGAATAACATATTATAAATTAAAAGTTTAAAAAATAATGTTCTATGTTAATATTGGGACAGAAAGACAATAAAGTTTAATACATGCAACGATTTATGTACGTGCATCTGTATGTCTGTACCATATATTTAGATAGAGGGTGTTTTATAGCCTAGGTCTATGTGTCTTGCCTAAAAATTCGAATAATTTATTTATAGTAGTTTTGAGCACATTGATTTTATATCTGAAACAACATATACAAGTTAAAAAGTAATTATAATTAAATATAAAAACTATGTGAACGAAAATAATCGAAACTAGTGAAATTTTATTCATCAATGTTTTCCAATTTTCAAAGTAATCGTCATTTCAGGAATTATGCCAATCGAATGTTTAATTCAATTCAATAATTAATATGAAATAAAAGAACTTCGTTTTTTAATATGTTTTAGAAAGTTAATGAAAAGCTGGGCATTTAACATTTTTTTCCATTTCTTAGAATTTATACAATTATTGACATTATGTTAAATCCATTAAATATCGGTTAAGAAATGCAATGAATATATTGAATATTTATGGAGGGGTTGGTGATTTATTGTTTGTTAATCATTCACGAATATAATGATAATATAGTGGTAATGCTTTCATGATGTAAAATCCATTAATTGTGTTTTTTTCCACTATTCAATTCCAATTGCAATGAACTACTTCACACAATTGCATTTATCTTGGTAATTTTGATCATCCATATCATAAATCCAAATTTTTACTGTATTATAAATTGGTTCAATAAATTACAATTAAAATAAATACTTCACGCACAGAAATTAATTGAAAAGAAAAACAGTCAAATGAACTCATTCCCGCTATTACACCTCTCAGGTTGACTGATTTAGCCTGTATTTATTTCAAAACCTATATGGTTTATTTGTGCTTATACGTAAATGATATCGTCTCTATATATATATATTAAATACTATTGTTTGTGATTACAAAATAGCACTATCGAATTTCACAATACTTTTATTTAAATACGTATTACGTATTATACCATATACTAATGACGACCTACAGCCCTTCTTATAAAACTGTATTTCATTCACTTGTTGAATGACAAAAAATTAAATGAAATTTTGTGAATATTATTTACAAATTTTCAATATCAATAAATATTATATTTTGTGTTTATTTATAATTTTATTATTAATATTAGAAAAAATGTCTTTTTATGGTTTTTAATTTACGTACTAAAGTTATCACCAAAAATCAAGTCATCATTAATTCAAATTTTAAATATTAGATAAAAAGAGAGATTTGAACTAAAAAGATGGAAAAATTAACACTTCAAATAAATAATGTAACATATTTTGGTCTCATATAATATATTATTTTTTTTAAATTATATGTACAATAATTGGCATATTATCATCACAAACTATATTTTCCGGTAG
This sequence comes from Bibio marci, assembly GCA_910594885.2. Taxonomy (NCBI): domain Eukaryota; kingdom Metazoa; phylum Arthropoda; class Insecta; order Diptera; family Bibionidae; genus Bibio; species Bibio marci. The sequence goes on from OU343114.1 coordinate 38,062,900, forward strand.
TTTTATAATTTGTATATCGGTTGATGTACGTATTTTATAAATATATATTTATTAGTGGCGTCTTCACCGAATGTGCGACGTGTGTAATGTGCACCCACTAAGATTCGTTGGAATACTGTAGCGTTTCGTGATCATATTATAATATCACTATTTTTTTGTTGGTGGTAGTCGAGTTGAAAGTAAAATAAATAATGAAAAAATATTGGGTGTTCACCGAAATAAATTGTCCGGACATTCAACTGTATCATCTTTTTTTTTTAATTACGGTCCATAGTTTTAATGGATTTCCATTTTTGTATGTTGAATTGCAAATTATAATCAATTTGCGTTTGATATCAGTGAAATTTTGTATGAAATAATGGATAGTGTATAAATTTTTTAAAAATGTAATTGATTTCAACGCACCTACACAAATTATAAATAAATTTTATGATTCTTTTTCTTTTGGCAATATACTAAAGTACTTAACACGATTTCTATATAACTCCTATATATTTTTAATATAATTTTTCGCTACTCCTATGCAAATTATCAAGTCACACCACTGGTATATAGATGGATATAGATAGGCATAGGCGTATATAATGTGTGCGTTATATTTAAATATATAAAAAAAAAAAAGAGTTAAATAAACATCATCTAAAGTAGAATATATTTTTAATATATGGGACATACACGTGTTAATGAAAATAAAAAGTGTATGATAAAAACATATTTATTATACACTCCATAATTTATAGAAGGAAAAAAAATTATTAGGTATGATGTGATTTTATTTACCATATGTATATCATTTTAGGGGACAATGATGTGAAATATACGATAAACTGCAATATTTTTGGAGTTTATCTGTTCAACAAGTTAAATAAAGAACTAATAATGTACATATGAATAATAAAAGAAGACTTCAGAGATCTTTTCAGAGGTCTGTTTTTATAATATCTCAATATCATATGTTATTGTTAGGATTATACGAATGATGAAAATTATAATCACAATTTTATTACATTTTTAAAATGATATGATTAAAAATTGTTTATCTAAAACTCTGCGGTTATATCAATTTATTTTATTATATACCATAACATTTCTCAAATATGTTGAGAACGTCAGCTACTAAATTCCTCCATCGATAAATTACTATGAATGTGAGAATATAACAAAAATTGCCAAATTTGTATTATTACAATTGACCTAGTTCCATCCATCCCCTATATATAATATACAAATGACTTAAAATTATATAATGTAATTTATGATATATAGAAAGAATATATTAAATAAATAGAAGTAGAAACTGATTAGGTTATATTAAATTTAAATTAGTATCAATTAAATATTATTAAAGTTAAATATATTTTTGTTATAGGTATTTATGTTATTTTTTTTTATAAAATTATAATAAATACATTCTCTGTCCGCAAAATACCCAGAGTGACGTTTCAATTTACATTTATGTTTAGTTCATCATCTCCGATTTTCTTCTGTATAAACCGAAATACAACGTAGTAGTTTTTGTACATCGGTCGAAGAATAAATAAAGAATAAAGACATCCGTATTGGTATAAATGCTAACGAAACCCACTGCAATGTTTGTTTATGGAAAACACAAGCTTTTGAGGAACTTCTACGTTTCAATGTATTTCAGTTGAGGGGAGAATTTATTATAGTTTATTTAACGTATTAATCCAAAATTTACGGTCCGAAAATCAACCGGAGTGAATTTTTTGATTTGGTAATTAATTGTTTGTTTTTTCTATCTTCTATTCCAATCCGGTAATAATTCGGACTGTGTTACATTGATATAATTTATATAATTACATTATTATTATTTTGTCTCTGGTGACTATATACTCATTTATATGCAATAACATAATGTTATATAGGAAATTGTATATTAGTTTACAATTCAATCAATGTTTAATTTAATTATTATGAATTTATAAAGTTATATGTCACTATAAAATTACTAATATAAATTACAAGTATCATATTTACTTTTATTCGTTTTCAAAATTTAGTTAACCAGTTAACTGTTTCGCTCTATGTCTTTGGAAAATGCGTATCTATATTTTGCGTCTTGCCAAATTTTCAATACTTATTACTCTTGGAAAATATACTAATTCGATCTCCTTTGAAAATGCGTATCTATATTTTGCGTCTTGCCAAATTGTCAATAGCTATTATTCATGGCAAATTTAACTCGTCATAACACAAAATTTTTTGCACATTTTTGCATGACGAATATACTCGTCGAAAACAGTTAACTGGTTAAAAGGACATTTTTTTATATGAACTTAAAAGTATATGCACTTATTTGAATTTGCAAATATAATTAATTGTATCAATCTTAATAAACATATTTTTGATTATTAATGTTCGAGTTTAATATAAATACTAACTATATAGTGTGGCAGTCAGTAAGCTAAACTAAAGCACATATACAAGTATAATTAGTTAATTAATTAATCATATATGGTATATAGATATTATTTATTATGTGGTTCAATTCACTCTGATTTATACTATTGTGATAAATAATTATGCGAACAAAGTCAAATAGTCAAATGAATATAAAGAATTGATAAACCAGTAACTTTGTAATAAAAAAAAGGAATGACACCATGTTAAATGTTCAGTTTTATTGGTCTACTGCTGGTAATTTTTGATCATAGCAGTATATTAATAGTCTTATATTATTTTACTATAGAGAGAGTATAAGAAATTTAATACCAAACATTATTAATTAAAAATATTGTTAAATAATAACTAGCACAATGCAATACCACAGAAATGACATGAACCAGATTTAACGAATAATGTACGTGTGTGAGTGTGTGTGTTTGCGCTGATAAAAAAAATAAATTATTAAAAAAAAACCGAATTCAATTATGTGTTATATTATTATTATTATTATTATTATTAATATAAGCATGCGAAGTGATTCTAATAGTAATTTATAAAATAATAATATTATTTATAGCAGAAATTCAATATAATATTACAACTCATACACAATTTCAATTATTATCAAATCATGTTATTCAAAGTGGAGCAGCATATATATGGGATCTCTATCTATTGCGAATATTACGGTCAAAGTGGTAAAATATTCCGCATAATTTATCAATTAGTCTAAAATTATATCGTTTCGATATTATGTTCATTCATTAATTCAATGATTTTTGAGTACAGGATTAGGCCATACGCTATTGTGTGTACATATACATTGTATTCGAATATATAACTTACCAAATACGGATTTACAAATAGATATCGTTCAATATGTCAACGGTGAGAATAATTTTTGTTAATTTAACAGAAAGTTTGGTCTTTCTTTTAAAATACACAAGCAAAATATTTGTGATTTATAAAAATCGTAAATTCATCTATACCCTTTGAATGCTTTCTATCACTGAAAATTTCTTTCACTGAAAATAAATGTGTACATAATTTCAATGAATAGCGTTTATAAGCCCATTTTTAATTGTATCAATGAATAATTCATTAATATTTTTCATTTTTAAAAATTATCTTAATGTAATTGTTTATTGAATGAATGAATTCGCGATCATTAATTAATTTATGTTCAGAATAATAAGTTATTAAACAGAACACATTGAAAAAATGAATAATATTCATCAAAACAATTATACAATTCTTTAAACCAACGGACTTAATCAATCTCAAGTTTTTATAGATAAATAGAACTTATGTATGTTTTACATGAAAGTGATGATTTTCTCAAACATTCTTTGCGAAGTTACTATATAAAACTGGATATGCACACCTTCAGGAAAAAAACAACCACAACACTTTTGTAGAAAACTATATTAATTCAAATTCTATTTCTTTCTATTTTCACGGGTTGCTCTATATATTGTTGATATTTTGTGGGAACTTCATAATAACCAATTCCAAATACACTCCCATACAAATTGTGATCAAAATTTAATGATAGAAATATTAAAATGTGCAAGCTACGATCTAAGATCTGCATTGCCAGAAATAACCCAAAATAAGTAGATTGATATTGTACATAGCTTTTTTTTTAAATTAAATCTTTACATTCGATAGACAATTTGTTTATGTGCGCGTATAAGTAATAGACTATAAAACTGCATATATATTGTAATTGTGGCTGCAAATTTATTTCAACCAATTTTATCATTTCGGCACAATTTCTTCATATATTATTATAATATTTATTTTACATTAGCAATGATTTCAGCTGTGTTAGAAGAAATTATTGCCATTTTACCATAAATCGTATTTTTCTAAAGTTAGTAAAGCAAATTTCAGAAATATACTGTTTTGTGAGAAACTAATGATTGATCGTTGTTTCTGTTGTACAATTATTCTTTATATTATATTATTCAATGATAAATATTTATAATTTAATATTATTTATATAATTGTTATCATTTGGTTATCTTATCCATTACATTTTTTAATATATTATTATCATGAAATATATTGATAATAAAATTTGAATGTATTGAATAAATTTTTACCGGATATTTACGGTACGATATATAAATGAAATGTATTGACTATTAATATTTGAGAAAATGATTTCATCCATAGGAAATGTATTATTGATTATTTCTATGTATAAATTTTAATAAATTGTATATTATAATTAATATTTAATAATTATAACTTACTTATTTTATGAATTTTATTAAAATTAGAAGACTCTGCGTTAAAATTGTACGCGTTAGTTTACATATAAATATAGATAGATGTTACATAATCGTACATTAACATATATGTATAAACAATTAATTCTTAGAAATATAAATTATACTAAAAATGACACTTCACACCATAAACATAATTTCCATACTTCTCAGCATAAAATATTATATGTACAATGGTACTATAGATATTATATTTTGCATAATAATATTTATAGCAATACATAATACAATATGTATAATGACAAATTATTTGTATGGTCTATTCTGAAAATTCTTCGTTTCTGTATAAATACAATTTTTAAATTGGATGATTGCATAAATTCGTGGCCAATTTGAAAAACTAAAATCAATGTTTTATTAAATCAATTATATAATTTCCATCCATTTCTATTTCATATTTCCATAATGTTCTATACTAACTGTTTGAATTCAGATTGACAATTGGCTTTTCGTCACAAAGAAGTTGGTGCGATGCGGTTTGCGACGTCTTCCACTGATCTGAATTCTTGTCATTCAAACTATTCTGCAGAGATCGCATAAGATGTAGATGTCGATCCGTTGGAGTACGGTGAATGCAGTGCATCGCGTGGTCTGCAGTGTTAACATGATGGAAATCAAATCTCTAGGTTACTAAAAATGAGTGAAATCTCAAGCAGTAACACCTTCTATATATGGATACAAGTCAGTTTTAGCAATTAGTTATACATCTTCGTTTCCTTATTTTCAAGTTCTTTTTCGTAGAACATTGTTGAAAGATCTATTTTTCGCATCTCCTGTTACTAAAAAAAAATCATTAATTTGACGCCAAAGAAGAGAAATGGCAGTCACGGTATTCTATTGATATTATTTATGTTGTCATTATTCCTCATTTTATCAAACCATTTTTATAGTATTCGGATAGCATTGGTTAGTAGCAAGATTTAAATAAACAGCTCTTTTATTTTAACTCCTTATTATTCTTTGCCCAATCTCGTATAATATGAGATGACTAAAAATGCTATCTATGGAAATCGGCCACGAATTGTTATACATTCATCTAATATTTTATATAATTATAATAACATAAACATAAAATCTATTTCTATTTGAATTTTATAAATGAACTTTATTTATTGTTTTATTATTTATGACTGAATTAACTCAAAATGAAGAAAATTTTAATGAACCCATCAAAATCATTTTATTTTATGGTATATATCTATTGTATAAAGAGGGTAAACTATCCAGTGATAGGCTATTTCAATTGATTTGTTCAATAAAAAAACCAAAATTTCTTATCAACATTGAATTTCACTTTAATAATAATTTAAAAAATTAAAAACTTGTGTATTGTTATTTTCTCGATCGGGTGTCTATATATGATTTTATTAAAATAAATTAAAATATATTTACAAAAAAAAATGATGTAAAAAGGTTGTTTCCGAAAAATACGATCGCTTACATTTCACTATAAGATAATTTACCCTAATATAAATTTTTATTATTATTTATAATGTGTTAATTTCTGATTTTAACATTTTAACCATTTTCAATATTTTCTTATAATAATATTTACTAATAGGAGTATTGCATTTATCTATTAAATATTTGTTATATGAATTTTCTTTGTATAAACAATTCCAAATATTCTAATTCTTAATTTGTTTAACTAATTTAATAATAAATAATAATATTTTTATAGTAATAAAATAACATTAATAATAATAACAACAAAAAAAAAGGATAGTTTATTTGAAACTATATTTGCCATATTTTAATTTTCAAATAAATATTTTCCGGGCATTGTAAATAAATATAAAATTATTGTTTATAATATTATTGTAGTTTTTCCATAACATAATTTTAAAGATAATATGATTTTATTTTAATTATGTGTAAATGTTTCGAATGTATAAAATGTCTTTCATCTTTTCGTTTAAATATGACGTGACACGCGACATAAAAAAAAAAAAAATTTTATTATAATTTTGTAAGAAATTTTAACGATAATTATTTTAAGATCATTTAATGCGTTCGAGTAGGTGTGTGTGTGTGGTCTATAGTGTCATATTTACAAAAAATTAAACATAAATATTTAGATTTAGTTTTTTAGTATATTTATTAATACATTTTACACATGTGCGATTTAAAAACAATCTATTAACAGTTTATTTTATATATACCCAATTTTCACATATACAAAAACCAATTTTAATAAAAGGTTATTATGGTTTTGACTTAAGTATGGTTTAAAATAAAAAATATGTGGAATATGATGCAGAAAACTCAGCTATTGTAATGGAATTCAGTTGTTACGGTGACTGATACGTTATAGTTCACTGAAAAACCTAGTCGTACTGTCAAAAATATAGGATATGGTTTAATGGTTTTTATCATTTCTATATAGTAGCACCATTTGATCAGTGCAATTAAAAGAGAAGACGTAAAATGAATAAAAATTGGTACATTTTCATTATAGAAGCGATCTCAGAAATCAATTTATCGTATAATAATGTTAAATTAACAAATTGTTATTCCAACTTTTTCCTTATTTGATTAATTATCTTTTTTAATTGAAAATTTTTCCTTACCTATATTTTATTTGTCAGAAAAATACATGTATTCTTATTGCATAATCTACAAACTATACAATAAGTATTCTGTGTATATATTCTATTGGGTGATTAACTTGATATTCGGTTTCTATAATGAATTCCTAATATTTTAATGGCAATATTGTTCGTCATTTGCTACAGCCTTTGTCCATCTTTGAATTAGTCGAAAGAAGAAGTTTGTTACCAATGAAACTATTCAGTCATCAAGTCATTAAATGACCTTAATGGCGCATCCAATGGTAAGATTTACCAGCCAAATACTTGTAACGTAAGTTTGTTTGATTTTATAACTAGTAGCTCTTCAAATATGCTCTTCAGAAAAATCTTTTTATAAATCTTTTGACATATTCTTCTTCTTCTTAAGTCATATTTTGCTCCAAGTGGAGCTTTATGTCATCTAATAAACCTTTCATTACAGCCAAGTTGGTAAATTAATCCGCATGGGAGTATATAACAAAATTTACCAATTGCACTGCAATTAACGAAAGATAGATGTTTTCAATGAACGAATTTCGTGCTTAATGCTTACTTCAAATAGTTTAATTATTGTTTTCAACCATCAGCTATGATCTTTTCATTCAACACACCTTATACTGCGGTTCCATCAAATGCACAACATAATCTTGTTATTTAAAATAATGAATTACTTTGGCCTTGACGGACCTATTTTATCTATGGTTATGTACGGATGCTTTAGGACGAGTTAGGATTATCGTATAAATATATATATATAGTGAATCAACTTTTCATCACCATATAGTTACAATTCGATGGAAATATTTTGATATAAAGTAAAAATTCACGCAAAGCTGTTGCCTTACGGTTTATGTGTGCGATAACAAATTTCTTTAATTTATTTATTCGTTCCCATTTTGATTAAAACAATTTTTGCACTTACAATTAATATTTTTGATAATTTTTTTTGAAATGGATTAATGATTTCACCTCAAAATTTCGCCATTTACTGGATGTCAATGTCATTTACTTGTAAATAATTGAACAGCTTACTTAATTGTATTTGAATATTATTGTGAACAACATTTATCATATCAATTATTGTAAAATTTTTAGGTACGAAGAAATTTACGATATGTGTACACACCCTAGTAACAATTAGTCCGTACTTTGAGGAAATGAGGAAAATTTCCGTGGACAAAATTCACATATTTTCCATGGAAAAGATATATTGAAATTTATCCAAACGATCTCAATTGAAATCTTTGGATTGCCTGAGTAATATGTCTTCCGCTGTATTGTATTTATAATTTATTTCACCAATTATCCAAGACTGTGGTTCAAATTTTATATATTTCGCTTATTTCAAGCGATATAATCCTGACTCTTTTTAATTTATTTTCATAATTTTTAAAACAGCCAGCAACTCAAATCTATATATTTCCTAGGAATTTTGTAATACTTTTCATGGATTTTATCCTCGGTTTTTTTTATCGTATTTATTACTACAACAAAAAAATGCACAATCGATGAATTTTTCAGCATCTTCATTCCGTGCTCATAAAAATTCTGGTCTATCGGTAAAAAAAACTGAATCAAACCGCAATTTCACATCATCGTCATACGAAAATTTATTCTGCTAATACGAACAATTCACGGGTATTATTTGCCAAAATATATGGACGATCCAAAGATATTTTTGTCAAAAATGCGTGGATCTGCGCTCACAAAAAATATGAATATAAATTCTATGGATATTCTGTGCGTATAATAGCAACGAGAGAAATACTTCTATGGAGAATTCGTAGAAATTATCCTCAGATAATCTCAAGGACATTTTTTTTTATAAAAATCCATGGACAGGGTTGCACTCATCATATAAAATTCCAGCAGACATCCGTAAAAAATCTCTAGATATTTTCTCGGATTGAAACTACGGCGTACTACATATAATGCGGAACTGTTTGCGGGGACACACTATGGGACAGTGTTACTAGGGCATGAAATAGATGAGAAATGTAAAGAAAAACAAAAATATATCAACGGTGTACGAATAGAAATAGTAATTAAATGTAATATATAATATTCAGTTGGCGTTTTGCAATTATTTTCTGCAGACAGATTGATTTCCATCTGCAAGACAGATTACGCTAAATGTATTAAATAAGATAACGAACTCATTATAAATAGGTTATGATACTTTGTCCGTCAAAGATTTTTCAGTGCTTCCATATATACAAGAGGAAAAAAACTTATGTAAAGAAAAGACGGATTTCAAGTTAAACATTCATTATATTTGTTTGTAGAATTGTATAATATATGCTGATTATAAATAAGGATATCATAATATATTGCGTATATATGTAAAACATGGACTATATAAAGTATATACTTAAATTGTCAACATGAAATTCTATTTTGAATCCTATTTTCTTTTACCGTTTTATGTATTGTACATACATTGTTTTAAAAAGGATCTTAAGGAGAAAAAACAAATGTCACAATAATAAGAATCTTTTCATATATCATTATACATCTTTGATATTTTATCTTATATGGTGTTATTATAAATATTATTATTATTATTATAAATCGTATGTAAATACAATAATATGGTACACAACAAAAAAACACTTTCAAAATTTTTTCGATAAAGTTAAAAATAACAAATAAAATTTTTATTTGTAAATTCTCAAGAATCAATAAATGAAAAATTACAATAAATACACAATCAATTTCCTTATGTTTTTATATATTTATATACAGACAGGAGACATTCACATCGAAATATTACTCTGTGTACATTTTTATATACAATTAATTTATTCACACATTTTATCATCATAACAATATCTAATTAAATAATTTCGGAAAATGTTTATTATTTTAAAATATTAATATTTTCCTTTATACATCGCATATATTATCAATTTTTGTATACAAAATACTCGTATAATTTAATTATTTAATAATATGTTCTTTGATATCGGGTGTGTGATGATCTTATACGGATATACGATGGTGTTATATATAGTACTCTTATATGTAGGCTTAGGACTTTTGAGATAAAATTTTTTATATATAAGATAAAAGATACAAATTATATTTTTAAATTTGTATTATAATTAAGTACACATATTATCTTATAATCTTTGTATCATAATAATATTGTAATATATAGTCAGTATATTTATCGTGTCTGTATAAATGAAATAAAAATAAATTAAGAACAATTTTTTTGTGTATAATCCCTGCAGGAAAGAGAACTAGTTTTACTACTAGTAGAACAATTAGTTACAATGTAAATAGTACTGGTTCCACTCTAACGCCCCTTTTACATGTTGCCAACTGTTTCTTTTAACATTGAGATGTCCTACGAAAAGACAATTGTCTTCTTCTGCATTACTTTTTTCAACCGGTTGAAGAACTAGTTAATTTGTAACCAATTACTGAACTAGTTCAAATGTAAACACTTATGCACTGGTACTAGTTCGTCTGCAACTAGTTACTGAACTGGTTAATTTTAATTTGAATTCGATTATCTAGTCTTTCTCCAGTATTTTAACAAGTTCTTTAAAAAAAAGGAAGTTGTATTTAATTTAAAAATAAAAATCGTAGACAATATATTTTAATATAATTTAATAATTATTATGTTTTTAATACAAAATAATAATTTACTTCATATTTAACACGTTAATCGCCACGTTAATATCAGAAAAATTTTCACATGGACCATGGTAACTTTATTAGATCGCGTACGTCAGACATATATGTCTGACATGGCTCATGAAGAACTTCTTAGCGTCAGACACATATGACTGACATGGCGATTAACGTGTTAAAGAATATTATAAATTATTGCAACTGGTGCTTCATAGTTTATCACCTTTTCTTAAATTACAACAGCTCAATTTTAATTTTACGTGCTACATCTAAGTTTTTCTCGTGTAAAATAAAACGCAATTCTTTGAATCATTTACGGGATGGTTTATTCCTAATATATACCAATCGATTAATTTCACTTCAAAAGTAATTTTTGGTAGCGACTCGTTTTCCAAAATATCCATATTGTTGGAACAATCTTCGGCCACAAAGTTCTCGTTAGATACAATGTGCATATCTTCTTCTATCGGACTAAAATTGTTGTATATTTTGGATGATAATTTACTGAAATAAACTTCTTTTTCACTTCACAATCACAATATATGTGTTTTTAAAACGAAATTCATTATACTATTAAAAATAAAATCAAAGTAGTGTCTAAAAATCGCACTTATATTTCTATGTATTACGATAACAACTGAAAAACGTTTTTGTTTCTCGTCGTTACGTCATATATTTGTATTATTGCTTATTTGCAATAGCTACTATCTGCATTACTTTTGTAATAGTTTTGCAACTAGTTCTTTTTACACTGGTTAAAGAAGTTTCTCGTCGTTACGTCATATATTTGTATTATTGCTTATTTGCAATAGCTACTATCTGCATTACTTTTGTAATAGTTTTGCAACTAGTTCTTTTTACACTGGTTAAAGAAGTTTCACACTAGTTTCAACATTTACTGCAGGGATATGTTGTAATATATACACGCAGATACTTTTATAATACACAAACTACACATAAACAAAGATCTGATTTTTGAAATTATTTATGTGAGAATCTTGTTATATGCTAACGTGATCATTTATGCTATTCCTATATTATAAATATATATAAAAAACTTATAACTGAATATATATGCGAAATTGTTAAGAAAAATATATAATTTCTTACCAGCCATATTTATTTTCTCTTGCTCCTATATATACAGATAAATATTAATTTAGTATATAATAGTTGTATAAATTACAATTATACTGTGACTGTGACAATTGTATAAAAAAAAAGTATACTATAAATAATAATAGTAATAGTATTTTATGTATATACAAAATACTATATATATATTTAAAAAAATCTTTTCACTATTTGTGGTTATAATTATTATTATTATTATTATTATTACTTCTATTCCTATATCTATCTATATAATCAATCTTCTATCTATTGATAGATTAGATGTATACCATAAATATAAAAGAAAGAAAAATATGTTGTATATATTTATTTATTTATTTATTTTTTTCAGTAAAATTTAATTTGCACTATATAAATATATTTATGTTGACATTAAACAACATAAATATAATATTAAAATAAACACAATATTTGTATAATTTTCACTTCTTTCATTATTGCGCGACTGTAATTTATTTGCTACTAGATCGTTGTTTATTTTCATTTAAATAAAAACCAATTAATTTTCACTTATAAAATTGTATTTATTTTATTGAAATTTTTACTTATTTTCACGTTGTGTAAAATTGTACAAAATTTTATTTTATTTAAATTTATAATTTTTTTCTCTATTTGGTCTATGTGTCTGGTCCAATGTTGTTGTAGATACTACTAAGATTTATACGTTTAATGCTATATATATATATATATAATATAATATTTCACATATAATACGAGTATATGCATATTTATTTCCTAATGTTCATATTTTGTAAAATTATAGTGCGCCGACTCTTTTGATCATAATAATAATAATATAAAAATAATACTATATATATACAATAACAATTTCTGTGTGGATCAATATTTAACATGAAACATAATTATACAACGTTGGTCCGAAAAATAATCGAAATTAGTTTCTAATATATATTAAACCTTATGTTCTCTGAAAAATTTTGCATATGAAAGACGTCAATGTGTACAATACATTGATTTAAATGGGTGGTTTTGAACACCAATTTAAATCAATGTATTATATATTGACGTTTACGTCTGTCATGTGCAAACTTTTTCAGAGAACGTCAGTCTTTATATGGTTTTTATAATAATGCCATCAATTTGCTGCTTTGTATTTGTTTTATTGGTATACCGTAGTAACACTGTACGTAGTTTGTTCGTTAACAGTTCCGCATTATATGTAGCAGTCCGTATAGTTTCAAATCCGAGGAAATATCTATGGATTTCTTATGGCCGTTGGAATTTTATATGATCAGTGCAACTCTGTTCATGGATTTTTATAAACAATTTACTTGGATTATTTGCATATTTCCAAGGATAATTTCTACGGATTCTCCATAGAAGTATTTCTCTATTCGCACAGAATATCCATTGAATTTATATTGATAATTGTTTTTGTGAGTAGATCCACTGATTTTGACAAAAATATATATAATATTTTGGCAAATATATAATGGCCCGTGAATTGTCCGTATTAGCAGAATAAATTTTCTTATAACGATGAAGTGAAATCGAGAACGGAATGAAGATGATGCCAGAACGATGGTAAAAATTCATCGATTGTACATTTTTTGTGTTTTGTAATAAACACGAAAAAAATAAAACCGAGGATAAAATCCATGAAAAGTTTTCTCGAAAATATATCCATTTGAGTTGCTTTAAAAATTATGAAAATAAATTAAAAAAGAGTGAGGATTATATCAATGAATAAGCGATATTTACAAAATTTAAACCACTCTGTCTTGAATAATTGTTGAAATAAATTATGAATACAATACCGCCCGGATATATGTTGGACATATTACCCTGACAATCCAAAGATTTCAAATTGACCTACATAAAATACTATTATATTAAGTGAAACATCTATGGACATTCTTTGGACAAATCCCTATATATATCTTTTTCATGGAAAATATATGGATTTTTCCACGGCAATTTTCCTCATTTTCCAAAGTACGGACAAATTGTTACTACGGTATGAATGTATTGTGAATCGATGTCTAATAAAGTTTTAACGTTTCATGTCATTTATCCTTCAGTGTAAATCAGGCGCCGTACGCCTGTTGCACTTTCCAAATTATTTGTCATTTCGTGTTGATGAAATACCATAGTCCATGTGATTTTTATTCTATTCCCTATAAACTATATTTTACGATGAAAGGAAAACGGTTTACATCTATCGAAAATATAAAAATTCATTATACAATTAATTTGGTAAATTACTCTGTCTATGGTACATCAATTCATACCAATCATATATGGTCTGCAATTATCGAACGATAAAATGATGTTTCCTTAATCTAATTATTTGTATATTAGGCCTTAAAGAATAACAACAGCCATATACTCAACAAACCCGTATTCCAATCAGCCACTAAACAATAAATTTAATGTACTTGTTAAACATGGTACAATTCAAAATGCATTATATCAATTGAAGGAGTATATTTTGGAATAAATAAAATTTGATTTTGGTAAAATTAAATAGTTTGTTTTTATACTCTTAATCCATTTTTCGGTTATTTTTTCGGATAGACACGGTGTATACCACATATAAATATATATATATATGTAAGAAATAATAATATGGAGGGTGGTTTTTATATAAGTTTATAATTTTTATATTGAAATGTACATACAAAACAAATAATAGTTGAAAAAATATACAAAAGAGGCGCCGTTCTTAATTTTTTTTTTCTCTTTTCTTTTTTCATAAGGGTTGTTTTACCATAACGTATAATGTGTCATACTCATAAAGTAACATATATCTTCAGAGTCACTGTGGCATAAATGCAAGTACATATATATGCACACAAATGTACAGCATAAAATTCGCTGATATATCAAGTTGAATTTATCCTTTACATAAACCCTAAAATTTTATGTATTTTTTGTCAGAGGGGTTGCTATAGTTTTTAGGTGGTAGCTATTGTTATTAAAATATAGAGTATTTTTTTTTTTCTATAATTGTATACAGTTTTAGAATGTTAATGTTTGCATGCATATATTGTATTTAATATTTTTTTTGCATTGACAAGGACAATTGCAAGTTTTTATTTAAAAATCATGTTTTTCGCATGTAATACATATAAGGTTGTCAAATATCTCCCTTCCGCCTTTTTGTCTTTTTAATTTCGCGGCTATGTACAAAGCGCTACAGAGCTCGTATCTGGCAAAACTGTACATAATTTGAAAGCTCTTGACATAACAAACAAAACGACGCTATGTATGATTAGTTTGGATATTGCGTTCAACAGTTATAGACGTGTAAACATGGAGTTCACTAACGCCGAAATTCGCGCTATTTTAAAGTTTTCCTTCGTTAAAGGCAAATCCGCTAGAGAAACGTTCCGTGAGATTAATGGTGTTTTGGGGGATGGTACTCTATCACTTCGAACCGCGGAGGAATGGTTTCGACGATTCAGAGCCGGTGAAAACGACACCATGGATAAGCCAGCCGGCGGAAGACCTGTGACGACAAATACCGATCAAATCATGGAATACATCGAGTTAGACCGGCATGTGGCATCTCGTGACATCGCCCAGGAGATGGGACTTAGTCACCAAACCATTTTAAACCATCTGCAGAAGGCTGGATACAAAAAGAAGCTTGATGTTTGGGTGCCACATGAATTAACAGTGAAAAATCTAATGGACCGAATTTCCATTTGCTAAATGCTGCTGAAACGGAACGAACTAGACCCATTCTTGAAGCGGATGGTGACTGGCGACGAAAAATGGATCACATACGACAATATCAAGCGAAAACGGTCGTGGTCGCAGGCCGGTGAATCGTCCCAAACAGTGGCCAAGCCGGGATTGACGGCCAGGAAGGTTTTGCTGTGTGTTTGGTGGGATTGGAAGGGAATCATCCACTATGAGCTGCTCCCATATGGCCAGACGCTTAATTCTACCATCTACTGCGAACAACTGGACCGCTTGAAGCAGGCGATCGACCAGAAGCGTCCAGAATTGGCCAAAAGGAAGGGTGTAGTGTTCCACCAGGACAACGCCAGACCACACACTTCGTTGATGACTCGTCAGAAGCTACGGGAGCTCGGATGGGAGGTTTTATCGCATCCACCATATAGCCCGGACATAGCGCCAAGTGATTACCACCTGTTCCTGTCCATGGCGAACGCCCTTGGTGGTGTAAAGTTGATCTCAAAAGAGGCTTGTGAAAAGTGGCTGTCCGAGTTCTTCGCAAATAAGGAGGGGGGCTTCTACGAGGGAGGTATTATGAAGTTGCAGTCTAGATGGAAACAGATTATCGAACAAAACGGCGCATATTTGAACTAAATCCGATTACTGTAACACTTTTTATAAAGCATTGAATAAAGAGCAAAAAGGCGGAAGGGAGATAGTTGACAACCTAATATATTGAGAGATACATATATTATTCAAGTACAAGACACTTTTATTTATAAAATGCCTAAGGGTGTTATGCGTTTCTCTGTATATTTAGGTATGTGTAATATAATACGTATATATACGAATTAAATAATATAGGATTCAAAATAGAAGAATTATATTATTCATTTACGTGTGTATATAAAAAGTGGTTTTAAGGATATCCGTTTTAGTTTTAAATGTTTTTCATGTTATTTTCATCACATATTTTAATATTAATTATGAATAACCCTCATAAAATAATTATCACTTCAATTTTGTTAATAATGGTAAATTTTTTTCGATTTTTTACTATTAATACTGTAAGGAACATTTTTTAAAGTGCGCATAAAATAAAACAATAAAAAATAAAGTGAATACTTAGACAGGATAATGTTTTGTTACAAAAATAAAAAAAAAATGTACTTCAATTGTTGTTTTCTAAAAGTTTAAAATTATATTATCCATCTGTATATTTTGTAATTTTGGGAGTGATCGTTCGGTTACATAGTACATAATATATAATTGTTAATATATATATTATAATTGCTATATACAAGTACTGAGATGCTTGCTAAATTAGATTCATCATCTTTTTTCTAGTATAACTTGTAAGGAAATATTATTTTAAAATAGAATTATATAACAGAAGCACATTCGTCCTCAATAAATTTTTTATAAAATGTCCTTTATAAATTTCGATAACAATTTACTTTTTTACTTTGGTTATTTTAATTAATCATTT
The DNA here is from genome assembly GCA_910594885.2 of Bibio marci. NCBI lineage: Eukaryota > Metazoa > Arthropoda > Insecta > Diptera > Bibionidae > Bibio > Bibio marci. Next base: position 38,080,086 of record OU343114.1, read on the forward strand.
AAAAAAAAGGTTATCGGTATATATTAATTAAGATCGTACGAATTTCTCATAAAAAGTTGGATGGTATTACAGCGACCGGAAGCAGTGAAGGTGTGGTACAATCTACTTTTACAATTCTTTGGAACTCATCATTAACTGGTTAAGTTCAATATTGCATAAATATATATGCATCCATACTTTAATTGCTCTATGGGTGGTTTTGAGTCGGAAATGTCATGTTCATTCAATGTTCCGTGGGTACATTTTTTCGCACCATCTGATAAATATGATAGAATCGCTTCTCGTAGGTCAAATATTTACTATAATGTATTTTGAAATTAAAAATTTAATGAAATGAATATATTGTTCTGTTATATATGTCACATAAAAGAATTGTACAATAATTTAATATATTAGCACTTGTATTTATAGGACATAAGGACTAACAAACAAACAAACGTTTTGACGTTTTTCAATTTTTGTGTAAACAATATAATATCTATTTTATCTTTTTATCTAAATTACTTTATCTAATTAACAGCTGTAATATAAACATTTTTGTATTTATAAATTCAGATACGTTAAACGTTAGTGTATCTATAGTTACGTATTTAGATACATTTTAAATGTAGTAGATACTTAACACTGAAATACATATATATATACGAGTAGGTATTATATTTATCGTTAATTGTTATTCAATTCATTTAATTTTGTTATTTATAATATTAAAATTAAATTATAAATTGTGTGTTAAAGTTTAAGTGTAAAAGTATTTATGTATTTTTGTTTATAGAATGCCCTGTTTTCTATATATATTTTTTTTTATCCAAATATGCTTCTATTTTTCTACTTAACATATATACAATTACACATAATACATAATTCAATTATGATGTTTGCAGCGGCGTCGCTTGAATTCTTCGATTAGATAAACAAATCCTGTATTTTTATCCCATTACATGAAAATAGGTAATCCTTTAAATTTAGTACCATTGTAATTTTAGAAAAAATTTATCAAATCATAAATTTATGTATCATCTACAAAGCTATATGCGTATGCAATAACCGAAATAGGATGTATTGAAACAATTTTACTGTGAAAAAGTTATTATTATTTAATTTCAAAGTTTGTTTGTTAGCACCATCAATGATTATTTCTTTGAATTCATGTTTATATACGACATATAATTGATTTTTCTCTATAATGACATCGTGTTTTAGATTCACAGTCTTGCCTGGTATTGGTACCATATTACGAGAAAAGCCAGAGTTCAATTATAGCGAGCTAAAAAACTGAAGATTATCTAATGCCAAATAATATTAAATAATATCAAAATCGATAAATTAATTTTTTAAACAAATTTCATTATTATAAAAGTAACATCAAATTTATTAAATCATTATTAAGCAAACGTAAGTGACAACATCTATTGAAATAAATTTCAAAAAAGAGCAAATTTTTAAATTTGAAAATTTGTTAAATTATAAATAAAATTACGATAATAAAAAAAATAAAAAATAAATTTGAATTTTCTTATATAATCGAAATAAATTCAATTGTTTTTTATTTTCTCATGTGTCATCAATTTTTTATGTCACATTTATAATTTCGATTTTTATTATTGCTGGTTTTTGTTTTTCTTGTGTCAGTCACGTCGTGGTAAATGGAAAATATAGGAAAAAAAAAATTGCATATTAATCATTTAATTATTTTAATATTAATAATTAATGTAAAATAGATAATTAATTATTTTAAATTTATAAACCGAATATTAATATTTAATATTATTTAAGTTTTATTTTCTAATATTACCACAGTGTTTAGTTAATGTGTGTTTAAAAAATGCCTACAATAAATTTTAAATTTCTTTTTCCCTTGTATGTTAATGATGGGTAAGTGCGCTGCTCCTCATTTTTTTATATTTTATACATTAAAATATTAAAATATTGTAATTGTTTTAATTATTTTTATTTTATTTGTTTCCAAACAATTATCAATTTATTCGATTATTAATTTTATTGGAAAAGATGGTATAGATTTTTAGTTTTTTAATAATTGAATTTTAACTTTTTTCTATATGCATGCGCAAAAAAAATAAAAATATGATTGTGTCTGTGTGACGCCGCGGTAACACACATTTTTATACATAGCATTTATTGTTGTTGTTCTTGTTCTTGTCGCTGTTGCTGTTGCTTGTATTTATGTTTATTATTGTACCAAATTATTTTGAAAAAAAAAAAAAAGTACTAAAATAAATATATTTAATTTGATTTGATACAACACTCATTTAATAAATTTACCTAATAATAATAATATTAAAATTAATTTATTACTTTTTTTTTTTACTCTTTCTAGCGATATAGCAAATGTGTCTTGTGGTTCAATTTTGTTATTTGTGAAATGAAATTGCAAATTGTACTGTATGTGCAGAATATTCATTCTTCTGTTACCGGCTCCTCTATATTGCGGCTAATTTGGAGAAAAATGAATTGGTGAGTACCCTTTTATTTATTACATTTTAATTATCGGTTTTATCGTTTTAAAAATATAATATATGACTTTAATTGTTTATGGAAAGTATATTTGCGATATTTTACCGAATATTTAAATTTATAACCTAAAATGACTATAGTAAACTTTAACCAATTGTATATAAAATACAAGTATCAAAAATATTGATACAAAATATTCGTTAAAAAAGAACGAATGCCACTGGATGTTTGACTGATTGTGTATTAATGCGTTTAGTGTTCAATAATAATAATAATAATAGTATGAAAATTAATGTTTTGAATTAACCTAAATTCATTTGTTCCATTATAATAATATAAAATTTAATTTTATGATTGATGAAATTTTTATATTGTAGTTTTTATATATTGAATTGTATTTTATTGTATTGTTTGTGTTTTATTAAAAAGCGTGATTAAAATGTCTTTAAATTTTGCTATACCATATATTAGTTATCTTCTTTCTATATATAAGGTATATATTCAATATTTCAATATAACATTTATATTTATACAATAACATGATTATGTAATTGTTTATAAAATTTTATCGAAAAGAATTTCATGCCAGTAGAGTGTAATAAACAATTGTTTGTGTGGTGCATTAATAAACAATGTGCTTTTTTTTCCTAATATATTTTCTTATCTCATAAAAAATATAGTATTATCAATAAAAAAAATTTCTATTTATTTATATGTAAATTGAAACCGAAAAAAATATATTATATTATATTTAAATATAAAATACGTATATTTATTAACAGATGTTTCAAGTGTTGATTAATTGATGTTTATGTTTTTTTTCTCTAAACGAAAACTATTTTAATTAATATTATTTGTATGTATTAATTATATATTCTAAAATTTGGTATACATAACTATTTATTTATATATTATATTGTACCTATACCATATATATATTTGATAAACTGGCAATCTAATGCCCTTCTATATATATATGTTATGTATTGTATTACTTATAATATCTTCCTATGTGCAATGTGTATATACAATTTATGATATTTAATACCATCAGTGGCGAGCGGTGAACCTTCGTATTGGGTATAAACAGAGCAACATTCAATTGCAGAAAGTTATGCAAACAATAAATAAATCCATTCACATATAAGTGGTCAAATGGAATTTCGATTTTTGCTGTTTATATAACATATGGCTAAAACTGAAAATATGTGGTGTTAAAGTACTGCAATCTAAAAGATTTATTGAACCGAACGTCTTTATAGTCCTTGTTATGGTAAGAGCTATCTTTACACTATATACTCCAGACCAGCAGCCTCTTGAATGTATTTCATGATATGATGTCGGTACAATGAAGACACTTCATGGTCACCCATGCAGTATCGCAGGTTCTCTTCTTTTGCAGATAAACGCCCTATAGTTTTTGAGTGAAATATATATATTTTTTGATGAAAAAAGCTCAAAAAACAAAAATTTTGTTATTTCGGCTACATTTTTAGATGTTTGCATAATTCTATTATTTTTATATGGGTGATTAGCCCATAAGAAGTTATACATTTCTATTTGAATTTTAGCTGCTGCCGTGGACTGCTCGCCACTGTTTAATATACCTATAAGACTATAAATAATATATCCATATATATATATTTATAAACTACATTTCTATATTTACGTATGATATACCTACGCTCATATATCTATTCTATAATAATAATATTTGTATATTTTATGCGGTTTATATTGTGTTTACATGTAAATTTAAATAATATGTATATTTGTATATGCGTTGCATGCACAGATGTGTGGCTTTGATCTTTTGATAAAAATTAAAAATTTTGAGAAATTTCTTTTTTATTGCATTTTTTTTTTAATATTCATTATATATTTTTCGAAATTATACATATATTAAAAAAAAAAGCACTCGTCGAATGATTAATTTTGACACATATATAAAATATATAATAACAATAATATCTAATAATTTATATGCACATATTAAAGTCTATAATAGAAAAATATTATTATTATGATACGTTTATTTTTCTTTTGGGAATATATTCTATGTATAGAGTACTACCAAAAATATCAAAAATTTATAGCTGTGTCATTTCTAAAAAAACGAAAACAAAAAATGGTAATTCCAAGTAGCAGCTAAATATTTGTTTTTTTTTTTTATATTTAAAAATTGTTTTATATATGCACCGTTTAACTATGGTCGAAAAATAACCGGAATGGATTTAGAAAAATTGAAACTATTAATTTATTGTTTAACAAAAATATAGTATTATTTAATGGTAATATTCTCGCACAACTGAAATAAATATAGATTTGTACGTTCAACAAGTACATCAAATGAATTGTTTTACTGCTCAATGTTTGCCAATTGATGCCAACCGTTGTCCTTTCATCGTCAAACGAAGTTTTTAATGTATATATAACATGGAGCAAAATCGAATGTTAAAGCAAATCAATAAAAAATTACTGATAAATTGTCGTACGACCAGAGAACTACATCGTGCAACTATATTCAGTTAATCACCATCACAAATTGCCAGGGTCTCGATATTCATGATGAACACGACACAAATACGCGGCAAACGTTTCAATATAAAACAAATCATTAGCCGTTGTACAACTTGAAACCATTTCTTTGTTAATACAATATAATACTTTTCAAATTATAAAAACAAATGAGCATTGTTTTAATTTTTGGCTTTATCAAACGAGATTTTTTTTAATCTGGTGACCGCCAATTAGTTTTTACGAAAATAATCGACACTTTCAATGTTTTTAATGATATCCTGGGAATGATGTGCAATTTTTGGTCATCGCACAGTCAATTGATGGGGAACAAAATTTGCATTCACTTTTCTTATAATTCATTTTTTTCACTTAAAAACACATGATTTGTTATTTTTGGTGTTTAATATATATAACCAAGTATCATTTCCAAGAATCTCATTGAATATTTCTTGTTAACTTTTATGACAGTATGCACTTTTTTTGGTGTTTTCTTCGCTAATCATTGTTGGACGGTAGGCACGTTCATCATAACACATCATTTCTGTTTCCTTTGAGCCATCAATGCCACACTTCCTATGTTTTGGACCAATCATTTATTATCAACTATAACGATTTTAAGTATTTCAAGCATTGCGATAATATTTTTACCAATTTTAAAATCAAATTTAATGTTGTTTCATTGTTTTTTTTTTATATATATTTTTCGGCGAGATGCACACAAAACTACTTTTGTCATCTAATGCATTGCACTTTGGTTTATTATCCATATATTTGAAAGTATTAATCCTGTTTATTTTTCGTCCAGAGGGTATATATACATATGAATATATTATACTAAAAGGTGAAATACATATTTCAATGTATATTACAACTTTCTTAGAGTATATACGGAATGATTTTAATCTTATAAATCATAGCAATCGTAAAAATCTATGAGCTTCATTTTTTTTTATCACTATTAGATATGCTATACATAAATAATATTCAGTAGCAAGCAACAATTCCAAAATTTTATGTTTTCTATTATGTAATATATATTATATTCTATTACTTGTGGATATAGTATATATTTGGATTTAACCATTTGTAGTTAATGTTAGATAAATATACTATACAATATTATATTGTAATATAATATCGATATTTGTATATAGATTAGAATATTAGATAGATATATTAAACTACTGCAGATATACATAAAAAGTTACTTATTCATCAATATTATTTAATGACTCAATAAAATACAGTAAATTGTTTATAGTTTTGTATAGCTGAGTATTGGATATAATGCTTAACATATATATACGTATACGAGTATAGGATGTATATACAGTGTAGACTCTGGATACTCTACGGTTTTTCAACGGAATCGAAACAAATGTCGACGCGAATGGATTTTTCCGTTGAGTAGTGTTTTTATACCAAGATTTTTATATACTGATTATAAATATGTATAAATATTTGAACTTAAATAGTTTGTTGTGATTTGTTAGAAAGAAGAATTGCTTCCCTCCTCAAAATTTCAAGATTGCATTACTGAATAATGTCATTACCAGCATTTTAATGAAATTTTGTATAAGTAGATTTAGAATAGATTTATCAACTTATATATAGTTATAACGTTGTTTTTCATAATTTAGTTTAAATTGATCAATATAAATAAACAGATATTTAACCAAAATAGTATAAATATATTATGCAGTTGCCAGTTTTACGAAGCATTTGTTGGAAAACAACCTTATCCTTAATGCCATTAAAAGCATAGCTACTCAATTTGAATGAATTTGCATATAAATTTTAAACGAAAATTTAAGGAGCTAAGCCACCATCAGTATTGCCATACCAAAAACTTATACAATATTAATTACACAAAAATTGAACAGCAATATTTTGTGCTTTGTAATCTGATAAAAAGATGATTTTTCATAATCTGCTGTTAATAACTATTAATATAATTCACGTATAAATTAAAAATTTAATCAATATTAAATGAAAATTGACCAAATTCTCAGAAACTGAGATTTTTGTAGAAGTTGCTATGAAACTATCTTAAAATCCCATTGTAATATACAATATAAACCGTAATGTATAAAATTTCATTAAGGAATAGTGTGCAATTTAAGTACTTATTTAATTTAAAAAAAAAAGGCAATTCAAAAAATTTGAATTCACAACTTAAGCAGTATACGTCTGACTACTATTCGACGAAATAAAAGCTTATTATACTATTATAATGTTGTATAATGTTGTGACAATATTTTCGGAATTATTTTTAAATTAAATAAAATAAATAATAAATTTAATATTTCAATATTCCAATTAAAATATTTATGTTGTACGTCTAAATTTGATAAACAATATGATTTTTATAACACTTATTTAAATAAAAATAAAATAAAAACAGTGTATGCAGATTGAATTGAATATTAAATAGATAAATTAATTGTATACTTAAATACGTATAAAATATATATGAGTTTATATTTGAAGAAGAATTGTTTTTTTATAATTAGTATTATAAACATAATAGCAGTTTTTATATTATACCACATATACGAGGTTTAATCAAAAATTTCTCGGAATTTGTATTTATATTAACAAAAAACTCTAATTATTTATTAATATAATATGCAGGTTCCATAGGATCTAGCACACTTATTATTTTATTCTTATCAACATTTTGGCTATAATAGATAGAATGGTAAACTTTTGTTTAAAATTGAATAGTTTCGTAACAAATCTTTCTTAATGATCGAGGAGTCGTGGAAGATGATGCACGCCCGGTTGGTTACATTAAAAACAGATAAAAATATTGAACGAAAAGAAGCTCGTGCAAATTGTGTTAGTAGTTGTGGCACTTTCTTGAATTTTTGGATTTATGCGATCGCTCTATAAAAATGAATATTTTTGCAACCAGAAAAGATAAACTTATGAAATAAACGCCAGTTAAAACTTTTTGTTTCTTTAGTTTGATATACACCGGTAACTAATTCTAGAAAATTCTTTACATCTTTGAAGTTCTGAAACCCATAAGTGAACCAATGTACAGGCAAAATATAGTGAATTAAATTACGTCTCTTGTAATATCGTAATTTCTTCATTTACACATTGGTGCAAATATGAAGACAGCTTTAGAATTTTATAATATTAACTGATCGAAAGGAATATATGGAAAACTACTACTTAAAAATAGTTTTCGTGGAGAAGAAGTTGAGCCATTCGATCAACATTGGATAAGAATTGGTCAAGTTTCAAATTTTCAAGAAGCTGGGAATGAATTGTCTATTATTTTCTTTGTAATTGCTTATGTATATAATGTGTCACATCAATTTTGGAATTTAAATTAATATAAAAATAAATAATGAATGTAATGTTGATTTTAACATAATTTTCCATATGTTGAAGCTACATTGGTCCACTTTTCCTATCCGAACTTCCAAGATATTAATTATTTGAAAAAAATAATTACTGTAAAATAAAATAGAGGACTGAAGCTTTGATACGGACTTTATTTCATATTTCTATCAGATTCGCGTTGTAAATAAAAGTCTTTCTCTCGAATTTTATGTTGTTTTTGCTAATAGTGCTGTTCGCAACTATCGCATAATTCAAGTGTTACCTGTACATTATGTATAGCATAGAATTTGATGACTTCTCGTCTGAACTCTCAATATATGGTGTCTTTATAATTTATATACACATATTTGTAATATGTATGTTTATTTACATTCTATATATATATATATTTTTTATATTATATACACACAAATTATGTAAACAAATAATTTTGGTATCAATTAAATTAAATTCATATATAAACAATCAGCCATGACACAAATTTAAAATTTATATAGTAATAGTTATGTATTTGTACATTAAATTATATGATATGATAATGATGTACTGTTCAACAAGTGAATAACTTTTATAATATCAACAAACAGTTTTTTTTTAATTTTAAATATAGATAGTAAATATGACTTAAATAACACACACACATATGAAATTTTTATGAAAACAAAAAGGGATTCAAATTATATCACTTAAAAAATATATAAAAGATAAAATTTTAATTTTTATATTTAATATTTTCTTCAAAAATAAAAAGTGATAAAACTTTGAATGATTCATGTTATAATTAAAATTAATATTACATAATACCGGGTATAAAAATAGCTATAATTTTGTCATATACATAAATTTCTTTATAACTTTGATGTAACATGTAACTATATATAATGTTGTTAATCATAGAATTAATATATTACGTTATTTCCGTCATCATTTTATTTATTATAATTTTTATATATTGTAGCAAAATTGTATACGATTATATTTTACTCGCACTCACAATACAGTATGATATTTTTTATTAATTTCGTTAGTTAATTGTAATTCATTTTGATTGTTAAATAGATTTAAATCAGAAAAAAAAATTTTTATAATTATATAATGTATCCATTCTTTTCATTTATTTATAATAGTAACTAGTATACACATAAAATATCCATCCATATATAAAATACTCTTCAGAACATTTATTAATAAAAATTCTTTCATGTATATTTATAATTATATATAATATATTTTAACCCTGACCTGCATGAAGATGCATTAAAATTAATAATACATTTATTAAAAACAACTATACAATTTCGGAAATCGAATACACACACAGTATCACCTGGTAAAATATTTGATTCTTTTTCGTTTATCAAAATTAATACTGCCTATAATTTACAAGTAACTTGAAAAATATATTATCGTTTACAAATTATTTGGGTTGCTTAAATTGTGAACATTTCTCGCACTAGATGTTGCAATAATATACCTTCAATAGAACAATCGCTGCTATCTGCCATCCAACTTCCCGTAATATTTTACCTTCTATCTACTGTCTAACGCATCTATAACAACCACCGACATTCGTATCCTTCAATTCAATCGTCCATTATATGTTTTAATACTTGTGAAATCTTTAAAAAATCTCAAAATTTCTATACCATTTGCTGTATGGTAAATTGAAATAGGACTATTAACAAATTTCAAAAATACTATTTTTGTAATTTGATTCCAAAGCTTTAAATTTCAAGATGGAAACTCTTAAAGTTATGTTTGATTGAAATTTAGTATATAATTCATGTATATAATTCATGTTCGCGGAGAAGGTTTACTATTCTTACACTAATTCCATTTTAACATTGGCAGTATGTGAAGCTCGACACACCATATTGTTGGAATCATATGTTAATCATACCAAAACCATCCAATTCTGGTGTCTAAAAAAGTTATCAATCATCTGTACTTATGTGCTACAGAATCTTTTTCTTCAAAATCTTTCACTATAAACAATAAATAGTGGATTTTTTTGTCGTCATAATATAATCACTTCACGTTTATCGAGTATTTTTCCATAATAAATATTCCACGTCTATGCGTCGTATACATTATTAATCATGAAATATAGCGGGTTCAATTCCACCATCATATTTTTCATAGGAAATTTTTCGGTATTTATTTTAATACTGAAATTTTTCTGCTGGGTGACCATTTGTTCGTTTATGGAATAAAAAGAAAAAACGGATATCTTTGAAAATATGCGATGCTGGACGCTATTCAAAGATTAACAATGTCTGCACACACACACACATCACTATAGGCTAATCACCAATATAAAAATAATAGTATTTTGAAAACATCTATCTTTCGTTAATTACAGTACAATTGGTAAATTGTTATATACTCCCACGTGCGGAGTAATTTACCAACTTGGCTGCAATGAAAGGTTTATTAGATGACAAAAAGCTCCACTTGGAACAATATATGACCAAATATAAAAAATGTGGCCAAATATGAATTGACAAAATTCATGTTTTTAACAAAATAGCGACCAAACAAAGTATATAAAAAATAGTTAGTGTATACGATTATAACATATTAAATATATTATTCGCTTTTCGTAATATTAGTCAATTGGCCTAATAAATTATTAGTTGGAGTTTCAATAAGAATAAGTAAATTTCGCAACAAGTATCTAGGAGCATAACACACAAGATGTGTATATGTGTATAAGGTGTTTGCTGATTGATTAAGATCAAACTATTGATACAAAGGAACTTTTTCTTGTTTTCTACCTGTTGCTGATAAATCCTTTCGTCAACAGTGATGAATCTACGTTAACATTCATACGGATTACGTGTAAACAGATTCACTTTACACAAAAACTTCTCAATGATCAAACAAATGGTTTTTTGATAGATAATTTTTCCATCTGGAAATGTTATCATGTATGGTATTATTTCAGGATCTCACGCTTTTTCAATCTGCATTAGTTCAACTTGTTATTGATCATTACTTTCACACATTTTTTGGAAAACTTATTTGGTAATGATATTGTTTGTGTGCTGTGTACAACCACAACGATGAATTCGGTAAATGACGATAATATATGATTTTACCATATTAGAACTACATAATATAACATTTAACCACCCCTATATGATACTATATATGCATTTTTTCCTATTAACCCAACTTTATATTTCTCTAAAACAACAATTTTTATGTTTTTTCACAATAGAAAATTAACAAATTAAACCATTAGAAGGTTAAAAACATGTTAAAATTATATATTTAGATTTTACAGTTTATTATTTGTTTAAGTAACATTAAATTTTTTTGGTTTTATTTCGTTTCATTATTAATTTAAAATTTAAACAAATTATATTATTAAGATGAGATCATTGCTGCGCGCATTCATTTAATACTACGATTTGGATAGCAATATTTTTTTTCTATATACTTAAATGTACGATGTTAAGTACTATTATATTAATTACACTATGATGATGATGATGATGATGATGTTGATGATGGGTTCAGGGTAAAAGTTAAAATTAATGTTAATTATCGTTAATTGTATTCATAAATAAATACAATAAACTATGTAGATAATTTTTATATTACGAGTATATGTTTGTTATATGGTATAAAAAGTATATAAGTATAGCCTAAAATTGTTAAGAACATACAATATTAATAAATTAGTTGTAATATAACTTCACCTTTTCCTTTATTATCTCCGGAACGCATATTAATTTCCGATTACCTTATCAGATTAAATATTATAAACAATTTCAACTATTTTTATATTTTTTATGTAATTAGTATATATATTCTATTACATATGCATAAAAATTATATGTAATTATATATAATCTATATATAATACGTATTTATAAGTAACCACGCACGCACACACATATGCACAGTAATTCAATAAACAATTATTAAATCTAATAAATATTTTTTTAATAACTTTTTTTTTTATTGTAAAATAATTATGCGGAACTTATCCGTACATAATTTTAGTTTTTTTTTTCTTTTATTTTATAAATATATAATAATTATCATATAACTTTCATATTATAAATACGATTATAAAATTAAAATCATATTGATTTTCACAATAAATATTTATTTTGGAGCCGCGTATATTTTTTTCTTTATCTATTTAACATAGAAACGTAAAAAATATTGTATATATTATTACCGTTCAATATAAATAACAAATTCATACTGAGCCTGTGAGTTGTGAGCCGTGAGTACAGTGAATATAATTTAGTAAAGTCTTTGATAAACATATGTGAATTTTTAATTTTCATATATTGAGTTGCACACTAAGAAATTGCGTTTTTTTTTTAATGAAAACATACAGTATTATAATTTTTGAATTATAAAACTTTTGGTCCGTATCGACAAAAAATTGAATTGCGTTGACATTCCTAGTAACACTGTCCGTAGTTTGTCCGCAGTACTCCGTAATTTCAATCCGAGGAAATATATATGTATTTCTTACGGATGTCCACTGGAATTTTATATGATGTGTGCAACCCTGTCCATGGAATTTTATAAAAAATGTCCTTGAATTATCCGAATATTTCCGATGATAATTTCTATACGGATTCACCTTAGAATTATTTCTCGTTACTATTATTCCACAGAATATCCATAGAATTTATAATCATATTTTTTGTGAGCTGATCCACGGGTTTAGAAATATCTTTGGATCGTCCATGTATTTTAGCAAGTAATATCCGTGAATTGTCCGTATTAGCAGAATAAATTTTGTTATGACGATGATGTGAAATCGCGATTTGATTCAGTTCTTTACCACGATCGACCAGAAGTTCTATGACCACGGAATGAAGATGCTGAACTAAAGAACTAAAAGCAAAAAACTCGCGGATAATATCCATGAAAAGTTTTACAAAATTCCTCGGAAATATATCCATTTGAGTTGCTGCGGTTGTTTTAAAAATTATGAAAATAAATTAAAAACAGTGATGATTATATCTATGAATAAGCGAAATATATAAAAAATTTGAACCACTGTCTTGGATAATTGGTGAAATAAATTATGAATACAATACCGGGCCGTATTGTATGTAAGACATATTACCCAGACAATCCAAAGATTTTAATTGACCTAAATAAAATACTATAATATTAAGTGGAAAATCTATGGACATTCTTTGAACAAATTTCTATATATCTTTTCCATGGAAAATATGTGGAATTTTTCCACGTAAATTTTCCTCATTTTTCAAAGTACGGACAAATTGTTACTATGGATCAACATAATTTTTGAAATTTTTACCATTCAAGACGTTTTGCAAACTTCGAAATAAATGTTAATGTTATGGTGCCAGATCAGAACTATATGATATGACAAAACATCCTAATTGAGCTCCAATAATTTTTAACGAGTGACCAAAAATATGTCTAAATGATCTTGTATTTTCATGGTGGAACACATTCTTTAATTGTATTGTTCAGTTTGGTTAATTGTTAGGTTTATATCTCTGGATTGATCGTTTTTCTTACTTCACCTCACCTCAGATGTTATAATGCGTTGTATGTTAAGGTGAAAGTTCTTTAAGTTCATGAGGAACACATATATCGAGTATTTTTTTTTCGTAGCCAAATTATGTTAAATGCTTTACAAAACATGAAGGTGAAGGTTGAAATCTCACATTTTTGGTATTTCGTAAACGTAAACATTCATCAAAAGTCATCTAATTTGTGAAAAGTACAATTTATTTGTGTGCAACCCAATAAATAAATTTTATTTTGTATATATATGGCAGCAGAGTCGTACAGAACAGAGTAAACTCTATAGTATTTCATATAATATGTTATTCTCTTTAAAAAATACTATAATATTATTTATATATATTAATAATATACAATCTAACTAAAATGACAATAATATGTTTTTTTTGTACATACCATATATTCCCATATCAAAAGTAAGGTAAATATTATATTTATATATATATAGACTCTATGTTTGATAATAATAATAATAATAATAATAATGTGTATATGTGCTATGTTATATATAGATAGATATATATAGCCGCATAGAATATATATGCTATAATGATATCGTAAAAGGCAGCTGTTTTGTGTATTCTCTCACTTTGGTTTTTTTTCTATATACCATACATATGTCATATACCTAAATCTATATCTATATGGTTATTCAAGATATAAATATACATAAAGTAGAGGTACTGATATTATTTATATATAGAGAAAATCAGAAAATAAAAAATGAGCACGTGGTTATAATAAATATGTTTGAGAAATACATATTTTGGTCGAAAAATTTTCTAACCTATATGATTTTATTTTTAAAATATTTATATGAAGACTATAGAAATTTATTGAATTTGATTATATATTTTGATGTACAATATGATACAATAACGTTAAAACTAAAAAACAATAACAGCTCTAAGCAATACCATGAGATTTAGGACTGCTTGAATTCATTCAATCTGTCTGAATTATGATGCATTGTAATTTGTTTATGTTGTTAATAGCGTATATCAAATTTCATCGGAATTGACCAGCAGATCATTGAGTTATACAATCTTCTCATTATAGAAGGACTCCGGGTATCGGAATTCGCAGAACTTCATTAAAAATACATAATAAATCTTAGAATTAAGTAATTAAATTAAATTGTTATTTACTCTCATGCGGAGTAATTTACAAACTTGACTGTAATGCATGTTTGATGGCGGTAGATTCCATAAGATCCAATTGATGTAACATGCCTATGTAATTATACATATTACATAAGTAAAGTCCACTATATCAATATAAATATTATTGTATCGCTATTCTTTCCATATATATTAAAAGATTCAACGACGAAGTGGTTACGATAGAGCACATGTCATTCAAAATGGAAGGAAGTTGAGGAGTTCTCATATACTTGGAAATTACTCAATTGTATTACCATTTGTTTGTTTATGGAATAAAAAATAAAAACTAATACGATATTAGGCAAAACTCAATGTGTAACAATATCTTTACACAAAATACTATGAATTATTCCGACTACTATGGGTATAAGAATAATGATGACTTAATAAAAACATCTTTCGAACAATAATTATATATATATAGACCAAATACTGAATTGTAATATAATCTCATAGAAACTAGTTTTTACTATCTTGATTAGATTGTATCATATTTTTTTTGATGCCTTAAGAAATTTCAACACTATATCGATTGATGGTAGGTGTCTTGGCAATCAGTTTATATGTACAGTTCATTCGATGAGGTACTTTTATATCGGGGATGATTATTAAATGAAAATTTTCACACAATGCACCTACGTTGAAATCCAGATCCTATATATATATATATATATATATATATATACCTAATTCCATTCATCTTTTACAAATTGAGAATACGTTTTCTATAAACTTGCTTACATTGATTTTTTCGAAAAATTAGGTGGTTTGCAGTTGACGAAGTAATTTAAAGCAGTAACCACCAACAACACATGAATAAAATAAAGAGATACGACTTTTATAAATATCAAAATTAATAATTCAGCAATTTTAGAATTTAGTTCGCAAGTGTGGAAACAAAAATTATATACTTACTCCATGGCATTATATAACCCAGATGCGGTTTTAGCATTCTCCAACACGCTTCTCCAACCTGACCTATCCGCCCAGTCATTGTCTTCCAATCCCGAATTTTAAGGATCTTTATATCACAGTTTACTGCATCTAATCGTCTTGCATTAGGTCTTCCGGATCTCCTTCTACCTTCTGAATTACCATTCAACAGTTTTTTCAGCATACGCTACTCCTCCATGCGCGTAATACGTGCAATAAAATTATATGCAATATGTTGTAATGGGCCACAAATAAATTGCTGAAATAATAGAAAATACTTGCGTATATGCAAATTCAATTGATTATATTGAAAATATACACTAGATTTTTGGCTGTACAGAGAATATGATGCCACAATAAAATTGCTGCTCGGTTGTAAATAAAATCCACAAATATATTAAGGTGTTTTGTTTGTATTTGATGGTCGTGAAAATAATACAATTTCAGTTTATTTAATATTAATTGAAGTTAAAAATTGGATATTAATTTTGTCTGTTGGATCATACTTGTATACGTTTCCTTAAGATTAGAGCAATAAATTATTATTTAAAATATTTTTTTTCTTTATTGTGTAATATTACACAAAAATAATATACTATAGTTAAATAAATCCTACATTTTTTCTTTAATTTTTAATTTTTTTAATTTACAATAAATTAATAATATATAATTTTCTAATTATTATAATATAATATATATTAATTAAATTTAATTTTGCTAATTAATTGCATATAAATATGAAAAGGTGGATAATTTTTTCAGATATATATTTTATGAATTGATTTTTTTCTTTTTAAATAAATAATATACGTAAAAAAAAAATTAATAATAAATTGTGGTGAAGATGTGCGAGCGCGCGTGTATACTCTTTATAAATTATAAAATTTTCAATTGAATTTTAAATTGTTTTAATTTATGATCCTTTTTTTTCGTTTAATTAAATTAAATATTATTCAGTTTTCAGTCGCATATAAGAACACAAAATTTGTGCATAAAAATACATTTATATAATAATAATAATAATAATAATAATAACAAACGATAATATATTGATATATAGAATTTCGCATAATATAATATATTCTTATTAATTATTAATGATTTCTTAAAATATTTAAATATTAATTAATAATATAATATAATATAATATTATAATTTGGCATTTTTAATTTTATATTATTATAAAAATTAAAATGATTTTAACCAAATACATTGTTAACAAAATTATTTAAACCACTTGATATTGATGACAAAAATCCTTGATCACGTTCGTTCGGTACTACTGGTCTATAAATTGGTTGAACTTGTGCAACTGGACGATAATATGGACCATCATTACGCTGCTAATTAATTAATTATTAAAAATATTAATATTTCATATAAGTATATATAATTATATTGTGCAATAGATACAATAAAATAAATAATCAACTATAAATTAAAAAAACAATGCACCACAATAAATGCCAAGCTCCTGTTCCTGTGTATATTACAAATAAGAATAAGTGTATGCATATGAATTTTCGATTACTCTAACCATCTAACTATCTTATTTCATATAAAAAAAAATTGAAGTGGCCCACACACAAAATTTTTCAAGTAAGGTCATTTCATTTTATATATAAATAAATTCTGTCGCCAATATTATTGAAAATTTTTTATGCGAAGTGCTCCACATATTTTTCCATATATGTTTTTGTTTATATATTGTATTACCTTTGCTCTAACTGATAGCTATACTATTTCTATATATATACATTTGGTTTGTGTCAATAATAATAAATATGTCAATATAACCTTTCTAAAAAAAATCAAAGCTAACCATACTCAATACTTTTTAATTATTAAATTCATACATTTTGTTATTTAAATAAATGTCCTTTGGTAGGCGTATAAAAAAAACGACATTTCATAAACATACACCTATTAATAATTACAAAAAAAAATCTATATATACTCTAATTTTATAAACAAATTAAAAATACTTACAAAATAATAAATAAAATAATTGAGCGGTATAAAATAAATATATACAATGCATTTTTTGTTTATTTTAAAATGTGTATAGGAAGTTTTTCAAATTATTAAAATATGTGCGTGTTTATTAAATTATTATTATTAATATTTTGGAAATATTATTCTATCATCATATTGTTGAAGATTCTTTTGTGTTTCAGCTTGTAAATTTGGCTGAAAAATAATTAACTTATAAACTATACTAACTTAGAAAATAAAAAACCATTACCATGCATTCATTTATTTTCGGTCATTTTCTTATTAATTAATTAAAAAAAAATTTATTCTTTTTTTTTTGCTATATACCAATTTTCCATTTAACTTTAACAGTAATAATTTTTATTAATGATTTTATATAATATAAATACTAACCTTAGAACTTTGCAGTGTTACATTTAATAATGTTGGATGTTGTTCAATAACCATAAAATCAACTTCTCGTGGTGCATACCCATCCGCAAACACTTCTAATTTATAAATACCTGGTAATAAAATACGCCAAAATTCACCATAACGTGTCGTTTGAAAACCAATATCACGACCTTTAATTTTTAACGATGCTTTTTCAATTGGTGCACCATTTGGATCGGTAACAAAACCTTGTACACCGCGATGTACTTCGGCCATAAATTTTATTAATGATAATTGATTGTCTTCCCAATATTTTCGTAATTCATGTGCTGGCGGAAATTTACAACAAGATACTTCTAATGTTATTTCCATACAACCATACCATACATAATTATAATCCTATATATTGTATATACACGAATGGTACATTTTATATTTTAATATTATGTTATTTTATCATTTTATCAAATTTTATTAAAATATACCTGCATTCCACCGGTTAATGGATACCATGCCGCCCCATTTGTGATACCATTTTGAAATGATGGTGTAGCTGATTTACATGCAACACCGCGTGACATTTTTGCATGATTACTTGCGTAGGCTAATGATATATGTTTCAATACATCATCGTCTGGTGCTATCGATGGTTGTGATGAATAGCTTTGAAACACTGTTCCAAAGAGGGAATATGTAATTATAAAAATAAAAAACAAATATTATTAATTTTGTCAACATAACAATAATGTGATCAATTAATGTAATTAATTGTATGTCAAATACTAAACAATACAAAATATTTGATTAAAATATTGTATTTTAAATACTGTATCAAATACATTTTCTCTAATACTTGTGCTTAATTTTATTTATGCTATCGCACGGTGTTTTTTTTTATTTTTATATATAGTTTAGGTACTGATTTGATTTCACAAAAAAGTGTAATTACATTGCACAATGATATTGGTATATATTTATTATTAATTGTTCCCGGTAATAGTATAAAAAATGTCTAATTAAAATATATTTTTCTTTACATATACGTATAAAATAAACAAATTTTTGGATGCTAGTGGAAAATTTTCCGGGAAAGTATATTTTCTTTCAAATTAATTTTCATTTTTCCAATAGATTTTAAATATTCAATATATTTCCAATATTTGGCGTGAATTTGACATATAGTTAAAGAATCATTTTCTATTGTGTTGAATGATAAATTAGCGATTTGTGAAATTAAGTGATAATATATATTGTTACTCTTTATCCTGGTTTGCGCACATTAACCACATATATTCCCAATAGATTTGCTAGAGTATCATTTAACCGATTATCATGACATTCTGAACATGAGCATTGATTTATTTATTTCGTACATTATATTTAAATTATATGCGGAATTAGCACCCGGATCGTAAAGCAGCCAGCTAACTACATTGGGAATATTATATGTTATGTCCAAATAAATTGTTGATAACTCATATAGGTCAGAAAATGCCTTCAATGTATGCAGTTATTTTTTTATAATCAAAAATGCACGCAACAACTCACGTCAGAGAATACATTTTTAATATTTTACCACATCGGTTTTAAATAATTTTAATCTTTCGTGTATCTTTTAAAACTGTATCTAAAAATTTGCCGAAATTTTCGGTTGCTATGATCCTTTTTTGGCGTCATCCTGGATGCTCACATACCACCATACTTTTAAATGTTGATTCAACTAATATATATCTAATTACAGTATTACATGAAACTATTTTTTTTAAACCAACCGTTTTTACAACAAACTATTTGAAATGTGCATACTACATTTATAATTTACGTGTGTTTCCGTTTTGTATTTAATATGATTGATAGAACTTAAAAATTTATAATAATAATTTTTAAATAAATAAAAAGTATTTTCTCATTAAATAAATGTATATTATACGCCGATATAATAATTAATAATAATAACCACTCACAATAGCTGTGTGTGTGTGTGCTACCTAATTCCATAAAATTAAAATATTTCAAAGAATTTTTTGGTTAAATTACTTAAATTATACGTTATATATATATATATGTTAGTTAAAAATAACATAAAAAGATTGGAAAACAAAAACATTTAATTAATTCCTCTCGGGTTAAAAAAAAATTTATTTTCGATGAATCAATGAATAAATATATATAAATACGTAAATATATTTATTATGTTTTGCATATATTGTACACAATACTCACTTTTACATAGTGCCGATGACCTACAAATTCCTTTGCGAAATGCATAATATAATTAAAAATAAAAATAGAAAGAAAAAATTATATTGAATTAAGAAGATTGTTTTGAAATATTATGTTTTTATGTATACAATATTATTTGTGTTTTATGATCATACAAATATCAATCAATACACAGAAATACCCCGCCAGTTTTTATACGCTATTTTTATAATATCATAATTATATAGACACTGTATTAATTCCCTATCTATAACATTAGTATGTAACACTCCCTTGAAAACAAAAAGATACATTTGGAACAATTTCATTTTTTTTTAGAATATGTTGTAAAATATGTGCTGAAAAACATTATATTCCAATTAAAAAATAATTCTAAATGAGGTTCCCATAAAATGTTTATTAACCCAATTTAATGGTATGTTATTACTCTCTGTGATATTACAAAATTGATGACAAATTGTTCATTACCATTTTATTTATTTATTTATTTAGTTATATATTTGTACTTACAATTTGTCAAATGAGCAATGCTTACGCTTCAATAATATATATAATTTAAAATTATCGTACATGTATATGTATTACATGACTTTGTACAATTAACGAATAATTAACGAAACGCCTTTAAAGATTTTGTCTACTTAAATTATAGGGCAATATTTTCATTATAATTATAAATTTCAATGGTAACTTTTTTTATGCATATGATGGTATAATTTTATAGTCGTTGAATATTCAATGACATACTTATAAACTATAAGAATTATGTAAATTAACTTCCTTGTTATATTTGCAACTTGAAACTTGACACTAACTAAATTATTTTTTAAGTAAATTTATTATTTTACAAATACCATCCAAGAATTGGTGAATAACTTTCTCTGTTCTCTTTATGTACCATTTAAAAATATAAAAATATATATGTTGTCATATTTTTCCCCATTTAAATGGACTATCGAATTTCAAATTATATTATTATATTATAGTCATTTCATTATAAAGTTATAATATATTACGAACGCATTATTTATTTTTATCTTAGGATTTTATTATAGATTTATATATGGTAGTTATCTAAATACAAAAAATTATGTAGTATATGAAATAAAATTATTATAATATACTTACTAGTATTTGGTGTATTATCATATGGATAGCTAGCAACTAATGCACCCCCATGTAATGAACCACTTAATATAAATTGAATTTTTGATATCCATTCTTTAATCGCTTCAGTTTCCGGTTGTTCACGTTTTGTATTTTGTTTAAAATAATCAGGAAAATTTCGATTTAAATCAAAACCACGTGCATTATATCTGTATTAATGCACAACAGCACACATAAAATTAGTAAAAGAATGAATAAAAGTGTTTTGACTAATTGACTGGCCGAATCAATAAAATAATTATAGCATATATGAATTTAAATTTTCTAAATTACCTGCCCTGACCACCATCACATGTACCTTCTTTCGATGCCGCATAACCATCTGGATTTAAACTTGGCAATAAATGTATACGAGTATTATCCAATAACCATTTTATATATGAATCTGTATCATAACTAGTTACTAAATATTGTACCAAATGTAATAATAATTCTTTTCCAACCGCTTCATTTCCATGTATATTAGCAATATATTTTATATCCGGTTTACCAATCATATGTTCATATGGTGATGATGATAATACAATGACCCATAGATCACGTCCTTGTGATGATTTACCAATTGAATACAGTGCTGTTAAATTTGGATACCGTGCGCTTGTCGATCTAAAACGGAAAATTAAATTTAAATTTTTATGTCTGTTTTTGATGAAAATACAATATAAAATATAATAATATAAATAAAAATTGTAATTATCCGTCTGCCCACATATAGAGCTAATATTTTCTTGTAACATAATGGCAAAATTATTATTATAGCGATATGAATAAGTTTCCATAACTTTTTTGGCGAAAAGAAAAGGTTATTAATTTTAATATTATTAATTATGATAGAGCCAACATGTTCATTTAAATCGATGCATATTAAGCAAATTTTTCATATCTTCATAATTGGGGTAAAGTGCTGTTCTACAAGGACAAGTGCCATCGGTCGAAATAAATGGTATAGTTTGATTTGAGGAGTATCTGTTGAATATATTGTATAGTGTGAGATTCATGTTTGCATCCTTTTAAATTCAACGTTTTCTGAATTGGTTTTGCTACATTTTTCACTCGTATCACAAATCAATGAAAAATTGACTTTCTTAAAGTGGTTTTATAATTTTTCAATTGTATTTCGGTTCAATCAAATATGGCAACCAAATTTCTGTTCAAAATTCTTAATACAATAAATTATTGTTTATTTAAGCCTTATCATTTTTTTTTTGTGATATTTTGCTTACAAATTGCAAACTTCTGTTATAATTTATTTACGTTACGAATATATGCAAATATATTTTATCACATAAAAGCTATATATATTCTAAAGTGTATTTTTTATTTCATATAATTATTTGTTATATTGTATATTGAATCAATATTAAAACGATAAACACAATCTTTTATAAATCGTATAAATATTAAATAGAAATTTATTATATTATTATTTTGATAAATAAAAATGAAATATATAAATGGGGCGTTATGTAAAATAAATTAATTCTGATAAAATCTACATTTAGTCGATGTTAACTTTTATTTATATTCACTCCGCGTTTCATTTGTTTAGTGCGACATTATTTTTAGTTTTTATGATATTTAATATTTTTTGGTATATAACTTCATAGATATGACTATATGAGATGAGAAACACGTGTTATTTATTATCGAGGTCAATATATAGCAATAATGTTAACAGAATTTTAGATCTCTGTGATTATGTTGATAAAAAATTTAATTTTAAATGTCAAATTGATCACATAATGCGGATTTTATTGTTCATGAGGGTCTTGAATTTACTATGGCCACTATTGTGTACGTGAATTTGTAATTTTCTTAAAGGTCTGTTCAGTTTGATCACCCTCTTATTATGAATTGAATAAATCAAGAAATATATCAAGTAAAGATGCCTTAGATTTGTTCTATACGAATTATAAATTGATCAAATCAATTGATACTTCCTTCCGTATAGTTATATTTCAGTGAACCAGCGCACATTTACATTTATTATCTATTTATATTTAATCTAAAAGTAAATAATTATATAATTACCTTAAAAATCTTGTCATTTCGTCATGATTATGATAAACAAAATCTAATTGATCTGCGTCTGGAATATATGCACGTGGTTCCGGTAATATATTCAAATTTCTATTAATATTATCATTAACATTACTACTTTGACACGCACAATTATTTATGCATATTGTGTAAAATAGAAATGTTATAGCAAAGGCCAATTTTAACGTCATGATCACAATTGAATTCAATGATCAACAATTATATATATCTATATAAAAAAAAAAAATATTCAAATTAAATGTGATTAGAATATATTCAATATTTAATTGCATACAATAAATTTATAAAATTGAAAATATATTACTAAAATTTCTATTTTTTAAGTTAAAAATAAATTTCGATATATATGACACTATCAATACGTTGATAAGGTCACACCGTTGGTGCGATTGCGTGCGTCGTTGTTATTAATAATTAAATATTTTTAAATTATAGAGACTATATCGTCGCAATATTTATTTTTTTAATGCATGTGTATGTCATTTGTATACATATAAAATATATAAATAAAAATTAATGGCTTTGTCCGAAAAATAACCGAAATTGATTAGGAGAAAAAAAACAAAGAATAGCGTAATAATAACCGAATTTATAAAATAAAAACCCAACTGCCACACACTTTTCGTCTGTGTTTGATGTGTTACACTAATCACCACCAGTAAGGTAATTTTTGGGCGGATTTATTCTTCCTTAACTGAAATCCATATCGAAACGATGGCACTCACAAACTTGTGTTTTGAATAAATAAGCATTTTTTGCAATTTTAAAAAGGTGTTTATACAGTTTTCAGCCGACATGATGCAATAAAACTATGTACTAACACTTAGTGCGTTATATTTTGGCTGAAGGAAATGTTTGTTAAGATTGCTTCTAGAATACATAAACCAATTAGCAATTAATAGATATAGGTGTTATACCATAGATTCATATAATAGAAAGTTCATTCTGGTTATTTTTCGGACCGATGGTGTATATGTATACGTAAAAATAACCTGCTACGCTCATACTCGTTAATGTGACATAAATTATCGTATATGTTATTCTTATTATCGATTTGGGTTTTTTTTCTGTGAATGTTTTAATTTTTTTTTTATTTTTATATTTGTGCAATAAATTATTAATTTTTTAATTTTTTTTTTTTATATAAATACATAATTCAGTAAATAATAAATTTAAATATTTTATTTTATTCACTTTGAATCTTGGAAAATTTAATCGGACTCTTGCATATATTCATTTTATAATGATAAAATAAAACAAAAGACATATAAGCAACGAACCTTTTACATCAATTTAAAAAAATTAATTTATATATTTATTACGCGTGAATTTTGAAAAATTTTAATTTATCGGTGGATTTAAATATAAGATTATAATTAAATAAATATAGTTAAAGTTTAATGTTTACGTGATATAAAATTAGAGATATTTTTTATTTTTAAATCGTTGTTATAATATTAAAAACATGATGTTATTATAGGCATTAGAAAATATATAATAATAAAACGACAATTTACTATTATTATAATTTACATGTAATTATTTTATGAATATTGTTTTCGATTAAAGCTATTTTTTTCTCATATTTGAACAAAATAAAATTCCATGCACTAGTTGTAACAAACAAAGGAAAATGTATAATTTAATTTTCCATTTATAAAATTATGATATTTTCTCTATGCTCGTATATGTTTTATTATATGATGCATATGTCGCACAGATGATAATTATAATTATTTGATTATATTTATTTTCATTTTTAATATTATTATTTAAAAATATATTACACTTTTACTAAATTGTTTCATCTTTTGGTAAACGAAATTTAATTGATTATAAAACAATAATATTTTTTATAAACACTTTCTTTTAAATAATATTTTTATACGATATATTTATTTATACAAATTATATTATTAATGTAATTTATAAATAAAACAAAATTATTTAAGGTATATATTATAGAGTTTTGAGTTTAGGTATGCTTTGACGTTTAACTTAAAACAAATATAACATAAAGAAGTACATTTCAACAGGGTCAAAAATGCGTGGACATATGAAATTAGTTGTATAATTTGTTTTTCTTATAAGGATCTCAGTGTATTAGTTTATAATTAAATGTTAATGAAAATATATAAAGTTGATAATTGCAGTAAAAGTGATTAAATTTAAAAAAACGCTAAACCGAAAAGAAATATCTAATATAATATAAAACAATTAGTTATTCGTGATCGACCATATGGACGCAGTTTTAGAGAAATTGACAAGTGAATATATATATATAAAATATATAGAGAAGGGAAAAAATAAAACACAAGGAAACAAGGAACGTTTCAATAAAAACAATAATACCTAGATAAGTAAAAATCGGTTTTGAAAAGTTGCCTATAACAACGCAAACCAATTATCAATTCACAAAATAAAAATTAAACTAGTAAATCTGTTAATAGGCAAGCAATATTTCGAAAAAAAGGACTTAGTTCTGTTTGTTTGGCCAGCAAATTAAGGGCTATTTCAAAATTGTTTATTTAAATAAAAGAAACTCATTATACATAGATCCTGTCCTAAAAAGTCTTTGACACTGTGTATGCCAAAAAAAAAAAATTATAATAAATAAATACTATTTAAATTATTCATTTTGTAATATTGATATTGACACACTGCAAGTATATATACGAATTTACTTTGGGTTATTCGCTTTTAATTAGATACAATATATTAAATTATGCACTATAAAATATGATGGGTTGAAAAGTTTCCGAAATGAAAATAAAATAAAAACAATATTTGGAGAAAAATCTGTTTAAATTTTTTTTTATGTATATAATCTCCTTTTTTTTACCATACACACTATAACGCCAACGTGTTTCTATATCATTTGAATCTCTTTTTTTTTTATATAGTGTCAATATGTTTAAAATAATGATCGTAGTTTTACATTCGACATAAATAAATGTTGTTCCTTTGAGACATTTCGTCAAGTTTGAAAACTGGAAACAGCAAATAATCGCTTCACTGAAAAAAAAAGTACGTGAAATCAATTAAAAAGTAACAACAATGAAATATTAATTAATTTTGCTCCAAGGAACATGGTTCACATTGTTAAAATGAAATAACATTTATTTAATCAACGAATAATTCATTAAAACATAAATAAAGAAAATTAATGTTTTTCAATGAATCACTTATCGTTGATTTAAAGAATTGTTTTGATGAATATTATTCATTTTTTCAACGTGTTCTGTTTATTATAACTTATTATTCTGAACGTTAATTAATTAATGATCGCGAATGCATTCATTCAATGAACAAGTACATTAAGATAATTGTGAAAAATGAAAAATATTAATGAATTATTCATTGAAACAATGAAAATTTGGGTTATCATTGAAATTATGTACAAATTTATTTTCAGTGTATGTGGATGCAGAGTCTGCAGAATACGGTGTCGATATTAAAACAATTCCCTATTCAATTGAATCAAATTACCATTGATTTTAATGTTAAATGACACATTGTCATAGTGATAATGTATACTTTTTTCTAAATATGGTAATGATATTATTAATTAGTCTAATTATACCTAACAAACCCTTTATATAATCTCTCCTTGTTATTGTATTACCATCTTTAAGTTTTCGATCAACCACTTTAACCAATGTCTATCCAGAATGTGCAGAATGTGATGTTGGTGTATGTATGCAATTTGTATCATTTAAATTTAATACGATTTATTAAATTGAAATGATAAACGCTCTTTTTTTATTTATAAATTATAAAATATAACAAAACGAATTCATTTTAAAGTTTATTAAAAAAGTTTTTGGGTGTTTTTTCCATTAATTTTAAAAAATTAATTTATATCACTAACACTATTGATGATAAATAACAGGGAATTTGAACAGAAGTGTCATTTAAAATTGATATTGTATTTCTTCCAAATATTCGATTCCGAAAACTTTTCAACCCATTTTGTATATTATTAATATTATTATTATATTTAAAAATAATTATCTAAATAAAAAACATATAAAATAATACAAAAACTTAATGGGTTCCAATTGTAAATAAATAATGTGGATAGCTAATAAAAATATGTTTTAAAATATTATCAATGTAATTTTATACAATACATACGATACGCGACGATGCTGGTTGATTGTACATTTTTTTTTATATTTTGCTTTTATCTTCAAATGTGTCAGGGTTTTTATTATTTTTTTTTTGTATTTTATATGGAAAATATAAATTATTATACTAACTTGAAATAAATAAAGAGAAAAAAAAATAAGTTAACCTTTCATTTTAATATGGGTTTACGCATGTTTTGTGGTTTTCTGCATTTATATAGTTTTAAAAACCAACTTATATAAACATATATATATATTTGTGTGTCTAGTGTCTATTCCCATATTTGTGAACATGACATGACGATCACATTTTCGATAACATTTTGTACTAAAATTTCTCTATCTATGCATTGTAATTGTTATAAAATTTAGCTAATGATTCAACTCAATCAGTCATTTATTCCTATTTGTGTATATAGATGATCCATTTCGGCTATTTGGCTATTTGTGTATATAGATGATCCATTCGGTTTGATTTACTTACAAATAATTTTTAATTTGTAGAAAGATAAGATAAAGAAAGAAATTTCAGCAATTTCTTATATTATCAGAATTTTCCACCATATTACTTCCAGTGCTACCACCATACGTGGTCTTATTTATATATGGATTCGATTAATTTATGAATTAGTATATACTTAATAAGTGTTGCTATATAGAAATCGAGAAACCCATACAACAAGTCCATTGGCATTTTGCTGTCGTTGTTTTTTTTTTTTTCTTTTATTTCATTTCATGTATTAAAACATATTTTTCAAAATAAAAAAAGTTAATTATATTTAATATAATAACCGTAAAACGACGATATAAAAACATATACTTTTGCTATATGAAGAAATGAAAATTATAGGTATAGTAATACATTTTAACATTTCTATAGATATTATACAATAATAATAAACAAATATATATAAAAACTGGTTTAAATGAACTATATATTTCACAAAAAATTATGTATACACATATTGCTCATGGCGGCGCCGCATCTCGTATAGGTATAAAAATATTGAATTGTTTTGTAAGAACAAAAATAATGTCTGAATATACATTAATTTACAAAAATTTCTTTACATTTATATAAATTACCTATAGATAGGTAAACATAACATTGAATAACATTTAATTTTGGACACATTTACATACACATTTATTCCTAAAAAATAATTAAATATTTTTATTGACATTTTTCGTTACCAACCCAGATCAAATACACAAAATAAATTAATTAACCTTAACATTTAATATTAGAAATTAAAATTAATAATTTCGTAACGCGTGTATATAACAAAATATTTCTTCAATTCAACCTATTTTTTAATCAAATATGTAAATGAAAAAAAAAAATTTAATTAAAAATAAATTATTGTACAACCTGGCATTTTTCCAAATTTCACAGATATTTATAAAATAAATAAATAAATTTTTATAAGACACAAGAATTTGTCTATATAAAGTCGTTGTGCTTTTGATGCATTCGTGTCAATTAAACAAAATTAATAAATAATTAAAAATAATCGTTTTATTTAGCAATGTGAGAAGAAATTTTTCATCTTATATTCGCACATCGTTCTGGAAATTTTGCCCCTCTTCCACCCCCTATTACAGATTATTCATATAAAACATTTTACAATTTTAATCATTTCCACATCCACACTTCAAATTAAAACTTATACACGTTACAAATTCAACAATTTGCACTTTATAATATAAAATATATGAACCAAATTCAATCTAATTTTTAAATTTCGTTTCTTATAATCTTGTAATTTTTTCCAATACTGCTTTTTTATAACATATGATAAAATTTGCTGTTACAATAAAAATACTTAAACAATAAAAATATACTTAATAATATTTTAAAGCATTTAATAATTCGCGTATATCGATAAAGTATTTTGAAAAAATAAAATTTTGTTAGGCCAACAGATACCCTCAAATTGTTTAACTTTGGAAAATATATTTTAACATTTTATTAAAGAATAAGATATAAAATTTATTTTGATAAATAACATATATTGTAATAGTTTGAAAAAGGTCAAATTTTGTTCTACAAATTGATTGAATTTTAACTATAATAGAGTTTGATTTTGAAATTAAAAATTGTAATAATAAACAATTTGAATTAGAAACAGTTGTGCAGTAAAACTTGTAAAATTTAAAATTTTATTAATATTATTAATATAGACTTTTTGTATTAATATAGACTTGTAAAATTGAAAAATGGTTGTGTTCAATAGAATTCACAAATATCTTTGTGATGTTTAGACTATATATGCGAAATTTTAATTTACAATTTCTCTCGCCAAGACAACGAGACACCGCCCGACAGTCCTTGATGTCCTGCGCGTTCAATGAAAATTTCTATGAAAATTTATTTAATAAAAAAATACTCTTGTTTCCATCCTTTTTATTTTTATTTGGTTGCTATTATTTATTGACCCAGTAATAAAATGAAAAGTTATTATTGCAAATGGAAAAAGAACAAAAAATTAATAAATAAAAATTTTATGAAATTCAATAATATCTTCCCTTAACCTAGTGCCCTATTTATTTATCCTGGTATATAAAGAAAACTATTATGTGTTTGCATATTAATATATTTAATATTTTCAATATCATGACCATGACACATCACACAATGTTTGTTTATATACTTAAATATAATAGTTTTTTTTCTGTATTTTTATTATATACTTGTACTTATATAAAAATTCACGGTTATGCTATGTATAAAATATATAATGACGCGTTTACCTTAAAAAAACAAGGAAGTTCAATGTTATTTATATATAATGCACGTATTAATAAATCAATATATAATATTATAGTAGAGAGTGTAGTATTAAAGAAAATATATATAAATATTTGTAAATAATATTATAAATACGAACAATATATAATTATGATGTGCTGAGTATTTATCACTTTTTATAATGTACTTTCACAAAATCACTTTTTTACTATTATTATTATTATAATAATATCAATAATAACAATAATATTTATCACTCCCACAAGCACTATTTATCTCATTATTTAAATATTTAATTTTTTAATTATTATTAATATTAATAAAATGCAGAGTATTTAGAATTTTTTTATTTCGTTAAATTTTCTCTATCTATTCTATTTTATGAACCGTTCCATTCAGCTGATATTATTCAACTGAAATATATTCACACAAAATAAAATGTTGAAACCAAAACCATCATCAAACGTTGTTGGATTTAGTATATAACATATATTTTATATATGGATGGACTCGTATATGGAATACATTTATATAGTAAAATATATATTGTAAATATACATAATATATATAAATTTACATTAATATAATTTTTAAGAAATTATTTTGATAAAAAGTTTATAATACTTATATTAAATGTAATATTTATTGGCATTGAATGTTTATAAAATAATTTTTTTGTATTTTATATTATTTTACACGACGTATTTTTATGTTTTTATATATAATATATTCCTGCTATACATTTATATATTACTTTATTTATATGTTCATATTTTATATATTTATGCAAAACACATATATACATTTGATAATATTTTGTAATAAATTACTTTTATAAATGGACATATAGGGTAGTTAGATGCTTTAGTTTTTATGTTTAAAAGATTAATAATTTATTCGTACAATATGCAAATTCCATCCAATTCCATACCTTAAAAGATATTTATTTAAAATACAAAATATCAAATAAAATACTTTTAAAATTTAGCTTTAAATACTCTTTTTGAAATCGAATACAAATGTTTTACTTACACCATACATATTGTTGTACTTATTTTAAATAATTTTAACAAATAATTTTTCTATAAAAAAATACTTTGAAATAAATTTTAATAATGCCTTAGAACGGTAAATCGGTAATACAATTACCCTAAGTCCAGTGTTCATTTCTAATAGATTATAGATTATCTGAGATAATTATTCAGATGAAGTAAATTGCATTCATTATTTTATCTGAATTAATGAAGTGAAATATCAGTGTAAGTTGTTTTCGTTTACACATTATATTGTTTTATAGATATAGATAATCTTATAATCTGTGCTATTCCCGGAAAAAATGCCTGTGTGCTTATTATTAAAATATGTTTTATTTACATTTTTGTATTCTACATTATTAAAATAAAACAAATGTGCGTATGGTTACGACCACCTCACTGAGGTTGCCGTAATTTTACGCACACCCATAAAACACAATCCACAGAAATACGTATGGTTAAAGTTATAAAATATCTAAATTATGAGGACATTTTATTACTAGAACTTTAAATAAAAAAAAATAGATAAAAATGTTTATATTTAATAATAGAAAATTCTTAAAAATACGTACAAAACAGTTCAAACATTATAATTACACTTTTCCGATATCGTATTTCATTGATTTCACCCAATATTGTAAAACATTAATTTTAAGTAGTAAAAAAAATCACACATAAAAACTTTTAAATGTCTATATTGATGATTTTATTTTGTATTGTACACTTTCAATATAATTTCATTTATGAAAAAATGTTATTAAAATAATTTAATTTTTACTTTATTGATAATTATAAAAATTAAATATGAAAAACATTTAGTTTGTCAAAAAATATTAAAATGTTTTGTTCTACAAAATTATAAAACTGTGCAACATTTGATTCAACCTACATTGCCTTTTATATACAAGACCAACTTTTAACAATTTTGAACATTAAACTGTTTAACCATGACGATATTTATGTCCTAATTTGTTGATATTAACAAGGGGAAAGAAAAACAATATCAATATTTACAATTCGTGCAATTAAATTAAAATATTGGAAAAAATAAAAAGAAAAACTTCTTGGATTTCTTTTTCAATTCAATTTTTTTTAATCACTATTATTTTATTTTATTATTTCTATAGAAAATGCATTAATTATTCAAATATTTATATTTTAACAATTTCTAAATATATATTTATTTTTATTGTATATTATTATATTTTATCATGGCTATTTTGAAATTTTGCATATTTTTGTTTCTCACCCAAAATTTAACTGCACGTTAAATATATTTCTTTTGATGAAGTATTACAACATATTTCCAAAATGTGTAATGTAGGTTTTTGTAATTGTGTTATGACAATTTCTGGAGGTAAAAAAAAAATCAAATCATATTTTTAAAGAAAATATCGTCCGTTTGACCAGAAGATAAAATTATTCATTTTAAAGCAATGCAGAAAATCACAATTTTATAAAGTTTCTCTCCTATAATTATACATTGAGAATATAGACATTTTTTACGTAAATACGTTTGAAATAATAATTTCCGTACAATAATTTAATAATAATAATAATAATAATAATTTTTAAAATCAAATAAATAAATATATGAATAAGTTGGAGATGCATTTGTGACTCAACTGTAAAAACTACCCTATTAATTTTGTATATATGTTGCAAATAGTGGGTATGTAAATACCTGACAAGTTGTAAACTTTATTTGTGATATCAGATCAAAGTCGAAAAACCCGATATCACAAAATAGACAGAGTACAGACTGATACAAGGTCTCAAGATTATATTGTTAAGAACCGGATATTTTTATAATAATATTCGCAATTTCTTCGTTCCTCTAGTTAATCCTATATATATTTGACATTAAACATTTGCAATTTTTAAGTAAAATACTTTTTATTGGTATATAGTTTAGAAATTTTGGCAAAATCAGTTATATAATGTGGTAATTTAAATTGATATTTTTATTTTATCAAATTAAGATAAACAGAATATAAAAAAATTAAAAATTGTTAGTTGTTTGATATTAAATATATAATATTGACTTTTACCTGAAATTAAACTAAATTAAAACAGAAAATTTTGATAACGTCAGGTAACAGCAGCTCTAGTATACATATATTGTACATATTCCAACAAATTCATTTATATAAAATATAAAAACAATTTAATACTATGTTACTTTTGTATTTAAATATTATAAAAGTGATTTGTATATGCGGCTGGATTTGTAATAAAAAGATGATACCAATAGATTAGCAATTTTTTTGTTAATAGATTTTGAAACAATTATATACATACCGGGCCTAATGTGTAAATGTTATTTTATGCATGGTACAAATAAAATTAAAATATTGTAAATCAACTGTCAGGTACATATTTTTTCTGCTATACATAAACAAACATATTTACATCAGGTTATTATTATAAGGTTCAGATATATTTATAATGAATTACAAATATTCTGAGTCATGGTTATATTTATTAATAATACATAAATATTAACCAAGTGATTAGTATCTGTTCGTGTACAATTAAAAAAATAAATAAATGAGTTAATATTGTAAACTCCCTACATACACAAAATTAAAAATAATTAAATTAAGGTCACCCCAAAATAATATTATACAAAGAGATCAAAGATATAAACAGTATTTCTTATCTTATAATGTTTTATTATTATATACCACATTATTTTTTTTTATACAATATAATGCACACATAATCGTGATAATTCAGCGAATATATACAGTGACCTACTATATACTATCCACAATACAATATGTCTGTTGTTCAGGATCTGTTTAAATGTTAAACGGAACATATCTCGTATTCCAATGGCCGGCAAAGTTACCGAAATACACACAAGTTAAACGTCAGTTTATTTAGCAGTGAGTATTCCAATAAACTTTACCGGACCTTACATTTGGTATGACTTTCATATACAGATGGTGCAAATGAGTAGAGTGGAAGAATAGCTTTGATGACCAAGCCATAGTTCGTCTCTGTTGGGGAATGAAATCGGATCCCAAATAATGCTGTGATTCAATAACATCCTAACTATTTATATAATATAACTTGTGCGTGTATCTATTTGCTGAATTACACCGTATTATATTAATATTATTATTATTTATTGTTATGTGTTTTTTTTTTCCTCTTCACATTTAATCAGTACGTGCCTATGAATAATCTTTGCATATTTTATATATAATACCTACTTATTTATATATACGTATTTTTACCAAAAATTTATTTTAGGCCACACAAAACACCGTTTTTTTATACGTAACATATCGTAAAATATATCATTTCAAATAATATAATAATATTTATTTAAGTATACGATTACTTATAAATATACATAAATTATTTTTAAATTCAAGCACACCATAAATTACAAACACATTTTACAAACCTTGTGTACACCCATTTGGTAAACGTAATCAATTAAAATTTAATAATAACAACAGTGTGAATAAACTATTAATAATATTTAAAATCAAGATCAAGGTTTGTTTATTAGTGTAATTTTTTTATATTATTAAAAATTATATTTGATATTATAGAGTTCATGGTTTTTTCCTTATATTGAGATACGATTATACATATATTTTTGTAAGTGTATTAAAGTATATATATGTTCGTAATATTACAAATGTTAATAAATAATAATAATAATATGCAAAAATAATCAAGTTATTAAATAGTAAATTACCAATAGATTTTTTTTGCAATTTATTTATAAAATACATATACATAAACAATTTTTAATCCTATATAAAAGATATTATATGATTGATAATTTATTTGTGTTCGTGGTGTAGTATTTAATTGCATTAAAAAAAAAATTAATAAAAGACAGCACGAGAAACAGTAAAATTGTATGTATAATTTCCACCGGAGTTATTGTACTTACACGGTTATTCAAAACCTATTGAAAAATTCCTAGCAAGTTGCTAATATAAATTATGCATAATTAAAAATTGGTTACAGCGTCGTTTTGGTTTCACTCATGTGACCAATTTTAAAAATATAACCGAAAAAATGTGAATTTCGTCAAATAACTATCTGTAATTTTATTGTACTAGAGTTATAGATAGCTATAAAACTACATGTTTTGTTTTTTACTTCTTCGCGATGTACATTTTTCTCCTTTAACACATTGACGCAAACGACGCAAAATGTCAAAAGTGTATCAATTTCCAACCAAAAACAAGGTAATTTTAATAGGATTTACGTTACATCATAAGTAACAGATCATGTTACTCTTATATAGTGAGAAGCATCATTATTAGACTCATAGAAATTTAAATAATTCTATACTTAATAAATGCTAAGGATCAAAATTAATGTGGCAATCGTTAAATAGTAAATTCATATCGGAGTTATGAAAAACCACATCAAAAAATAATAATCTATGCACTTGTTGAACATGAAAATCGATATATAATTCAATTGACGGATAATGTTTCGAACGAATTAAATAATTTCTATATTAATAAATTATTTGATTGCATTTTCTTAATCCATTCCGATTATTTTCCGAACAGATTATAAATAATATATATAAAAGATAGCAAGAAACAATAATTGAAATTTAAAAGAAAATGTGACATATATTTCATTGTTTTTATTTTTATTTTTTTTAATTTTATTAACGATCATTGACTTTTAGTTATTAATTAATTGATTTGTATATTAACTAACATAAATATATGTAGTATATTAAAATAACATGTAATGAATTTGATTGAACTGTTACATAAATATTTACCTTGACTTACTATATTTGCTGTTTGATTTACTCTCATCCACCAACAACACACAGGACAATAATGTTTGCTTTACACGTGTTCTACCTTCTCTACACATAAGACATTTATCCAAAGGCATACGAAAGAGTGTGTAAAATTTTACCACTGATTAATTTTTTCTTTCATTTATCACTTGATTAAATTTTTTATAATCCTAATAAAATTTTAAAAAATATTAAATCAATTAAATTATATAATATTTTGTTGCACATTGTAATGTTTAGAATTTTCTACCAATTGCATGTGTTGCCCATGACGAAGAAAACAAAAGGATTCAAAGTTATTTTATACTCGAAACAAAAACCAATTGTATATTTTTCCCATAACAACGAACGGTTTTTTACAATAAAACGAAGAAATCTGTTTTCCATTTGAGGGATTTATTTTTTGGCAAAGTAAATATATTCTTTATGAATTAATTAAACATTTTAAATTAAATAAAACCATAGTGACAATAAAAAGGATCTTAGTATATTCTTTAAACCAAAATGCTTTTATAATAAACTTAAAAGAAATACGATTTAATTTTCATAATTTTTGAATAAAATGATTTGCTATTTTGTTTTAAGAACGTGTTCTTTTAAATATCCTTTAAATCCTTTCATACGTAATTAATTTTCAGTTAAAAATATTTTTTGTATTCTCTTCATAAATAAATGTGTAATAAACGCGTCCTGTCAAGTAAATCATTTCACAGTTTGAAAAATACAATATTTGTGTGAAGTTTATTCTAAGCTCATGGGATAACATTTTCGAGATCGCAGCGGAGGTCAAAAACGTACGAATAAGTACGAATTATCGTGATAATATTAAAAGATGAAAATTATTAAATTTTTATACATAAATATTGAATTAATTATAATGCAGAATATAATAATCTTGTCATTATGTGAATTTTCCTTATACACACTCGTTTATAAAAACCTGAAAAATTTAAAATCATGTATGAAAGTGTAATGTTTTTCTATATAATTAGCAACTCTTGGTATTATTTTATTTTATTTTATTTGTTTTTTTTTCATTCCATCGAATAAATATTCTCTATATTGGCGCGCGGGTATGACAATTTCACCTTGATTTTAGCAAATACTATAAGTTAAATCGATACATATATTTATGGTATACTAGTTATATTATATATTATATTTTCAAAATACGCATACAGTACGGCATCTAATAGTATGGTTTCTCCATACATGTGTGTATACATTAGTTGACATTCGTATATGGAAGTGTAATTTCACTTTTTTTTTTTCTATCAAAAAATAATAAGCTGAGAAACATACAATTTTATATGGAAATTTTTATATTTTTAAATTGAAAGTCATTAATTTCAACTAATTAAATGTGTATATGACTTATATGTGTATCATATAATATTTATATTATAAATGCGGTCGGTATCACATTCGATTTCTATTTTGCATAAATATTAAATAATATGTTAAATGTTCATTACAATATTTTTTCGATAATTTAATGTTCTCTGTTTTTCAATATGAATGGCGTAACGTATTTATTTATAATATAATAATTGAAAATGAAATATTTCGATAGAAGTTATATAATGAAAATGGTTAATATTTCAATAAAAAAAAAATTATTGTGTGTCATGTCATGAATAAAAAATATTTAAAAACGCATCTAAATAAAATATAGAAAGTTTTTAATAAGAGATAGTTCTTGGAATTATGAAATTAATAATTAAAAGATGTGTGTTGTTTAATAAGTAGCCTCTTTTCAAAAATATACGTACATCCGTTATTATTATGATGTTATATAACATAACATTATGCTTATAATTATCATATGCAAATATATTTAAATGATTAATAAAATGTTTAGTTAATATTGATTCGATAAACATATTATATTAACATATACTAAAATATGACATTATTTTCAGATGCCTTGTACCCAAAAACCTGGATCACCCGCTAACTTCAAGAGGTTTTTACAATCCACATGTAATGCAATTTCGGAAAAAAAAGAATTCGTATTCTTTACTTTGATTAGTACTTCATACAGTTTTGCAAAATTTTATTGATATCGACGGGGGACACCATGCCAAGTAAATATGAATTAATTTTATATTTTCATAATTATTTATAAATGTATTTATTATTGTTAGTGATAGAGATTCATATATTATAATTCAGGTTCATATGTAGAACGTATATATCATGAAATATAATTATTATAAATATATATTTGTTAGAGTCGCTGGTGCAATGGGTAACATTTATCCAAAATTAGCAATGTCTGCACACAGTAACATATATTGTGGGCTATATTCACTCACTATTAAAAATATAATTTAAATAAGGCAGATCAATTGGTGAATTGTTATATATTCTCATACGGAGTAATTTAAAAACTTGACTATGAAATTAATGTTTGTGAAATGCCATAAATAATTTGTAGTAACATAATTTCGAACTTTTGCATTTAATTATTAATTTCCAAAGTTTTGTGGGAGTAAGTTGGACCAACTCGCTTCTACGCTACCGACGCTACGATACTGTAATGTAAGCACATCTAATAAATTCTGATTATTGGTTTGACAAATAAGTGATAGCATCTCCTTATTTTTTTTTAAGGAAAAACAACACGTAATTTTCCCATTAAATAATTTGTTATAAATTTTGTTCGATGACGTTTTGTCATCAGATTGAATCAAGTGCGTTTTAACATTATCACAACATTTTTGAAATGTTTAGCACTTCAAGGAAAAGTTTTCCAAAGAACGAAATTACTGGTAATCTGTTGGTGCAACGTCAGGACTATAAATATAGTTACAAATATTGTTGACGATCGACCAAAGATGTGTGCGGTCTGATATAATATAATGCATTTTCGATTTACCAATTTCGGTCGATTTTCTTAAATTGCATTGTTCAATTGAAATCGCACCAAACTCATAACGTATAATGTTCTTTTGATGAATACCAGCTTTAGATGTTCATATTGGTTTTAATGTTTTTACACGAAAACTAAACAATTACACTTTAATGCCTAAAATTAAAATAAAAACAACTAACATTATCGTTTTTAAAAACTCATCAATAAATGTGTAAATTATTACCTATTCATTTCGTAGTTAAACAATAACAACTTCTTCAGCGTATAATTTACTACTAAATAGTAATAACCATTGAAATATATATAAATTTAATTTTCATTTGCCACTTAATGTACAACATCAAAAATTTTACTTATTCACTGGTTAAAATACTGCATATGCTATTTTAAAAGTATTGGTATAATTTATAAATAAATTGTATTCATAAATGTATTATAGACGCAAACCAATAACGATCAACAATTTACATAATCTTGTTAAACATAAGCTTCTTTTGATTTTCCAACACCACCATCTAAATAAATAAAATGTAAATATATATTTTAAAGGTGAACTAAAAAAAAAACCACAGGTGCTACATATTCATAACATTTTTGAAAAAAATCAATAATTATATTTTAAATATGTATAACATCTGGTATAACATTGTTCTGTATAGCAATACCTACCTACATTTTGTACGCATATATATAAATTATAGTTTAGTATTTACCTTTTAGTCATTATCTGTAAAAAATGAAGTAGACTATTGCGTAAAAGTTATACATTTTTGTTTAAAATTGTGGCAATTTTGTATCATATTTTTTTTTCGTTTATTTAATAATAGTTTTTTTTATGTTTTTGTATTGTTTAACGAATCTAATTTATTTTTTATTTGTTTTTTATTATTATTAATTAATTACATAAAATATGTAAATATTTAACTATGAATTTTTATATTAATTATATTTAAAAATCGATTATTACAGAATATATTCTACATCACGAACATATAAATATTACCGCAGAGCGGTGTTAAGTGTTATTTTTGTATGAGTCGTCTCTCTGCGTTAATTTATTGTGAATAAATATATTACACAAAAATATAAATATAAACATTTTAAAATGAATTTAGAACTATTAGATGATTCTGTTTTTAAAACAAATGGAGAAAATGTTACTTTTAAGGTATGTTTATTAATTAAAATTTCATACAATTATTTGTTTATTTATTATAATTTATATAATTTCTTTGTTTATATTTATACTTAACACGTTTTTTTTTCGTTTTCAGTATGTGCCTAAACATAATTTAGAACAAATTATTGAAACAGTACAAAATGATCGTACAAAATTTAATCAAAATTCAATTTGGACAGATTTTTGCCATTCAAAAACTATTGATTTAAATGAAATTAATAAAAATAACCACAGAAATAATAATAATAATAATAACAGCAACAATAATAATAACAATAACAATAATAATAATAATTTAAAACAATTAAATAAAACATCTTCGACCATAAAAATTTTATCAAAAATTGAATTCCAAAAATCACATAAAAATAATAATGGTATTGCATTGGAAAAAAATAATAATAAAATGAAATCATCTGAACAACCATCAAAAATGTATGTATTAAATGATGATGAAATTAATGATATTATAAATAGAGCAATTAATGAAGTTGTTGTTACCAATTCCAATGAAAATATAACCAATCGAGATGTCGTGTTAGATGCACCACAAAATGATAAAATCAAAAATGTGGAAGACAAATCGAAAAAACATTTAAAAATTGATATAAATAAAAACAGTAATAATAATAAAAATAATTCAAAAATTTCATTTCAATCATCACCACAACAGGATTCAGATGCTTGGGAAGATTATAATAATGATGAATTTTTTAATAATATATTGAATACAAAAAATGTTGAATTAGATAACGTATTATCGTCTAAAGAAAAATTAGAAATGAAAAGAATTTTCGAAAATATGGTAAATATAATATATTTTAATAACTATTGTATATATAATATAATAAGTGTATGCATTTGAAAGTGTACCAAACATTTATATACGTTGGAAAAGATCCAGATAGAAGGAAAATAAATATCGCACGAATTAATTGCAGATTTTTCTTCAACGAGACAAAAGAAATTTTATTTTGAGCCAAATTTTTACTGATGATAAAAAATGAATGTATTTCGACAATCTTAAGCGGTGTACCCGGGCCAGCCATCAACCATTTCAACTAAAACGCAATAGCCAAGCAAAGAACGTATTGTTGTTTCCCACCAACAATTTGTTAAAATTGGCCAGTGACACGGAAAAGTCATTTTGCTGCAATAAAATGCTCAACTGAACGTTGTAAAACCAGTCCAAACATATTTGGGTTGGAATGTCCTACTCTCAAAACCCGTATTCACAATACCGTAGACACCATATGAAAAAAAGGCTAGACACAATTAACAAGCACTTAATATTTATGTTAGCCTTCTTTCCAAATTTTTTAAACGACATTCCTGGACCTACTTTATCTTACCCGCCATATAATTATTTAATTTATTATTAATAATATAACTATTTAAAAAAAAAAAATATTCGCAGAACACATGTAAATCAGTGGATACAATTTTTAATGATGATGAAAATATAGATGAAAATGATGAAGAAATCCATACAAATTCTGATAATGAATTTCATTGTAATGAAAATCATATGCCTTGCAGCAATAAAAGTCAAGTAAATATTAATTTATAAATTTATTTATTTATGCGTATTTAGTTTAAAAAAACCGATGATATTTATATATGCATATAATTTAGACTGATCCTGATATTTATAAATCATTTAAGAATTTTTCAACACAAAAAGAAGAAGCTAATGATAATAAATTAATAAAAAATAATTCCATTATTAATGCAAAAAAATCATTTAAAATTAGAACATCATCAACACTACCACCACCAACACCACCACCACCAACACCACCACCAACAACAGTACCACTAACAACAGCATCGTCAAAAATAAATTTAGTGGAACAAAAAGAAGCTGAACAAGATATTGCGATAATTTTCACAAAAGTTACAAGTTTTCAACTAAAAATTTGTCAATTTATTGATGATATTCGGTAAACATAAGTTTTAATTAATTTTTATTATCCATATATTTATTACCTACACTTTTATTATTACTCACTAACAATAAATATTTCAATTTTAACTTTTATATTTTACTCTAGGTCAATATTAGCAAATAATACGTGCGATAATTACGATGGATGTATTGAATATAATAGACGTAAAAAACGGGCTACAGAATATATTATAAGATTTGCTAGAAACTATTTATATCAAATTGAACGTTATGTAAGTATTACAAAAGTTTATATAAATTATTATATCATCGTTCGTCAATTCTTGCTAATACTATTTTCAGTTTAATTTGATTTTTCTATACGGTTTTTATGATTTGAAATTAAATTATTCTTTAAAATTCGAATTATTCTTTGATTAGATGTTTAACTGATTTGACGGAATGAAAAATTATCATTATGTTTAATACGTACCGTATTAACAGATAACATTTTAAAATAATAGATATAAACCACTTTTCATCGCCGGTTTACAATACATCACAGAAAACTCTTTCTTATTTGCTTGGCAAACAAAGACAATGTGATATACTGGTTAGCAATGATATTTGTAACTTCAAAATCACCACTATTCAGTCTTTTCAACCACTTTTAACATGTTGTATGCGATGGTGTTTGACCATAACATACTTCAAGCAATTAAGCTGAGATTGTTCTACTCCTTTTCTGAAATGAATGCACTGCAAAAGGACTATCCGCAAAAAACATCTTCCATTTTTCACAGAATAAAAAAAATTTATGTGCAACAATTGATAACGTTTGCTGACTGAATTATATTGAGAAATGTTAAAATTAAATACAAATTAATAGAAATTCAATATCAATAACTTCGACAATCGTCTATTTCGTCTTCTGCAAATGAAAATAAGTTATGATCCTAATACATGTATATATTTTCTTACACAAAGTCACTACGTAAATTGCAAATGCCATAAATATAAATTTAGAATAAATTTAATAAATTAATAATTGTTTCAATTGTATATTTAAAAAATAGATTGAAGATATTAAAAAATCACAAATTGTAAATTTTATAATTACAAATAAAGTTGAATTATATTTAAAAGTTTATAATTTATATAATCAAATTTATCAAGCAATACAATCATATGCCAAAAATTTACCAAATTTTATAACTGATAATAATCCAGTCAAATTACAATTATTTATAAATCTAATAATAAAAGGTACAAAAATATGTGTTGCGAAAAAAATTTTCAATAAAAATGATGCATTAATAAAGGTTAGTAAAATATTGTACTTTTTTCCAAGTGCAGAATCAACGAATTTATCATTTGATTTTGAATTAATTTTACAGAATATGATGGAAAAATCTGTTGATTTTTTAAATTTTATTGAAGATCTTCAAAAAGCTACATTGAAACCTGTACGAATTGGAAAACAACCTATAAAAATTAAGAAACCTATAAAATTATCAGAGGTAAATATTTGTAGTATTGATGATGTTTTACTAATATAAAATTAAAAACTATTTTTATATATTTAAAAAAAAAATATAGCAATCATATATTAAAATACCATCAATTAAAAATAAATTATCAATGTATGAAGCAATGGCAACGACAACAACAACAACACATAAAATTCCGTCAAAATCAAAAATTATCACCAATAAAAAACCAAATCTAAAATTACCAGAAAAATCAATTCGTAATAGTGATAACGAAACAATAAGAGATGTGGAAAATATGAAACAATCTGAATTCGATATAAATTTAAAAGATAATAAAAATGCAGATGAAATATTAGATAAAAGTGCGAATTATAATAGCGTAACAGGATTTGATAATGTTAGAACATATATGGAAAAATTTAATGATGCTAATAAAAAACGTGTATCAATATCACAAAAAAAACCAACAAAATCTAAATTACAAATGCCTGCTAATAAGGATAATAAACCACCGACAAATTCACCAATTAATACAATTCGAAATGAATGTCCAAATGATAATATCAATAATAATGGCTACAATATTGAAAGAAAATCCATGGAAAATGCAATATTTCAAGCTGTACAAAATATTGCAAAACAACATGTAAATGAATTATTGCAACCAATTTTAGCCAAATATTCTATAATTGATAATAAGGTAAGAGTTTTTATTTTTATTTTTATTTTTATTTTTATTTTTATTGTTTATATGAAACATATAATTTACTACCTATTAGTTTTTTTTTTCTATACTTGATTGAAATTGTGAATTGAATTAGTAATTTTTACTTTACATACAACTTACCGCATGACAGGCGCGTTTTTAGCCGTCTCTTGCTAATCCAACCAAATCTAAATGCAGCTAATGTCTTCCAATACCAAATTTGAAAGATCTTAATTTTTACTTTACTTTACTTTAAAATATC
The DNA here is from genome assembly GCA_910594885.2 of Bibio marci. Lineage (NCBI taxonomy): Eukaryota > Metazoa > Arthropoda > Insecta > Diptera > Bibionidae > Bibio > Bibio marci. The sequence continues at coordinate 38,125,014 of OU343114.1, forward strand.
TCTACATTTACTTATGATAAAATTAATAGGACACAGTACAATTACTAGGATTTATTGTGCGTCGAAGTCTCACCAGTTTCTGATATTTCTAAAAGTCTAGCTTGATTTAATTTTTTATAATATACAATCACTTATGAATTAATAAAATTAACGTTGAATAAATAGTTCCTTCAAATTGTGGTGGAAGAGTCAGTAAATGAAATGCAAGGTGTGTGATTGTAGAGAGCTAATATACACTGGAACAGTATATAGAACTGCAGTGTTAATGCGATATAAAAATCAAGGATAAACGTATTCCTCGATTTCAATATCAATAAAAAATGTATTCTATTAAATGGAGCGAAAAGGTTTTTTTCGCCTCCGTATTATTTAATTATCACTGTATATGGAAGGTATGAGTAGTAGCGCATAAATTGGAGATTTCACGTGAAGGTATATTAACACATTGTGTTTACCCTGCAATGTTTGCTGAGTTGTTCAAAAATTCTGTTGTTCCCATTAAACAGTGTCATAGATTTTATTGAATTTTTACCGCCATCACCAATGGCAAGTCGGCTATATCTTTTAAATAAATTAATTTTAATAATTTGTTCTATAAATAGGGTTGGAAATTGGTTAAATTTGTTATTTCTGTAAAAGTAAAATGGAAATCAGTTTAAAACTATGGCCTGTAATCTAAAATAAAAAGATAATATGATAGTTCATAAAAGAAATGCAAGTATACACCATAAACCTATTAGTTTTTTTTTTTAATATTTCACCAGATTTTATCATCAGATACTAATAATATACCACACTATTCTGATACCATAAAATACAGAGCTTTCCTTTTCCATGACTATTTTGTCTTGTGATGTGTTGACACAGTATAAATATTTGTTATGTTTACAATAAAATAAAAGGTTATCCAAAAGAACGACTAAATATTTTTTTTGGTTAAATAAACTCAAACTAATTAAATATTTTTGCATGTTTTATATTTACTTAAAAATGAAAATTCAATCAATTGCAATGCATGAAATACAATATCGTATATTATGCGTTTGGATTCTATTTCTAAAATCTGGAGAGATTTGTATTTTGTTTACATGAACTTTTCCTGATTTCCTTTATTTCGTTTTTAAAAACTAACAAAAGATCTATAAATACAGTGTCCTTTATTTTCGTTATTAACGCTTGTGAAATGTGCTGCAAAGCTGAACGTGCAATTTTTACAATTTTTTATAATAAATTTTTATAATTTGGATGTATTGTTCTGGCAAAGAATGTATAGACAAATCTGTTATTTTTAATTTAGGCTTTTGTTAGGACTTCTTTTCCGCATAGAATGTAGTTCTTCTATTCGACTGACAATCAGAAGTATTTTTTATTTAACTCCACGCATTAGCGTTAGCTGTCTTTTTAAATTTATATTTGAAATTTAAAAACATTTATTTATGCCATAATTTGTGATTAGAGTTTAATATTGTAACACTTTGTGGAATTTTGCGGTATTGTATTATTTTTTGTGTGGAAAATCCTTCTTATTATCGAATGAAAAAATTATGAAACTGTGCAATTTAATTATGTTTTGTGCAATTGGAAGAATACCTGCGTCCACGTAATGTAAATATTTATATTAAACCATTTTCAGCATTATCAGCGTGCATTAATGCGCTCCTTCGGGGCATTATTTATCACGTGTGCACATTCATTCGCATTTCAAAATTATTCTGTAGTCTGGCATTATTTAACCGCTCGATTTTTCCATTTTTAATTTGGGTAGACACAATAAAAGAAATTAATTTTGAGTATATAGTAATTATTGTATTTAATTTAATTTAATTTGTAATAAATTTATATAGCAACAAAAATAATTAATTGTACAAAAAATTTAAAGTAACACAAAATTTTATATATTTACGTTTTTTTCTTATTAATGACAACAAAATATGGTATTATTATTATAAAAATAATGACAATAAAATTAAAAATAACAAAAATACCAACTTTTCTCAAAAATAAAAAAAATGCAATCAACAAAAATATGCAATAATTAAATTAAAAATAATTTCTCTGTTTCGTTTTTTCTATCTTTTCACTACACATAAAAAAATAAAATCAAAATTATAATCTTTTTTCTATTAAAAAATTTTGGTGTTAAATTACTTCCTCTTTGTATCAAATAATAATATAATATTTAATAAAATAATATAATATTTTTCTTTATTTAATATTTACTCAATAATGTATTATATATAATTAAGCGTATATCATGTTTTTTTTAAATTTGTGCATCTCATTAACTCATATTTTTTATGCTGATTATATTCTAATATAATATGTGTGGTTTTTTTGTCGTTTTAGTTTGATCTCCTTTAATATAATTTGTTGTGGGGTTTTTTAAAATTTTTTTTTTTTTTATAAGTAAATTAAATATATGAAAAAATTGATTTTGTTCTATAAATTGTGATGATTTTTATTATTTTATTTTAACGCGCGCATAATTGTGTTTTTATTTTAACAAAATGTTTTTCGTCATTTTTCAAAAAATTGTTTTGTTTAAGCACATGTTGTACACAATGGTTTATTATTAGAAACAGCAAATTTATTTCCTTCAATAGCCTTTTTGCATTTCTAAAAAGAAAAAACAACAATAATTAAATTAATAAATTATTTCTTAAATTCTGTAAAAATAAAATAATATACAATGTGACATTACAATATAGACCTAAAAATTGTAAAAGTATAAATTATGTATTTAAATTTCAAATATAATAAAATAAAATTTGGTTTTGTCATCTGATCAGTTAAATGATGTGTACCCTAGTAACACTGTCCGTAGTGTGGCCGCAAAATTTTCGCATTATATGCAGTAGTCCTTAGTTTCAATCCGAGGAAATATCTAAGGATTTCTTTCTACGGATTCTCCTTAAAAGCATTTCTCGTTGCTATTATTCCACAGGATATCCGTAGAATTTATATTCATATTTTTTGTGAGCAGATCCACGGATTTTGACAAAAATAACTTTGGATCGTCCATGTTTTTTTTTGGCAAGTAATACCCGTGAATTGTTCGTATTTGCAGAACCAAATTTCTTATGACGATGATGTCAAATCGCGGTTTGATTCAGTTTTTTACCGATAGACCAGAAGTTCAATGAACACGGAGAATGAAGATGCTGAACGATGGCAAAAATTCATCGATTGTGCATTTTTTTTGTAATAAACAAGAACAAAAAACTACGGATAAAATCCATGAAAAGTCTTATAAAATTCATTAAGTTGCTGGTTGTTTTAAAAATTATGGCAATTAATTAAAAAGAATGTATCAATATATCTTTTCCACGGAAATTTTCCTCATTGATCAAAGTACAGACAATTTGTTACTACGGTGGTAAAGATTTTTGTAAGTAGGTGACAATAAATACACTGTTTCCGGATTATAAGCTTATTCATATAAATTTTTTTTTGAAATTATATACGAGAGTAGATCAAATTTAACAGGTCAAAAAAAAAACTAAAATGTCGTTCCACTACTAATTAAATATATGCGTTGTTCAACAAAATGTCAAGTCCAAAATAAAAATAAGCAAACATTTCTACACATATAAAATTCTCAAAATTGATTAAAAACGAAATCGATTAATTATAGTAAAATTCCAATGGCGATTTAGTTTTGTTCAGGTTTTTACTTAAACAGTATATCCATACTAAAATTGTTAATCGGACATTTGATCATGATGATTCTACAATAAATTTGACAATCCGAATGACTATTTTGCATTTTGCTATTCACACCCGATTCTTAATAATGCATTCATAAAAAGCTGAAATCGATAATTTCAAGCAAATCGTAACAATGTTTTGTGATTGTTAATTAAGTTATATAATACGAAAATGGAAATAAAATGTTTGGGTCAATAAAATTATTTATTTATTTAAAAATTTACAAAAATCCATCACGATTTTGAGAGAAGTAAAAATTGAATGACAAAGTCAAATTATACACCGAGAATGAGTGATGTCAAGATTGATTGCTTTAGTTATAGAGTAGAATAAAATTTTATATGTAAAAATTAAGTGAACAAAAAGAAAAGTCGAAGTTACTTTCGACCATTATATTTAAAAAAAAAAATACCTACCATGCATTTAAAACAATCCTTATGCCATTTAGCATTCAAAGCAACGACAGCTTTATCCAAAATTGTTTTTGTACAACCAGCACATTTGGATGCATATAATTTTTCATAATCAGCATGACAAAAAGCTTGACCATCTTTTTCGAAAAATGATGCACCAGCCATTGGTTTTTTACATGGCCCACCACAAATAAAATGCTCTGGATGCCATGATTGACCCAATGCTTTTACAGTTTTCTGTAAAAATTAATTCATATAGATATAATTTGTCTGCGCGCAATATAAATAGCAACAATTTATTATATAATTTTATTTTATTTTTTTTATCCATTCATGATCTACTATCGATCGTCTTTCGCTCAAAATAAAAATGTGCCAATTTAAAATAAAAAGAAATAATAAAGTAAAATTTGTTTAAGTACTGTACTGAATCGAATATATATTTTTTATCAATACAAATTAAATTACATTTATACGCCGTACCATAAAAACAGCAACAACCAAAAGAGCATTAACAATATTAATAAATTTTTATACATTTTTATACAAACACGACTCACGCACACATAAATATTTATAGAAATAAAAAAAATAAAAAAAATTAAATGTGTTAATTATAAATACTACAGAAAAAAAATACAAAAATATCAGTTTAACTAGCTAAAAAACATGTAAATTGTAAACGATATGAATAATTTATTTATGTTTCTATTTCTATATATATTTTATTTATTATTTTTTTTATTTTGTATTTATATATACAAATTAAAATAGAAATGATCATTTTTAAAATTTTTTCTCTATTCAAATTATATACCAATAATGGCTTATGTTATCACAAGAATAAGCGTTAAATTAAAAATTTTCATTATGCACTTCAATATATTTATAAATAAATGTTATTGTTATTGTGTTGATTTGGTTGTAAAAACATTTTCCACGGTTATAAACTCTGTATAAAATAAAATATAATATATTATTTTATTATTATACAATATAAATTAAAGGGTTTTTCATTATGGTCACGCTCACGCGTCTAAATGTTATTATTATTAAAACATTAAACACTAGTTTGAAAGTTTGTACAGATAATGCACCATATTATAATGCATTCAAAAATTTCTGGTTAGAAACTTTATGGCATAATAACATAAGAATCGAAGGAGACTCTTATCGCTATATATATTTATGTTTTCACTATTGCATATTGCATCATATGCGAATTACTTTGTAGAAGCTTAAATTTAAATTAATACATTGTATTAAGTTAAGTTAAAATGGAGGAGAGGTAACCATTTACAACAGGCATCGATTTATAATTATCAAATTTTCCGATAACTCTTCTACACCCTTTGATTAATTAAATAAAATTTTATTATAAGAATGCTGTTGTTCAAGTTTGAAATTGTTTTTGTAAATATAAGATAATATATAATGCCATAAAAAAAAATATTCTGGAGTTATAGATTATTGCATGGTTTTTGTTACCAATTCTGGTCACTTTTATTTCTTAAAATTACACAACCATTAAACTTTAAAAAAGCAAAACGTACGATTATTTCTTATGTGTGACTTGTATCTCTCCATATCTTGTTTAAAATAAACTTCTGATGGAAATATTTTTTACAAAATAATCTATACTCTGGATCATGATGAATTACTAATTGTTCTGAGAACTTCATGAAATTTATGTTGATGGTTCATCAGAAAAATTATGTGCAACATAAGACTATTTAAAATACCAAAATAATCACGAATTTCTTGATATTTCAAAGTATGACCCCATTTTCATAATAAATAATTACAATGAAAATGTGTGGGATGTTTAATTGAATATCTATCTATCGTTTAAATTTTACATACTATGTGATTAGTAAACTAATGTTAAAATTATTAAGCCTTATAATGACATTTACATTTTATTACTATATAATATTCAACCCAAATTTACATGAGTAATTAATCGGTTATTTGATTTTAATACTGAAATATTTCATCTGATTTACCATTTGTTTAATTTTAATGGAATCGAAAAAACGCATATTTTTGATAATTCAAAAATTAACAATTTCTGCACACAGACACCGTAATTAATTTCTGAATGTGTCGCTTTGAGTATCATAACTTTGATATAGCTTGTGATGATAATAACGATCATAACAATAAATTTTCAGTGGGTGCTTAAGAAAAGTCGAGTTTTGAAACATATGATGGTTTTATTTGGTTTCAGCCGGTCACATAGTATACAACACTATGCTATGGTACCATTAAATGCAAAACATAAAATTTTGCTTCTATATGAATGTGCCGTTTTAGCATTGACGAACCTGATTCACTACCTGCGGTATTAAATAGAACATGCTCACTATAAGATTGTGCAATAAATCGCAACACATTTCTTTGCATAATATAATAATGAAATTAAATTACCTGCGAATGTGATTGTAATAAAATTATAAGCAGATTAAAAATAATTGATGGTTATACGATTTCAACAAATTTGAAATTGGGTATACTAAAAATTAAAGCTATTCTTTAAAAACATATGTATTTTAATAATCAATTAAACGAAAGAAAATACAATAATATATACGAACTACAAAAAAAAAAAACAATGGATTCACAGGTATACACCCAATATATTTAATCAAATAAAAGCCATATCATTTTTCGTTTACAGTCATCATAACATATAGCAAATTAATAGTAATCAGAGCTGTTATGCATCATTACCAAAAGTTTATATTTATGGCAAACGGACGATAACGAAGAATATTTCAATTGATCGATCTATATTATGTGCATTTATATTTCGGTTATATATCCTTTACGACCATCTCCTGAAATTTTTATTAAAACTATACTATTCGATATATACCAATGAATCATTTTGTATTTATCGTGTTGCGCATTTAATATAAGAAATTTTCATTAATACAGTACCATATTTGGTTGATTGAAACATGTGAAATGGTGAATTAATATATAACATTTTATAAATTATATGCGTGTATATTAAAAGACATTTGATATCATATATGTGTCGTGTTGTTTTTGTTGTTAATATACCATATATTAAATATTACTCTATATATAATATATTGTATTTAACTATTATAACTATTTAATGATTCATCATCACAAAATAATTTACATCACCATGACCATAAAATTAAAATATATAACTTATTTAAGATATTTTCATTAATAATAGTTATGTCTATTCAATATATATATATATATATATTATTACTTACTTAATATGGTCAGAATGTAGGGCAATGATCATGAAATTTTGTTTTATTATGTGTAGGATCAATAAAATCTTGTTGTTTATATTAGTATACTAATATTATTATATACGATATTTGCATATACGAGTATAGCATACATATATGTACTATACATAAATACATATACTTAACGGATATATATATGAGGAAAACTAATAATAATATATTAAAATTAATTAACTTATGGGGTATGACGTTGATATTTTAAATAAATTATCTGTTTTTTTTTTTTGGGATTTATATAATAAGAAAAAAAAAAATTATATTCTTTTTGGGATATAGTTCTGTATTTTGTTGTGGTTAACCTTATGTTACGAGTCACGTTTATGTTAGACATATAATTTTGTTATTATGCTATATATTCTCATTTCCTGTATCGTTACAAATTAATGTGTGTGTGTGTACTTATTTATATACTTCCTTCTTTATAATTCGTTTGTATTAATAAATTTATTTTATTTTGCAAAACTTCTATTGCACAAACATAATACAGCATCAAATTGTATGTGTATTTAAAATTTTATTTTGATTTGTCAATGCATTCCAATTGTAATTGGCAATTGCCTATATCATTGATTTTTTTAAAATACAAAAAAAAATGAATATTGTGCAGTGTTTAAATTCTTTGTTTTAGAATGGTTTAACACACACACCAACAATTATAAATTCATCAATAATTATTAACGGTATATAAGGGTGGATGCAACTAAAATTTGGCTGTCACAACGTCTTCGAAACGTTTTTTTGACTGCGGAAACCATATCTTCTAATCTGTGTTACTTTTGGGTATTTGTTTCCAAACCTAAACAAAATTCCTGGATGGAAAATGTTTTACATCAAATGAAAAATTTGTTGCAGAAGTGGATGGATAGTTTGCAGACCTCCCGGAATCACACTATAATGATTGCATTTAATTATTGTTAAGGCGAGAATTTTTCAGGCAGTTCACGTATTACTGTTTTTTTGTGATTCAATTTATATATAATCTGCAATATTTAACGTTATATATATAATATAAGCGAACCGTTCACGCGGTTATTCTATTCTATTATATGTATATAAACAATAATTTAACACCCAATTTTTTGTGTAATCGAGCATCATCATCACTTCAATCATTTCTTTCTCCTCACATATCATATCGGTCCACTATATTTTTTTTTACATATAATAAACAATTAGATATATTAATTTCAATTTTAAATCTACGCAATATATTATATATTTAATTATTTTTTAATTTTGTTAAACTATATTTTATATATAAACTAATTAAAATCAATTGATTGTTTTTTTGGATAAGCTAACGCGTTAGTCAATGCAAATATTATTGTTATTATTATTATTATTATTATTATTTATTTATATAATTTAATTGAAAATGATTTAAGATCGCGCGTATTTAGCCAATAAAAAAAAAAAAAAAATACACACTGAGAAAAAACCATGTACTTATCGCATATGTATAACAGAGACATAGTATTTTTATTTAACTAAATGTATAATGTATAATAGTATACATTTTGATTAACACATACTTTTTTATCGTCCTGAAAATAATGAAAAATATGAAAAAAAATATATATCAATAAATTAATTATTATTTATTATTGATCCTAGATATTCTTAGGCTAGGATTTCAAAATGGGAAATAAAAATAAAGAAATATATAATTTGATTGTAAAATTGTTTACATTTCTAACATGCATGCATGCAAACTACACACCTACACTTTTAAATTTAAATTATTATAATCTGCATTACAATTAAATATAAAAAGCTTTAAAATTAATGTCTTCTTTTAATTTTTATCTAAGAATTTTGTATTTTTTTTTATTTATTGTATACTTTCGGTATACTATAATTGATGGACAAAAATTGCATGTATATAATTTTATCTATATATATTTTATATTCTTTAACAAATCCTGAAATAACTTCTATTTTTATTTTTTTCTTATACAATGAAATATGAAAAATTATTAACGATATTAAAAAAAAATAAACGCCTTCACTTTAAAAAATATATAAATAAAAAAAATATATCAAGCAAGTGTTTCTTTTATACTTTGTGCAAAAATATCATATTAATTAAAAAAATAGCATAGTCTCGTTTAACAATTTATTATTATTATTTTATTACTAATGGAATATAAAAAAAAAAATGTATATAAAAAATGTTAAGAATTTTTTAAGAATAATGAAATTTTAGAATTATTTTAAAAATACTATTATTTGTGATTATGTCATCATTTTTATATACTATACGTACGCATACTTATATACGCATTTACTTTTGTAATATACGTGGTCTCGCGTAGAATGTTTGTAATAAATTGTTTGAGGGAATCGTTTAAAGTGGAATCAAACTGATTTCATCCATCGATTCATTAAATTGTGAACGAAACATGAATCCACCACGCTGCTAAACACAACAGTCTAAGGAGTAGTCAAAACAATATGGCTAGCTGGTGGAAATGTACCAAAGAAACCAAAAACAGTTTATTCATACAGCAAAAAAATGTGATTTGTGTTTTCTGGAATGCTAAATGTATTTTATTGATTGCTTATTTTGAAAAGGGTAAAAAAAAATAACCAAAGAATAATATTAAAAGCTTTTGAAATAACTTGATGCGAAAATTATTGAGAAAAGATTCGTTTTACAGAAGAAAACAAAATCATTAGCGATGCGAAAATGACGAAATTACGAAAATACGATTTATTGGAACATCTCATTTATATATTTACCGGATTTGATATAGGTACTCATACATTTTCCTGAAATTCATCTCTTCGAAATTTTTATTTTTTAAACTTCTCTTAGCGGTTACAATAAATTTCCAATTGTTCATCAATAGAAGAAATTAATTAATTAATTAATTAATTAATTAAAATGACATCAAACACATTTAGAATATTTCTATTTGATGTTTGTGATAATTAAAAAAATTATTTCTGTTATAAATTTAATACAACACACAACGTTTTAAACAGTATATCATCATTTCATATACACATTTTCAATTATATGATTTGAAAAAATAGGCTATATTTTTAAATGCGAATTTTAATCAAATTTTAGCAATTTTCCAGAAAATCTATTATGGTTATTAAAAGTCAATCAATCAATTTTCCATTGTATTAAATCGATAAAAACTATAATATAGAGCACAAAACACAACGTTTTATATATCATTTTATTTCTATTATTAAATATCAATAAATCACATCAGATAATTGGTGAAACAATGTAATATACAGTAAATTAAGTTAAAAATATTATAATATCGCAATTTCATCTTTTATGTTTAATACCAATTTGAAAATTTGAAGTTCCTAGAAAATCATATACCCATATAGGACAGGCTTGAGAAATGTATTATGTTGAAACTTGAAATATTTGCTAATTTCTCATCAAATTTTGATTAAATTTCGTATGCAGATAGGATAATTGGAATTTTAAATAGTAACTGCATGAAAATGGTTTTTTTCTAATCCCATATTATTAATCCACACACACACATACGTTTATTAAAATTACATAAGAAATGACAAAAATATAATATATATTCTTAAAATATAATTTTTGTAATTTTCTGGAAACTTCAGAAAAACTGATCATGTATACTCGTCATTATATACATCTGCATACAATATTTGATCAATTTTGAATAAAAACTCATTAAGTTCTGAAAATCCAAGAACTTATGTCTTACTTACGTAAACAATTTTTTTCATTTTCATAAATATTCCTTCCTTTATCTTTATAATTTTAATTTGTATTAAAATATTGAGTTAAGAAATTGACTGCAAATTTAATTGACTGTATATTTATAATTCAGTTCATTGATTCATGTGCGCTATTCCAAAATTTCCAAGATATCAACGATATATATATATGTATTTAATAAAGCTATAGACGATTTGAAACTTTAAAACACTGGTTATTTCATAAGTTTTTCGTTTTTTTTTTTGGTTGTACAGAGACATTCATCTGAAAAGAGAAACCGCCTTAAAATCAAAACCAATACCGTATTTAATAATTCAAGGGTGTGGTACAAATTTATGATCGCATAAAATCCAAAACCACTAGTACTATATGGATATCTTAAGAGACGCCTGTTATCATCCGTACATTACATAGGTACACTGTTTGTAGATTTAAATTTGGGTATCATAATAATTGTGTCAGAAGAAAATAATAGAATATCCATTATAATTTTTATAAGAAATTAACATACAAAATTATGTGTTTCAACAATGTCATATAAAACATGATAAAATGATATTATTATATGATAAATTTTCTCTTGTCTCGCTATATTTTACAAAAAAAAAGTAAAACTAAATGAATGTGCTATTAAATATAATTTAATTTAATATTATATCATATGATAATGTAAAATCCAAACAAAATTTAGGGATTGGCGGCATAAAAAATATTTAATTAAATATTTTTTATTTTATTTTTTTTTTGCGCACGTTTTTAATATTTCCGACGACGAGCATAAATATAGACGACGCGCGTATAAATATAAGTATTATTAATATTATTATATATATGTTTATTTTTTCGCTTCTAAGTATGCTTAAGCTGAGTCATTTTTATATTGCGGTCACACTTTATATACATTTTAAGAATAATCTTTGCACATATGAGATATACTACTAAATGTTATATTTATATATACAAACACTTAAATTTTTTATTTTATGACATATGAAATGTATAAAGTATAAACATATTACATAAGAGGAGACGCGCATTAGATGGATCATACGTAAAATTCGAATTATTCATATTAAATGATATACTTAACGTGTGTGTGAATGTGCTAGCGTATAGTTAAATAGTGGCTATACATTCATCGTGCCATATATGCGTATTATATATATATATATATGTACGAAATATGAAATATTAATGTTGACAAGTGTGTTGTGTTTCTTTTTTTTGAGAAAAATTATATTTATGTTTTCTTTTTACTTTTAATTATTTATTTTTTTTTGTATTTTTTTAATGAATTTCATAAATAAAATATACTAAAGGAATCGAAATAGAGCCGCACGTAAATAAATATTATATAAATTTCGCACACGGTGGTTATACATGCCAAAGTAAAAAATTAATATGTACGTACGTACACATTCACGTACACAAAGGTCAATTGAAGGAAAATATTCTTTAATTATTTGTTTATTAATTTATTTTCACTGTAGAGAATTATATTTTATTTTGTTATTTTTTAAAATGTGGTACCAAGAGATTTAAAAACTAACTAAAAACCTATATCTATAATTAAAAAAACTTTTTCGTGTTGATAATAAAATTATTATATTATTTACACGAAATATATCCATTAGCAAAAATAAATAAAAAGCATTAATTTCTAAATTCTATTTTATTTTTATCTACCTACAATATGATAATACGTCTGTTTATAGACAAATTATATGGTTGTTATTTGAATTGTGTGTGTGTGTGTGTGTGTGTTATATATAGACAAAATATATATGAAAATAATATAATAATAGTTAAAAATAACAATAAAAAAAACTTACTCCTTCAATTGGTTTTTTGCACGAAGCACATGTATCACAATAATTTTTCAAAAAACAATCTCCACAAACTGGATCACCATCTTTTTCATGAAATGTTGTACCACCTATTGCCTTTTCACATACTTTACATGTAAAATGTTCAGGATGCCATTGTTTTCCCATTGCTTTCATTATCTATTTATATATATAAATACATAAAATTTTATATGTTATAAATTTATAATAAATTGTACACGCACATACACATAATAAATAATTCATAAATATTATATTATTATTAGAATAAATAGTGTCATCATATAATTTTTTCCTATGTGTATAAATAACTCTATTTTGAATCCGATAATCACCAAAAATATTACTAAAGTTATCGAATTGCATATATGCTGCGGAGAGATTAAAGTATATATATTGTATCTAATTTTTCTTCATTATTATTAATTCAAGTTTCATTAAATTTTGTGTGGAATCTTATTTATTCAACTCCTCAGGAAATTCTGGAAAGTTTATTTTCATATATTCTCACACGTGAACTTGATAACTTCGTTTTTTTTTATCATTATTTATAAAATTTAGGTAAAGTAGGTTGAGTGCCGGTATTCAATGAACAATTTTATTATAGTTAAAAATTATAGCTATATGGAGATTTTGTGAGCAGATCCGAAAGCCTGGACAATTTGGCCATTTCTGATTCAATATTGATCAAATTTGGTATATAGATTGAGAATTGGGTTATATTAGCAATTTAAAAGAAAATGATACCCGCAGGAACGATTTCAGAAAAATACTTTAATTTTGACTTTACCAAAAGTGTGCTGCAACTCACCACGTATTTCAGATAATAAATTTATAAAACAAATTAAATGGAATACAGTGGATTCAGTAGTATTTTAAAATATGTTTATATATGGAATTAATTAACGAACAGTTGTATTGTATATGTTTAATTTCAATATACCCTATACAGATAATCTTTAAAAAATACTTATCTATTTCAAGTCAAGAGTTATTATTATAAATCGAAATTTTTCTGGGTAAAAAACTATTTATTTGTAATAATGGGGAACTGTTTGTATATGATGTGCAATGAAATGAGTTTTTTTCAAACCGAAATTTTTGTTGTTGTTGGGAAATGATGAAATGCTAGAACATCTATTTTCATTACATCGGTATATAAATATTCATCGGTCATATATTCTATCATTTAAATTAGCAGATGTTTCATTTAAATGTCAACATATAGCGCAAAAGAATATAATACAAAAAAATGAAAAGAAATCAAAATATTAATTTTTACTTAACGCATAAAAGTGTTTACTAAAAAAAAAAAAACATCATGTTTTTATTTCTTGTATGTTATGTAAGTTTTTATTTAACTTTAATATGCGAGAGTATATACCCAATGGGACCGGTATGTATGATAACATCGATGATTGTCTACTTATTTCTAGTCAGCAGCACTCCATTCTTGCAATACTTTCTACAATACTTTTGTACAGAGATATTATTGGTGGTAATTACTTCATCTCAGAACAAGTGTATTTTTCATTGAATCGGATTGGGTGTGTTTTTCTGGGATAACTCTTGTTGTTTCATTGGAATTGAATGATCTGAACAAGTGATAATCTGCTGAAGTAACATTTGGTTAATAAACACGGTGTGAGTACTGATTCCATCTAAATGTGTACCACGTTTCTATGACCGGTTTTTCGACATGCGGTAGAGAATTGTATATTGTTGTGTAAAACCTTTTTAGCGTGACTGGCAGATCTGGGTTACTTTTCTTGTAATAATCACTTTAAATTGATTCGTAATTGACACTAGACAGTTTGATAGTGACAGTTTGGTTTAGTTTCAACAATAATAATGTAATAATCCTTACTGGTTTCACCAAATTACTGAGACTTACAATTACAATACACTATACTTTTGAAGCATCGAAATCACTCCCTTCTGCACCTTCTTTAAGGTTTAAGCATATTTTCTGTATAAGCTTCGATGACTTTCAGCAGCATTTTTCTCGCAATGAAATGAAATATTATAATAACTATCCTCTCAGCAAATCAGTTTTTTTACTGGTACAAAACACAATATTTTCAACTAACGAAAAAAATTTGTTGTTTACACATTTAAGCTTTGGTTGTTATGAGCCCGCATTCTGCAACCCGCATTTACAATTTTTCTCTTTCCGGGCGGGATAATAAAAACCATGGTTTTTGTTATGCGAACTTCGTAATTTGCACCACTATAATTTTATATCAACGAAATGCCATGTCATATTTGACTACCGGAAACAGTAATTAATGAAACACTCATTATTTTGAGAGGAGAATTTTTTATGGCCGCACAAAAAACATTCACATATAAAACACGAATAACCATTTTGGACATCCGCATTTCCGTAGTCTGAGTTCCAGAATGTGGACTCATAAAAACCGAAACTTTAGCTAGTAAGAGAAACACAAACTGAATGATAAAGAGATATTTCGTGAAGACGTTCACAAAAAAATTTTCAGCTGAAACCGACATCGAACACAAGCGATCGTTTCATATTTCTACACCTATATTATAACATCATATTTTTATTTATTGACAACAAAAACACACACATGACACATTCAATTTTCGATTTTTTTTTAATAATTTCTATGATTTTTTATATAATAATAAAAACACGCACCACTACGAACATATGATAGTGTGTGATAATTTACTTTCACAAACTTAAACACTTTTGTGGACTTAAACTATAGTTTTGTACTAAAAGTACAAAATTTAACTTTTTTCTATATATATTATTTTGAGGTATGGCATTTGTGAATTATAAATACAAAATGTTAAAAATGTTCAGTTTTTTATGAATTTAAGGATTAAATTTAAATTTTTATTAATATTTCTTAATGGGTATATTATCCCACACAATTTTTACTAAATTTAAGTATATTTCAAACTGGATAAAATGTGTTTGAAATAACTCAAAGATAAAATATTAGATAAAAATATTGAAAATATATAATTTATCAAAAAAAAAAGGAAGTGAACGTTACCCACACAGTTTTTCCTGAATTTAAGCATATTTCAAGCTGGATAAAATGTGTTTTAAAATAATTCAAAGATAAAATATTGGAGAAAAATATTGAAAATATATAATTTTTCGAAAAAAAAAGGAAGTGAACGTTACCCACACAGTTTTTCCTGAATTTATGCATATTTCAAACTGGATAAAATGTATTTGAAATAACTCAAAGATAAAATAGTAGATAAAAATATTGAAAATATATAATTTATCAAAAAAAAAAGGAAGTGAACATTACCCAAACAGTTTTTCCTAAATTTAAGCATATTTCAAGCTGGATAAAATGTGTTTTAAAATAATTCAAAGATAAAATATTGGAGAAAAATATTGAAAATATATAATTTTTCTAAAAAAAAAGGAAGTGAACGTTACCCACACAGTTTTTCCTGAATTTAAGCATATTTTAAACTGGATAAAATGTATTTGAAATAACTCAAAGAAAAAATAGTAGATAAAAATATTGAAAATATATAATTTATCAAAAAAAAAAAGGAAGTGGACATTACCCAAACAGTTTTTCCTGAATTTAAGCATATTTCAAGCTGGATAAAATGTGTTTTAAAATAATTCAAAGATAAAATATTAGAGAAAAATATTGAAAATATATAATTTTTCTAAAAAAAAAATGTGTAAAACCAAGCTCAGTGCCTCACGCTCAGTTGGATTTCAGCAATTATACCTTTCCTCATTATAAGTAATTTATAAAAATTATAATACTAATAATAAAAAACCAATTTTAACCTAAATACAATTACTGTTCACTTTAAAAAATGTGAGTGACTTAATTATAAGATCATTGCGTTATTATATTCTTTAGCAATATACTCATGGTTTCGAAATGGATGGATTTTTCATGCGCATACAGAACAAATTCAACAAATTCGCTGGTGAATTTATTTATGAAATTAGAAACTATTTATAAATTCACCGATAAATTATTTGGTGAATATTTTGATGAATTAATTGGTGAAGTCATTCATGAAATTCTAAGTACTTACAATTTATGTATGCATTCATTGAAGAAATTGGAACCACATACAAAAAATCCCACTGGGTACATAAAAATTGTTATACTTATATTATATATAAACTGTGGAGAAGCGTAAAAAATGTTTTCAGATTACAATGTCGTTATATATTTTTTTCTGGTAGCCCATGTATAAATAGACTACATTATGAAAAATGTACAATTTCCCGGAAAATCTACTTTTATTAACTTTTATAATAGTATGCTAGCCGTATAGTTTTAACGGATTTTAATATATATGTATACAATATTCAGAATTGCAAATTAGAACTATGTATGCACTTAAAAAAAGATTATAATACATAAAAGACGATTTTCGGAGAAAATTTGATATGGTAAACACCCAGATTGTTTTTTATAATTTAGTTTACATCCACTTTATATAAGAAAAACATATACAGGATATTGTGATTCGTTCCACTGAATATAATATTTTGAATAAATTTGCTTGATACAATTTTTCCATATAAAATAAAAATATGCACGACATAAATAGCACACAATCTGAATGGTATATTATACAGCCCATAAAACAAAACATAAAACATAGAAATATGCAATCAAACATATAAATGTATATGGGCAAAAAATTAAAACTTTTGTCGTGGTCATTGTTAAATTTTTCCTATACTGTTCGAACAACAAAAAAAAAATGTCAGAAGAAGTTCTATACAAATTAATGAATTATAATCGCTGACACAATTAAACAAAAATTAATTAAAAATTGTATTTAGGTTAAAATTGGTTTTTTATTATTATTATTATAATTTTTATAAATTACTTATAATGGGGAAGGTATAACTGTTGAAATCCAACTGAGCGTGAGGCACTGAGATTTTTTTTTAGAAAAATTATATATTTTCAATATTTTTCTCTAATATTTTATCTTTGAATTATTTTAAAACACATTTTATCCATCTTGAAATATGCTTAAATTCAGGAAAAACTGTTTGGGTAATGTTCACTTCCTTTTTTTTTGATAAATTATATATTTTCAATATTTTTATCTACTATTTTATCTTTGAGTTATTTCAAATACATTTTATCCAGTTTGAAATATGCTTAAATTCAGGAAAAACTGTGTGGGTAACGTTCACTTCCTTTTTTTTAGAAAAATTATATATTTTCAATATTTTTCTCCAATATTTTATCTTTAAATTATTTTAAAACACATTTTATCCAGCTTGAAATATGCTTAAATTCAGGAAAAACTGTTTGGGTAATGTTCACTTCCTTTTTTTTTTTGATAAATTATATATTTTCAATATTTTTATCTACTATTTTATCTTTGAGTTATTTCAATACATTTTATCCAATTTGAAATATGCTTAAATTCAGGAAAAACTGTGTGGGTAACGTTCACTTCCTTTTTTTTTAGAAAAATTATATATTTTCAATATTTTTCTCCAATATTTTATCTTTAAATTATTTTAAAACACATTTTATCCAGTTTGAAATATGCTTAAATTCAGGAAAAACTGTTTGGGTAATGTTCATTTCCTTTTTTTTTGATAAATTATATATTTTCAATATTTTTATCTACTATTTTATCTTTGAGTTATTTCAATACATTTTATCCAATTTGAAATATGCTTAAATTCAGGAAAAACTGTATGGGTAACGTTCACTTCCTTTTTTTTTTTGAAAAATTATATATTTTCAATATTTTTCTCCAATATTTTATCTTTAAATTATTTTAAAACACATTTTATCCAGTTTGAAATATGCTTAAATTCAGGAAAAACTGTTTGGGTAATGTTCATTTCCTTTTGTTTTGATAAATTATATATTTTCAATATTTTTATCTAATATTTTATCTTTGAGTTATTTCAAACACATTTTATCCAGTTTGAAATATACTTAAATTTAGTAAAAATTGTGTGGGATAATATACCCATTAAGAAATATTAATAAAAATTTAAATTTAATCCTTAAATTCATAAAAAACTGAACATTTTTAACATTTTGTATTTATAATTCACAAATGCTATACCTCAAAATAATATATATAGAAAAAAGTTAAATTTTGTACTTTTAGTACAAAACTATAGTTTAAGTCCACGAAAGTGTTTAAGTTTGTGAAAGTAAATTATCACACACTATCATATGTTCGTAGTGGTGCAGTGTTTTTCTTATTATATAAAAAATCATAGAAATTATTAAAAAAAAATCGAAAATTGATGTGTCATGTGTGTGTTTTTGTTGTCAATAAATAAAAATATGATGTTATAATATAGGTGTAGAAATATGAAACGATCGCTTGTGTCCGATGTCGGTTTCAGCTGAAAATTTTTTTGTGAACGTCTTCACGAAATATCTCTTTATCATTCAGTTTGTGTTTCTCTTACTAGCTAAAGTTTCGGTTTTTATGAGTCCACATTCTGGAACTCAGACTACGGAAATGTGGATGTCAAAAATGGTTATTCGTGTTTTATATGTGAATGTTTTTTGTGCGGCCATAAAAAATTCTTCTCTCAAAATAATGAGTGTTTCATTAATTACTGTTTCCGGTAGTCAAATATGACATGTGTATGAAATATGGCATTTCGTTGATATAAAATTATAGTGGTGCAAATTACGAAGTTCGTATAACAAAAACCATGGTTTTTATTATCCCGCCCGGAAAGAGAAAAATTGTAAATACGAGTTGCAGAATGCGGGCTCATAACAACCAAAGCATAAATGTGTAAACAACAAATTTTTTTCGTTAGTTGAAAATATTGTGTTTTGTACCAGTAAAAAAACTGATTTGATGAGAGGATAGTTATTATAATATTTCATTTCATTGCGAGAAAAATGCTGCTGAAAGTCATCGAAGCTTATACAGAAAATATGCTTAAACCTTAAAGAAAGTGCAGAAGGGAGTGATTTCGATATATATATATACTGTTTTGATATTAAAAATTGAATGTTATTTCTTAGCACGCTTCGCTATACTGTATACAAACTATATGCAAATCTTACATTATATATTAAGATTCAAGGTTACATAAATAATGTATATAATATGTTTGGTACATACTCGAGTATGTGTGTTCGTTTATGTGGTTCCATTTACATATGTTTTTTCTATTATATACCACCACACAAAATATAGTTAAAATACATAATGTATTGGGATAATTAACATTTAAAATTCTATCTATTTATGTTATGCGCGCTTATAAAAAATAGAATATTATTGTAATGTATATATATAAAACAAATCAATATCCAAAATTATATAATATAAGATTTTTTCGACAATTACATATATTACTTGTATATATATATTAAATAAATATAGGAAGTATATAGTATCTACTTCTGACTGTGTGCAGCGGTATCAATATATACTCGTATATATACGCTTCTTCTTATATTTATATTATGCAGGACGTATTAAAAGATACTAACTTTAGCGAATCACTATTTATTCTACTATACAGCAATTCATGTTACACCAAAAGGAGCTTATGCCATGTACTAAACATTAATTACAGCCAAGTTGGTAAATTTCTCCGCAAGTCTGCATGGAAGTATATAACATTTTACCAATTGTACTGCAATTAACGAAATATAGATATTTCCATATAATTCTATTATTTTTATATAGGTGATTAGTCCATATATTGATTTATTCTATATAATCATAAGTTTAATTGTGTCAGCGATTATCATTCATTAATTTGTATAGAACTTCTTACGGCCTTTTTTTTTTTGTTGTTCGAACAGTATAGGAAAAATTTAACATTGACCACGACAAAAGTTTTAATTTTTTCAACATATTACAATACTTTCTTTTTGTTGATTAATATTTAAGCAGAAAAAGATTCACATACCGTATCCCACATAATAAATCAAAATATATATACAAATTTCTACGGATTGTAAAATTATTATAGAATCATCAGCAGTACAGAAGGAATTGTATTTTTTAATACATTCTGTATCTATTATTTTTATTTCAATAAAAAATAATGACTCAATGATATTTATTTTAACTATATAATAATGTACATTTTTTTTTAAAAAAAAAATATATATTTTTATGTATTTATAATTTATAATACATAGAAAAAAACTTAACTTATATATATATTATTGTTGTTAGATTAAGAAGATTAATACACGCACGTATATTTAAGAAAAAATAAAAAAAAGAAAACTGTTAAAGCTTAACAAGTGTAAAAAAATATATGTTATTTATATGCGGTTACATTAAGACAATTTAGCGTAAAATTTTTATCGTATTATACCGCATAATGTGTGTAACCATAGAAATTATATGATATCATATATATAATACCTACAGATGAATTCTCTATAAAATTTCGAACAATTACAAAAACGTTATATGTGTTGGATTGTTTTCCGTTTTCGGTATTTCAAATTATTGAACCCATCTATTTTGTATACAATAGATGCCGTATAGGTTTGTACTGCAACGATATTAATGATTAAGTACATTTTGGATAGGAAATTTTACAGTTCTGCTATCAAAGAAAATTATTATAAAAAATTGGATACATAAATTATTTAAACTATTTTGTAACATATTTTCTTTACATAATCCGCTTTACCCTTATTTTTTATTATACCACGGTATCCATAGCGGGTGACTGCAGAAATCGACGAATCAAATACTATCCATTTGCATATACCCACTTTTCTATTTTATATAACTGAATTTTTCGAGGTATCTCGATATCACATTAAATTTCCTATTTAAAACATACTTGACCATTAAAATCAGTTTAGCAGTCTGTCATAATCGATCCCATATACAAAATTAATTCTTATCTTTATCACCATACGAAAAAAGCTATAAAATTTACCGCCTTTATTGTTTTTTACAGCCTTTATTATTGTTGGAGAAAAATTTAAAAAAATTTTTCGAATCATAATTAATGTGAATAATCGGTACAATTTCTGAAAAAAAAAATCATGCTGTGAGTATTTGAATGGTATTGTAATTCATGTATGCGAAGAATTGTTGTTATAATGACGGTAAAAAGGAAATAAGGGATTACTGTTCTTCTTTTAACAAAAAAAGTTAATTTATTAATTTCATATAAAATTATTTAAAGTATTTCTTTATACCAAACGCATGAGAAATGGCACTGAACCGAGACATTTTTAATTTATTATCGCATGTATTTTTATAGGAATATCATTATATAGTATAGGCATAATATGCTAATATAAGTTATTGTGGATATATGATGTTGATATGATGTAATAGAAATATGTAATATATGTTTCACATTATTCTGATAAAATTAATACTCATAATAACAATATAAATATAAAATATTATGTTTTAATATTTGTTGTTTTTTTTTAAGTTCATTGTTTTAATATTTTTTTAAATGCACATATTTATATTTTATAACAAAAACATAATTAATTAATTAATTTTATAACTTACTTTTCCTGTAACTGGTTCTTTACATTTTGCACATTTATTATCATCAGCCTATGTGTTGTTCATAAAATATAAGAAGAAAAATAAATCCATGTTTAATTTTATGCAATAATAAAATTATATAATTTATATTAATAATATTTATAAATATAATCAATTTTATTTATTTGTACTCGTATATATATTATTTTTGTTGACTTAAACTTGAGGTGAATATTAATAAAAAAATATAAATAATACTAATATTATTATTATTATTATTATTTTTATTATTAATATATCAATTAGTAAACAATATTTTTACTATTAATATAACAATAAACCTATTGATTAAGAATGGAAGGAAAAAAAAAAAAAAAACATTAGTCATCGCTAATTTTAAATAGTTTCATATCTAAATTTAATATATTGTTTCTATAATAAGATAAAATAAAACGTACAATATATATGTAATTATATTTACTCGAATATACACACACCCACTGTCCGAAAAATTAATTTTTACAATCCAATAGAAAGGTTTCATACAAAATTAATTGATTACTTAATTGAGAATAAAGTGTTAAGGATATTTAACTAACAGATCTATTCTCCACCCTACACTGAAACATTGTACATTGAATTATCGTCGATGCGGTACTCAATAACTTGTGCTTTGGATAAGCGTTTCGATAGAATTTTAACGAATTGTAAAACCAAATTTTATGTAGAGATTATTTGTTCTCTGTACATTTTATTCGTCCCACAAACACTTAATGCAGTTGTACCATATTTTTGCTTATACACCGAAGCAACATTTTTTTTGAAACTTTGACAGTTTGTTGGCAACGCACACACATTACATAATGAAATCACAGTAACCGTTTTCAGGTTCATATATAGTAGAACGTTATTTCGGATATTTTTTGGACAGAGTTTGCATTAGGTATATTTAAAAAAAAAAATCCAATGAATATTTATAATTCGTAAATGTGTATATATAATTAATTGTTATCGAAAAAAATGATAATTTTATTTATATTTTGTGCCATATCACACACAATTACAAACACCCAAAATATATAAGAAATAAAAAAAAAACAAAGATTTTGTATGTACTGTCGCTGTCGCTGACATTGAATAAAAAATTGTGTTAAGTTTTTTTTTTAAATTATTTACTGCCTGCGCTGTCAGCTTTAAATATTTATTTATAAATTTAATATGTTATTTATTACATAATAAATAATTAAAAATATAAAACTTTATTAGAAATTATAATTACAATTCACACATAAGCCTAATTCTATCACATTGCACCATATTTTATATATGCATTTGTGCAATTGTTTGTTTTACTGTGTTTTCACATTAGATTCATTCAACACCTTAGTATTATTTTTTTGTTGTTTACGTTTATTGAATTAAAGATCCAGTAAATACGTTGAATGCATTCGTGATAAGTAAATGTCTAAAGTAAATGTCTTCACATCAAATATAATTGTTTACTATAATATAAATATTTTACTATTTATTCTAATAATTTATCTATTATTTAGTTAAATATACACAAAAATTAAAAATATTTAATACATTTAACATGTATTTATACAATAATAAATATAATTTAATGTTTACTCGGTATACGGATAAATTAGATGATACAGTTAATTTTAAAGGTATAACCTATTTTGGATTCATTTGATTATTTGTCTATGCGTTCATGATTTTCTCATTTTTATATATATTTTTAATTTAAATTTCACACGAGACGTTAGTTCAAAAAAATTTTTTTTAAGATATATAGTTTAAATATAAATAAATGAGTAGTGTTGCGATTAATACAATAAAAAATAGCACAAAAGTTCTAACGCGCGATATATGAATATCTATACGATATCTGTGAATTGTTTAGATGCATAAAGAAGGAAATTGTGTGTCACATTTCGAATAATGAGACGGATCGAAACAATGTACTGACAACATTGTTGAATCACTATATTTAAACACTGATTTTGTTCTTATTCGAAATGAATCTGTTATATTTACTAACAGCAGACACGAACATTATATAGTTACGATCAATCGAAGGAATATTATCTGGACAGCGTTTCACAAATCTTGAAAATGTCCAAATATGATTGGACAACTATCTTAATTCGAAGCAACGAAGTTTCTATCAAAATAATGGCTATCACAAATAATTGTTTAACATGATCTTTTTATCTTTAAAATTAACCATGCACCACCATTTAATAAATGTTTATCTCGCTTATATATATTGTATATAGTCTATTTAGTTATTGTGTTTGTGTATTAACGCATTTATATAAATCATAAAAATTTATTTATTTATTGTTTAATGATATAATATTGAAAATGAAAATTTTTACGTTTTTTTTTTGTTATTTATTTTCTACATTTATTACAAATGACATAATCCTTTTGTCAATATATTGTATATAAATATACTATGATTATTTATAATTTTAATTTAAAAACATTTACGACGACTACGCGAGTATAATAACAATTACTCACATATTGATAATTTATCACTAATTATTTGTAATATATATGCAACACATACGTGCATACATTTTTTATTATATGAAAAAAATGGAACAATTGATAAGAAATTAAAGCCGTAATAAATTTATATACATATAATAATAACAATATTTTTTAGAATAATTATTATAACTCATTTCCCACCTTATATTTCAATAATTATACAATTTCAATGAATAAATAATTCAGATAGGTTAAAAAAAAAAACGTAAAAACAAAATCGAACAGATAAAATTAATAAAATTTTATGAATTTATTGTAGTATTTGCTCAATATCATTGTAATGCGTAGGAAACGCTTCACACCAAGGTCAAACATATTTAGTACACTAAAAAAGTAATATTGCCGGAATAAAATTCACATAATTTTGTATTATATACAAAAGATTTGGAGTCATAAAAGAGTACCTGTTAGCTGATGAACGTCTTCCAGTTAGACTTTTTAATAATGTAAAAAATAGTAATTTTAAATTGATTTTTAAGTTCTATGCGATCGTAAGTGAATCACTCGATTTTTTTTAATAATTTTAAAATCAATTCCGCATAAAGTAATGACAATGACACATATCTTGAAAATTCAAAATGACCCGATGACGATTTAAATAGTAATTTCTGAAACGTTACATCCAAATAGAGGTATTTTTAAATCAAATTTCTGCAAACTAGACAATACCCCATCATTTCGATAGAAATTTTATATTTATATATTAACAGTGAGATTATATTAACGCACAGTACCCATCTCAGTTTTTAATATCCAAGCACTTGCTTAGATCAGCTTTCTGGAACTTGATAATTTCATCATTTCTTAACCCATTTCGTTTGTATCATAAAAGTGAGATTATATACTATTAACGTCTTAAAAATAGGTATTCTTACGCCCACTTTACATGACCATCTTTATGGAACTTTATTATAATTTGGATATTCCTATATGTAAACCGATTTCGATGAAATTAATATTAATATATATATATAAACAATCAACTCCGGGTAGTTATCATAAATGCATGGATCACATTAGGAAATTGAAATATTTTAAATATTTTATTTTTATATATATAATCATATTTTAAAATCAACAAATTTGTTCAATATTTATCATTAATTATGTCAGATACAAATTTCTTGGAATGTTTTAAAAAACTTTTCGGTTTTCAATTAATTATTCTATTGAAGCTAGACACATTTCTATAGATATGAATTAAATTCCTTAGATTATAATCATATATATACAACAGAAAATTGTTTCAATTAATGTTAATTTTAAAATGTATTCTGATCGAATGCATTTAATCTTATTGAACATCATATTTATTACATCCGATAAAACTAAGGCTATATGTTTCCAATGGATATGACAAGCACGCATTTATGTGTGCTGCGTATGATTAGTTAAAAATAAGTAGCTAATCGACGTAGTACATATAGTACGTTGACCGGTAATACTTATGTTAGTTATGTTTCCATATAATAACATACGTATTTTTAATTAAACAATACACTTTCAACCATTGTGCTTGTCATTGGAAACTGTTCAATAATAAATAATAATTAATAATTTATCTGCATATAGTTTGATAATAATGCATGTATATAATGAACGAAACCACTACGGGCTAATCACACCCGTATAAAAATTATAGAATTATGAAAACATCTATCTTTCGTTAAATGCATAGTACAATTGGTGAATTGTTTATAGACTCTAATGCGACGAAGTAATTTACCAACTTATATTGAATTTGTGTTTAAACATTTATTTTGAGAAATTTTGACTAAATTATATGCTCAGTATGTAATTGTTTTATAGTCATGATGGAATTCCATCAATATGTTTCGGGTAAAATGCATTAATAAAATTAACACGTTAATCGCCATGTCAGTCATATGTGTCTGACGCTAAGAAGTTCTACATGAGCCATGTCATACATAAATGTCCGACGTATGCGATTTGGTAGAAGGCCACGTCAATCACAGATGTCCGACGCAAACGATACATTTGCATTATGTTTCGAAAGCTTACTACAAACAATAAAATGAAATAAACATAGTTATATAATGGTATATTGTTTCAGTTGAAAAAATCCATTTTATTTATAAAGAAATAGTCACAGTAACAAGGTGTTATTCGGTAAATGCTACACGTACCACTGATTCCTGCACAATGCGTTCAACGCTGTGTTCAAAACAACAGGTTAATACTTGTTGTTACTTGTTTGGATGCGTCAGACATATAAGACTGACACGGCTTGTTGAGGAAAAATAGTTTTAATATAGGACCATGTCAGTCATATATGTGTGACATAAAAAATAGTGTTTTTCCGGGAATTTTGGCAAAAAAAAATTTTTTCTGTGATACATTAAGTTTTCTTGATACATTTTTAACTAAATTATCTAATAAAGTTACCATGGCCCATGTGAAAATTTTTCTGATATTATCGTGACGATTAACGTGTTAAATTAAATTAGAAGGCTTTTTTTTTCCAAATTCTATATATAATGTATATCTTTTAAAACAAGAAAATTGGGAGAATTTTAGTGTGATTTATAAATGGATTATAAATATAGTACATTTGGATTAACAGACACGGTTTACACTCCATATATTTACAATTATTATTTATTACCTCGTGTAATTATTTTATTAATTGAAAAACTAAATATTCAATGCACCATCACGAAAATGTATACAATATTTATTTTAAATTGGAAAAATGTCATAATTTAATCTTTCAAATATATATATGTTATATGAAAAATATATGCGATTAACCTACAAACAACAAACATTTGTGACATAATGTAATATCTAATTTTATATCTTGTCATTATTATTATTATTATTATTATTATTATTATTATATAATTATAAAAGAGATAAAAAAAAAAAATAAAATACAAAAATATAGTAGAATTTTTATAGACGAGGATATTTTTAGATCAAAATAAAATAAAATTTATTAATTTTTGTTAACATATAGTCCTCCATATATAAATAACGTTATCGCATCATCATCGCATACTCTGTCTACAATACACAACATAATTGATATACTGGTACATTTTATATATATTTTTAAATTAATTGTACCTTCTGCAGCAACACTTTGAAAACAGAAAGATTGTTTTTGAAACAAAAAAAAAGAAGATGAATAATTTTCATATAGTTTTTATTTTCATATATACATATTTATCTACACAGATGTTTTTATGAAAAAAATTATAATATAGTTAATGTCGTCGCATATGAATATTTATAAAAATGAAAATATTTTTGGAAAAATTTTGTGCTGTTTTCATCTTATGTATTTTTATATTGTGTGGTTTTAATGTGGGTGGTTTGAATAGATATTATATACATATATATACAGATACAGATACAGATACAGATAGATATAGATATCACTACAATATGACAAAATTTTGGTATATATAGGTAGAAATTAAATAATATTACATTGTACACATTTATTTAAGTGACAGATTTATAGAAGAGCAGTTGTTGTTTATCTAAAGATATGATGAAAATATATACAATAAAAACAAATAAAATAAAAATAAACTACCACCCACACTCTCTATAATATCGCACATGAAAAAAAAAAAACCATATAACACATTTATTATAACAAATTTTAATAATTCATTTATTTATAATTAATTATATTGTAAAATGCAAGTTATACAAATAAATCGTCTTCTATTTTATAATTTTCTATATATCGCATAAACATTTATTTGTATGTTATTTGCACAATCGACGACGCACGCAATTACAAGAAAAACTTTAAATTTTAATTAATGAAATCTGTAATTTTCCAATTTATTTGCATTTTCTCAATGTTCGTTTTAATTTTCATCATTATTATTATTATTAATATTCTATTATAAAATTACTATTTTATTTAAATGTGTATAATATAATAAAAAATATATTTTAGGAAAATCTAATAATAATGAAAACAAAATAAAAATGTTATATATTTAATTTGTATATTTTAGAATGAAAAGAAAAAAAAAATAATATATATGTTTTGATATGTGTGGGTGGGTGTGTGTGTGTGTGTGTGTGTGTGTATATATGTTTTTATTTTTTTGTATTATTTAATCTCTCTCTATTTCATAATGAATAAAAATAGATTTTTTGCAAAAAAAAAAAAAATTTAATAATATAATTAACATTGCAAATAAATAACGATTTGAAAAAAAACTAACTTCCTTTTTTTTCTAATTATTGTCTAATTATCTTTTCGATATAATTACTTTTTAATTATTATAATTTAAATGAAAAACAAAAATTCTTTTGATTATTAAAAATACAAAAAATTAAAATAAAAAATTTTGTTTTCTTTCACTTACCATTTTTCTTTGCTTAAATTTATTTTTATATAAATTATTTAAATATTTTTTTCTATATCAATTTTTCAAAATTCAACCAAAACAACTTTTTATATTAATAAAAACTTTTTTATTTTTATTTTTATTTTGTAAACAGTCCGAACCCGTAAATATTGAAACGATTTTAAATAATATAAACTCAACTAAATGTTTTCCATTCAACAATTCACGCAATACTGAATATTTAAAAAACAATACAAATAATAAAACCAACAACAGCGTTAGCAGTGGCAAAGACGACGACGGCTATCATCATCAACATAACAATTTAATATATACAAATAATAATGTTAGTGGTGGTGGTGGTGGTGGTGGTAGTGCTGGTGGAGACTGTGGTGGTGTAATAACAACAAATGAAAATTTCACACTACATCAACAACAATATCATATTGATGATGGTGATGATGATGGCGATATTAATAATAATGATAATAATAATAATAATAATAATAATAATAATACTAATATTAGTATTGGTAGTAAAAATATATGTGGATATAATAATAATATTAGTATTAATAATAATAATAATAATAATAATAATAATAATAGTAATACTAATTATAATAATAATAATAATGATGATTATAATAATTATTATATTAATAACAACAATAGTAATTGTGATGATGATGCTAAAAAATCGATGATGACGACTACGATGTCCGACGTATTGGCACCCACATTTCAAAAAAAGGAAATTTTTTTTAATAGCTGTATTGATGAAATTGATAATTGTACTGGTGATATTAATGTACTGGATAATCAACAGGCAACCGAATGCACCATAAATACACAAAGACAAAGGAATACAAATACTGATGATGTAATGAAGTCTGCAAAAATGTAAGTTAATGTTTTATTATTGTGTATATATTTATTATTTGAAAATAATTTTCTTATTATTTCTATTTTAAATATTTCGTATTGCTGATTTCTATTTTCTAAAGCCAAACTATAGATGCATTTTGAAATTTATTGTAACATATAGTTAAAAATATACAAGCACTCGAGTTAACAAAAAATTATTAAAATTTTCTTATTACAGTAAAAACTTTCGTTCGAAAACATGTCACTAAATGGTATTACATATGAGGTTTCGGTTGCAGGTTACTTACTACTCCGAAGGGTCACTGCCGAATACTAAACTATCATCTACAATTCTGTGTTCTTAATAATGCTTGTCAATTTTGGTATTTTTTTTTTTTATTATAAATAAATACGAATGACTTACACCAGCCGAATATCATAAGACATTCATTTATTGATTGCTTTTGTTAAATTTATGAAATGATTACATCATTTTTTATAAACCCTTCGGATTTTTCTCTTTATAAACGTGCCATGATGTCTGGTTTTGGATTGTTGAAGTCATTATAATAAAAATTTATGTGATTTATGTAGACTCGTTTTTTTGTGTCGTCTCAAGACAAGGTTATTCAAAAGTAATGCCTATTTAATGTCAATGTTTTCGTATTTCAAATAAACGTTTGATCTAATGTTGGACAAATATACGTGAAATACAATATCGACTACGATTACATCCATCGATTAGGTATTCGTTATTTTTCATCCACTGCAGCGCACCGATTATTTCATTATTTTTCTGTTGGAATAATGGTTTTGTATTACATTTGCTTTATTGTTTGTTGGTGGCAAATGAACGTATATCGATAATCCATAAATTTTCAAACATAAAAAAACAATCACTTAACATTTTTTATGGCTCAATGATGGTTTTGATAGTCGTACATATATTGTATATATAGACTTCCTTTTTGCTAAATTATGAACACGACACTAATTTCCTTAAAATATTTGTTTGACTAATCTGAGATTAACCGATTTATTTGCTCGATTATTTGTTATATCTAAAATCATGATGAAATTTAATATGAGTATATTTTATTACTTTCAAAAACACCCATTTTTAAAATTAAGTTTTATTATATAATCATATAATCTTTTGGTTAACATTGTATTTATGGCATCTCTAAATAAATGTATATTATTTATTGTATAGTTTTCCGAAACATATAAACACGCAGTTTGTTTGAAAAGTTACATTGTTTTAACTATACGATTATTATTTTTAGCGTAAGATGAGGTTAGTTTGTCCATTTTATTTAAATTCAAGATGAATTATCAGTATCGTATAATTAAACCCTTATAAAAATCGTCATATAATTTAATGTTTTTTTTTTTTACAGCCACAAGAAGTCAAACGATCATTTTCCATTCACTTCATTTTTGCTTAGCTATACAGTCAATTTATCTTTTTGCTTATTCATAATTATTAATAGAATAAAAAATGGGAATAATTTTGTTTCAATGTCAAATTTCTAAATTTATTTGCTTAGGAAAAATATTATTATGAAAATTTTGTGAATGCCGACACTTGTCTGATTTAAAATCGCTTTATATGACTTCGTTTCTTAGTGTGACAAAAGGTATTTAACATTTTTCATCATTGTCGTTTCCTTCTTCAAAATTTTACTCATCAATGACCATTTCTGGTGGTACAACACCTTGCAACCTTATTCTACATCTCTGCTATACTGTTTAACTCTACAGAGCTGACGATTTTATTTTAATTTACCTTGTTGGCAAATAAATGAATTTTGAGGTTTTATAATCGTTTCATATTCATCTTGTGGAATCTTAAACAATGCACGTAAACGTAAAGTTAGTGGTGACATATGAAAAGAAAGCAAACTTTGTATACTATTTATAAATAGTAGTGCAATTGTAATAGTTAACCAACATTATTAATGACCAACTCACACTCTGGTCTCCAAGTTATCCAACCTTACGGTATTGTTTTTTCTATGGATAGTAAATTTCATGCAATAATATTTGATATATTATATCAAATTCCAGATTCCTTTCTGTCTGACTACAGTAATATATAAAATAAGAATGTACGGGGGGAATGTTTGATAATGGAAGATAATAATAAAATAAGGAATTATTTTTATGAAAATAAATCGATTTATTGTTCAACATAAATCTCCTTTTATAGTTCATTTTTGCAAATTATAGAATCGGTTGAGGTCTGCAAAATATGCGTTTGTTTGCGCATTGATGATCCAAATCTTTATCCATAGATGGATACTGTTTCAGATAGAGCAAAAATCCGCTTGGTGGCAAATCTGGAGAATAACGGTGTACATGGAAGCAATCCATAATGCAATTTATATAATTTAGCTTTGGTACATTGTCATGGTAAAGCAAAACTGTCATTTTTTTCAGATGTGGTGTATACTCACTGATGGTATATCTTAGATTTTTACTTTAAACATCAAGCCGCTCTCGTATATAGTTTATAACATTATTTGAACATTGATTATGTACAATATAATATATTCTTTATATGTAATATATTGTGTCAGTGTCTGCTTTGGGGAGAAAGTCCGTCTGCATGTCGCCATGTTATATGTATTTTAGCACTAAATGTTTGTATAATATTAATATAATACACGTTATATATACGATAGGGGTTGAATGAAAATAAGAATAATTTGCTTATGTATTAAACTTTCACTATTTGTTTTTGTACAGTATATAGTATTGGTTTGATAAAACTGGCAATTTACCAATTTTGAAATTACTTAAATGGGCTAATAATTTATTTGCATATCAATGTATAATATTATGTATTTTTATATATCTATGCTAACTAACTAATTATCCAATGAACTTTAAAGCGCACGAATTGTATATTAATTATGCATTAATTATATTATTATGTATATGCAGAAACGCACATCAAATAAGTGCGTATTTATACAAATACAAATTAAATAGTTTGCCTTGATGTTTAATTTTTAATTATTAAATTTATTTATATGATGTACTTTCAATAATTATTACGTACGTATATGTTTTAAATGTAACTGAGTGATAATCATTTTTTTATTACCTTTTAAATTAAACTTAAAATCGTAAAAATTAATATTTATCACATACATTGCATATATGATATACTACTGTGTACAAAAAATAAGATGATATTTTAAATTTATCGCGGGTATTGTGAATGTCAAATACGTAATATGTAATTGTAGGTAGTACTGTGCTTGATATCTGTGATAAATTTCAATTGATAATATTCGTTAGTGACACGCTTGATTTTTTACGACATAAATAGTGCATTTTTCTTTGATTATTATATAATGTCTGAATTTGTTGAGCAAAGAATTTCCATTAAATTTGGTGCAGCAGACCTTTTGGCGAACAGGAAACAGACTATGTAAAATAAAAAAAGTGGTTCACACTCACGATGATGAGCGCGCGATTTGGTGCTTGAATATCGTCGGTTAACAATTAGATACCTTGGTGATACTGTTGCTATTCGATTCAGTGAATACCATTTAAAAGATGTTTTATGCAGCAAACGATGCATTGCTTGTTTGGTTTCAAAACCACTCAATTTGTTTCAAAAAAGTGTTGATGAAATGCGTCGTTATGGTACATGAGACTTGGATCTATGCTTAATACCCGTAAAGTGTTGACCAATCGAGCGAATATTATGTCAACGATAAACCAAGACGAGATAATCGTGCCAGAGTCGCTCAAAAATCAAAGTCATTTTATCAGTTTTCTTCGATTATCGTGTTATTCGGATCACTTTGAAGGTGATAAAATTGAATCGTTAGAATAAATAAACATTTTTCAAAATATTTACAATGCCTACCTTATTTTTTGGACACAGAGTATATTATGTCTTTGTTAATTTTTTGGTAAACATAATATAATATTTATAATAATAATAATAACAACAACAACCAATACCAATATTTATTAAAAAAAAAAACATAAATAAAGGTAATATTGTCATTAAATGAATATAAATAAAAGCCAGCAAATAATAATAAAAAATGAAAAACAAATATAACTAAAAATTACCTTTAAAAATCATTATATCAATACACAAATATACATTCACACGTATTTAATTTTAATTATTTATTTTTTATACATTAATGTTTGTTATCACATTCAAAAAAATATTCGATAACAAACACATGTGCATACTTAACTTACAATTATATTCATAACATTGATAACGCATGAAATTTAAATAGTTCAAAAAATATAATGATTGCGCCAATTTCAATTAAGTAAATTCTATTTTTTTTAAATCATAAAAAAAATGATGTCATTTTGATTTAGTTATTAGTGAGCATTCATAAAATAATATTTTCTATGGAAAATTATATTATTTGTATTCATAATAATAATAATAATAATATTATATCATAGCGAATATTCTCCTCCTCCGGCCTCCAATAGTTAACTTTTTTACATTTTACACCCAAAAACGGAACAAAATTACATCAAATTTATTTTTAGTACATAATAAATTTTATTGTAAAAATAATAAAGTGTCAACAAATGAAAATTTTTAAATACAATATAGTTTGATAACTTTTATACGCAGAGTCGGATGTATTAAAAGACAACGTGTTGAAGCTGATGCCCACCCTGAAAATTTTTGCACCTTGGAGATATAATCAAAATTTCATTTCATTCTTACAATGCTCCAAATCATTTACTTTTAGTTAGATTATAGTTGACAGTGCTATTATATGCCGTCTATTTTCAAGCTTTTCATGTTTTACACCGTATATTATTGACTGCAACATATATTGTATATATTTGAACATATAATATTGAATTAGCACGGTATCGATCCGTAATTGAATGGCGGACATTTGTAAGAAATCGGGTCAGTATCATGAAACTGATTAGAATTTCTTGAAAGCATTTTATTTTATTTTAGTAAATATTGCAGGATATATAAATATTAATGCGTCCTTTTTCGGATAAATAAAAAACTGTTTTCTTAAGTCTTAATTAGCCTTTATTTGAGGCTACAACCTTCTTTCAGGCAATTTACGAATTTCTCTTTAGAAATTTGGTTGGTTGGAGGCGATCCATTTATTCATTCAAATTTTGATACTTTCACCAGTAATAATTCGATTTTTTTTGCAAATAAAGGAGAAGAAACTGGTCTGGTTGTAAATATATTCATCTTAATTGAGGAGTCGCGCATAAACACAAGATTATATATACCTCATAATACTAATGTGTTTCTCAAAATCCCATCATATATTAAGTACCGATTATCCTTCTTCCAAAAATTAAATTAACTGCTATAATAAGTATATACGTTTCTATAGTAATTCCAATTATAAAAAAATAATTCTGATGATCCTAATGTAGCATATGCTTTTTAATTTATTGAAAAAAAACCCAAACTAAATTTGTTGGACAATCAACTATATGTATCAATCAATTAGAAACGTAATCAAAGGTGATCCCACTGTTGGAAGTAGTTATAAGGTTGACATGGTCACCATAAGAATGACTTTAAGAAAAAATACGAAATATAATATTCTATAAATGTTTGTCAATTAAGATATGTACGTGCCATCGAAAGATGTGCCCAAATCAATTTCGACAAGAAATACAACGAAACTAACATTGCGATTCTATATGTTAGCAAAGCTACATTAATTAATTTACATAATATCAAATCCAGATCAGGAGTCATATTCCAGGCTCGATACAACCCTATAGGAAACAGATTGGTGTGGTGAATGACCAATGCAGATTATGTAGTTCGTCATAAAAGACTGTGAGCCACATCCACATTGATATACAAAAAAAAAAAGACAAAATATCGTCATTTATAAACTAACTTCATATTCTAAAGTTCATATCAACGAAGTTGGACTATAGGGAGTGCTTTGTGGGTAATGCGACATTATTACGGAAGTTGTTTACAATAGATCTCTCTCTACATGTTCACAGTATACACATCACACTACTTAATATCTATGGTCTAATCTAATTTATTTCTAATTGTTACTTATCATTGTTTTAATTACAGATTATCCCCGATCACTGATCGGTATTTGGTACAATCTTACAGAAATCT
Source organism: Bibio marci (assembly GCA_910594885.2). Taxonomy (NCBI): domain Eukaryota; kingdom Metazoa; phylum Arthropoda; class Insecta; order Diptera; family Bibionidae; genus Bibio; species Bibio marci. The sequence continues at coordinate 38,161,393 of OU343114.1, forward strand.
ATCTATGTATCTATATATACAAAATAAACTGTATGCCATAAGTTTTTATCTCTCGTCTGTTCCTTAAAATTTTACGGTATACAACAATTATGCAATTCAAAGGTGGTGGTAGTCGTTCATTGATAATCATCCATTCACTCCATTTTTTTTTTTTGCTACGAATAAAATTCAGAGGTTTACCCTATAATTAAGTGTGGATAAAAAAATTACATTCCGATATTATTATGCAACAAATATAATAATTTGATATATTTATTTGTAATAATATAATATATAATAAATAATATTTGTAGTAATAATATTTTTAAATCAGTTTTGTGGTCATTTTTTTATATGTGTATGTCAGCAATAATTATAATATAAAATTTCAAAGATTATGGTATATGTTCGATAGGAGCTACAACATATATTACATAATAGGTCTACTAATATGTGTGTGCCGCTCACGGATTAATCTCTTTGGCCGCCTTAAATGATGGCTGTTTCTGCTGAAATATTTTTTTGTGAACGTATTCACTTTATATCTTTATCTTTCTCAGTTTGTGTTACGAGCTAAAAGTGTAAACAACATATTTTTTTTTTTGTTGAAAATGTCGTGTTTTGTGCCAGAAAAAAGTGATTTGCGGGGAGGTTTATTGTTATTGTTTCATTGGAAGAAAACTGCTGCTGAAAGTCATCGAATTCTTGTTGAAGCTTATGGTGAACATGCTTTACAAGAAAGAATGTGCAGAAAGTGGTTTCAACGATTCAAAAGTGGTGATTTTGATCTGAATGACAAAGAACGTGGAAAACCACCAAAAAAATTTGAAGATACAGAATTGCAAGCATTGTTGGATGCAGACGATGCGCAATCGCAACAACAACTAGCTGATTCCTTAAATGTATGTCAACAAACCATTTCTAATCTTTTAAACAATATGGGTAAGATCCAAAAGGAAGGAAAATGGGTTCCATATGAATTGACAGAAAGAAGCATGGAAAAGCGAAAAACCACGTGCGAAATATTGTTTCAAAGACAGCAACGAAAGTCGTTTTTGCATCGAATAGTCACTGGTGATGAAAAATGGATTTATTTTGACAATCCTAAACGGACTAAGCATTGGACTGATCCAGGTCAACCAGTCAAATTGACGCCAAAACGCAATATTCATGGAAAGAAGGTTTTATTGTGTATTTGGTGGGACCAAAAGGGCGTGCTGTATTATGAGTTATTGAAACCTGGTCAAACTATTACTGGTGAGGTATACAAAGGACAATTGAATAAATTGAATCAATCATTGAAAGAAAAACGACCAGAATGGGCGAACAGATATGAAAAAGTGATCCTTATGCACGGCAATGCTCGTCCACATGTCGCAAAACCGGTAAAAGAAACATTGGAAACACTCGGATGGGATGTGTTACCACACCCGCCCTATTCACCAGATGTTGCTCCATCAGATTACCACTTGTTCAGATCGATGGCACATGGACTCTGTGCACAACGCTTCCACAATTATGAAGACGTCCAAAATTGGATCGATTCTTGGATCGCATCAAAAGAGGAGAAGTTTTATTTTGATGGTATTCATAAATTGCCAAAAAATTGGAAAAAGGTTATACTTAACGATGGTAATTATATTCAATAAAAATTTTTTACTGTTATTACCGGAATTAATGTGTTTTATTTTTAAAAAAACGGCACACACATATTGGTAGACCTATTAAAATAGATACTACAAGTAAAAATAAACAAAACAAAACGTCGTATTTATTAATTTGAAATATGATATTTAATTAAATATTAAATAAAATATAATTATAAATGATATATTAAATACAATATTTTTTAAATAAGAAGCATCAACAAATTGTTTACACACATAGAGTGACTCGTAATGTAAATTTAATATATTATTTGTCGCTCCTTGCACCTTTGTTCAAAAGCTATTGCTAATGAATTGGATAATAAACCCTTGCACTACCGTTGAATCCGGTTTTATCAATAAATATTTCCCCCAATTTCACTCTTCTCATTTTTTATTTTACTGAACTAAATAACGCATGAACATGATTCACACTTTGAAAATATCAGAAACTGCATTTATTGGTTCCACCATTGCAAGTGTTTTTATTAGATAGTTGTTCCACAGATTGTGTTCGTTGAGTGTCTATCATGTAATTATGATGTTAAGACCCCCCGAACATTTGTCAACTAGCCTTAAGATCTGTAATACCTTCTTGCTCCCCAAACATCGTCTACGAAAGAATTCCACGTCAGTTTTATTTATCAAGTAAATGTATAAGTAAGAGTATAACTAATAGATTTCTGTGAAAGCAAAAGACTATATTAACCCCTTAAGGTTCTTGACCTTTTATGATGAAAGTCTTAAAAAGTGGAAAAACGACAAGATCAAACTATATTGACTCGTTATATGCCTTTTTTCAAAAATTCGTTAGGACGAGCCTGGCTCGTGCAAAAACCTTAAGGGGTTAAAAAGTACACATATCAAAGTTGATAAAAATGAATTTGTATACGCTGCTATAGAGGCAAATTAAATTGATACTTTTACAGATGAACAATGCAAGCTATGTTTTTTTGGTTTTACCAAAAAAAATATAAGCTTTTTAATGGGGGAACAAATTGTCGTGAAATTTCTTATGAAATTTGGAAAAATTGCTACTAAAACTTATCTTTTATTGAACGTAGTATATGGGAATGGATATCTTAAACATGTCTGTACACACCATTATGGAAAAATTACTTAATCTAAATAAATTTAATTAAGGAAACATCTATACTTTTCGATAATTGCAGACCAATTAGTGTATTATTCTATTTTCTAAATCCGGTAAAATTTACCAATGTAATGAATGTTTTGCAGATGTCATTTCAGACTCGTATTTTACACCTACAGGACAATACCATGCGAAAGAGTCGTTAAACGTGTTAAATATTTGATAATACCAGTTTACCATGCGTTGCCATGCAATGCTTGTATATTTATTCTATGTTACAATGTTACTAAAATATCTTTTTGTCATATTAATATGCTTAACATGGAATATTTGAAAGGTGCACTACAAATACAATCGTTATTTCATTGATTAAAATATCTTCCAATTTATATTGCATATAAAAATAATCTTTAGTAATTTTATCACTGCGTAAATAGTTTTTTTCATTTAATTGTTGATAGTTTATTTAAATACGACGCATATACATTTACATTTATGTACTTTATGGATTTAATAAATTTCTAAATATATTTTCAAATCATATAATTCTGAAGGACATAAAAAATATATGGTTAGTAGTAGTGCCTATATTTGTTTTTAGTATATATAAATATAACATTCATTTTGTAATAAATTAAATATATATTGATTAAATAAAGATATACGATCACATTGTTGTTAAGTAAATATTTTAAGGTATATAGTACGATATATTTAAATTACACGGTATTCCAATTTACAGGAAATAAGCTGATTGTGATAGTTGTATATAGATATGTATAAAAAGTTAAATATTTAACAATACCGCCACTGATTTCATTGATCTCTCTATAAACATTTATTTAATTTAATACATATATGAATATAACAACACATAATGTATTTATTAAATTATAAAATGTATATGGTTTGTATATTGATGATTGCCAAAATTTAATTGTATGTATACAAAACCATAATTTTTACACCTTTATAGATTCGAAAATTCAATAATTATTATATTATATATTTTTTAATTTTAATATATTATGTTAATTTTAATATTATTTGACACAATTTAAAAACAATATTAATTATTGTACAATAAATATATTTTGGAATGTTTATACGTGCTGGTAATTATTGTAATAATGCACTGTATAATACATAATTACATTTTCGACATTGAATTAATAAATAAAAAAAAACATATCATATTGTTCTCTGTAATGCATTTTCTAAAATGTGTACGCGTGTCGCATTTAAATTCTAATAAAAATTAAATAAATTATTCTCTTCTTATTACAGTAAAAGTATTAATCATGCAAAAAATATTCAATATACTTATGTTACATCAACTGAAAATCATACAGATAATAATTCGGATAAAAATGATCAAAAATTTGAAGAAGAAACTAAATCAAAATGTATTGATGATATGAAATTAAAACATAGGATGGATGAAAATGCAGCCATTTCTGCAGATTTCGTTGAAGATAAAATTTCAACCAATATTGCAGAAAATCCAAAAGCAACAACATTAGTGAAAAAGAATATTATCGAAAACATTGAAAGTAAAACGAATGAAGAAAATAACCAATTAAAATTAAAATTAATACGTGAAAATATTTTAAAAAGTCGTATCAAATTTATTGAAAAAATTGAAGAAAATCCATTATATGTAAATGAAAATTTTGCAGAACCATGGAAAGTTGTGTCCAGGTAATTTTTTTGTGTTTTGTTGGTTTTTTATTTTTTTAAAACTTATATGTTTTATTTACATCTATCTGTTTAACAAGTGTTAAATTAACACATATTTACCGATCATATCCAATTTGAAGGAATTTGATCAATGTAATATAACAACAGAGTACGAGTATTTTGTCTTTGCATAACTATACTCCGTGTAATAATTTTCAATGACCAAACTAACCTTGTACTCCTATATTCTAAATCTACATAACAACATTCGTTCACACGTTGAACACGACTGCTCAGGCCATTAATTTTGTAGTAACTTATTAAATCACTAACTAACCTTCGAACCATATTACATTAGAATTAAATAAGAATTGATCCAAATTTTAAGTTTCCAGAAATAAGTTCAAGAAAACTTATATCGATTTCCCAGAATTTTCGTTATTGTTATTTTGGTAATTGCGATATTTTTTTTTTAACACTTCTCATTCACAATTTCGACTAAATAACATCAACATTCGTACCTTAACATAAAAAATATGTTATACTTGTTTTAAAATTTATATCCATTGGAATATTAAAAAAGGTTGTGTTATCAGATAATTTGATAATTCTCTTAGAGTTTTGGTTGTTTTTATTTTATAGCAATAACGGGTCATATTAGAAAAATAGTATCAAAAATGTCTTAAAGAACCAAAAGTTTTATATGAAAAATTTTATCAAAATTAAACCAGTCCTTTGCAGCAGAGATTCAAATGCGAATAAAGGGACAGACATTTTTAAAAGTTCTATTAAATTTTCTAAACGATTGAAAATATTTGGGAAGAAAAATGTAATTTATGAATGAACAAATACAAGAGTAGTAAAAAAAAAAACGACCAAAATTGATTAATCGTAAAGGTATTTTGTTTCGAAATACACTTGCTTTTTTTCCACTTCTATATTTACTGTCTCTATATGGTTTTTCAGGCAAATATATTATTCTAATATCTAATTCAATTGTGTGTATTAGTTATAATTTTAATAGTTTTTGCTGTTTTGTGTTTAACTCTACTAACTGTTACATAATATAAAATAATTTTATAATTTGCAGAATTGCTGATAAAATAGTAAATGAAGCAATTATTTCATTTGAACAAAAAATGGATTTTGGTGAAAAAAAATTTGTTGAAGATTTTTTACGAAATGAATTATTAACAAAAAATTGAAATGATTTATTATTGTATTGTGTGGGTCGTATATCGATTATATATTTGTATGCGATAGTAAATATAATTACAAATATCTTTGTTTACTAAAATATTTATTAAATTTTTTTGTTATCACATAGTCATCTCAATTTATATTTCATAATCTTATTAATTAGAAAATTTATCAGAATTTTTTTTTTTTAGATTGATTTATAATTTCCTAAAACTTAAATAAACTAATCTCTTTGTATTGTACGCGAACGGAAATATTTAAGTGAGTGTTATTTTTTGTATTGTACGTGTAGTATTTAGTATAATAAAAATTTGTAATTAAATATGTATTTATTTTGAATTGATAAATATTATAAATTATGAAATTAAAATACTCGAAAAAAGAAGACGAATTACTCGACGTCATAAAAATAAAATAATAAGAAATAAGGAAAAAAAAATTTCATTAATATACGTAATAATAATTTGTTTTCTAATGTATTTTAAATTAAAAATTTTCTTATCAATATTCCTTTATCATATGCATGCCTTTGAATTTACTATATACAAATAATTATAATATGCATTTATTTTGTTCGATATACTGATCTCACAGAAATTGTTAAAATGATGTATTCATTTAACTTGGATTATACAAAGTTTATTGTATTTTTTCATAATTTTTTTGCTATCGCACAATATATAATTCTATAAAATTATAGAAATAATATTGCAGAGAAAATGTTACGTATTTATTTCTGTAATTTAAAATATCTTACGTTTGGCATTGAAAAATAGGCTGATATTAGAAATGAAACTGTTACGAGAATCGTTTTTTTTTTTTCTTTTTCTTAGTGCAAATAAAAACAATTTTTTAAATTTAAAAATAACTTTTACTACTTTTACCGCAAATAACTACAATAACAACTATAAACAAACTGTCTCCGTTCCAATATGTTGTATTTTATCATAAGTCGAGAAAACTTCATAGTGCGAAAAAAAAATAAGTGTTTAAGAAACACAACAGTAATAAAATATTTTCATCGTATTATAATCCTATATTATTTTTTTTATATTGTTTTGCTGTTTAATTTAATGAAAAAGCTTTTAATGTTTTCCATATTTATAGTTTTTTTTAGTATAACGAAACCATTTTTTTTTTATTTCTTACAGATTTCAAAATAGATTTATCATTCAGGCGTGTATTAAAATAAAAATTTTAAAATAAGGTAGCTCAAAACCAATGTGAGTTTTTGAAATTTCTAAAAATTATATGGTGAGAGGAGACAATATCAGATGTAATTATATATTAATTATTTTCAAATTTTCGATTCAAGAATTATATAAATGTTCACTGAAATATACGAATGTATAACTTCTATAAAGGAGAAGAATGTTTACAGAATCACAGCTACGAAATCTAATCAGAAATCCCTTTATTAAAAGTATTTACACTGCCCTCTCCCGCCACAAATCTAATTAAATCTTAGCCAAGTGTCTGTAAACATTATTCTCCTAAATAGAAGTTATACATTCTAATATTTCAGTGAATATTCCTATATTTCTGAAAATTTGCATCCAAACGATAGAGTGTCATCACGAAAAGAAAAGAAATGACTTGTATTTGTTGATTTGTGTGTGTAAGTAAAATATTCATTTTTAATAAGAATTATTTATCTGAGAAATGGTAAAGTAAAATTCAATGTTATAATTTCATTTAAATGAAAATTCATGCTAATTAATATACTTAATATAAAAATTTTACTATATTTTTTGTAATTCTAAGCTAATATTAATTAATTAATTTTCAAAAGTAGTATGTATAAAATCAAATGAAAAAAAACGAAAATGATAAGTTTAACACCGCTAGTGTAGTAATCATGTGAGAAAGCGCTGTGGTGAATATATAGAAGATTATGCATAGGATAAGTGTGCTACGAATATAAATATATTTATTTATGCTATAGACATCTATATTCAAAATTGAAAACACAAATTTTAGATGTGGGAGAAAAATTTAATTTTTGACATTTCGACCATTTCGATTATTTTTTTTTAATATGAAGTGAAAGTCATCACTCATTACTCAACACTCATCAAGGCAACAAGTCGAAACAAAATTCAAAAGTCATCATTCAACACTCAACACCCATGAAGACAACACGTCAAGCCAAGAAACTAAAAATATGTCTGTCGAGTCGAAGCGGGAGAAAATACGGTATATTGTAAGTATACATTTTAATTAATAGAAAAAATATTATTAATATTATATTTTTGTAAATTGTTATATGAATAAGTGAAAAAAACTAACTTCTTATAATATTTAATAGACTACCAATATGAGAGAGGATTTATGTGAAAATATATTTTTAACCTAAAAAATATGGATGTTCTATTTCACATGCCGCATGGCGTTTAGTGGATTTTCAAAGATTTATCACAAAACAAAAACTGAATTATTACAACGTACAATTGATACAACAAATTCAATATTTTAGTGCTGTATAATATTGTAAGTAAAATTTATAAAATTTTCCAAAAATAAAACATATTTTAGTTTAATCATTGATCTATAATTGAACTTATATTCGACTTGTACTTCGAATGAATGTCAATCATCATTTCCAACAATATCAGAAATTATTTTAAAATACGGCTGCTTTAATAAATGCATGAGTAAATCGTTTTTTTTTTTATTGATTACAAATCCTTATGTATTTATTGTTTTGTGCAACATGAATTTTATCTTCATTTGGTTATAATAATAAAGCATTTGATACTTCAATCCAAATGCTACATGTCTGCCAATTACAAAATACATTTCTTCTGTTTCAATTAAATTTCCTACGAATTTCTTCTCTTTCGTAATTTTTTAGTCAATATTATTTTCATCTGCTAATGATAATTTATACTGAAATTTAGCAGATGATTTGAATCTAAATTGCTGAATTACATATATCAATTTGCATACATTATATGAATGATAATACGAAAATTTTTAATATTCACAGATATTGGAGTGATTTTAAAATCCTAGAAAATTGAACCAAAACACCAAACTTGATAAAAATTTGATGATAGATTTCCAGAATCTGTTTCAGAAACTTGTATTAGGTATCATTTTGTAGGAACATTATAAAAATTAATCTTATATTCCCAGTTACAAGCTACATACTAAATTTGGGATGAGAATTTACAAAATTACAATTACGCAAGCAAATATTTAAGAAAATCCAATAGAATAATGATCCCATTATATTCAGATTTTGTAAATATTGTACATCAGAAGTGAGAATTTCATCTAGAGCATGTATGGTGTCTGAGATATGGTCACAATAAAATAAGATCTCATTAATATATTCTATATCAATTGATAATCTTTATTCTATTGTATGAGACAAGAAATAGTAGGTTAACTCACTGTTTGAACCATTTGTTTATTTATGATAATATTTTATAATTAATGTTATATGTAAATGATAATTTTATATCTTAATTAAAGGTACAAAGATGTTAGTTATGTTTATATACATAAAGTGGACCATCATTATCAGCTTTAAATACCATACCGGTGAGAATTTACAATTAATAATATAGAAGGTCATGCATAGGACAGTTGGGCTAGATATATAAATATCTTTATTTATCCTAGTCTATATTCAAAATAGAATACACAAAAATTTTAGCTGTAGGAGAAAAATATAACTTTCGACATTTCGATTATTTTTTTTTAATTATAAAAAGAAAGTCATCACTCATTACTCAACACTCGATTCTTAACACTCAACACTCATCAAGGCAACAAGCCGAATAAAAATTCAAGTCATCATTTAACACTCGACGCTCATCATGACAACAAGTAACTAAAAGAAAAAATATGTCTGTTGATTTGAAGCGGAAGAAAATAGGCAATATTGTAAGTATAAATTTTAATTAATAGAAAAATTTTTATTAATATTATATTTTTGTAAATCATTATATGAATAAGTGAAAAAAATTAATTTCTTATAATATTTAATAGACTGGTAATACAATACCAATATTAGAGATGATTTCTGTGAAAATATATTTTTAACCTAAAAAATATGGATGTTCTATTTCGCATGCCACATGGCGTTTAGTGGATTTCCAAAGATTTATCACAAAACTTAAACTGAATTATTACAACGTACAAATAATACAACAAATTGAATATTTTAGTGCTGGCTAAAATTGTAAGTATAATTTATAAAATTTTCCAAAAACAAAACATATTTTAGTTTAATCACCTGATTTATAATTGATATTATATATATTGTACTTCAAATGAATGTCAATTATTATCATTATCATATCTAACATCGCCTTTACTGTGTAATCACCGAATCATTAACTCAGATTCAATCGAATGCTGCTTTCACACAACACCCCAAACTAATTCTCATACACAGCAGCCAGATTGTCCGCGGCTACTTATTCTTTATTCGTAGCTAACCCATAAGTATCTAATCTAATCCCAAAAAAACAATTAAATTCACCACTCGTCAAATTACTTAAAACATAAACGTCGTGTTCTTAAATTAAAAATAAAATTTTATTACAGTATATATTTCATGAAATTTTGGAGTAAATACTATCATCATTGTTAACATTATACTAATACGCTTATACTAATTAACATAAATTTACTACTATAATCGCTAAGTGACATTATATTTACAGTAAATTGATATTATTATTGGCATTATGCTATCATCATTATTGACATACTTAAAAAATCATAATTTTATACATTGATTTATCATTTATTTTATCATACTTACACTATCATTATTTTTTATATTTTTACAGACAACAATAAAACAGCAATTTTAGCCAATATTCAATCAACATTATAATATTGTAGATAGTGTTTATTTTGTAGTTTTTAAGTTTTATTTTAAGTATATGTTTAAGAATGTAGGGAAAGATATATGTGAGATATTACCTGAATATATAAACAAGTATCTATATCATATAATGGTTCCCCAGGTACATATTCAGATCGTAGGTATATGTAATATTAATGTATCTATATTTAAAAAACTGAGATATATAACTAGTGCCCCCGTATCAGGGTATTGATACTTAAATTTATGTCTAGGCCCCCCCCACAGAGACATATATCAAGGGTCCCAGCATTCATTATAAACATTTCAAATGTGTGTCGCGTGGTTAAGTATCTAGTGAATTAGATAGATTGACACATATTCAAGACCTATGCATATATAATACTTATATGCGAGGGTACGTCTCAAACCCCACTAATCCCAAAAGGTTAGATGAGCGTATGTTGGTAGGTGTTCGGATATTTTATATGAACGCTTGGTTACATAACTCTGGGTCCAGTTTCATATAGATACATGAATATTACGTATACCTAGGACATGAATATGTAGCTGGGGTCATTATCTGATATAGATACATAGTATTCAGGTGCATCATAGATGGATAGATAATATGCCCTATCAGTCATATTATTCATATTATTCATCAGGCACAAAACTAGAAAGCATTATCTTATTAGATAATAAACAAATGTTATGAACCCAATTTTTGGAATCTAGTGGATAATAGTCTGGAAAAGTACATTTTCTTTAAAATTAATTTTACTCCTAATTTAATTTTTCCAAACAGATTATCAAAATTCATTATATTTTATTAATTCGTTGAAAACATCATGATCAAATGTATCATGAATTTTCCAAACTCATGAACCCCTCTCATGAAACTAACATCAGGTACAGGAAATGTATTGATATATATATATTACGAATTTTCCACCAAGTACTAGGAAATATATTGATGAACCTATCATGTACTTTTCACTAAGTATTAGAAATGTATTGAATCTTCATAATCTGTTGGAGAAATGAAATTTTTCTATTTTAATTTTTCAAACAGATTATGATAAATTCAATATATTTTCTTAATTCGTTGAAAACATCATGATCAAATGTATCATGAATTTTCCAAACTCATGAACCCCTCTCATGAAACTAACATCAGGTACAGGAAATGTATTGATATATATATATTATGAATTTTCCACCAAGTACTAGGAAATATATTGATGAACCTATCATGTACTTTTCACTAAGAATTAGAAATATATTAAATTTTCATAGTCTGTTGGACAAAATGAAAATAGAAGAAAAATTAATTTTAAAGAAAATGTACTTTACCAGGTTTTTTTCCGTTAGCTTCCAAAGATTATGTTCACAAAATTTGTTTGTTACAAGTATCAGAAATGTTTTCTAGGTTTGTGTCTATCTATTAGTATTTATTATTATTTATTATTTAAGTTGTATTATTTATTATTTAAGTTTTATTTAAGTTTAATTTTAAGTATATATTTAAGTTTTATTTAAATTTAATTTTAAGTATATATATAAGAAAACAGGGAAATGGTCTATGTAATAATGGACTGTATCTAAACAATAAACTCAAGTATGTAGCTAGCGCCCCCGTATCTGAGTACTGATACTTAAATATACGTCCAGGCCCCAATGGACATATATCAAGGGTCCCTGTATACCTATAAATATTCAGATGTGTATCTAAGGTGAATTAAATACTTAGATTAACATTAAAGACCTATATAGAATATATCCGAATGGATATTAAAGTATATAGGTGTTCGGAGAGTTTATATGTATACTTGGTTACATATCTTCGGGTAAAGTTTATTATAGAAACAATATTATTACATATACCAAAGACCTGTGGACCGACCGATTTAAGATTCTAACATTCTATAAAGGATGTTCAAATTTGAGTCAGCTTAAGTTTTTTAATAAAAGTAAACACCAACACTTATTGGTTGTTTCAACATTGCTAAATATTACGGCAAATTTAGAAAGTTAACTCAGATTTGAACACCCTTTATTTAACAATCGATCCGCTTCTGATCGATTTAACAATCTATAAGACACAGAAAAAACATTAATGAAAATTTTGTTTCACATATATTTTTCTTATAAATAATAACCAAATTTTGTGAACCCAATTTTTGGAATCTAATGGAAAATAGTCTGGAAAAGTACATTTTCTTTAAAATTAATTTTACTCCTAATTTAATTTTTCCAAACAGATTATAAAAATTCATTATATTTTATTAATTCGTTGAAAACATCATGATCAAATGTATCATGAATTTTCCAAACTCATGAACCCCTCTCATGAAACTAACATCAGGTACAGGAAATGTATTGATATATATATATTACGAATTTTCCACCAAGTACTAGGAAATATATTGATGAACCTATCATGTACTTTTCACTAAGTATTAGAAATGTATTGAATCTTCATAATCTGTTGGAGAAATGAAATTTTTCTATTTTAATTTTTCAAACAGATTATGATAAATTCAATATATTTTCTTAATTCGTTGAAAACATCATGATCAAATGTATCATGAATTTTCCAAACTCATGAACCCCTCTCATGAAACTAACATCAGGTACAGGAAATGTATTGATATATATATATTATGAATTTTCCACCAAGTACTAGGAAATATATTGATGAACCTATCATGTACTTTTCACTAAGAATTAGAAATATATTAAATTTTCATAGTCTGTTGGACAAAATGAAAATAGAAGAAAAATTAATTTTAAAGAAAATGTACTTTACCAGGTTTTTTTCCGTTAGCTTCCAAAGATTATGTTCACAAAATTTGTTTGTTACAAGTATCAGAAATGTTTTCTAGGTTTGTGTCTATCTATTAGTATTTATTATTATTTATTATTTAAGTTGTATTATTTATTATTTAAGTTTTATTTAAGTTTAATTTTAAGTATATATTTAAGTTTTATTTAAATTTAATTTTAAGTATATATATAAGAAAACAGGGAAATGGTCTATGTAATAATGGACTGTATCTAAACAATAAACTCAAGTATGTAGCTAGCGCCCCCGTATCTGAGTACTGATACTTAAATATACGTCCAGGCCCCAATGGACATATATCAAGGGTCCCTGTATACCTATAAATATTCAGATGTGTATCTAAGGTGAATTAAATACTTAGATTAACATTAAAGACCTATATAGAATATATCCGAATGGATATTAAAGTATATAGGTGTTCGGAGAGTTTATATGTATACTTGGTTACATATCTTCGGGTAAAGTTTATTATAGAAACAATATTATTACATATACCAAAGACCTGTGGACCGACCGATTTAAGATTCTAACATTCTATAAAGGATGTTCAAATTTGAGTCAGCTTAAGTTTTTTAATAAAAGTAAACACCAACACTTATTGGTTGTTTCAACATTGCTAAATATTACGGCAAATTTAGAAAGTTAACTCAGATTTGAACACCCTTTATTTAACAATCGATCCGCTTCTGATCGATTTAACAATCTATAAGACACAGAAAAAACATTAATGAAAATTTTGTTTCACATATATTTTTCTTATAAATAATAACCAAATTTTGTGAACCCAATTTTTGGAATCTAATGGAAAATAGTCTGGAAAAGTACATTTTCTTTAAAATTAATTTTACTCCTAATTTAATTTTTCCAAACAGATTATAAAAATTCATTATATTTTATTAATTCGTTGAAAACATCATGATCAAATGTATCATGAATTTTCCAAACTCATGAACCCCTCTCATGAAACTAACATCAGGTACAGGAAATGTATTGATATATATATATTACGAATTTTCCACCAAGTACTAGGAAATATATTGATGAACCTATCATGTACTTTTCACTAAGTATTAGAAATGTATTGAATCTTCATAATCTGTTGGAGAAATGAAATTTTTCTATTTTAATTTTTCAAACAGATTATGATAAATTCAATATATTTTCTTAATTCGTTGAAAACATCATGATCAAATGTATCATGAATTTTCCAAACTCATGAACCCCTCTCATGAAACTAACATCAGGTACAGGAAATGTATTGATATATATATATTATGAATTTTCCACCAAGTACTAGGAAATATATTGATGAACCTATCATGTACTTTTCACTAAGAATTAGAAATATATTAAATTTTCATAGTCTGTTGGACAAAATGAAAATAGAAGAAAAATTAATTTTAAAGAAAATGTACTTTACCAGGTTTTTTTCCGTTAGCTTCCAAAGATTATGTTCACAAAATTTGTTTGTTACAAGTATCAGAAATGTTTTCTAGGTTTGTGTCTATCTATTAGTATTTATTATTATTTATTATTTAAGTTGTATTATTTATTATTTAAGTTTTATTTAAGTTTAATTTTAAGTATATATTTAAGTTTTATTTAAATTTAATTTTAAGTATATATTTAAGAAAACAGGGAAATGGTCTATGTAATAATGGACTGTATCTAAACAATAAACTCAAGTATGTAGCTAGCGCCCCCGTATCTGAGTACTGATACTTAAATATACGTCCAGGCCCCAATGGACATATATCAAGGGTCCCTGTATACCTATAAATATTCAGATGTGTATCTAAGGTGAATTAAATACTTAGATTAACATTAAAGACCTATATAGAATATATCCGAATGGATATTAAAGTATATAGGTGTTCGGAGATTTTATATGTATACTTGGTTACATATCTTCGGGTAAAGTTTATTATAGAAACAATATTATTACATATACCAAAGACCTGTGGACCGACCGATTTAAGATTCTAACATTCTATAAAGGATGTTCAAATTTGAGTCAGCTTAAGTTTTTTAATAAAAGTAAACACCAACACTTATTGGTTGTTTCAACATTGCTAAATATTACGGCAAATTTAGAAAGTTAACTCAGATTTGAACACCCTTTATTTAACAATCGATCCGCTTGTGATCGATTTAACAATCTATAAGACACAGAAAAAACATTAATGAAAATTTTGTTTCACATATATTTTTCTTATAAATAATAACCAAATTTTGTGAACCCAATTTTTGGAACAAAATTTTCAGTAATGTTTTCTAGGTTTGTGTCTGCCTAAGATTGCTAAGTCGACCTGAGGTTGATAAGAATGTTAAGTCGGCCAGAGGCGGGCAATCGGCCTCCGGCCGGTAAGAATGTTAAGTCGGCCGGAGGCCGACAGCCGGCCTACGGCCGGCAAGAATGTTTAAGTCGGCCGGAGGCCGACAGCCGGCCTACGGCCGGCAAGAATGTTTAAGTCGGCCGGAGGCCGACAGCCGGCCTACGGCCGGCAAGAATGTTTAAGTCGGCCGGAGGCCGACAGCCGGCCTACGGCCGGCAAGAATGTTTAAGTCGGCCGGAGGCCGACAGCCGGCCTACGGCCGGCAAGAATGTTTAAGTCGGCCGGAGGCCGACAGCCGGCCTATGGCCGGCAACAAACTTAATTCGGCCGGAGGCCGACAGCCGGCCTATGGCCGGCAACAAACTTAATTCGGCCGGAGGCCGACAGCCGGCCTACGGCCGGCAACAAACTTAAGTCGGCCGGAGGCCGACAACCGGCCTTCGGCCGGTAAGAATGTAGATAGATACTTAGTATTAAGAATAAAAAAACATTGTTAATTTGTAGATAATTATTTTATTAATAAAAAAATTACATAATAAAAAAAAAAAAATTTTTAACTTTTTCCCTGGCCTCGCCCTATACTTTCAGGAAGATTCAAAATTCTAAGAAAATATAATAACATATTCAAAACGTTACATCTTTCTGCAAAATTCTACGACCCAAATCATAAAATAATTGTTTTATAACTCAGTTCATAAAATTTTGTAGGAGTAGTTCTGTGTTTTTTCTATTTTCCCGAAGTTTTCAACATTCCTTTTTAAACCATTTAATTGTCGTTGTTTTTTTATTTATTAAATAAAAACTAAAATTAAAGAATCTATATAATGCAATGAATTATAAAATTTAAATATAACTTAAACTTAATCTTAACTATTAAATTCTTATTCCTATTATATTATAGGCAAAATATACAACTCAATAGAGTGTACCAAATATAATCTTAATTTGTATATTTTATTAAATAATATATAATTCTTAATTCTCATTCACAACTCAGAACAGTTTTATCGAAAACATCAGATTCTTTTATATGTGAGCCCGAACATTTAATCAAATATATTTATAAAACTTAAAAATTATGCTACAGGGAATTCCAGATTTTGTACAGATTATAGATATTCTCCACAAAACACTAAGTAGAGAATTAGATTCGAATATATTCATGGTCATGATTACAAAAAATAATGATGTATATATATTGAAATAGGGATTCCGTACGAACTTCATTCAGACCTGGTCGTCACATGGGACTACAACGTAACATATAATTTTCCACGTAATATAATTCGCCGGTTATGAGTACAAAATTACTGCACATGCGAGAGTAGACCAATATTCAAAACAAAGGTTAAAATTTGTGTTTTTTACCTATTTACATAGGGCAAATTTGCCTTCTTCTGAATATGAATGTCTACAATCACATGAATAATCGTTTCGCAACCAGAACAAGGGTCGTGCGCGTGCCAGGCCTCAATTAACGCTAATTGATAAGTGCCACGACCCCGGCCATAACATGGAAAACCTATTGACAATGGAAAAAAATAGTTAGATAATGTAGCTTCCAATGATTACACTACTGTTGAAATTCATTAAATTCAGCCTGAAAATTACTATTTGTAATATTCCGCGAAGGTGTTTGAAGAGTATTAAAAGGACATAAAAAACTGATATATCTTGAAATAGGAATTTCGTACGAACTTCATTCAGACGTGGTCGTCACATGGGACTACAACGTAACATAAAATTTTCCACGTAATATAATTCGCCGGTTATGAGTACAAAATTACTGCACATGCGAGAGTAGACCAATATTCAAAACAAAGGTTAAAATTTGTGTTTTTTACCTATTTAAATAGGGCAAATTTGCCTTCTTCTGAATATGAATGTCTACAATCACATGAATAATCGTTTCGCAACCAGAACAAGGGTCGTGCGCGTGCCAGGCCTCAATTAACGCTAATTGATAAGTGCCACGACCCCGGCCATAACATGGAAAACCTATTGACAATGGAAAAAAATAGTTAGATAATATAGCTCCCAATGATTACACTACTGTTGAAATTCAATAATTTCAGCCTGAAAATTACTATTTGTAACATTTCGCGAAGGTGTTTGAAGAGTATTAAAAGCCACGGGTCTGAATCGAACAAAATAAAAACTTGATCATTCGTAACTCAGAACGGTTTTAGATTTCTTTGTGTGTGAGCCCGAACACTTAATCACTTTTCTGGGAAGAGACAATGCCCGTACTATAATTCTAAAATATTAAAATAATATGGCAAAATGATTCCCGGAATTTAAATTTTAAAAATTCAACAATATGAGAAAAAATAACATTTTGACAATGTCATTTAAAAAAAATACTCATATATAATTAAAATATAAAGCTAAATTGAATTCAATCCACGAATAAATTGTAAATACGTGATCACGAATCTATTATAAACTCAATCTTTTTATTGGTTGTCCTACTACACACATAGAGGAAGACCAATAAAATTATTGAGGAAATAATTGGTAAATTTTGTTTGAACTATCCAGAACGCTTATTATTTCAATAAAAAAAAAAACAACAAGCTTCTGGACTAGTTTAATCGAAACAAAATTACTCGCTAAATACCATATTAAATTAGTTATTTTTCTTAATTACTAATTACTTATTACATAATTTTATTACTTATATTTATAACTTATATTTAAAAGACACAATATAAAAAAATTCTAAATTTTAAGAGATTATAGATAATCTCCACAACATCCCGTACCATTACCATGAAATAGGTAAATCTGTCTCAAAAAATTTAGCGTTTACAATATATCAAATAATACTGTACTATACTGTAATTAACGAAAGATAGATGTTTTCAAAATACTATTATTTTTATATGGGTGATTAGCCCATAGTTATGTGTCTGCAGACATTGTTAATCTTTGAATAGCGTCCAACACCATATTTTCAAAGATATTCGTTTTTCTTTTGATTCCATCAACGAACAAATGGTCACCCAGCAGAAAAATTTCAGTATTAAAATAAATACCGACAAATTTCCTATGAAAAATAGCGGATTTGAACCCGCTATATTTCACGATTAATAATATATATTTCGGCGCTATGCAACTGCGCTACTGAGTGTTTTTTTTGTCTTAATAAACTTAAATTAACTTAACTATAAACTTAAATTAAAACTTAAATTTAAATATAACTTAAACTTAATAATAATTGTATATAGTAAAGTTGTTGTGTTGCTTGTGGAAGTTGTTGATAATTAACTGTTGATGTTGATATAATTAAGCCATATTACTGCAATGATAAATGTTATAATAATTAATTAATTTACAATTATTTAAACAAAATAATTAAGTTCAACCAAAGCATTAAATAAAAAAAAAAATTTCTGGTAATTAGAATTAAATATAAATTAAATTATACAACTCAATAGAATGTACCTAATATAATCTTAATTTGTATATTTTATTAAATAATATATAATTCTTAATTAACCTCTTCTTCCAGAAATTTGGTAAAATAATGTTGGATTGTCTTATAGGTTCGTACTACAATACCGAATATGTATGTAGGTTTAAGTAAATGAACTGATTTTATATGCTCCACCATAAATTGTAAAACAGGATTTATCGTAGTTATTTCCTTAATATGTGATTTGATTGGTAAAATAACTCTGTAATTTCACTTTTAAATTTTATTATTAACTTGTAAATAATTTAGGTTTATAATTAATGATAAATTACGTTCAATAAGAATTTTATTTTAACTAATATTATTATATGTAAAATCACACAAACGATAAATGTTTGAAATATTGTATTTTTATTTCATCCTCTATTATAGACTAAGAAATACAACCAGGAAATTGATTGATACAAATTTAATTTGTATTGCGAATATAAATGTATTTAAAAAAACAAATATATAATTAATAAAATATTAACATAAAATTGAAAATTTGAATTGCAATTGGTTTCCATTCCACATTCCAAATTTCATATTCATTTATTGTTCTCTTTAGACACATATAAATCAAGCAATGAAGGAATCATATACGGTTAGAATCCATAAGCGGAAGGCAATACGTATGAATCGGTGGGAGTCAGTTCAACGCTCAATAGTCACTTTTAAGCCTTTCAAGTCGCCAAATAAAAAAAACAATAATAAAGAGGTGTTGGTACAAAAACTTCGGTAGATATATGTTTTACGATAGGGATTATATCACTGACACGCGAAGTAAGTTTTTTGGGCAAAACGCAGGGGACAAGTGTTACTACACTAAGGCGGATTCGTTGTGTTTCAAACCGATCAAATAGGAATCTTTTCATACCAATCTGAACTGAAATCTGCAGAGGCGACACTAAATCGCTGCGCTGCAACAAAGACAAAATTAACAATGGGGACATAGCTATGGCTACTCTCATGTACATAGCGGGTGATTTCAATAGAACATACATACTAAAATTAACAGGCAGTGTCCCCAGAGGGAGCATTATTTTATCAGATAATAGTAAGAGATCATTTTTTATGCGTACTATTGCCGACATCGTGAAGACACTCCATGTGGCAGAGAGATAAAAGGAGAAGGTACACTATTGTGGTGCATATCAAAACAATCGCCATACTAAATAGTCCACTCGGTAGAGATAGGAAAAGATGCCATCAGAATTGTTTATATATATTCGGCGGGTTTATAGTTTAGTAAGTAGTAGTTTCCGGGTAAACCTAAAGGCGGAACGCATTTTTCGTTTACATATAAGTTATAGTACAATCTGGTATATGATGATCAATCCTAGCGTTATTTCCATAAATTGATAGCCGGTAGCACAATTTTATTTTGGCGTAATATTTGTGATTCGTTCATACAATAATTGTTTATATAAAAATAAAATTGATTTATTTAAATACTAAAAACAATCTTTGCGTGAATTTTAAATATGTACCATCAGCTAGAAAAACTGAATTTAATATGTACATGTGCACGAGAGGTATAATTTTTAAAAATTCAACGAAGGTCGTTACTTAATATTAAGCACATAAAAATAACAGAAAATTCGGTTTATTTTATTATTAGTTTATCCTAGAGAATTCGACCATTGGAAACAACTGTAAAAACATAAAAAAAAACCACAAAATAAAATCAGACTCACTTTGTAAGAAATGTTGATAAATTGTAGATATTCTAAAATATGTTATTTTCTTGTGAAATTCCATA
The DNA here is from genome assembly GCA_910594885.2 of Bibio marci. NCBI lineage: Eukaryota > Metazoa > Arthropoda > Insecta > Diptera > Bibionidae > Bibio > Bibio marci. The sequence goes on from OU343114.1 coordinate 38,182,222, forward strand.
AGTTGTAAATATACTGCAAATAATGATAAATTGTAGAAATTCTACAAAAAAATACTGTTATTGCGTTGGTTAAATTCTCATAAAATTTCGAATTGTTGAATATTATCTGAAATATTTTCTAGAAAATATGTGAAAAAACAAATCAATTATTTATTTTCGTTACGACAAAATAGTTCTAGGCACATTATAGGATATAAGGAAAAGGGTTCAGTAATTACTTTTAAGCCGATTGATGCAAACAACTGTACACTACGTGTAAAAACGAAATCTATCAATTTGACCTTGTATCAACGTAAATGCACCACTATTACTGAGAAAAAATTAGGTAAAGGGTGTGTTTTATAAAAAAAAAAACTGATATCAACATATGGAGATTCGCCCGGCCACAATAACATTGTCTTACGACAGGAAACAATATATCATGCAACTATGGTAAACACGGTTAACGTTTATTAACCAAAAGCGAATATCTTTGAAAATATGGTGTTATACACTATTCCGAGATTAACTATCTCTCTATACACAACGTTATGAGTGATTCACTTATAAGAATAATTTGCCAACCCGACTGCAATGTTAGATAGTTATACCATAACGTGAGAGGAACTATTATAGAGGGATAACTTGGCGCATGACTTAGTAACCAACCCATATAACACTAGGTAGGATACAAATAGTGGTCTGATTCGAGATGGGCTGCGATTGATTGACTTCGTCATGCGTGGTATTGGCACAGTATATGCAATTTATTTAATTTTTATCTGTATTTATTTAGACTCGGGTCTTTCGATAGTAAAATACTGCGTAAAATTCATGTAATGTACATAAGAAATGTATCTTATCAATAATTGCACTATGACATTTTTCTGTTGAATTACTATTCGTTAGACGTTAATTAAAAGATACATAATGCCTATACACAAAACACAACTATGGGCTATTCACTATTCTAATGTAATAATTAAAATGAAATTAAAGAAATATTAATTTTTCGACAGTTGCCAAACAATTGTTTAATAATAGCGATGCTAATATAATGATGACTTGTATAAAAATTAGTTAACTGACACTCACCTCTGCTATTTAAGTACATCACGCCTTACTGTTCAATATATTAATTGTGTACTGTAATTGATGCAAATATCTTATATTATTGTTTTCTAAGTCTTCAACAATATTCATAAACATTCATAAAGTTGTAATCTGAAAAATAAATAATAATACTTAATTAAATATTATTAAATATTAAATATAAATATGGATTAAATACAAAATTTATGAAATTTTACCCTTGCTTCTGATAAAAGTATTATCGCATCTAAATACAATCCTGAGATTTTATTTGCAATCGTTTTCACTTTGTTGATTTTGTGGGAGAAATATTGTAATTCAAGATGATGTGTGTGAGAATTCAATATAAATTCAATGAATTAATGAAAAGATTGATAGATGAAATAAAATTAAATTTGTTATATTGTTTTATTGGTAACACAACCGCTGAAGTGCGAAACAATATAATATGTCATCTATATCTAAATTAATAGTTGGTTCCTTGCGCGGTAATATAGTATCTGGTGCAAAATGTGGATATATGCAGTTGGAACTGAATAGATAGAATTTAGTTTACATAAATCTAATTAAAACAGTTATTAATTATAATTATTTTAAATAAAACATACATGTCAGGTAACCAATAATGTGGCTGTTGATATCGAAATAAATAGTTTATAAGCATTCAACCTCAGAATTTTGTATAGAAATGTGATGACATAATTTTTTGTACTTCGGTTCTGGAATTTATTATAATTATTGTTATTGCATACTATTGAAATTGATGTTTGATAATGTGAAAATTGGATCATAATTTATTAATAGTCTATTCTCACCAGCATGGTATTTAAAGCTGATAATGATGGTCCACTTTATGTATATAAACATAATAACTAACAACAGACTCTTCTTCAATAATTCCCACATCTTTGTACCTTTAATTAAGATATAAAATTATCATTTACATATAACATTAATTATAAAATATTATGATAAATAAACAAATGGTTCAAACAGTAAATTAACCCTCTACCTCCTGTCTCACACAATAGAATAAAGATTATTAATTGATATAGTATATATTAATGAGATCTTATTTTATTGCGACCATATCTCAGACACCATACATGCTCTAGATGAAATTCTCACTTCTGATGTACAATATTTACAAAATCTGAATATAATAGGATCATTATTCTATTGGATTTTCTCGGATATTTGCTTGCATAATTGTAATTTTGTATATTCTCATCCCAAATTTGGTATGTAGCTTGTGACTGGGAATATAAGATTAATTTTTATGTTTCTACAAAACGATAGCTAATACAAGTTTCTGAAACAGATTCTGGAAATCTGGATAACTTAGTCATATCTCATCAAAATTTTATCAAATATTGGTATATTATTTAAAATTTTTAGAATGATTTTAAAATCACACCAAAATATTTCTGTGAATATTAAAAATTTCCACATTATCATTCATATTCTGTATGCAAATTGATATATATCAGCAATTTATATTCAATTCATCTGATAAAATTCAAAATCATAGATCATGGCAATAATGACACAAATATTATGATGTAAATATTGACTAAAAAATGATGAGAGTACGTGAAGATATTTTTATGTTAAAAATTAAATTTAATTGAAAAAGTGGAGATGTATTTTGTAATTGGCAGACATGAAGCATTTGGATTGAAGTATCAAATGCTTTATTAATATAACCAAATGAAGATAGATAGAAGTCATGTTACACAAAACAATAAATACATAAGGATTTGCAATCAATAAATGAACAAAAAAAACAATTTACTAATTAATTTCTAAAAGCAGTCGTATTTTTAAATAATTCCTAATGTTGGAAATGTTAATAATGATAATAATTGACATTCAGTTGAAGTACAAGCCGAATATAAAATCAATTATACATCAGGTGATTAAACTAAAATATGTTTTGTTTTTGGAAAATTTTTTAAATTTCACTTACAATTTTATACAGCACTAAAATATTAAATTTGTTGTATTATTTGTACGTTGTAATAATTCAGTTTTTGTTTTGTGATAAATCTTTGGCAATCCACTAAACGCCACTGGCATGTGAAATATAACATCCATATTTTTTAGGTTAAAAATATATTTTCACATAAATCCTCTCTCATATTGGTAGTCTATTAAATATTATAAGTTAGTTTTTTTCACTTATTAATATAATAATTTACAAAAATATAATATTAATAACATTTTTTCTATTAATTAAAATTTATACTTACAATATACCGTATTTTCTCCCACTTCGACTCGACAGACATATTTTTAGTTTCTTGACTTGATGTGTTGTCTTCATGGGTGTTGAGTGTTCAAGTTCAATTTTAATGATGACTTTTGAATTTTGTTTCGATTTGTTGCCTTGATGAGTGTTGTATGTTGAGAATCGAGTGTTGAGTAATGAGTGATGACTTTTGCTTCATATTAAAAAAAAATAATCGAAATGGTCGAAATGTCAAAAATTAAATTTTTCTCCCACAACTAAAATTTGTGTTTTCTATTTTGAATATAGATGGCTCTAACATAAATAAATATATTTATATTCGTAGCACACTTATCCTATGCATAACATTCTATATTTTCACCACAGAGCTTTCTCACATGATGACTACACTGGCGGTGCTAATCTTATTTATTTTCTTTTCTCTTTAAATTTGATCCCAATATCATGATTATTAAATTATTAACAAATTTTTTTAACATATTCGATTTACATTTAAACGACATCTTGAACAGCATAACATACCATATACTTATCTTCATAATCTATATATGTATCGCACATTGCACAAAATTTTTGTATTAAACGAAAACTAAAAAAACGTTTTCTAGTAACATGAAATCAGCAGCAATTATTATACAATTATAAAAATACAGCTTCACGTGAATATCTTGCAATTGCATAGACTCAAGCACAATGTTCCTTTAATAAACTTTCCCATAATAGTACATCTATATACCAATTTTTTTATATTTTGGAACATTATTTGGTTAACATTTATGGCATTACAGTAATCCATGTTTTTTACTAACACGATGCTTTTAAATATATCACAACCATCAATAGCACAAAATTCTCATCTGATATATTCTGTATCATTTACTGTATCTTATTATCCACCGAGACAAATATAAACTGCGTCGAATATATGTAATTGTAAATTTGCTGTGTTTAGAGAAATGAAAAATAATTAATATAATAAAATCTATAGTAAAATTTTAATTTTTTTAAGAGTGTTTTAAATTTTGTACTTTTATTATTAATGTTGTTATTAATGAAGTAAAATAACCAGCATTAAAATCGATGCATTTTTTATTTTCCTAGCTGATTTAATTGATTCGGGGTTGTTTGATGGCTAACATCTAGCTTTTCTGCAAAATTGTTGTATTGTTGTATGTGGCTATCACTTTATAGTTTCCAACTTTAGTGCAACCTTCATCATTTTGGAGGATCTACAAGTCCCCCCCAAACCAAAAAACCAAAAAAGAAAAAAAAATCCATTTATCAATAACAATAATATTTGTATCTTACTTACATGGCTTACATGGAACATTGGAAGTGAAACCATATGCGGTTTACTAATTCTATTAATCCAGCTGCAGCTACTTCTTTCCTACATTTAACACCCAATATAATGAGTTTATTATTATCATCGATTTCAATGTTTTAAAAATGTGCACGGCGAACATATTAGACATAAGACATAATTTCATCAGGAGTCACTAAAAAATAATTCAATTTAAAATACCTTTATCCGATAATGAAACAAATACGAAATACATTTCTTCTACAGTACTTAATGGAGCTGTAAATAGAAATATAGATAATAATTTGACGAAAAATTAATGCTTTTTTCCACCATCATTATGTACATCATATCATACGTAGACTATATAGATTAATCATAATATTAATATTAGGATATATTTTAATGTGAACCATTACAGAAATACGCTAATTATTTCAGCTGACAAATTTCTGTTAGACACTATATCGTAAATTAAATATATTATTATAAAGCGCATTGTTGTTAAACAAACAACTTTTAGATAACACTAACTCACGTAAATTTTTCAGTTGAAGCAAAATTATAGTGTTGTTTATACATATGCATTAATATGTTATAGATATGAATACTGATGTTTTTAAAATACAAATGCACGCTTAAACTAATATAGAAAAATAAATATAAGTAAATACACATATATAAAGTGGACCATTTTATAATATTTTGATTATTTTTTTGAAAGAACAACCTACAAAATTTCCGAAATTCAATACTCATTCACTTTTATTTTTATATAAGAATATAAGATAAGTTTAATATACAAAAATACACAGGGTCGAATCTACATAGAGTGACCATATTCACATCATCTGATTGACGACTGCGTTAATCTATCTTAGGGGATATGCGGTAGTTCATGAGGATTTTTTTTATAAATTTAAATATTCTTACCGTTGCGTTCAACCAAATTAAGCATAAATTTAAAAGTGATTCCATAAGTTCTAACTATGTATAAAATTAAAAACATTGATCAAATGATGGATTAAAGATGAAATCATTATTAATTCTTCATTTAAATCATATCCACGAAATATTTGACTAATCCACTGAATGACAAAAATGTTTGTAAATATAAGATAGCATCCTTATATGAGAGCGTTGTAATACATTAAAACTTTTTATATCATAAAGAAATGAAAACATTTCGTTATGATGTGAGCGATAAATTGCTAAAATCTATTGCACTAACAGAGATGAAACAGTTTGAAATATTTCATCTGTACCTCCACACATATTTTCTTACGTGATGTTTTAATGACGAACGTTGATTTTTTTCCATAATATCATCGTACCTATTATGATAATAATAGACTATACATTGGTTCGTTTTATTCTTAATGCTGCTAAATTCTTATTGTATTTGACAACTTTATGTGAATTTCTAGCGACTAGTTCCATTGCTATTTGTGTCTCTGCATGGTAAATTCGATCCTGTAAGTATACAATAAATATAAAAAAATAAATATGTTAGAATATAATTTATATTTTATATTTTATATTTTATAATATATATTCATAAATTTTTCGATTTATGGTGTATCCACGTACATAAAACATACAATGAGACGATAACAACGCGACAACGACAATATATATTATATAAATCCGGTTTTTCTGGACCATCTTGCACATACCACACAATTCATTTTAACTATACACATAATGCATGATGCATTTGTATGCATATTTCGCAGTGTTTTATCCGTTTCGAATGTTAAAAAGAGATAATGTAGTAATATTAACAATAGAATTAACATTCCTTTGTATATAGATTTTATAATATCAATATTATTTTTCACTCCCAATTTCTGTTATAATATTCGATATTCAAACGAAATTGTTTTTAACAGGGTTGTTTTTAACAGGGTTGTTTTTAACAGGTATGTTTTTACATTTGTTGTTTTTTTTTTTTGCTCTCTGAAACCGTAAACTTATAAACCTCCGACGTTTCGGAAACCTGAAGCTCCAAACCTCCGAACCGGTGAAACTCTGATGAACGACATGGCCCCAATCAAAATGACTATCCAGAAAAGAATTACATTCCACCTACTCTTAGGCACACACCACTATTAGGCTATTATTATACTTATGTAATGCTAGAAGACTAATTGAATAAATAACAACATAATTAACATAGATTCATTTGTAAATCGTTAAATAGTCACATATATAGAAAGTAATTTACAAACTTGTCTGTAATGTCTTAAAAACGAATTGCTCTATTGTGGTGACGGCAATCAACCTAAATATATACCAATTAGTGAAACGAATTGGGAGGGTTTTGGGAAACGTATAATGGACCAGTAGGCCTCTTTGTGTATAAACACTTGAATATCCATTACATTTTTTTTTTAATTTTATAAAAATGTTTAATATTGTATATTGGACGGACACTTATTACTCCAGAACTGTCATAACGGCGTTTGGTCAGAATTTCCTTTGTGCAAATAATGATTCTTATCGGACGAATCAATATGGCACAATTTATGTGAATTTCCATAATGAACGGATTATTTATAAGAATCATCTCATGGTTTATTTCTGAAATCAGCCGCTTCGAGAGTTAACTCGATCACAATAAGAAAGTTTTCTATAGTCTATGTACTATGAATTAATTTCCTCCCCTTAAAAATTATCATCATCAAGTGGATTTATTCTTGAATCGAATGTGATTTAAGTAAATTTTTACCACACTACATATACTATAATAATTAAGTCATTGCACAGTAAAGTGGATATCATCATATGAGATCTACCAAACATTGATTACAATCAAATTGGTAAATTATGCCGTGCATGAAACAGTATATAAAAATTAATAAATTGATCTGAAATATTTTTTATCAGTGATTAGCCACATAATGGTTTATTCCATTAACGACCAAATGATATATCCTGTGGCATATAAAAAAACATAAGATAACATTTGCTTACTACTTTATTGTTTTCCAATTCCAATGAACACATCCATAAATAGGTTCTACTTACATATGGATGAGAATTTTATATAAATTAGTAACAACACAAATATCTTAGACTTTAAGTATATGCATATAGGGCGTGTGTGTAGTATTATTCGTTTAGGAAAACGGGAAGTAATATTTTCATTTTATTTGTTATGTTTTGCATAAGTTCGCCTGGAAATGCAAAAGTATATGTACATTTATACCTATAAAGTTTTATTATTGTTTTGTAAATTGCATACCTTTGTAATAATAATAATTTACATAATTACTCATATTATTATATGGTTAAAAAGGAGGTGAGGTATATAGTTGCAATGTAATTTGTATGTACTTTATAAAATACTTAAGGAATATATAAAAACTTATTTTTAGTCCACTGCATATTTTTGTTTTTATAATTTTTGGTATAGGCACATTTTTTTTGTTCCCATATATTATATATTTTTTGGTATATATACTTAAATATTTGTGTGCCACCTACAACGAATGATGATGCGTGGTGCATATGATGCATCATACATCCATAAACACATAAAATTGCAGATAAACAAAAAATTACCAACGTTTCATTACCTCTATATGTAAGAAAAAAAAACTATAAAATGCATATTATTGAATTATGTAATCGGACACTTAATTCACGGGATACTTTTCGGCACTTCATCATCATATAATATAATCATTGTACCCGGCTGCTACACGTAAATGCCATAAATATATAGCGGAGAGATAGAGGATATAATAATGTTATTATTTTGTTTATTTATGTACATATTTTACATACGTTTTTGTATACATCGTCTTTATTTAGGTATTTCTTAATGTATACGCAAAGTAGTTATATAACTTAATTTACATCTTTGTGGGTGTTGTGTGTTGGTGTGTTGGTTTGGACATCATCACATATAATCATGGGAATAAATTTTTTTTTGTATTATTTATTTATTTTTTATTGAATGGAATAAATTTATCACATATAAATAAAGGAAAATTCCATAAAATTTTGATAACATCAAATAGAACATGCGCTGAAAAGAAAAATAAAAGTTGTAAATGTAAAAGTTGTTCACGAGATTATTTTATACAAAATTTAATTGTATTCACAAACTCATACATAATTTAAGAAGGTATGCCCTCATTTATATTTATTATAATATAAATATACATTACATCATATGAACAAAATACGAAATGATTTTTTCTTAGAATTGAAAAATAAAATACATAAGAATGAATAAAGAAATTAAAGAACTCTCAACAAAATTTAAGAATTCGCATATTCTTTTCTTTTTTTTCCTTTTTTTTTTTTTTTTTTGTTTCCAGATATTTATAAAGATTTTTGTTTCACGATTTACCGCGCACAAAATTAAATTGTGTGTGTGTAGGGTAAGAGCAGGATATATTTTTTCTATATATTTATGTGATATGTTATTAAAATACACCTACATATTAACTTGTATGGCGGTTGGTTAGCACATATTTTTAATGCACAGTTAAATTTTGAATTGTTAAATCTTTGGTTTAATTCGCATGTCTCCACTATCACACTAGCATATTTTAATCCGTATAGATCACACACAACACACACAAATATTCCCACAGTTTTAACTCTTTATTCCAAATTAATCGCTTATAATACTTCATAGCCAATAATTCCGCCAAATCGCAACAGCCCCGATCATTCAATAATTTAAATAAATTCAGGCATGCAAATAACTAACAATAAGTTAATATTTTCAATGAAATTGAATCATTGACATTTAAAATATTTTAATGAAAATATTTATATAATGTTATGAGAAGCATGTGGAACAGATGGAATGAAAAGAGTTGAAGGTATCTATAATCACCATGATACAATATACCATTAGATTATATAGTTTCTCATAAATTTATGAATATCAAATAATCAAATCAATGGTTGGTTGTGTTTGAGCTATTTTTCTAATGGACATATTTTTATTGTATTTTATATAATGAAAGAATTTTGTTTGGAGCAATGGTTATTGGGCAATCTACTATTGTATACATATTCAAATATATGCCAGATGGCAGCTATATTCATTACACAGTAAAGTTGGTAAAATACTTTGCATGGTAGTTTATAAGAATTTACTAATTTTGGTGTGAAATTATTAAAAGGATTGATTTTTCTTATTGTTGTTGGCTTTAAGTAAGTAAAGGGTCAACCAAGAATCCTGTGCATCACTATATCCGAAGTATAACCACTTTCACCTACATATAGATAATTTTTCGAGATATGAGAAATTTAAAGATATCACCCATCAAAAGCAGTATGTATAACATTTGACAAAAATGTATCATTTTATAGAAATTCTGCCTTATTGTGAAAAAAGACTATGACAGGAGGGATATCCGTCAATGTTCATATGTCCTGTCTGTTGCACCTTAACAATTTTTTTTACTTTGATATTATATGGTAGAATAAATAATTGTTTTATATATTTTCAGGATCGTGATAGTCAATGACATTTGTGATTCTCTTCTATCCAGATGACAGACGATGTGGTCTTTTTTTTCCACTGAGATGAGAATGCCTGTATATAGACATTCTAAATCTAATTTGGATTTCTGTTTTTGCAAGGATAGCATTGCTGAAGGACAGAATAAAGATTATTAATTTCGAATATATACATTGGATTGAAAGATTGTGGTTTCCATACAACAAGTAGAATGAACGGGGAAACTTGCTATTGTTGCCATAGTTTGAGTCCTTTTTATATACTTAATCTAGCTCAGTTTATTATCTATATATATAAGTATAACCTTTTTAATTATAGAAATAACCTATTTGAATAGAGCCATATGTTTTATTCCATTTAAATAAGGATATAATTCACCGGTTACATGACGACGATTGCACATAAAAGTGGAAAAATTACCCTAATAGATTTGAGATATCCATCGTATTTTTGCAAATTTCTAACATGGTATGTATTTATTTTACTATAGCAGCTTCTATAATCTTGTTTCTATAGTTGCCGCATTAATTGCCGAATGATACATGTGTTATCAAACGCTTCCTACACATATATCGATCATATTTTTTAAAGATATTTATTTTTTCTGCGATTCTACTTCAGATGAACAATTACCATTAGATTACTGATAAGGAATTCTAGTAATATATTGTGTCAAAAACTTAATGTTCAAAACTCAACCGGTCCTCATCACGACAACACCCAAAATTTTAGAACTTATTAGCATTAGTTGTGCTAGTGTGTTTGCTACTTTCAGAAAATTTGAATAACATTCGTGATCTATATATGAGTATTACCGAGAATGCCCACACCAAGAAAATATACCCTACACACACATATACGCTATTGCCTAAGTTATAAACTTAAAACGAAACAGATAATTTAAATTATGTGCATTTTATATGTTGACAAAACAATAGAAAAATTTGCAGACAAATGCATTTTTTAACACATAAATTTATTTTATATGTTTTATTATTATTATTATTATTATTATTATTATTATTATTATTATTATTATTATTATTATTATTATTATTATTATTATTATTATTATTATTATTATTATTATTATTGTTATTGTTATTGTTATTGTTATTGTTGTTATAATATAATAGTTTTGTATAAGCAAAAGAAATATAATATTCCGTTTTGTTTTATATAACTTCTTACAATCACATAATTATTTGATATTTGTATAGTTTAGTTTAAATTCTTTTAATACTTAATTTAAGAAAACATTAGAATATTTTACGTTTTTAGTTTACAATTCGAATATTATTTTATTTATTAATACAAATTAAATAATTTTACAATTCATGTTCGTCCAATTGAAGCATACATCAAACATGATGATAATTAAACTAAAACCAAAAATACGATCGAACGAAAATAAAACCCCCTGTAATACAATATTCAGGAAATTGGATACAATTAATGACAAACTAAACATATAAACACTGCATATAAATTGGAGTAATATCAATTAATATAATATATCGAAAGCAGTCTAGGATGGAATATACATTGCCAACAACATATATATGGTCTATACAAGATCTTCCCAGAGAGGATATTTTATTCGTTTAATCCAATAGTAAACGTCTTTGGTGTTTTTGGAAGCATTTAGAGAAGATTACCAATTAAATACAATTGTATATCAGGGGGAATAGTGGAGCTACTTTGACAAAGCATTTATAAAAACGTTGCTGGCTGAATGATGTTTTTTTAATAAATTGAAAATGAAATTTTACAAAAATAAAAATGACCTAATAAATATTAGATAAGAATATATAAATAAATTTATTAGACAAGCGCTCGACAAGTATTGCATTGGATTCAAATGATTGCATATTTTTAAACTTATATATTAAACATTTGAAATGCATGTGGTGTGTGGCAAGATATTCAAGCCAAAACTAATTATGAATTTTTGACAAAATTTAACGTAACAATACACAGTGTGTGTGTGTAGGCGATATTAATTTGCTGATAAAGCACTTTATCAAAAGAACATTTTATGCGGCAGACGTAGTATGGTTATAAACATTTTTATATAACACGGATTCAATAAAGTGGTTATGATAACCGTCCAAGATACAAATGATCTGCTGCATTCGAATTCTTGACGAATGACTGCGTGTGTGTGGAATTGTAAATAAAAATATAATAGCTTTTGTGTACAATGTTTATATCTCACATGTCTTCCATGCAGATATATGTGTGCCCATTGAAATATTTGCTCAATTTAAATTCGATAGAAGTTAAAAATAACGGAAACATTTCAAAAGCATAGGTCTACAGATGAAAGATGACTGCAGATTCTTTAAATCTGTCGAGGAAACACCAGAACATCTGTTCAAAAAATAAATCTGCATGAGAACAGACGACTTTTAGATCTTGTTGTTCATTGGGTGATGGTAATGTATTACCATTGAACCCACTCTATATTCTTTATTAGAAAATGAAATAAAATTGATGTATGATGTATTAATTATATTGTTTCAGGCAATAAATCTTTGCTGATAACATTAAAGAAAATAGTTTTAATTCCAAATGGTTTGTCGAATGCTACCCACCACATGGAGCTGATTTCAGTAAATGAGTAGTGAGTAATACCCACAAATATACACATAGAGGATCATTTTAATGTGGTTTCAGCAGAAAAGACTACTCTAATATATACAACATTACACGTTACACTGTCTTATGTTAAAAATATCAGACACAAAAATTAAAAAAATGTAATCTTTAATCTATTTATCTATTTTTTTGAAATAAAACCGATTATTTTATGTTGTTTTAATAATAATTAAGAAAATTCTACCAGATTTTCGCATAATTTTTTTTATATCGCTATAATATGCTCTGTTTAAATATATATTTGTTGAAATTTTGTGTGTATGTGTATGTGTCTGTTTCTTATATTAGTTATTAGTAAATAAAAATTACTTAAATTTAAACTGTGATTCATGCAAAAAAAAATATCTATCAATCGAATCCGCCAAATGCGAAAAGGAGAAGAAAATGTGAAAATTTTTCACTGAAAAATATACTACTCATTTTCATTTTAAGTATTCTTAAAATATAATAATTTCATTATATCAAATATCAACAAATCTTCCATTACTTTTACAAAATTTCATTTATCTTTTGTAAATTAATAAAAACATATTTGACAAAAACCGAAGAAATTAAATAAAAAAAAAAAAAAGAAAACAGACAAAAATGATAAAAATATAAAATTTCATAATACATACTTTGTTTTTTTTTTATTTTATTATGTATTTAATTTATTAATATATTTTGATATCAAAAATTGATTATTTTTATCATAGAAAATTACACCTACTTGAAAATGCAATATTAATACATATTTTATTTATTATTGATTTGTCAATATATCTCTTTTCCAATTAATTAAAATGCGTTAAAAACTGTAAAATAACTATTTTATCGACAAAAAAAGATAAATTTACAGATAACCGAAAAATATTATCTTTTCGTTGAACGGTGTGTTGTGTGGGTAGAAATTGTAGAATTATATATATAAAATAATAAATATATAGGCGCACACACACACACACACACACAACCTATACAATCCATAAATTCTATTAATACAAAACATATATAACACAAATGTACACAATCTACTTGTAAATATATAATTATATATATCAACTTTTATTGTATGTCGATGACTTATATATTATATACCACAGCAAAGTTACCATTCCATTTCCATTTAATTTCATTTTCTGAGCTTTTAATTATGTAATAGTATGAGTATGCTTATATACGATGGGTGTGGCACGATCGTTTAAATTTGAGAGTGAACTAAAGAGTAATTTACAGAGAATATTTAATATAATATAAAATTTACGTTCAGTGGATTGAGGAGAAGAGTAACTTCTACACATGTGTGAGTACAAGTAAACTCAATTGAGTTGTTGATCAGTGTATATGATCAAAAAAAAAAATATAGGAGAATTTAAAAAATGAGTGATTTTTAAAAATATTTTATTGTGAATACATATGAATTCTTAAATCCACCAACAGCTGATATGTGTCTACTGACCTTGAGACGAATAAATTTATGTGTATATAATAATTTTTGCATGCATGTATTTTTTGTATACATTGCTAGCTTATTTTGTCAATGTATTTGTGTTTTGCGTTCGTTGCTATTGCTGCTGGAATTGTGTGGCACTGCGATATTTAAAAATTAAAAGAACCTCTTTATATTTTATTATTTTTTAAATTTTTTAAATTATAAATATAAAATACAATTTTATATGAATGCCGGTGTGTATGTTGTGTGTGTGTGTGTGTGTGTGTGTATGTTTTGCGTATATTTTTGTTGTTGAATTATTATTATTATTATTATTATTATTATTATTATTATTATTATTATTATTATTATTATTATTATTATTATTATTATTTTCATATATAAGAATACCATGGAGTAATTGTTGCTTTCGCAATTCGCAAATAATTCGCATGTATAAAAATAAAAATGATGAAGTTTTTAAAACATTGTTGTTGTGGTTTGCTTGTTTTGTTGCTATTTTACTTTATTAAAAAAATATATTTGTTGTTTTTGTAAATTAAAATTGCCACACATCAAAAATGCTATTACACGCAATAAAATGTATTAGTATAGAATATTAGAAATAAATTTGCATGAATAAATTATTTAAATATACTAATATTAAAAACACGATGAAAAAAATGAGTATTGTTTTCCGGTAAACAAAAAAAAAAATTGATGACAAATTTTTAAATTTTTTTTTAAACCTTATTATATTATTAAGTAATAATTTGTTATTTTTAAAAAAAAAATGTTACTATACACAGATACAATAAAAGTACCTTACATAAATAAGTGTGTGTGTGTGTATTATAAAAATAAAAATACTTTCTAATCATCTTCATATCGTTTTTGGTAATAGATAACATAGATATAACTGATACAACAACGTTATCGCACAAACAAAAAATCCACTTAATATAAAAACGATAATTTTTTTTTTTATTTTAGTACATTTATATATAAAATGACATATTAAATATCGTTATCAAAAATAAAAAAAAAAAAACCATGTAGGTTTTCATTAATTTTAATTAATTTTTTGTCGCCCATGTCTAAATAAATTCCTGTTCCCACACACTAAACTGTGAAACAAACACCTAGTTTTTTTTTAATCTAACAAATTCAGGTAAAATTATGGAATTGGTTATAATGGCTGTGCTGTAATGAATGTTTGGTAGATGCCATAAGCTCCGCTTGAGTTAATATGACTTAATATATAATATATGAAAATGTTATTTGTTGAAATACATAATATTTGGTGGTTTCTGTACGTTTGTATTTGAAATTATTTGAATATAAAATTAAAATTTGCAATCAATTTTATTTGGTTAATTGTTTGAATGTCAGATTTCTGAAGAAATGGTAATCAGTTGAAACAATAGATTGGCGATCGTGGTGAATACACGATGGGAAGAGATTCTATAGTTTTAAGTTCCTCAATTTATATGTTACAATTTTTATGGCACATATAGATTTGCATTCATCCATTTGACTTGGAAATGCTCGAGAAATTATTGTTACTAACAGATTCATTCGATTGTTTGGGACAAAATTTAACTGAAACCGTTGAAGAAGATACAACAAAAAATGTAAAAGATATATCGAAACGCCAATATATTTATTGCAGGGCTACAAAAAATTGAACCTTTCTCATGCAGAAATTATAAAATAATAGTTCTACCAAAGGTAAATACATTTTACTCAAACAAAACAAATGATTACTACCCCAAAAAAATTAGGACGGACTCTAATTTGTACACCCAAATAATAATAAGAAATACATTTTCCTGCACGCACAAACAATAAAACTTTATATTCTAATGGATAATTAAAAAAACTATATATAAAATAAATATGTTCTCATTTATTTGATGTTCGTCGCAATTTGCTTATATGTGGTTTTGGTTTGTGCGTGTGATGTGATGATGATGAGATGATATGATGACGATATAATTGTTTTACAGCAAAGAAAACATATTATTATTTATTATATACTTTGTGGGTCATGTTTTGTCATTTACACAATAAAACATACAATAATGTAATGCAATGTAATAATAATAATAATAATAATAATAATAATAATAATGAGTTTTTTGTTAACCAAAACCATTTATTATTACTTTATATAGTTTTACTACACTTTCGTTTGCAACATAAAATAATATTCAATTCTTTTAACTTTAACCGGCAAATAATGCGAATATGTGGAAAATTGACCGAATTGTAAAATATTATTGTTTTTAATATATGTTTTATTTATTATTTATTAACAAAAATAAATATGTGTAAGAAGACAGTTGTTAAAAAGACGCAGTTGTGTATATGAGACAGGATGTTGGGGGTCATGGACTATATTCGCGTATATTCTTTTATGTGTGTATATTTATATTGTACAGCTTAACCTCTATCATACGTAAGCATGTTGGAAATACATTATTAAAATATTATTCGTGAGAAGGATTGAAGAAATTTAGCGTATAATAATAATTAGAATATCAGTCTAGTCGTCTACGGACATTTCCAGGACCTTATAAGGATAATTCTTGAAAAAAAAACTATCTTGGTAATAATATGCGTTGACCATAGGAAACGAAAATTTCCGTGTTTTGATACATTTTACCATTTGTACTGCTGTGCAGTGTGGTTTTTGTTCATTTACGTCTCTAAATTTTCAATAATTTCAGTGTAATCCATAAATTTCAGAGATGTATTGGCTATCCGAAATAGTCCTTATTACAATAACTCCAATATACATTATAGTCAAATCAAATATTGCAGTACTTTAAGATCTGTTGAATAAAATTAGATATGTTGGATTGCAATGGGATTATAAAGTTATTTCTTATCAAGTTTTTATGAAAATTGGTATTCGGACGATCTCCTGAATAATTTTAACCAAATTGAATATTTAGTTTTCGAATTGAATCATATAATAGGTATTTCTCTAAAAAAAAAAAATACTAAACAAATTGATACTCAGAGCAATTTGGATGAAAATGGATGAGTACTGGCATTTTACTGATATTTCCTAACAAAATTTGTACTCGCAAAAGTGTTATATTGACGTGATTGCAAAACTTTATGATTTCATTACCCATTTTTTTTTTCTATGAAATTGCTTGTGTGGGCGGCTTAGAATGAGATTAAATAGTTAGCTTGTAATAAGTTCTTACAAAATTAATACTCTAGGCAGTTCTGCAGATCAAATTGCAATACACGATTATATGTTGTACTCATCCAAACCGCGTGCTTTTCCCTATGTGCACGATGAATACTATAAAATAAATTGTACCTATGATAAAAGATTTTTATATGAAAAATTGTATGGATTTACTCTTTATACGCGTATATGATTAAGGATAAATTTATTGCGTATGCTACAGATTACATAGGATAGAGTTTCCGCTGTATATACACTCTCAGTCCAAAAAATAACTTCTTTTTTTAAACTAAATTTAACCCAATCGCACGAATTAATATATTTTATATAAAAATATTTTTGCTCTATACATACAAAAATTTAATAAATTAATGAACCAACAATCAGTCAGTTTAGTTCTGAACATCATCCAGTATCAAAAATATATGATGATATGATGAATATACCATAATTACATATATCATATATATAGGCATAAAGTGTATATTATATATGAATACCACACCGCGGCATATTTTATACATACATTTTATTATGAATGAATATTTTTATATTATATAAAATAAATATTGTGGTGGTAATATTTACATATATTGTGTATATTTATACTCATACATATATAGAGATGATGAAGAAAGATAATCCGTCACATATGTATATATAAAAATTGAGATAAAAATTGTTTCCGGTTTATACCAAATTGAAATAGGGAATATATACAATATATATATATGAAAGGAAAAAAAAAGTATATAAACATATTTTTAATATTTTATAATTTTTTTATTTTGTATGTTGTTCTCATCCATTTTATTTTATTTCATAAATTTGTACGTACATATTTTCAAGCGGATAAAAGAACAAATAAATCCTCGTTATTATACATTTAAAAAAAAATAAATAAAAAATATTTAACCGCAACTTAAAGATATGCACTTTATGTAATTACATACAATATATATTTGTATATATGTTAAATGTGTTTTTTGTACAATATATATTTATAAGATTTATATGAAAATTTATAGCCACACGAATAACATAATTTTTGTATGTATATTCTGACATTATACTTTCTGATATTACAATATAATATTAATATTAATAATAATAATAATAATAATAATAATAATAATAATAATAATAATACAAAGAAATGGTTAAGCGACTTAAAAGTTTTCCTTTTTTTGTTTTGCAACTATAATGCTATTTATCATAACATCGTATTTTGCAAAAAAAATTATTAATAAATAATAGCAGTAATAATTTTCCTCAGGACTCTGGATGGCAGAATATAACATAAAGAAGATAACTATAAATCTAAGGCATTCCTTATGGTAAAATGACAAAATTTTTATTATAGCCCATATGGTTGCGTGTACAGATAGATAGATAAATAGATAGATAGACAGATAGATAGATATTAGATAGATAGATAGATAGATAGATAAATTGATAGATAGATAAAAGAATGTCCTACACAATATTACCAAAGATATTTATATCATCTGATTTTATAAACGTACAAATGAAAATTCAATTGCGGTAATTTTTAGTATGAAAAATTTTCACCTCATATGCCAATACCGTGAGAATTGAATATTGAATTATATAACCACCTACGTGTGTTTAATGTCTGATATTTCACTAATTCACTTTGTAATACTTAATACCAGTAATGGTGTTGCATGAAATATAGTTTAAATTTAATATAATTACTATAATATTCTGTTATAAGTGTATGCATAAGAATAATTAGAATCGATTTGTCAAATTATGTCAACTAATGAACTATTACAACCTGAATGTTGTAAATCTTTGAGCCCAAAAATTACCAAATCGAATTTGCAGCAAATAAATATGGATTTTTTTTAGGATTCGTCACAGCACCAGACAAGTATTGATGTATAACCATCACAAATAACCACATATGGATTTGATATTTACGGGAAAATGTGTGGTATAGTGAAAGTTTTAATTCACTTAATAACTTAATATTGAAAGCCAATAATTAAAAACGCTTAAGTTTGCCATATATATATAGGAAACACACAAATTGGATAAAAAATATTATATAAATTATTTATTTATTCACACATTAAATAAAAACTACTTGTGCTTGCGCAATATTATATTATTATAAATCATCAAAAGTCAGCAAACAAAACTTATATATTGTATATGGTACTATAAAAAATACAATAGTAGTATAATAAATATTATATTAAAATATGAATACGAGTATATGTGTACACTACTGTACACGTACATGGATTTTACAATATATTATTTTTTTAAAATAACCAACCAGTTAAAGTCAAACAAACACACAAACCATAAGATTTTTTTAAATAATAATTTCAAGGCTAAGTGTGACCGACCTACAAAATATTTTTGCGTATATATATACTAATACACGTGTATCTGCACACATATTTATATATATATTGTAATATCCGCACACAATATACACTTTATAAATATCCATTTAATTATTTAATTTTTTATATTTTGGATTTCAAATAAATATATAATTTATTTTTATTAACACAAATTTAAAAATTTTTTGTATTTGTATTTATGTATTTTTTATATATTTTTCTACAATATGCATATGTGAATGTGTGTGTGACACTGTGTGTAAGTTTTCAATTTGTTGGCTAATCCAAATCCATAATAGCATTCATTCATAATTTTTTCGATAAAAAAAAAAAAGTCAAAACAAAATAATATGTAATCACATCACGATCAATATTGATGTTAAATTAAATGCAATAATTTGTAAGTTTTATATGGAAGCAATTTTCGATATTAATTAATTAATTTTATATTTTATCGTTTTGCATGAATGAATGAAAATGGCCATGGGCAAAATAAGTGCGCAATAATTTATAAATAAATAACTTCTATTGAAACGTTTTTAAAATTGTATTTCTAAAAAAGGAAAAAAAAAAATTTTTTTATGCGGTTGAAATACTCATTGAAATAAAAATTACTTTATTTATTTTAAATAAGTATTTATTTAATTTATCAAATACTTTTTCTGAAATAATTCTGCTAAATTTTAAATATGCGGTGCCATAGTTATCAAGGATGTATGTAACTGTTATAGAATTACCTACAGATAAGGATTACAGTTTAATAATATATCCGAGTGGATATGACAACGTACGGAGTCGGAAATTTATTGAAATTAAAAAAATAAAAAACCACTTAAAAAATAATAATATTGTTAAAATGTCATTACATTTCCTTCAGTGTAAGCTAAAATACTATACGCAATAAATGGTGACAACAATTATTGTACATCGTTCGAATATTGTATAAAGAACAATGACATTGACATTGGATTTTTTTTTAAAATTGGTAAAACTACTAACACTGAAATGATTTCAATGCTTTAAATCGCTTGTGCGGTGATAACTTATTATTCAAAACACACAAGTATTGGAGAGTGACATCGACAATTCATAAGCTACAGAGAAGACGTGGATGATGATGAACGACAAGTAAAGAAAATATATAAAAAAATGTGAGTGATTACGTGAAAATTATTATTATATAAAAATCTTCATTGAGATTTTTGGAAATGGAAGTTTGTATATAATTATACCAAAAAATACAACAATTCAAGAGATTTTAACTTAAACAATTTGATCGCGACGAGTAATGAGAATTCATCGGTCAATATGTCCCACCACCGTATAAATCCATGTTGTGAAAATCATTCCTTGACCGCGTCCGTTGTTATTATATACAAATCTTGTGATGATTCTTTGTGAGTGCGTATAATTTCGATTTACTTTCGTGAAGAATGTGTGTAAATCAAATAATTATATAATAAATAAATATGGATACAAAAAAATTTATTTAATTATCGCGTAAATATTTTATTTATTTATTATTATTTGTTGGTTTTTTTATTTTTCTTCTCTGTTATATAATAAAAAGTTTTGTTAACTTTTTTTTTTCTCATTTGAAATTCATCTGAATGTTGGTGTTATTTTTTTTTTCTGCAAAGGTGTAATTTCCATAAAAGAATTTTAATAATATATATAAGAAATTGTAAAGATGTATAGAAATTTTTCGTCATTAATTATGATATTAAAAAATTAATCAAGTTTTTCTAAAAGTGTATTATTATTTTAGTTTTTTTTTGGTTTTATTTTAGTATACGAACCGGATTCTTTTTCTGTTTTTTTTTTTGTAAATTTTTTTAATTTTTTAATTCCATCAAATAGACAAAATCCATTATGAGAAAATATCTTTTTAAAATCAATTTCTAGTCGCGCATATCTACGCCATATAATGAACAAAATGTGATATTGATATATTAATTAATAAATGTTAAGTTATTCGAAAAATTAAGGTATTGTTGTTGTAAATGTAATTAATTAAAAGAAGGCGGTTTTATAACATAATTAATTGTTTTTTAAATTGTTAAATGCAAAGAATTTAGAATAATTATATTAGTTGGAAATTTCCAGGGCAAGGTGATTAGTAACTATAACCATCAATCTTTGTGACTATTTGATATATTTTGTATGTAGAATATATGTCAAAATTTCATGAAAATTTATGATTATAGTTGCTAATCACTTTCCATAATTATATCTTAAAATTTCATAACCGATCTGTTATATGTAGTATATTGCTAGTACGGAATTGGGTTTGGCAATGCAAAGATGGAAAATAACAATTAAAAAGAGTTAGAGAATGGGCTACAATAGGTCTTTTACGTAGCTGTACTTATAAAACCAATATAATTAACTTTAATCTAATATATACTGCAGCTAACCGTACGATAATATTGATTGATTTATTTATTGATACAAATATATAGATTTTATATTAATTTATTAAAATTTACTCACCGCCACAGTTAATTATTTCATTTGCAATCGGATGAAGATCAGTGGATTTCACAATGGTTCTATGAATGTATATAAAACACCCAAATACAGTTGAATTCATTTATTATGCGTATTTTATCTGAAAATAGTAAAAGCTATATTTAATAAAAATGAAATAAAGTTCGAATAACAGAAAATTATGTGTTTTTTTTAGATGATTATAGCATAAAAACTACTAATTGCAATAATTCGATTAGATTTACTATTTATATTAATCGAACGACAGTTACTCATTTAACTAATTTTAAAAATTAGTTTAAAAAATATAAAATATATTAAAGAGTTGAGGCACAGACAGTTTACCTATAGTAATTTCATAATGTAACTAAATTAATCAAGTATACAGTGAAGCTTAAATAAAATCCAAATCCTCAAATTCTTACACATTTAACATTATTACTTTCACCACATATTTTTTGTCGTGACAAATTAGTTATTTTAATAAATCTGGTTTGCAATAGATAATAATATTCTATCTTTAGCTTCTTTATATTTATCTAATTTTAATTTCTCAACAAATTGTTTTGATTTATTTTTAATTAACATGTTCAATTTAAAGGAATGGTATTTAGTTTGAGCTTGTAATACAACTTTTCCCAGTTTATTTGAATTGTAATTGATAAAAATTTTTTATGATGTAAATTCATGTCAAATTTAATGATTTTGCATTTAACAACTTCTTTTTTCCTTATATACTTGAAATTGTGACTCTTGGTGTACCCTTTTTTTTTTGCAACACTCACAATTCTATGACCAACAACGGCTATTATTAAATTTATTATTTTATTTAAATAACATTTATATGTAAATAGCATGTAATTTATGAGAACTACATTTCAATACAAATTTACTCAAAATTTTAGCGCTTAATAAAAAGCGGTTTCCTGTGCGAGTATAAATATATGATAAACGATTTTCTAATGTGAAATCGTTTGAACTACAAAAAAACAACCGTTCAATGCAATAGCTTATATAATTTATGTGAGTTGGTCTACATGAGATCTTTTACTGTATATATATATATATTGTATATAGTGAAAAAAAAACCCTTTTTCCGTTGAATAAACCATTTAAAATTAAAACATATATAAAAATAAATAGTTACGTATAACATATATATAATCGTAGCTAAAAATATAATTTGCATTGTTGGAATTTATAAATGTATTTTTATTTTTCTAAGAAAGTCGTTGAAACAATATATTGTATTTTATATTATTAAACATTATTCTACTTTGGGTCTTGTGGAATTGTGGTATATTTAATAATTTCATTTCGCATGTAAAATGCAATTATACATACTAACAGTTCCAGATTTAAAAGTTCCTCCTATACAGTTTTTAAATGATCCATATAAATATTTACAAATATACGTATACATAATTTTTTGTTTTTACACATTTGTTTGTGTACATTTATATATATATAGTGAAAATACATTTGTCTTCTACAGATTTCCACTTGTATTTAAATATGTCACATTATTATAATTTTCATATGGAAAAAAACACATACAACATAAAACCATGCAAACAACACAATGCAAAGAATATGTTTATATATATGTAATTTCCGTAGTATGCAGAATTTTAATGTTTTTTGCATTTATTTATTTGGTTTTTTTTTTTTTTATTATTATTATTATTTTTAAATCTATCTTCTTTTATAAATACGGCGACGCGTATGTGGAAATGCATTTATATACAATATACGCACAATTTTTTCTTTTCCATAATCATAATGTCACATTTATTATGATGAAAATTATGTAAATATATGTTGCGGTATGTATATTAGTATTATACATTATATACGTACGTAACACAAAATATTATATGCAATGAATGGTGTACCATATACCGACCACATAAATAACAGCAAAAGCAATGAGACAAAATTTAACTTATATATATTGTATGTAAAAGTAAATGCATATAGATATATTAAAATTCTGTTGTGTTGCAGTAATGCATAATCAAAATGAAAGAAAAAATTATAAACGGGTAAAGTATGCCTATATATATTTATGTGTGCTCAGTGTGTTTGCAGTGGTGTTACACAATTAATAGAATTGGAAAATTTAATAAATTTCTTACATGGCATAGGAACAACATTCAAATATATAGGTGAAATGAAAGATTTATAATTTATTTATTTCTTCTCAATTCATCATCATCATCATAGGTTACTGTTATTCCTCGAGGTACCATCACATAGAGCATCAATAAAACAGTGCCATATTATTCTATTTTCATATAAAATCTTCATGCTTCCTTTCACCAATTGCAGTTCAACCTATATGATTAGTCCATTTTCAAATTGCCCCGTATAAGGATTCTCTTGTTATGTCAATTACGCTATTCCAGCTAGCGTATACGATTCATTCCCATTCTCACAGGATTTCTTCCAGGTTCGTAGTTTTCATATGAACAGAACGAACATACAAACGGGGCGCGTATTTGGTAGGGGTGCTGAAAACTGAAAAATTAAAAAAACACTAAAATCCTCTCACAACTCATTTTAAAAATTATATTACTTTCCTACGACTATTTCGGCGTAACGTTTTTAGTAATATTTCGGGTTGTAGTTAATATATTTACATAAAATATAAGAGCAAATGAAAGATGAATGAATCGAAAATGTATTAATATTATTTTGTCAATTAAATATATTAATTTAAAATTGATTGTTATTTTTACCATTTAATTACAACCCGATATATTACTAAAAACGTTACCCCCAAATTCATTTAGAATCAATTAGGCGTAATCAACTTACCGCGAGACAATCTAAAACCGTAGGATGGGTTTAACGAAGATAGAAAACCTCTATATTAGTAACTTTCATTAGTTTTTTTGCTTCAGGAAAAATTATTCAATTTTTGCCGCAATTTAAACCACCGGGTGTTAACAATAATTCATAATAATAATTATATAATATAGAAAAAAAAAATATTCTGTAGAAGACTAGGCCTGTAAGGGCAAAACCTCATAAAAACGAATTGGGAATCTACCTCTGGGATGATGTGGAAACGGTTCTATTACAACATAGCAAGAAACAAAAAGCGGATTCAACTAAAATATAATTAAATTGTTAAGATAGAGCAAAAATAACCATATAATCAATAATTTTTCCAAGTCAATTTTTTTTCGAAGAAAAATCTATGTATATTTTAAACAATGTTGATACATTTTTATTTAAGGGTGTATTTTCCAAAATTATGCACAGGGCGCAAAATTTGTTCGGTACGGGCCTAATTTCAGCCCACTGAATACGACGAATTCTTCGAAGCATTTATTTACCAAAAAAACGGTTAGATCGATTTTGATATTCTTTGATGTGGTTCAGTAGCTTGTTAATGACATTCAGAACAGTAGCGTAATACATCTTCAGTTTGTGCAATTACGAATTAGTCCACCCAAAACTTTTATACAATATTTGTTAGCAATATACAATATTTACTGTAATTATGGATCATATGTTCACCAGAGGATTTTCCATTTCAAATTCAAACGTTACTAAACGAAATTTTCTTAAATTAATAATTCTTTATAAAACATAATTTTAATTTTGTATCCAGTACAAAATATGTAAAAGAGTGAATTAGCATCAGATCTGCATTTTACATTATTAAATGAATATTAATATAAATATATTAGAAGTAGAAATCGATTATTAAAATATTACCCGAAATCAAAATCAATAATAATAATAATAATAATTCACCAAATATGAATTATTCATGGAGAATGTCTATAATAGAAATCAAAATTGGTATCTTACGATTGTCAACGGTACGTTAAATATATTAAATTAGGCATTACACACTTAAACATGAATGTGACACCTCTGCCTGACCATGTTCATAACGTATTAATGCATATATATATATATATATATACAGCAAGGAATTCTTGGGAATATAAATTTCAATTATTTGTTGTGTTGTTTTTACTTGATTTGAATTCATTCACACATCCGTTCACAGCGTGATTCTTAATGCAAAAAAAATAAATATGTATATGCAATTCAAAACAACAGAAAATAAATAAATTATATTAACGAAAATAAATTTAATTGAAAAAAATAAAAAAAAAACAATATGATATGATATGCACAACATCACACATAGATAATTTAATATATTTAAAATATATTGGTTTTGTAATGACGCGCGACCTTGTCAATATCCTTTTTTTTCCATTTATAATCCATTTGATTGAAATGTTTACATTTAAAATATTTTAAAAATTGTAAATAATATAAAGCTCATAATAATTTTAAATAACAATTTTTTAACCATAATTTTACAATAAATTACAATAATCACATTTTAAAAACCAAATCGTTCTTTTTATAATATTGTAATGGATTTTCTTTTATATATTTTTTACATGCATTTCAGTCAATGAACGCCAAGCAACCACATTCTTTTTTATACATTTATTTATTTCATTTTTATTATTATTATTATTATTAATATTAATATTAATATTTACCATTTGTAGAGTAGGTGTGCTTTTTATTTCTGAACAATTTGATATAAAAATAAAGCATATAATACGAGTAATTTATATTAATTTGATAGTCATCAAGCACTAGAAACCAGTATAAAAAAATATGCATAATATAAAATAACTATATAATGATTATCTGCGATGATGATGGTATATAATGATTGAAATTGCCATGATGATTATTATCGTTTGCATACTTATTATTATATATATATATATATTGTATATCAACACATTATATTCAATCATTCATTGTACCAACCATATATATGATATATAATATATATATATAATATAATATTATACAACATCAGTCAATGACTTCTTTATTTTATAAATATATATTCTCATTTATATACAATACATTATTTTATATATAGAATGTGCATATAGACATTTAAAAAAAACTTAAGTATTTCAAGTCAAATAAAATTTGCAAATGTATTGGATAGGAATTTTGTAGTTTTTTAAATATTAACATAAATTGGCGAAATTATAGATAATTCTTTAAAATAATATTTTTTATTTACGACAGCATTGAGATAGAAATAATGTATAATATATTGTAATATAGGTAATAGATTAAAATAAGAATTATATTTATTTTAGAATATAATCCTGATCCATAAATTAATACGCATTGTTCGTATCTTATATTAACCAAATGATTTAAAAAGAAATCATATCGGACGGAGTATTAAATATCTACATATCTTTGACGTGAACCACAGAGTAATTGAAATTTATTTTCTGAAAATGGAACGAAATAACCGCCTGTAATGTAATGATTATATGAAATATTTCATTACTTTTGTTCTGGTTTCAATATAATTACTATTTTAAAAGTCCTATTCTAAGAAAAATAACGTTTTATTATTATTTTGAGCACAACTGTTTACTTACATCAATAAATTCTATATCGTTCACTATATCTGTGGCATATAATGCTTAATAGGTATATTAAAATAAATATCAGCAGTGTTTCTTAAACTAAAGACGAAGATTGTGTAGAATACCTTCTTTTCTTTATTTTTTTCTTTTTTTTTTATTTACCTCACCTCATTCATTTAAGAATTTACTTTTATATATTTTTTACGAATAAAAATTCATATATTTATTATATGGTCATTGCCATTTCATGCGCGCAATCTTATATAGTACTATATCTTTATATAATATACCATATATATACTACGTACATATATAAAAAGCTTCATTTTTGCAATATATACTTTTACGTGATGAAGTGTGTGCTGTGTGTGTGTGTGTATTTACAGGGTGCCTATGTCCTAACAACAACTGTTGCAACTTTTAGAGCAAATAAAAATACAATGGTTTGAAGTTCAATGACTTACAATTTTATTAAATGGTTTCGAAAATTATATATTGTTTATATTTATTGAAAACATATACATTTTAGCACTAATATTACTTATATCAATTTATAGAATAAATTAAGTAGATTAAGGCAAAGTAGAAAAAAATAAATCCGGTATAGTTAATAAAGATACTAATTAATAGAGCAGAGATAATATCAATTTATTAGAATAAGAAAAATAAAGGGTACATCAAAGAATTATTACACATTTGTATTTTTTGAAATATGATATGATATTTATAGAAGTACACCTATAGATAGAGCAATGAATTCTAAAAGACAATATAATGCACACAAGTAACAACAATGAAAATTGTCGTGACAAATTATGGAACCTCTAATACAGTCACATAAACTTTTCGGCTGATCATGTCCATAATCAATTTATAAATCAAAATAATATGTTTATATATTATATATATATATAATATTATTATTAAAATGAGTCTCATATTATTACTAAATGCCGATATGTGATCATAATACCGCTCATACCGTAGACAAAATCTTAAATAAAAACTAAAAATCATAATTAGTTTGACGCACTATAATAATAATCAAAGGGAAACGTTATATTATTTGACCAGTACAAAAATCAGGAAATAATTAAAGATCAAGCGACATAAGAAATCGCGTATCACAACGTATTTAAAATATTCAAATCACATATAAAAAAAAAAACTTTTTTAATAGGAATAATATTTTTTCATAGGAATTCAATTTTTTAAATAATATTTATTTAATTAATTTTTAAATATTATTCTACATTAAAATATTTTTAATGGCAATTGAATAAAAATAAATGATGTATTATTTCCAAACCTCATGATTTCTATCGCTGCCACACATAATTTAAATATGTATTGCCATTCGCGATTAACTGAAAAAACATTTATTTGATTTTCTTGAAATTCCGAATTGAATTATTAAAAATATTCTCAATATGATTAATTCATACATTCATTTTCTATATAATTAGAAAAAAGAAAGAGAATTAAATGACATTATGTTCACTTCTTCTGGGGACATCCATAAGCCGGCAAATTTTATTTTCCTAACATTGAGAATTATCAAATTGTTGTTATATGTTTCTAAAGTAATCCTCTCCGGCAGCTCACTAATTCGCTACCCTTCCAAATGTTCTTAACATTCCTATATTTGGAATGACTCTATATAAATACAATAGTTTAGTCCTTTAGTGGGCAATCATTACGTTGGCACTCAAATATAAAGATGCCTATTTTCATATTAAATCTGCAAGACGAATAGTAACCCTCAATTGTTATGAAATTTTTTAAATATCATATTTTCTAAATAAATTATCTTCTACTATAAGTGCGATACGCGTGTCCAATTATGGTTCAAAGTAACTACCTAAAAGTCAATTATTATAATATGTGTATTTTTTATTTAATTAATTAGAAATTCAAATATTTTGCAATGAATATGTAAGAAAAATAATTACATAAATGTGTCAAATTAATACAACACTACTATCAAACAAAGCAAACAACAAATAACAATTTTCCTTTCAATAAAATCAGTGTTTGTCATAGAAATGTTTGATGTAATTTTGGTTATAGACTATCTTAAACAATCGGTGTCACTGATTGAACAAGTCCCTAAGTAATTACGATCATCATACATTGTGTACAAATTTTAAATTTATTTGAATTAAGTTCTTTTATCAAAACACATTTTTTTCTCTTAATAAATAATTGCAATTTAAGCGTTTGCTTCAATATTCGCAAATAATTATTATTATTTATTTTTTGACTATATGACACTTGTGTGAATCGAAAAAAAAAGTGGAAGCAATGCTTTTAAAACTTTTAAATTTACATATTATAGAAATTACAAAAAACAATGTATATATGAAATATTAATGGGGACTGTTATTATTACTATTACAATAGATACAGGCTGTAAAAGAGAAAACCCATTACTGTCACTAATTAATTTAAAAGAATTATATTGTACACATAAATTTTAATTATAATTTTTCTTTTAATTTTGGCCAATCAAGATGAATATATATATTTTTTATATTATTATTATTATTGTAATTATTATTATTATATTATTATTATTATTATTATAATATATATTATTATTATTCTTTCCACCCGTTTCTTTTCATTTTTTTTTGTTTCCACTAAAGCCGTATGCGTTCTGCACGATGTATTAACATACATATATTAACTACAAGTATATGTTTAATCTTTTATTTTTAATTAACACGTTGCATGAAATGATCGTTTTCATATATAAATTATAGTTAGTGAATATATGGAAATTAAATATGAAATTAAAATATATTCTATCTTTTGTATATATTGTCTACTATTATTGTCTATATAGTATTCTCGCGGTACATAAAACATATTTATTTACAGTCTGTGCGATTAAATAATAAATATGATTGCATTACTCATTGATTGCATAATGTTTATTTAATTATCATATCTTTTCTTTTACGATTCATATTAGTTGTAATTCTTCTTCATAGAGTGTCGAAATTGTTTCGCTTTCATTTTGATGTAAGTGAAAGTGTATAAATATACAAAAAATAAATCGTACATGGTAGCGATAGGTTTTCCTTATAAATTAAATATTAAATCAATTAGTTCAACTCATAAAAAAATAAGGAATGAAATTCTTAATTAACAAATATATTTTGTTGAAAATTACGAATACGATTTGTTTAAATTTAATTCTATGGCATATATGCGACATGGTAACCAAACGAAAGAAACAGAATAAAAATGCTTTTTTGTATCACTAATTTTTGATAATATTTTTTATAATAGGATTTCTCTTAAAATTAATTTAGAATAATACTTTTATTAACAACAAATTTTAAATACAATATAATGAAATATAATAATAATTAAATAAGAAATTTAAAGTTCACATTCAATTATGCAGGTGATGATTGACATGTTATCCATAAAATTAAAAATAAAATACATGTGAAAATAAGTTGTCGTCATGTCATTTAAACAGTCCGACTACAATTTGCATATATTATTGTAAATATTAAATTATATTAAGATCAATAAACAATTAATGATTTGAGTAATAATTTGTAATGAGGCCGCACACAATTATTTTGCACATTTATTTATATAGCAAAAAGAAAGTGGTATAATATACACAAGGTGTCACGACGAATAAATGTACACCGCGCGCGTATACGTGCACCATATAGAAATAATATAACCACACAAAAATAGCAGGTGGTAAAATATAATGCACAAATTTTATTAATATTTTTTATGTGCACTGAGGTTGCACTGCATACAAGTACATATTAAAAAATTATTCAGAAATTTTATTTATTTTTATTGTATTATGTAGGTAATAGTTTATTTTAATTTATACTGCATTTATGATGCGTGCAGTATATATTAATAATAAATGAACACAAAATTCTATATATATTTATATTGCATTATATATATTATATAACAATGTATAATATTACGTGTATATAAATTATAAAATCAATTCGTGGTCCAGACAAACGTTCCGACAAAACCTCACAATAAAATTAAAAATATATGCATATTTTTGTATTTTTATTTTACGAGTTACATAAAATTTTTCTTTCCTTTTTTTTTTTCTGTGAAAGTCATTCATAAAAATACATTTAAAAATTTTGCAATTTGTCATAAAACATAATATGTTTGAGTGCAGATATTTTTCACATAATATCTTAAATATGATATAGATTAATAATATATTTAAATGCAATAAAATAAAATTGAATCCATACTGAAATTGACAGAATGAACATAACATATGCTAAAATAATAATATATATAATATTAACACTTCTGTCAAGATACGAGAGTTTTGTACAAAGCCTGGTGCATGAGTATGTATTTTTTTTCATATATATTGGATATATGCTTGAGTAGTTTAGTAGTTTAGTTATCACATTGAAAATTGTTATTTAAGCATCTGAATTTAATAGTTCGTAACAGTTTTTCAAAAATTTTCCAAGCCACACTAATTTTCACCGCCATAGAATCTCTGTACGAAACTATTTATCCGATTTTTTAAAAAATTTATTTGATAAATTCTAATTTTTTAATGGAAATAGTTGGGTAATACTACTCCCACGGTGTGAAGCAGAGGAAGAGTAGAGCATTTAATATCTGCAGAACTGTAAGTTTAAATGTACAAAAAACAACACGTTTCTAAAAATTTTGTCTACTGGTCGAGCACCAATTCATGTTAATAATATTACAATTAT
Source organism: Bibio marci (assembly GCA_910594885.2). Taxonomy (NCBI): domain Eukaryota; kingdom Metazoa; phylum Arthropoda; class Insecta; order Diptera; family Bibionidae; genus Bibio; species Bibio marci. Next base: position 38,214,687 of record OU343114.1, read on the forward strand.
TGTTAAATTTCAAAATAAAATTTGATTAATTGGATACAATGATTATCCTTAGAATTTTATATATTTATAAAATGGTAAATTAAATAGAATTGTAATTGATAATACTATACTCCTAATTTATTAAGAATTGAAATTATAAAATTAATTATAGATATTCTGGAAGGAAAATTGCGGTATAGTGTATTAAAAAAACTGATACAGATAAATTATATAAAATTTCTGTTACATCGAATGGTAAATGTAACTATTTTTTAACGCATATAAAGCAAAATTGCAATGTTGGAAATTAATTATATTTTCAGTATATGTAACAAAATGTGAAAATAAATTAGTAATAATTTGTAATCATACAGCAAATATAAATAATATTTAAATAATGATTACAGTACAATTGGTAAATTGTTATATACTTCGATGCGGAGTAGTATGTTGTATGTTGTTAGATACCATATAAGATCCATCTTGGAGTAATTTGATTATATTGGTTATACATACCTCAACACAATATAACATTTTAATATTATAATTTTATTAATAATTCAAATATTTTAAAAATCATAAGAGGAGATTTTCCGTAAAATTTTATTCATAGCATACGCAGATTTGTATCCTTATGATGCTATTTTTCAGAGTAAGTTATATATTTATTTTCTATTTTTAGGAAAACCAAAAACAATTGACCCGCTGCTGTGTCTTATCATATATCCGTTTTTAATTTAAAAAATTACAAAACATCATCTGGTACGGGTTAAAAAAAATATAATATATTGTATTAAGATATAGAAATTCATTATATATGTTTTATTAGACCGAAAACAAAACCAATCAAGTTACTGGATATATGGAAGCAAGAATTTTGATAGCGTTTTTAAGTTTATTCCTAAATTTTGAGGGAAATTCTTTAGAATTAAATCCATTTATTGCATCTTACGAACGAAATGTATAAATCAATATGCATTAACGAAGATAAAAACATTTTGTTATAGATTTGATAAAAACAAAGTTAATGCACTAAGGCAAGTAATGATATGAAATATAAAATGCTTACTAATTGAAATGATTTTAACATCAGTTTTCAGAAAAAAAATCCATTAAACAATTTAAAATACAGTTTTGTTATAATTTATCAGAAAAACAATGAAGTTGTTATAGAACTTATGGCAATAGAATATAGTAAAATAATTGTAATCTGAATTGAATGACGTTTGTATAGATGGTCAGGGTGTAACATCTATATATAAAGAAGTAATTGTACAATTAAATTGTAGAACGGTATTAACATTTTTATAGGATGGTGGTCTCCGTGATCCTATTCAAATATTAATTAAACCATATCGTTTTAATGAATTGAAAAAATAAAAAACTATTAATAGACCAATTGAAGAAAATACTATTCTCAAGGGAAAACATATTGGAAATCAAATTAAAAAAAAAACAAAAAAATGTAAATAACCATAAATTATAAGTCAAATAAAATTATAATTCATAAAAAAATATCTATTAAATATTTATTCATATAATTTTCAATATCATATTAAAGTGAAAAATAAATATATGAAAGGAAATGATCATCGCATCATAAAAAAGGAAAAAAAAAAAATGTAAGTTCATATTTCTGACAAAATGCCGCTTATTTAAATATATATATTATGTATATAATGATATATCTATATATATAATATCAATATGTATTTATGATATGTATATAATATACAATATATAATGTACATATATGCATAAATAATATACGAATTCTATAAACATTCATCCTCGCTATGTGTGCCTGCTTATGGTGCGATGATAACAACAAATTACAAATTTATTATTCAACATACCAAAAAAATGTATTTATTTTAATATTGTAGGCTACAGCTAAAATTTCGGTAATGGGCTGACGTCAAACATGATATATATATATTCAGATCCGTCGATAGCCGTTCGAGTGGATAGCCGTTGAACGACAAAAGTGTAAGTAAATTTAAGCAACCATATTATATTATTATTATTATTTATAGAATAATAAATTCTTAATTGTTATTAATTTCCATGCGGCGAGTTATATATAATCCACTAACTTCAGTATAATGAACAACTTTGAAATGTCATATATATGGTTCACTTGGAATAACATAAATTGATGAAGAGGATGCTTTACGAATTAAGGCTATGGTGCGATTAAACATTTTACATACAGCATAATGAAACCGTTTTATCAATAATATTCAATATATACATGATCTAAGATCAAATATTTTGTTATAGAAATTGTTAACATTAGATTCTTTATGCGAATTTAAAAATAAAAAATTCATGTAAGTGCAATTATTTCTTATTTGTGATGTTAAAGTCAAAGAATTTTATGGAACAACATTCCATTCGTTGGCCACACAATTTTACTATGGCTGTATTGTCATTATAAATTCTTTAAACGCATTGTATAGCATCTAAGATTATCTCTCAACTTTAACATATACTAACTGTTGCCGTTACGATAAGTGTATATCTTAAGAAATACAAAAATCAAAAATTTTTGAAAAGAAACAAATAATTTTATAGAATTTTTCGAAATTTTAGCAACACCCCTAGCATAAAACATATATTTTATGGTATACATATTATGTAAAATTGATGATTATTATATTGTTTTACACAAATGGAAATTAAACGAACTGAAGAAAAAAAAAATAAATAAATAAATAAATAAATAAATAAATAAATAAAACACCGTACAACGTGTACATTTTATAATAATGTATATAATAAGACAAAATGTTCAAATATTTAATCAAATCATTAACGTGTTAAACCTAAAATTAAGTACCCAAATTTTTTTATTTTTTTTTTTGAAGTTGGTCTTCGTCGTCTTTTTCGGTCCGTCGTCTTGGTGGTGTGTTCTGTTGTCTTTTTGTAATATTGATTTTCTTTTTATTGTAATTTGTTAAACTCAATTTTCTTATATAAGCGCATTATACGCGATCGAAGCGCATTATATACAAATTCAACACACAAATGCATTAATAAATTATTGGTGTACATATAACCACATTTTTTTGTATTTTATGTATATACAATTAATACTTATACGAATTTGTATATATAGTTACGACGAGTATATATAATAATAAATTAAAGTTGAGTTATATAAGGTATTTTATTTATATTTAACCACAAAGGGTAAGGTATCTGGTATATATATATATATATATAGGTAACAATGAAATTGTGTAGAATTTTTAATGTTTAACATGACCCAGTAAGGTTGCCTACGCTTATGAGAATAGGTTGCATTTTTTAAACATGACAACTCACCAGAGGCATATAGATTATTTAAAATAATCGTTTACAATGAATTTATTAAATGACAAAATTAATTGTCAGGGTTTGCTTGAAATATTATATTTACACTATTAATTTGAAAAATTTTTACATTCACATAAGTTCAATATTATTAATTTACAATGAATGAAAAATAAATAATAATAAAATAAAATAAAATACATAGAATTGAAGGTATGCGCCGACGAAATTTAGGCTAAAACGCTCAAACTATTATATCTAAGTCATACGTCAACGTTGATAAATTAACTATTGTACATTCTTACGCGTTTGATCTGAAATAAAAATGATGTTCTTCACCGAGAAATTTCGATATTTGAATTTTCTTGCTTTTCAATTGCTATTTTTATACTGACAATATTATTAACCTTTTGTTATATTGTACAATTGATTGTTTTTATAAATATTTTTTGAGCTTAAATAAATCAGTAAATAAATAAATACGAATAATTTTTTCTTAAGAATCAGTATGTTTTACGTAATTCATATGTACAAATATATATATGAATAAAATGTCTGTATAAACTTGTTGGTTCATCACACATACAAAATTGAGTATAAATGGGACCGCAATAACTAGATATTTTACCCAAATACTTATGTTATGCATTTATTTATTATATTATATTATACAAAAATGCATCACATCCACATTCACTGGTATAACTAATTATATATATTTGTAGGTATATAGTCATAAATATATGGTATATATTTAATAACAAAATAAAAACTAAAAGAAAACTTCTTTTGTCTGGCACACAATCTCATTTGCATGGTTCTAAATTAATGCAATGCGCCGGCTCCTGCGGCATTCTAAGAAATTTAGATTGTATTTCAAATTTTTTTCTTTGTCTTTTTTTTTTGTGGTACAACATTTGAGGTTTTTGTTTTATATTATTATTATTATTATTATTATTATTATTGTTATTATTATTATAAATATTTTTATTTTAAATTTGTTGTAATATGAAAGAAATGCAATAAATAAATATTGTTCGAATATTATACAATATGTTGATGGGCGCCAGGATAAATGTGAAAATGTACTAGTAAAAATTCATTTATTTATACATATATTACATTACAACACAATATATGAATTAAATAATAGAAATTTGTAGTTTTTAAATATTATATTAAATATTTGAAAATTTGTAATAATAATAATAATTAATACAATATACAAATGAATTTAAATAAATGAATATAAATATATATGTGCACGCAAGTACATATATATTAGATAATATACTAAAAATAATAAATAAAATAATGTGTATATGCGAGAACGGGGATACAATTCAATAAGTAAATAAATTCATAACAAATATATAAGATGAATATTTATGTTAATTCTATATTTAACAATATTAAATATTTGATGAAGACGATGGATGGTTGGATGATGGGAGCAAAGAAAAAAAAGGCTCATTTTTATTATTATTATTATTATTATTATTATTATGATAGTTGTGGTAAGGTATGTTAATATGGCTGAGTTATATAAATAAATTTACATTAAATGTATTATAAATTTGGTATAAATTTCGGAATGTACCATATAAATAAATAAATAGAATAGCTCACATGTACTTATTGTATTAAGCACAAATAACCATAAGTTTATTTTAAAATTATAAAGTATTTACTAATTATTTTAATATTTACAGCATAAATTTATTAAAAAAAAAAAAGAAAATAGAATATACTTATTTGAGAATATATAAATTATTAATTAATTTACAAATATAGAGAAATTTCACAACAGGATTTTAGAATTTACTTCATTTTATCTAGAGGAAAATGAGCTGTGTTTTTAATAAAATTATCATATAAATTTGGCCATGTATGTAAATTAACTTCCTTCATGTATAAGAAATTCCTTCTACATATAAATACAAAAACCCTCTATAAACAAGGAAATTATTGTTTTTTAAAATACACATGAAAATTAGCCAGCAAAATACAAAAAAAGATAAGATTAAAACCAACTTTCAGTAACTAATTTGATGTATAAGCAAATTATGAGATAGTTTATCAAATACTTTACGAGACAAATTCCAGTAAATTTGTGCTCGTTGAATTTCGTCTAATAAAAAACCATGTTGCGGTGAACAAATAATTATTATTATAGACTTAAACAACGTTGGAATGCAAGCTGTAACCAATCAGTCTGTATGGAATGTATGGAACAAATTACTTCTTCCATATATCAGAAAGAAAAAATACCAATTTTGTATGTAATGAATTATTAAATAAAATAGAAATTTGCATTGAAAGTTTTTCACTACATACTTTTAAAACCGACTAAGGTAAATCAACAGAAACATAAAAGTAATCATTTTTGCCATTCAAAATGACATCGTATAAACATTTTAAATAATAATAATAAAATTAATGTTACACAAATAATCAAATGATTGTATATGGTCACAGTTAACATTATTACCATTCTACACCTACATTAATATCGAATACAATCTTGAAATAATCCACAAATAAATTAATAATATGGATTCGTTATCAACGCAGCGAAAATATTATTGTAATCCATATACGAAACGAATAACCATAACTTTTTATTTATTATTTTTTAAATCACGAGATCTTTTTTTGTCAATTTGGATGGACGATACAAGTGCTATAAGTGGAGCAATTCTTAAATATATATGTAATATATGAAACAAATAACCAAAAAGAGCAGCAATAAAATATAGTAATTATGTCACTTGAACGTTTGTCGAAAAGAAATAAACGAAAATTTCGTTTGTGTTAAATTGATTTTTGTCTATAGATGCGACGCCTAAGATATTAAGTCAATAGCGATAAACTTTATTGTAACACTGTGAATGTGTACGATGTGTATTTCTGCATTATCACAGTTTGTATTTGTATACCATATATGCCTATATTGTACCATTAGATGTATTTAAAATAATAATTAAATATCATGAAAAGAATGAAAATATTTATTTCAAAATATTATCTATAGATACTTTAATTTTTATTTTTATCTCAATCTAGATAATATATATATCTTTAGCAACTATCTGTTAATTTAAATGAAAACACATATTTTCTTGCATTTTAATAATTCCTTGCATAAATATTACTAAATTTTAATGGAACATAATAAATTTTTGAGGTAATTGATAACAATAATTCAGTTATATTGTGATCGGTTTCCCGGATCTTGATAATTTAATCTTATCTCAATCGATTATTGTTGGCATTAATATAGGTGAGATATTTGTTGACAAAATTATCATAAAAGTTACAATTTAATGTGGATTTTAACTACTCGTGTGTAATGTAACACATATGATATATGTACGTATACATTACGATTTAATTATATATATATATATATTTATTTTATATGAACATCATTATCGCAAAATATATATACCATATAATCCCCGGTTTGTTATTATAATTTTTCTATATCGTATATCGTAAACTGTGGTTGCCTACACTTCTCATAATAAATTTATTAAATAATATAATATAGTACATTGATACACGCAATAATATTTAAAAATTTGATAATTTTTATTATACAGTAGTACTTATTTCGAATAAAATATGTAAATATGTAAATATATTGTACCATATATATACTAGAATAATTAATGTAAAAATGCAATCATTCGAGTGGAAAAATAATATTATTGTATTTTTTTTTATTACTGCGAGAATAATTAATTTAGATTATCTCTTCATTTATTTATAAATTAAATAAAATATAAAAATTTAAAAATTATATGTGCCTCTATTGTAAATTAACATAAAAAAATAATATAGGTAGATATTGTTAATAAATATTATACTATACAAAATAAAATACAAATGTAGGCTAACGAGTATCACCAAACCATTCATTTGAAAAATATTATAATAATTATAAACAATGCACAGAGCTTTGGTCCGAAAAATAACCAAAATTATTTTCTATATGTTAATTTATGAATCTGATGGTAACTTCATCTATATATATATATATTGGTTGCTAACGCAAAAACAAGAACAAAAACTACAAATAAATTTTGTTTTAAAATTGGCAAAAATGTATCGTATCGCTTAAAATGCTATACTTAAAATCACCAACGATGATAATTGTTTATACAACACAAATTTTTGAGTGACATCAATACGATTCAAAAATGACAGGGAAGATGGGGATGTGATGAACGTCCTGGTCGACAAAAACGATTACTGATGAAAACATGACGTGGTCACGTGAAAGGTACACCAAAACCAATAATTCATGAGATTTTAAATGAAAAAATAGGTAAATTTTTAATGAGTGAATCATTTTTCTCCAACAAAGGTGGAAATCGTCTTTTTATAGTCACACAATTTAAAAATTACATACACTTTTTGTTGTTAAAAGGAAATTATCTAAAAAAAAATCGGTGTCGTAGAAAAAAAAATGTAAGACGACTTTTTTGTAGCTAAGAATATATTCTGTAAAAAAAATTATATAAGAAATTTTTGTACCAATAAAAAACCTACTTTTATGGAAAATTATTCGTTTTCACAATTATTTTTCGGCTTTGATGTTTTGACAACTTGAGAACTACTGAACCGATTTTAATATAAAAATATGTAAAATTCTTGAACGAGTACTTGTTACCTTTACAAATTATTATTAGTAAATCCAAGTTGATATGCATAAATGTTGTAGTGATCATTTTAATGTATAAAAATCGAAAGGCAAAACCAAAAATAACTTAAATAGGTCAAAAGTGACACTAGGAGCTGAACAACAATTTTTTGTAGGAAGAAGTTCTAGGATTAAGATCGTTACGGGTGTGCAGAGGGGGTACTGGGACACCTTGTAAGACGCATTCCGCAACTTTATCGTTCCTAAATTTACTTACAAATTCATTTGATTGATTTGAAATCGTTCATAAACTACTTCGCTCTAATTAATAGTTGTTTAATTTATATTTTTAAATGCAGACTACAACATTCTGAATGGAGGTTGATTTTTGTAAAATAAACAATTAGAATAACCAATATAAAAAAATATGCGTTTAACCGTATGATAATCTGAAAAATCTTAAAAACCTACATTACTTTTCATTTAGATTAATCTATAAATCTTTGAATATAATCTGCTATAGATCGAGAAAAACGAATACTCTAAAATTTTCTATATCTATATAGATCGAGAAAAAGGAATACTCTAAAAATTTGTTTATTGTTATTTGTTATTTGAACGTGCATGTATCGATGTATTTAAGTTAAGGGAAAATATTTTGAATAAATAAAATTATTTCTTAATCCATTCCGGTTATTTTTCGGACTAAATACTACATTTAACATAATATCAACATACATTATATTTTTTATATAAATAATAACGCATACGTAACTAATGTTTTTTTCTGTATTGTTTATAGTTATAATAACTATTATATTATTATTATTATTATTATTATTATTGATTGTAATTGTATATTATTATATAATTTGTTTGTTCAATATATATATTTTTCTTCAATTTAAATTCACTGATTATGGTATTTAAAAATTAAAGTTTTATATACCTTTATGCAATACAATATTATGTGAATTACAATTTTTCTATATATATATATATATTATTAAAATACTAATATTTATATATTAATTTATAATTTATCTATAACCAAACAAATAATGTTAATGACATTTTTATCAATTTTGTTGTGTATTATTTTTTGCATTGTTTATGCACTTTTTTTTTTTTATATTAATGCATTTATATATAATAATATTATATACTCGTATAGTTAGTTATACAGATAAGACGAGGTAACTATAAGTCATATATACATGGAATATATTTTTTCCATAATTAATATAATAATTATTATGCAAAGGTGTTATTTAATAATACATATTTATATTGTAATAATAATAATAATAATAATAATAATAATGTGAATCATATTATTTATTATATTATAAAAAATGTATTATATTGTTGTAAAGAATTTAAATTATATATTATGTAAATTATAAGTTTTTAATGAATATAGACACAAATACACAATCGTTTCGTTCTTATAACTAAACTAATTTTTAAAGTTGGTATTAATAAAACCGAACATATTATATACAATTTATATATAGCAAATGTGCATAATTCACCGGATGTTATAGTACAAACATTTTCATATATATATAGTAATACTTATACTAAATATGAAATCAAAGAAGAATAACAGAAATAAGAAACACGAATGGTATGTTATATAGAAAAAAAGAACATGTGACCGTCCATCTTTAAAATACTCTTATATATTTCTGTATTTTAAAAATTAAATGCTTTTTATATAAACATAAAAAATAAAAGAAATCTTCCTATATATAGGAAAAAACAAATCATCTATTTTTGCCATTTAAAAAATTATAGAAGATATTTAATAAAAAAAAAAAAATAAAAATAAAATAAATAAAATACAAATCCATACCCATAGCCAACTAAATTCATCGTAATATGATATTTTTGTTCTTATTGCATATGGATGTAATTTTTCTTATATCTGAATTAAAATCTCATTCATGCTTCACATTTTACAACATATACATATACCATAAATATTGTACTATATAAATAATGTGTTAGGGTAAAATACATTATTTATAAAAGATAAAACTGACAACACATTTAAAATCCTTATACGCACGCATAAAACCATAGAAGATATAGGGTAACATTATATTTTGATCAAACGGAAGGAATCGTATGTTTCGATAAACATTATATCTTTTATTTATAATAATGGTAACCATTAGCGATAATTTAAGTAAATATTATTGACATTTATAAATAATAACTTTCCTTATATTTAACCCACAATATATATATATATATAAACTAATTGTTGTTAGATAATAGAATTTTCTTACTTTAAATAAATTATGTATTTATTCGAATTTTTACCGCAACAATTTTCTATATACAGTCGATTTTATAGTTGGTTTAGAAATTCCGGTATATAAATTCCGTGGTTTGAATGCAATCTGGCAATTTTTATTAATAATATTTACCATTCAACTACAATTTCTTCTCCTATATATATATATATATACAACGTAAGGTTAGAAACTTTTCTATAATCATATAAAATATATTTCGCATATATATAAACTAAAGTATGCGATTGAATGTAAAATTAATGTAAAATCTGACTGTCATAAGTTTTCAAATTAATAGTCCTTGCAAAATTAAATCGATACAGATTAATGCCAGAAATATACAGTTCATTGAATTTTTTCTATAAATAAAGTGTTATCATATACCAATTATATGATCGCTTTTAGTTCATTGAATTCTATGATCATAATTTTGTAATGAATTTATTTTCACAAATTAATTTATAATTATTATTGTATTAGACAAATATTTTTCTTGCATTACAGCGATAAGATTGCGTTAAATAATTTATTGAATTTGACTCCAACTTTTGTTTATTTCTAAGTATTATTTGAGTTTCTCAATGAAAATATTTTGCAGAGTCTATCGGTGGTATAGCGACGTATTGCTCAAACATCATAAACATCGGTGGTGGAACAATTACCTGTTCTTGTTGTATAAAAGTATTATGTACTGAATTCTGATTATTCTCCATTAATACATTTAGTCACACCTTTACATTTTTTCAGTTCCTTTTGTAATAAGTTTGATGCGACCTGTGAAATTATGTGTGAGGCTATAACATCGACGTATATCTGCTTAAAAATGCTCATATACATAATTGCTGCATATAACAATTGCAATTACATAAAAATTTAATGATGTTTTCCGTACCCATAATTTATATACTTCAAAATCAAAAATTAACCACCAAAATAAAAGTCTTGTTCAAAACATATACGATATATAGTTATGAACAAATTTCTAAAGTGACCGATATTATATTCATTTACCCTTTATTTTTTTATATGTTATATATTTTATTTTAAATGGTTAATGTCATCATATGGCATTTTTCATCCTTGAATACTTTTTTTTTTTTTTTGGAAAACATTTATACGAAAATTTAACAATGATCATTCATCGTATATGATGCGATAAAGAAATAGTGATAAATTTAAAGATATAGTTTTATAATTGTTTGTATACAACATATACACACACACACACCCATACACACAAGTACATTACATTCATATATGTTTATGTTTTTTTAATAGAATAATTTTTATTTTAACCTGTTAAAAAGGATTCTTATTTTTATGTGATAAAATTTAGAAGAAAATATGTATATATATATATAGAAGCATTTTTTGTCGCTTCTCATGAAGTTACATACATATAAATAATACAGAATTTAATGTTTTATTAAGGGTATATATATATGCCATATATAGGCATGGTTATATGGTTGCATCGCATGCAGCAGCAGCAGCAACAATCAACAACTAAAAAATAATATATTAAATATTTAAATAAGCAACATCGAAAAAAATTCTTTGGTCAGCCGCAGACATGGATTATTATTATAGTTTAGTCTGCAAATACTCGGTAATATTTATTTAACATCCTCTATTCAAATATATAAATGAAATATATTATATAAATATATGTATCTGCGCGTATATGAGCGGTAAGTTTATTATAAGTTCTTCAGCATGTTGTGTATTTATTTATATAATAGTTATATATATATATAGATAATATCTTGGCAGACACATGTAACATACAGATTACATATATACATAAATATATCAATAATATAATATAATACTACACATTATACACTTGAAATAATATATGCACAATATTTTGTATTACATACAATACAATTTATGAAAGTATAAAAACCATAATAGTTTAACATATATGCGAACGAGTAGATTGCTATGTTACACACAAAAATATTTGTCGCATAGAAACACGGTATTGCCATACAACGTATTGCGTTATTAATATACAAGAACTTAAATTTATACTTATAAAAATAATGTAATTTTTATTGTGTGTATGATATCATTGTACTGATTTTACCACCATCGACAATAATTTGCAATTTTCTTTCACACATTTCTAAATTCTAAGTGATTAAAGAATTATTTGATTTTTTATTTATACAGATATTATTATATAGATTTTATGTTTAATGTTTTAATTAATTATCTTAATAATTTATATTTTATAATAGATAATTTCAAAATTATGAAATTATTTTATTATTTTTAACAATGCAATCACAATAGCAAATATAATTTTCCTGTCCCCCTTTATGCGGTACAATAGTTAGTTTTAATTTATTGTAAACAATTTCCTGTTAAATGCACAAAAAATATAAATGTATAATTTATAGACAATTATTTTATGTTGTAACCTAAAACTCATAACATATAAGAGAATATAATTGAAATGATTTTTTATTTATTATTATTACTAAATCATACAATTTTATGTATTGCAATGTTATGGAATCAGAATGTATAGTTATTGTATTGATATATATATAATCAATTAATTATGTTTAATACATGTTTTAAAAAATTTTAGTTTTTTATTAATCATAAATGTTTGCAAAATTAAAACACAACATTTAATGTCAATTCATTGATTGGATGGAAAATAGAGATATTTTCCTAAACTATTATTTAATAACTCTTCGAAAATCAAAATACAAATATATATATCTCAGTAACTGAAAAATATTCAAATTAACAAAAAAAATTGTTCTGAACGTAATCAATTAATTAATCAAAATAAATATAATAAAATTATTGGAAACCAATATAAGATGATAAACTTTCAATGAAGTTCTTGTATATATTGATATTTAAGTAAGTATACACCAATTTTTGGAAAAGATTTGCATAAATGCGTATGCGTGTGAGTCAATTATGTACCCATTTTAGAGCAACAGTGTAATGGCATGAGGACGAGAATTGTATTGTTGAAAAATCATTTTATCGTTAGTTTGGCAAAGTTTCGATTACTTTTCTTATAATAATCACCTTATATTGATTATTTATTAATAGTAGATTTCAATATATTGACATTGTTATTGTTTATAGTAGATTTCAATATATTGACAGAAAAAAAAAATGTGTGGGTTACATTTTTAGTTCATAAAAAAAAAAACCGAATGATAAAAATATTAAAATAAAGAAATATATGAAATATTTCAGTCGTACCCGTTGCATAATTATACGCGCTTACAAGGATTATTTCCATATGAGCGAACCTTTCATATAATTCTATACCTATTACAGTCCTTTTTAATATAATAAAAATCCGAAATTCTGCAACTTAATTCTATTTCATATATCTTTTGCGATGTGTAGCATGCTTAAGGTAAAAAACTATAATTATAAATTTCTAGAAATGTAATTGATCCTTAAAAAATATAACATTCATTTCAAATGTATATTGGAAATGAACTGTTTATTGTATTTATTAATTTCTTCTGATGTCTTATGGAATGTCTTGAAAACTTATTCTTGTAATTTTTACAAAGCAAATTCATGTTCTTATATTTGTATATGGAAATGTGATACTTATCGAATACTATTTACATGTGAACCCTATACAGGCGATTTTCATATTTTTACTGCAGGTATATGCGACAATAAATGCGAAAACACTTGATCGCTGGCAAGAAAAACTAAAAGAAAATACTCGATAATTGTTAATAATTCAGTGCCATGTTATAGACTATTAAAATCATAAATAAATAATTATTAATAAAATATACTTAAATGGATAATTCATAATAAGCCACCTAGATGACAATGACGAATTCAATGAAAATTCGGTTACTTTATGTAATTTCGTATATAAACAAATCAATGTACCATATTAATTTTTAAATTCAAATACAGAAACCACCAGTATTGGCAATCTGGAACACCCTTTATTATACAATAGATACATATTTTAAAATATAAACACAATGTTATACCCGCAATATATTATTATTGAAATATGTATTTTACACGCATAAATTGAAGATTTTCTTCGAATTATCCTTTCATTAAATAGGTGTATAATTATTTATATCATATAAAATATAAAATTAGTTATAGAGCTAAATTTAATTATATGAAAAATCTTGTATTTCTATATTTGAAAAGCTGTCAAACCCGCACGAGTAAATATTAAAAATAAAAAAAATTATATTGTGCATTTAAAACACAAAACAATATAAAAAAAAAAAAAAATTAATTTGAAGAATTCAACATATTTTACAATAATAAGAAATGATTACATTAAAAACAGAAGAAAAATAATATATTGTTACGAGTAAAAAAAAATATAAGAAAATAAAATAAATACTATATTGAAATTGATTTTCTTCAATTTATTGTATTTTATATAAATACTTAAACTTATTACTTATGTATTAAAGAGAGAAAAATGAAAAAACCACTATATACTTAATCGTATATAAAATACATTACATATATACGTACCGAATACTTTTTATATAATAATATAAGTACATTTTATTTATATTATGCATTTATTATATTATAAAAAGCAAAAAAAAAGTATATATATATAACTAATAATAAACCCACTAGCACTCAATATGTCATGGTTTTTTTTTCGTTTTTGTTTTTATTTTCATTGCTGGTAAACTAAATTTTTGTGTTTTACTTATTATTATTATTATTTTCTTTGCCATCATCATTTTCTTCTTTATCTTCATAGAAGTCGGATCTTTTTGTCTGATCAGCAAAAATTTTGCCTTGTATATAAATCATAAACGAGGCAAAAATATCATATGGCGTGAGAAACGATGAACATTTCATGCTGTGCGGTAGAACAAAAACAAAAAAAAAAACCATATATATATATACTTTTACTTGTTTTGTGTGTATATACGCGAATAAATATTATTTCAAACATATATAAGAATTATTAAAGAAAATGATGTGTATAGATGTGTATATTTAATTTTTATTACATATACTATATACAAATGCTGGCCGAAAAATAACCGGAATGAAGACATTCTTATATGGTAACCAAATGAAGTAATATGCTAGACACACAGATGATTTAACTAATTAGTTTTCTCACAAACTAATTCGGTAACTAAAGTGGTGACACATTGGCAAACCATTAGTTTACTATTACTTTGATATTTATTATAGTACGAGAGTGAGAAAATTACAAATATGTTAGTTTAGATTGTTTACATATAATTTTTGCTAATATTTAATATATTTATTGTAATTTATAAATCCGATGGTTCATTTTATTTACAATTAAACATTTAGTTAAATATTTTTAATAATAATAATATAAAATTATGGTTTAATTTCACAGTTTACAAATTCCAAAAAATAAATCGATTACGATGGTTCAAATTTTCATTTTTAATTATTGTAAATTAAATTAAATACTCACAAACTTTTGTCATTCAATTTAAATCAACTTTATTTATATTATTATTATTATTATTATTATTTATTATTTTATACTTGTCAATATAGAGTTTCAATTCTTTGTTATTGTTATTATTTGATAAATATAACCTATTTTTTTTATTTGTTTATTTATTTTGGTAATTAATTTTGACATTCGACACGGAATTCCAGTTCGAATTTCCTATATTTGAGAGAAACTAATTAGTTTCACACCAACTACAGACATTTTATTGTAGTTAGGCTAACTAAATCAATACACTACAAACTACTCGAATTTTTTCTCAAATTGGTTATAACTACAATTTTAGTTGGTTACCTCCTCTGTGTGTCTAGCATATAAGTCAAAAAAAAAAATAAAAACTTATTTTATGAAGCCAAAAATCAATGATCAATTGTTTCAATTTCAAATGTATATTATATCCAAAAATAAAGAATTTATTTCTAGCGTATTGAAACATTGTTGTTAAGCACTATTCATCTTGTTCGTATTGCAGATCGCTATTAGCTATTATTAGACAATAATATATCGTCTTGCCAAGTGTCAATTATCATTGATTTTAAAAAAAAAATCAATGTTTCACCCGATTTAGCTTCATGTCACTATTTTTCCATTCGCTAAACTTCATTTTTTACGATGAAAGCAACCCGATGTACATTAATTGAAGGAATTTAATAGTCAACGACCATCAACAACATTCTAATCGGCATAATAAAAACATGGTAATTTAATGGAATTGTTGAACGTTGAAAATCTAATAATTAAGTGAGATTAATTAATTGTTACCACTTTTCTTAATACATTCTGGCTATTTTTCGGACACAGAGGAATGGCGTAAATATGTACACTGAATATATATATATATATATATATGAAGCAGTAGAAGAATAAGAAGAAATATATTATAGATGTATGTACAATATGTATATAATAGTAAAATAATAAAGATAAATGCAAATTGATAAAGTAAAAAAAAACCATTGTTGAAAATAAAAGTGATGTATTAAAAAGCTTAAAAAAAAAAAACAATACTTAAAATTATTTCTATACAGGTTTTTTATACAGATAGTCGTATACGTACATTTTCATATAAATATGGTATATGGTGGTGTGTATTAAAATTTACATGTACCTCGCCAGAGTTATTTTAACCAATAAAATAATTTTCTGTTTATTTTTGAATTGTTAAATTAATTTTTTGTACTATATAAATTAGAACAATATTTTGGAGAGAATTTGTTAAATTTTAAAATCAGATAAAATAACTAAATTTTTTAATCGATATCGATATGGATACTATTTAATTTATATATATTAACGGATTGTTATCGGTGATGTCACTTGGTATCGGTATGTACTGATGCAACAATTTATGATCAAGATTTTTAAATGAATGCATTGCCATGATAAATAGGATTTCACTGAGTCCTTTTATGGATACCGACTTACAGGTGGCTGTTTCAACATAACTTTTCATTGGTTCCAGATAATTTATATAAATCAATGAATTGCTGAATGGATAAACGACGTGTATAGAGACTTTTCGACGAAAATTTTTGAGATCCACATGTTGTATTTTTAGAAAAACGATGATACAATAACTGGTGCATATTATTTATCACTAGCAGATCGTTTACATAAGCATATAAACAACAACTTTTTTATCACAAATCATGTGATTTTTCATCAAACTGATGCATACAAATCATTAATTGTAATTACTTCCACTCATACACCGTATTCTCCAGATTTGGCATATGCAAAGCGAGTTTTTTTCCCATATTGTCTGTCACAATACCTCTACATGAATTCTAGTAATAAAATGAATTTGGAATATGATATTGTGATGCAATACGATGCGTTACATTGTTAAATAATTTTACGTATTACGTGACGGTAAACCCGAATAATAATAATTTAAATTTAATATTTAAACAATATATTTTATGTATATTTTTGGTATATTATATCTAACATAATATTTAATTTCATTATCTATTCTTTAATAAAATAAACGCAGTTCATTGAACCAAAATAACTACATATAGAGAAATGTACAATTTTAATTTACACATTTTTTTAATGATCGCAAAAAAAAGAAATAATAATATAATAATTACTTTATAACAAATATATAATTTTTTATCATTAACGCAAATAGTTGTAATTTTTTTTTTTTGAAAATATTTTAAAAGATATGGGAAATAACATTTAAAAATGTTTAAATTTATATTGCTATAAATGTGTGTGCACGTATTCGTTAAATTTCGTTAACAACCAATACAAAGTATAAGTGAGTAAACATCTTAAAAAATAAATATATATATAATTTCAAATAATGTTATTACAAAAGAAGAAGAAAAAATGAAATTATTAGCTGAATTTTAAATTAAAATAAAACGAAAGGAATCATTGTCAGTGGAGTTGTATCGCATATAGTGATTAGAAATTATGATATATATAGCGCATAATATAGTAAACCATATTATAAGAAATGTGATTTCGGAATGGAATCAAAATAAAGCCAATAAAAATAAGATGTTAATAGATATAATTGTGGTTTCAAAATATACAACGGTTCGCACAATGTCTGGGAATGTTTAATGGTTAAGTGATTATAATCAAGTCTATTTTATAATGTTTATTATAATTTAACCAATTATTAGTATTATAAAATTGTACATGTGATATCTTCTAAAATCAGTTGTTAAAATTATTATTAAAAATTGTATAAATATATCAAATGATAATCAATAATTATAAATTACCATACACTTTTAATCGTATATGTATTATAATTTACAATGACTATGAATATATATATATATGTTTATACTAAGAGGGCGGTTCGATAAAGAATATCTAATAATCTAATAATATAACCAATATATAGTTCTCGTTTTTAGTTCGATAGACATATTATACATCGATATTTCTGTAGATTTATGTTCCAGTTGAATAGTTCCCATATAAATTCTAGCCTATATCTTTAGCCGCAGAGTAGTTTTCTTGATCATATAGTTTCTTAAAACCTGATGGATTTCATCTAATATGGATGAAACGTAGTATATACGAATATTTTTATGGAAATTTTGAAAATTCGCATATTAATCTCTAGAAACCTGGAAATTTACACAATTTTCATTTAATTTTATGATGATTTTGTAAGAAGGATATGATGGAATAATATGAAACCAATTTTAACTGCAGCAATTTGCAATGAACAGATTGTTTTACTAAATGATCTACATTCTTATTTGAATTGGAAATTATGCTGTTATGAATATGTTTTGAAAGAGATTAAATAAATTCAGTTTCAATAACAAGTTCGCTGAAATTATATATATATATAATATCCATATGATAGTGCTGGAAATTACATAACACAACTTGATCGTATTTTAGCACATATCCTATAATGTGTGTGATTATATATTTAATTGTATAGCAGATTATCTATTTATCTGGTCGACAGAAATGCTCTATAGCGAAAATGCGATGAAGTGTAAACATTTTATTAAAGTTTATAGATTCGAAAAGAAGCATTTGATTTCACTCTTGATCAAGGGGTCACTCAGGTTACTATAATAACTTTTTTTTTCAAATGGAAATGTTGTATGAGGAGATGTTATAAATATGTACAACGGTTTACAATATCACCAGTGTCATGTAATTTCAATATTTTCACACAAAACAAAAACGTTACGGTGACGTCCAATTATTGATCTGTTATATACTCCCATGCAGAGTAATTTACTAACTTGAGTTAAATGTATGTTGTTTGGCATAGATGGCTCGAAATTAATGGAAAATTTGTTTGTGAACTTGTGCTTGTACACTCAAATGCAGACAGTTAAAATGAGTTTACAAAACTAATTGATATTTTCTGTCACAAAACTTAACTTAATTAACGTCATATTTTAGATTTTTAGTTTCATTTTCAAACAACTCAAGCCCATATATAATATAAATTAATAATTTATAATAGCTCCTCCTTATTAAATGTACATATATTAATATTTTATGTATACTGGGCGACGAATGCATTAATAAAATTAATATAATTTTTACATTTTATATACCACTCCCAAAAAATATTATTATATTTCATTAAAAAAATTTAATAATTTTTGATATATGTATTATAAATACTAATAATAAAAATATTAAATATAAATAAATGATAAGAATAAGAAGATAATATTGAATATTTTTTTATTGTTATTTGTTTATATTTTATTTTCAAAATTGCGATAATCAATCATAAATGTATATAATATTTAAATTAAATTTATTATTTATTACGCATATAATTATATATATACAAAATATTATATTTGAATGGGTGGTCATGGCCAGGCGCATGCAAATACTTTACTTCTTTATTATTATTAAATGTGTGTGAGAGATTCTTTTTTTAGTCTTGATAATACACATATAAATGTAAATATAAATATGATTATTTCAATAAATATTCTAAAAAACATATCATGCAAATTAATTAATTGTTTATTAACATATTTTGCGGTTCAGATAACTATAATTAATTTCAATTAATTTTAAATTTATTCAATGTCAACATTTATTATAAATAACATATGGTAAATATATTTTATAAATTTTTAAAAAAATTTACATAATTGATTGCGAATCTCACAGATTACAAACAACGTATGGAGCATATATAATAAGATGAATCAACCAATAATATACTTTATAGTTCAATTCATATATTGTTATTTATATGTATAATTAGTAATGTTACATTAAATATAAATAGAAGAACTATGGGTAGTTAGTAGTTATCTTTCGAAATTGCAATTGAATTTATGAATTTTTAAATTAAAAATAAATGTAACGAGTATTATATCGATATCTATAAAACATAATTTGATTCATCTTTGTGTGATTTATATAAAATTAAAAAAATAAAAGGACATCAATTCCTTTAAAACCAGAAGGAGTCATTCAAAAATTCCCGCAGTTCCGATTTCGTTCTTGTATTTATTTATTTTTTTTTTACTTCGGTTCTATTCTTTCAATATAACACCGTTACCAGTTTCGATTTTGTTTCCGATTCGCAAAGGATTTTTAATGAAACATTTTATAGATTTATTTACACTTCAATTATACACACATAAATACAAATGTAAAAATATGAAAATAAAAATTAATTATAAATTTTATTAGAAATTATGAATTCAGTTTCATTGGAAAATTTTCGGCCCCAGTGAATTTTCTTCAAAATTAATTTTTTTTTAAATTTCGCAAGTAATTTTTCTTTGATATAATACAACAAATTTTATATATTTCCCATAATTATTGAAGCAATCATGAAAATCTATCGAAGCAATCAAAATTATAGCTGATTCAATATTTGATATCATTATCTTTTTAAAGATTTCTTCATTTTATTCTCGTTTCATTTGATTTTCACGAAAATTATTTTAATGTGTGTGTGTACAATTATTTTATATCAATTTCTATTATAGTTTTATTGTAATTATAAATGCATAATTTATTTAATGTACCTGATAATGAAAAAATAGTTTTTCAAACCACACTTGTTATTTAAAATAAAATAAGGGTAAAAATTACATTTACGATTTATAATTCAAGAATGTAAATTGTAGTTTTTTTTAATAATTAGTTATTGTACCATAAATATTTATACCTTAGAATTACTTAAAGAAGTAAATAAATAAATTAATAAATGTTCGAATATTATTTATTGACGATATTTCATATGAACAGACATCTGATCAACACAAGTGATCGCGCCGGTAACAGAATTATTGATGTGAAGTTCATTCCATCGCACTTGAATCTGTCTTTTACTAACATAAATATGTTCTTAATTGATGAACATTATAGTTTAATTTAATTTTTATACTATTATTTTGCACAACTCTGTATATAAATTGTAATAAATATAATTATTTTTTTAAATTTAAATATATCCATTTAGCAACATTTTTTATATGATTCATTTATTTTCTCACAAAAAAATGAAGAATTAACATAGGAAAAACGACAATTTATATATATATAGTCAGAATTAGTTTTATAACTATTAATATATACACATCAGTCATAACAACATATTTACCATATATATTGTAGTTTATTATATATTATAATATTGTATTAGTATATGGTAGATATGCGACAAAACTCAAACGACCATCTTCAAATGTATAATTTTATGTTCATTTAATAATGTTTTTCATATAATGTTATACATTATATATAAATAAATAAATAAATAAATATATACAAATGCCTCCGACGCTATACATTATAATATTTATACAGTAAAATCTGACCATTATTATATCGGCAGATCCAAATTTGACGTTGATCATCAAATGATCTGGAAAGTCATGGTCGCACCAACACACGTCCACCTTTACAAAAGTAAAACACTATTGTTTGAGAGAATTTTTTGGGTCTGGCCTATATATTTTTTGGTAATATTTAGATCTGTCGAATAAAATAGGTCACCCTCTGTACACGAACAAAAAAACTGTACGCAGTTAATTTTATTACCACCGAATGCAAATTTGATTGATATGTTGTAACATTATAAAATGATGTATATAATATACAATATTTTTTTCTGTATATATCGAATAACAAATAAACCGAAAATATCCATAATTATATAATGAAACATTTCCATATAAATGTATAAGCAGAAATTTATCAGGCATCATATAAAAATGAATGGCGCTGAGTATATGAAGAAGATGATCATCAACTTAAATGGTTTTACTGTGTATACATAATAATAATACTTAATATGTATAAAACAACATAAATATATATATAAAATTTTTCTGTTTCTTGTAGCTTTGCACATCATTATTATAATATTATTATTATTATTACAATATTACTCTTTTTATTATTATCATTAAAAATATTTCAGTTTAAACACAATAATGTTAAGTAAACAATTATTAAAATGTTGAAAATTTTTATATGTGACAATAAGTAAGTAACAAAAATTCATATTTTCTTATTTATACTATTGTGTTGTTGTTTTGTTACCATCATTTATTGTTACAATAATTTACATTTTGAAAAAGCAAAAAATAGTTTAAATATTAAGAATTTATACAAGTAAAAATAAAAGTACAACCATTTTGTTAAATTTTTGCTGCACTAAAAATTGTCATTTACAAATGCATATAATAAGAAGTATTAATACTCCATATTGTTGTACTCGTATATATAAATATATTGTAATAACAAATCTATACCAAACACAGAGCAAAAATAATATAGTATGATATAGTGTGTAAATATATATATATATTATATATTGTAGTTTGTAGTATATATTGTATAAAAACATAAACAATATGAATGATATTGAATTTATGAATGAAAATTTCTTTTATTATCACATGTATAACATAAAGAAATGTATAGTATAACACCACACAGACACAATTCATAATTTGAATGATATATTTTTATGTATATATGTGAATAGCATTTGATGGAAGTATATTATTATTGTTATATTATTATATAACAATAGGATCCTTAAAATTCGGGATTGGAAGACGTTAGCTGCAGGTAAGTCAGGTTGGAGAAAGCTAAGACTGCACCTGAGTTTTAATGTCATTATGCGTATACACTTATTGTTAAAATTGATATATTAATGAATTGCATTAAAATAATATAAAATTAATGTCATAATCATCGAAACCAAATTGTTTTGGGGTTATTGCGATCACACTGTCACACTACCTCATACATCACACACTCCGATAATAACTATAAAAAAATATATATAAAAATATTGTCTCAAAATGAAAAATATCATATGATTGTAAAAGTCACATAATATAAAGTGCTGATATGTATAACATCCCTTAAATACTTGAGTTACAAACGAATATTGCAGATTTATGTCATAATGTCATCGCCGTAAAAAAAAAATACGGTCACATCACAACAAAATATTTTAAAAATAATCAAAAACAAATTAAAAAAATAAAAGCTTTTATTTTTTTTACACATTTTAATAATTAACTGCCTCAACACCATCTTTAAATGACATTTCCTTATTGTATATAATTCAGATGTTTCAAGGGTTGTAAATTTTGGAAAGTTACATAGTAATGTATTACAATTTATTTAATTTTGGGGGCTAATGGATTTTTTTTTATAATTGGAATTACTTGAATTAATATTAATTAATATTATGAAATGAAATAGTATTTTATTTTAACAAAATTTGTAGTGACAATACTCTCTCAAAAGCTCTAAAAAAAAAAAAAAGTTCCACATTTGTAGCAATATAATCTTCAATACTGCAAAAAAACAATCTACTAATTGTATATGAAAAGATAATAAAAATAGTAAATTATATATTTTGTACATTTAAACTCTCCATTTAATATCCCATAACATTTTGTTTCCGGGAATGGTATACAATTTCAAATTGTATTGTATAGAAACGTAATTTTCATCTTAAATTATCGAAAGAAAAATGTGTTAAAAGTGATTGATTTTATTTTATCTGCCGTAATTTTTACCAGTACGTTTGATTGTTCGTCAAGTGTTATATAGCTTGAATGTTCTGTGGTTCTTATACCTGATTTTAAGCGTATATTATACGACCTGACAATACGTGAATATATTATTGTGTGTGATTATAAAACATATATAACATTTTCTTATAAATTATATATATTTGGTATAGTTTTTTGCAATTAACAACAAGAAAAAGTGTTATTAAATTGATTTTAATTCGATAATAGTTTGTATATTGTACATATAAAAAATGTGTTGCAGTAATTTATTACAAACTATTATCCAAGTAAATCAGTGGTACAAATTATTGTTTACAAATTATGCGACAATAACCATTATGTGACATCAACGATGTTGGCAAAAATTTAAACAATAATTTATAAAACATATGACAAAACATTGTCGTGTTTCAGACGGCGATATATAGCGTCAACAAATTATTCCACATTTTCTTTTCCGATTGTGTGACAAAATATACACCAACAATTTATACGAAATTTTGTTTGATTGTGATCAATATTAGAATATTTTAGACTTTTTTTTAAATCACCACGACGGCCCGCTTTTACGCATACATCGGAAAATACAGTGGAATATTATATAGAAATTTTCCTCAATGAAATTGGAAATGCACATACATTTTTCGTTTGAAATAATAAAAGCTTTTTAATTTCATTCCATACAAATATTTCTAAATGTAATAATTAAAATTTATTTTCGTTTATGGTACAGATATTTTCTTCTTATAATAAATAGATATTTAGGGGCATTTTCATTAATTTGATCATATATATGTTACGTTTAAGCTATAAAGAAAATAATAATCAGAAAAACACAAAGAATAATACAAATAATTTTCGAAAATAACATTCTTTAAATTAAATAAATATAATTTATTATAAAAATAGAAGAAAAAAAAAAAATAATACCAAAAAAAAACTTAATCAATCAAATAATAATATTGAAATATATTAATAATAATATTTATGTGAATTTATGATTTGAAATTTTATTTTAATATTGAGATAAATACATATGTGTGTATGTGTAGGTGTATAAAAAATATATATATAGATTTAAAAGGATTTTATTACTTTTTTATTTTTCTATTATACACATAATAAAAATATTATATATTATTATTTGGTATATGTTCATACAACGAACGCACTGTATGTATATTTAATAATAATCTCTTGCTTTATTTAATAATTTTTGTATGTAAGAAAAGACAGTTATAAAAATTCGTTTTTTTTTTTCCATAAGGATTTTCTATAAATATAAAAAAGGTCCTTTTTATTATACATATATATATTTATTATTTGAATACACATTTGTTATGTACAAATTATATATATAATGTTATAGTGAGTTGTATCAGGAATTTTTTAACTGCTTTTTTTTGTCGGCATATTTTTAAGAAGCTTTACAACAACATACACACATATGTGAATACTTAAAAAATATATATTTTTTTTATTTCTTTGGTTTTTTTTTTTTCTAAAATTTTAAAATAAATAAATTCTAAGAAATTGGGTTTTGTTTGAAATGATTTTCACATTTTTTTTTCTGTTCATATGTATACAATATTTTTGTATTCTTAAAAAGAAATTGTTTTACCGACAATATATAAATATATATAACTATTAGAAATATGTATATATAGTTCAGTCAGTCAGTGTATATATATATATATATAATGTATAGGACATAGGTGGTAAGAGAGTCAATGTATAATTTGGAATATGCCATCAATAAAAATGTTGTAAATGGGGTATACCGTATACGTACCTCCATTATAATAAATAGCATTTCATTACAACAAGTTGAAGAAATTATAAATATGAATGTATTTCTATTGTATATATAAAATCCATTAATATGTTCAAGAAATACATAAGGATAAAAAAATAATGAATAAAACAGCAACAATAATAATAAAAAAAATAGAATAAATAAATAAATAACTAAACCAATAACAAGGAACAAATTCTAAAAGTTAAATTGATATTTACTTTTTATCGATGTTGAGATAGATGGGTGTTGTTGAAAAATCTATTAATAAAGCTGTTTTCTTTTTTCTGTTATCTCTTCCAGTTAATATTATTATTTTTATAGATTTATCTGCACTTTCACATAATGTTTTTTTTTTGTTAAACTATTAAATTATTTATAGTTTACTATTTTATGTTTATCGGACACGGACGATTGGTTTTTGTTGACATATGATCCAAAAGAATGTAGATAATTGTATATATATTTTATATATACACAATATAAGCAACTATTGTATTCATATTAATAACATATAATCCTCATAACATTTAATTAATTTGAAAATAACGATTTGAATTAAATTTTTATATAAACAAAAATTATTGGAAATACAGTGCAGCGGCTGTGTACTCAACGACTTTTCAAGAAATCGCAAAAAAATAGGTTGACGACTGGCGTGATTTCATAGAAAGTGGTTACGCAAATATTGTTTCCATCCTAAAATTACACACCGTAAAAATATGCCCCTTAGAATATCTGAAAAACGCTAATCGATTTCCTTTTGTCCATTTCACATTAACATTATTTATATAAAGTTTCAAACAATTAACATTAAAAATTATATCCACGGCATTTCTGCTATTAATTAGATATGGTATACCTTTTTCATTTGCACGGATAAAATTGTGATGTGATGCTAGAATGGGATGTTAAGGTTAGTTCTTGCTAAATTCCATGAAAATTATTTTCCAGCACCATTTATTGTATATTTAGTAATTATTATTAAATGATTAAAAATTAAAAAATTAAATTAAAAATTTCAAGATAATCGTATAAGTAGTACTGTATACAGAGTACTTCTATTGGGAATATTTGTGTTCTATGGTAAAAGCGGGAAGGAGTAGAGTAACTGTCACCTACTTTCACTAAACTTTAGAACTTATTCTTATACATATAATTTAAAAATTTCTATAAAATTGAATAAAAAAAAATAATTCTATTGGGGAATATTTCCAGCAGTATGACATGCCCAAGAAATGCTGAAAAGAGTTTCACCTACTTTCACAAAAACCTTACAATTTATTACTAACACAACAAAATAATGTTTATTGTTTATTGTTATATAATATTTATGAACGGTGGGAGTATAATTTTTTTTGAATTGTTTAAATTATTTACATTTTATTTCCATGATTTTATTAAACATTTCTTTAAATAATATTTAAAAAAGATTTAAAGACAAGATTTTTTGGCAAATTCGTCAATTATCTGCTCAACTTGTGGTATGGTATACGTGCAATAAACATCGATATAAGCTGTTAAGTCTATCCGCACATTGTGTGCTACTGTGTGGAGACAGTCTAGTCCATTTTTTTATGTACCGCATCGGTGGAAATTGTTTATTTTATTTTTAAATAAACAAATGGTAATGTTTCCATTACAAAATTTAATTATTTAATTTTTATCTTAATGTACATAAGTTGCATTGTTAGTAATTACGTTACTGTGTAAACCGTATGCAAATGTGAACGAGTAATATTTTCTGTTTTTCCTATTATTTATATAATGTGTGTCGTAACAAGAAATAATTTTTTACATTCGTTAATAATTATGAATTACGAATTTCAGAAAAAAACTAAAGCTTAAAAGAGCAAAATAAAAATGTTTAACTGTACAATGTTTTGTTTTAATAAATTGTATTGTATCTAGTGTAAGAGACTAAGAACTTGGTTTGAACTTCAAAACCTTCCCTCCCGACCGTGCAGCCGCCAGTATGATTGTATTCAAGTGAATTGGTTCAAAATACTGAATTCAATGGAATATTTTTACCATCGACATTTTCTGTATTTATAGTTAAATGGTTTTTAAAGAGATAAATGATCTGCTAAATGTTTACATTAAATGCAGAATAATAGTTATTTATTGTAAGCGTATGAGTCTAATATATATATATAATTTATTTAATATATTTAATACAACAATATAAATAAATATAGAATTTCACATATTATGCGGTAATAATAATAATTATGTATAATTTTCTAAGGATACTTTTTTTTTTGGTATTATTATTTATAAATTATAAAATTATTATTATTATATTCATGAAAATATTTCCTTTTTATTATTCTATTGTTATATAAAAATTTAGTATTTTGAAAATAATAATTCAAAAGATACCGCAAAAATTCTTTCTGTAAATTATTTTAAGGGGCACATAGTACGCATTTATACCATATACCATATATTTATATGAAAACTAAACTAAAATAGTTTCTAAAAATAGATATTTTACTCTTATGTTGATATGATTAATGAATTGTATGGTATGTTAGATGGACGATATTTATTGGCTATTATTGCACGTAAATATACAAGAATTCTTTGATTTTCTCACCATTATTCTCTATATTTGATATATATATATATATTCGAGGTGGTATATACTTCAGTCAAAGAAAAAAAAAATATATATTTATTGACATGATATGAATAGAAAGAAAATACACCTTATAATATTTCTAAAATTCAATATGTATAAATAAATAAAATATTGTTATATAGGTGCATTCATATAGTGTTTTTTGATATATATTTATATTTTACATATATATTGTGGGTAACATAAACAAAATAATACAAAATTGTGGGTAACATAAACAAAATAATACACAATATAAATACTTGTATAAGAAAATAAATTGTTTCTTTTATATTATTTTTTTCTTTTCTTAGCTATCATCTTTTTTCTGTTTAAAGACACATATCATTCCCAAAAATTTTTGGATAAGCATTTCTTCTTAGTACAATATATTTATGGCGCCAACACCAAAAAAAAAAAAAAAAAAATAATAAGAAAACGAAAATAAAATTCTAATCTGATTAGAAAAATATAACACAATACAATACAATACAATTCGTTTGCGTATATAATAATAATAATATTGTATTACCTATATGAATATATACAATAAGATCATATGTGTTTCGAAAAATAAATAAACAATGGTACACACATACAATATATGGTATGGGTGTATGCTATCCGTAAAATGAACACGGAATGATTATCTAATACATGGATATGATAACGTTTGAAGGACACGACAGAGCTAACTTATGGTACACACCAGAAAACTTAATCGGTAGCGCAATGGCATAGTGCTCAAATGTTAATAATTCTAATGAAATAGACACCGCAGATGAAGGAAATTCAAAACAAATCTTGTTTAAGGAAGTCAAAAATAAAAAAAAAAAAATTGGTAAATTTTAGTGTTCACCGTTTGCGTTGTGTTTGCCTGAGAGTATTGAGAGTTTGGCAGCAATTATTTTACGATAATTACAATTACAATATTATCAGTGATTTTGTAGTAAATATTAAATTTATTTGCTTCAACATTCAACGTTATTCATCCGATTTAGCTCTATATATATATATGACTACTTGCCATTCTCTAAACTTCAACACTTGCGGAACGTGAAAATCTATGTTTTTCAATTAAGTGAAAATATTTTGAATAAAGTAAAATTAGTTTTATAAAAAATTAATTAATTATTTGTTGTTTCTTTACCGATATTTGTCGAACAGACGGTGTAACTGTATACACATTTATATAAAATAACATAAAATGAATAATAATAATAATAATATGATGATCTTACTCTTTATTTAAAGAACCTAAACTGAATGAATGGTATTTGGCATGTTATTTCACTCATTATTTTACAATACAACACTTATTCATAAAAGTTCATCGATTTACTATATATGGAATGTATAGTATTTGTCAAATATAAAAAGTGAATGACAAAAATTGTAAATAAAGAAAATATACGTTTACAGTATAAAAATGTTGAATCCTATTCATGGTACACACACACAAACACTGTCAATAAGCGTAGGATTATTTTATGAGTTACTATTTTTGATTATTGACAAGTACGTGACAATATTTATTTATATTCAAAAATTTATTGTAAAATTATATTTTCGTTTTTCGTATAGTGACGAAAATAGGTGAACATTTTTTTTTTTGGTAGTGATGATTACACACTAATGTTTAATAGAGTGATACTAAATTATTATTTTCAGTGAACACATTACAAATTTTTAACAATAAAATAAAATGGTTGGGAAAATATATTTATGATTTTAGACAGTTTTATTAAATTAAATATATATAATTTAAATTTAATATAATTTATGTACTCACCAGCAACTGGCATACGAATTGATTGAAGCGTTGTACTTTGTTTGGCATGTTGTAATTAGCCGTTTGTTATGTCTATAAAAATTGAAAAAAAGAAAATACATAATTAATAAAATATAACAATAAGTTTTCTAATAATATAAATATTTTTAGGAACTGAGAATTTATTAGGCATATTTATTCATCGTATAGTTATAAAAGTGTTACTTGGAAAATTATCATGTATTTAATTGTAAATGGAGTATAAATGATATCACATATATATTCATTATAGCCAAGTTGGTAAATTACTCCTTATAGGTGTAAACAACAATTCAATTATACAAAGGATAGTTTTGTGATTCCTTAATTTCATTAGTTTATATAACATGATTGTAGTTAAAAACAATAAAAAAATTATTAAAAAGTACGAGTTAGTTAAAAGATAATAAATTAAAAAATAAAGTAATAAATGTAATTAAACGTTGTGGCTATGCAAAAATAAACGAAAACAACATCTAAAAATGAAATTGTTTGAACAAAAATGTGATTGTATACAATGTATATCGATCTAAATTACATTCAAAATAGAGGATATCATAATTGAGAGGATCGATAAATATTTTTACCTCGATCGGTACAGTATATGGTAACAATTGTTGGTGCCGAAAGGAATATATATTTAAAAAATATATATATATCAAATCACGTGTTGTATATAAAATACTAAATAATATCTGGGGGTCAATAAAAAAAAAAATAACTCTTAATACTAAATTGGGAATTTTTTATTCAAACTGCAAAAGTGTTCTTATTAAATGTATATGCGAAATTTGTATGAGCTATTACAGATGTTTGTAAGTACCTTTGTGTTTGATGGCCTAAAAAACAATAGATAACGATATTACAAAACATTCCTTATACATAGTATGAGGACAGTTTTTTTGTTGATACTCCATTCTCCTCTCTTGGATTAACAGAAATTAATGATACGAAGACAATATATCATACAAATGATTGACATCAGTTTTAAAGACAATATTATAGAAATTTAATATAATTTATGAGAGTAACTTTTTGTTAACACAATTTTATTTATATAACATCAGAAATATAATATAACTTAAATGCGTTACTTCCTATATTTTATTTATTTAGCGCTTGATATATGGAGAAATCTGCACATGTAAAATATTCCAAAACAACCAACCAGTCGGATGAAATAGTGAATAATTGTAATGTGCGTGCTTGACGAATTTTTTTTAAATTAACATTTTGGTTCCGATTTTGAAATTAGAAAACGGATATCTTTGCAATTATATAGTGTTGAATATTATTTAAAGAATTTACTTCTATATTTAATATACACACAACACTATTAGTCTATTATTTAAGAATAATTGAATAAATAAATCTTTAATATATAGAAACAAAATAAGAGTCCAATTGATGAATTGTTAAAAATATTCACATACAGAGTAATTTACTAACTTGACTATAATTCTCGGTAGGTGCTTTAGCAACAAATATAACTAATGTGGGCGGACGGCTGTCTGAGCACAATAAACTGAAATAGTTCACTCGTAATGGAGATGGGATGGTTCCGAGCATACACAATGGTCCAATAGACCTACCAAGTGTAAACGAACTAGAGTCTCCGGTATAAGCCGTTCTATCATACCATATACCATACATTTGTGTTTGAAAACCCAATAGAATGAATAAATTTATTATAAAAAAGTATAAATCCGCACCACCACATACACCTCAAGTTATATATCGTATATACTAAGCAGATCATATAAACATTAAATATATAAAATAAATGTTCGTTTCTTGATAATATTTATTGTATATAGGATAGGTAAGTAATATATGGTATGTGTTAAGTTTTGTATTCGAGCATATGTAATGAATATGAGTATATAAAAGGTTGCATGATGTTGTAAGGTAATAGTATAATAATATTAAATTTAAATAAATATATATGTAATATTTCTTTGTATTTTATACATCTATTTACACATGAATTTTTTTTAATTAAATAAAATTCAAAAAAATTATAATTGAGATTCTGTCATACGTGGAAAATAAAATAAATTGTATATTTTGATAGATATTGTATTGTATGTAAATATTTGTTTTATATTATATTACTTATAAAAATTATAAATTTTAATTGTAACGTTCATATTTTATACAAAATAATAATTACTCTCTGTTTTGTGTTGATTTTAAACAGACATGTAAAAATATGGAAAAATAAATAAAATAAAAAAAAAAAAAAGACTGAACCTATCTATAGCAATTTATTAAAATTATATTCTGTGATTGTTAAATATAATTTAAAATTTATAAATTTTATATTATATATTGGTTTAATTAAATAATTAAGTATTGTTAATATGATAAATTAGAATAATTTGTACGACGATAGTATACATGTTTTAATTTTAATTTAATATATTATAATACCCTTTTTTTTTTTAATATTTATATATTTTAATAATATTATAAATAATTATGTTGTATATGCTATAAATTTGTTATTTAATTATGTATTTATATGTTGCATATATATGTAAAAAATAATGGTTCAGTGATTATATTAATTAAAATAATTTAATTCAATTCATTTTTACTCCGCACACATATACTCGTATACATGGCTATATGTGGATAACATAATATTGTACAAATAATTATAAATATGTAAATTTATGTAAATGTTTAAATAAAATGTATAATCATATATAGAACACAATTTGCTTATACACCCTCTGTTCGAAAAGCAACAAGAATAATTTGTTTAATATGAATGAACCTGTGAAGATCTTGATATTGGCATAAAAAAAAACATGCAAGTTATTGTGTGCACCAGCCACAATATAGGAACAAAGTACTGCATTTGCTTTATATAAGTGATATTTCATTGGTTATAACTACATTCGCAGATGACATATACTTTCGAACGATAATAATATGGACAATGAAACTGTTAAGTTACACAAATGTTAAACTCTAAATGAAATAAAGACAACGAATATTTATTTTATTTTAATATAAGAAAAAAAAAAATTGATGTTAAATGTTAATGATATTACATTTGCTAATATAGAAAAAATATTTTGGAACTATGCAAAACGATAAATTTTGATTGCAAATGACGAAGAAAGAATAGCTTAACATTAAATATATTGTCAAAGTTACATGGTACCGTGCGAATATCACAATCAGCAATGAAATCAATAGATTTCCCAATAAGAACTATACATCATATTACACCCTGAAAAAAAAAGTACACGGATCCAATTAAAAAGTACCGTCAAAACAATGAAATATTAATTAATTTTGCTCCAAGGAACATGGTTCACATTGTTAAAATGAATTAACATTTATTAAATCAACAAATAATTCAATAAAACATAATACCGAAAATAAATGTTTTTCAATGAATCACTTATCGTTGATTTAAAGAATTGTATAATTGTTTTGATGAATATTATTCATTTTTTCAACGTGTTCTGTTTAATAACATATTATTCTGCACATTAGTTAATTAATGATCGCGAATTCATTCGTTCAATAAACAAGTACATTAAGATAATTTTTAAAAATGAAAAATATTAATGAATTATTCATTGAAACAATGAAAAATGGGATTATAACGCTATTCATTGAAATTATGTACAAATTTATTTTCAGTGCATGGTTCATCAAAATTATATGAAATAGAATGTACTATAGATGTTCACAACCAAAGAATAGTGGGTCTCAATGGGGACGAAAACGCAAGGATTAATTATCGGTAGTCTGTTAATCGTCGGTACTCAGTAAAGTAAACCGCATATTCTCATGGTGTTCGCTTTATCTAACACACCACAATCTACGATGTAAACGCTAAAGAGATAAAAATGGTTGCACGTGATTGTTTTCGATTGTTTATGTTAAAAGGAGTTGATTTTTAGTGGTTAGAAATTTGTCACATCTATGTGGTTACTCACGAATACCCATAGTGTCTTTGCAAAGATTTTCCATACAACCGCCTGCAAAAAAAAATGTAATCAATTGTTCACATAAAAATAATCGAATTTAGGAAACATTGTTCTTTCGATAATTGCACACATATTATTTGCTATAGATTGTTATATACTTTCGGGCTTACTGCGTGCAGATTAATATGCTAACTTGCTTGTAAAGAATATATGGTATATAATAGATGCGATATGCTAGAAATTGGAATGACTTGACTTCGTGATTTTAACAAAAATTTTCTGCGTTACAAAAACAAATCATATTGTATGTTAATTTTTCATAAATTGTACAAACAAACAATTATATTATATATAGATATTGACTTGGTGATGTGCTAGTGTACGCATATGTGTTACAATGCATAAAAAATAGAGTAAAAATTAAATGAAAATTAACAGATGTGTAACGAATTTTCATATATATTTTTTTAATTTTTTTTTTGCTTTTATTCACATGAAATAAATGTGTATAAATTAAAATAAGACAAATAAACATATGCGGAAAAATTATAAGAAATTTTTAAATGTACTTTCATTATATTCTATACTGGATATTTCTCGATTACTATTTTATACTGCACATAATTCTAGTGTATATAAAAATTAATTAAGCTATATGTACTCTACTATAAGCTTTTATAAATGGAAAAAAAATTAAATTCATTCATTCATTCATTCAGTCATTCATTCATTCACATATAATTTTTCATTTGTCTGAGAATAATTTATATTATTAACAAAATATATTTTATTATTTATTTATTTATTTATTATTATTATTATTTTCTGGCTGTATACGTATACACAGATGAAATTTTAATTAAGTTAAGTAAGAAAAAAAAAAAAAAAATTTGTAATATTTTATTGTTGTTGTCGTATAATATTTAAAATTTTAAACATTAATTAAAAAAAAATTCATTGACATTATTATTCCAGAATAAAAAGAAATAAAAAATTATATGAATTAGTAAAGCATATGGTATTACAGATGATACTCAGTGCGGTATACATCATTTTCATTCAATTGAATTATATTTTAGGTCGATTATAAATGTGAAAATGGTTAAAGTTAATTTTAATATTTAACTTAAATTTTGCTATCAATCATCATGAGATAGGGTAAACAATTTTCAATAAATTAATCAAATATCACTATATATTTCTGATAGCCGAGTTGAAAGTTGGTTACATTATGAAAAAAAAAAATAGGAATGTCTACTTACAAAATTTTCCGGAAAATAGAATTTTAACTTATAATCAATTGCAATTCTTTCATAGAAGAGATTTTTAAAATCGATTTAGACGTTCAAAAGATATGACCGATTTTCTGTTTTATGTCAGTGAAATTTTATATGAAATATTGATAGATTTTTTGTACAACAAATTTCTTTAAATTTTCTCTGCCATCGATTGGAAAATCTGGCATATCTTTTGAACAAGTTAATCGATTTTAAAAATCTCTTCTATGTAAGATTGTAAATTGATTATAATTTGAAATTCTTTATGCAAAAATGGAAATCTAAAAAAAAAAAACCGATACCTTTGAAAATACGGTGTTGGACGCTATACTCAAAAATTAACAATGTCTGCACACATACAATACATCACTTCGGGCTAATTCACCCATATAAAAAATAATAGAATTATGGAAACATTTACATCTTTCGTTAATTGCACTACAATTGGTATATTGTTATATACTTCCAACTTGATCGTAATGAATGTTTAGTAAAAGCCTTATGGCTCCATTTGGAGTAATATGACTGACTATAAATATGCTACTGATAACAGATCTATATTTCCATTTGCATAATAAATTTCCTATACGTAGAGAATTAACTGTGTATATGTACATATTTATGTTTTACAAAATTGTCATTGTCAATGTACAGAGGACGCCGACAATATAATAAAAATAAAATAAATATTTTAATTTATTTTATATATTTTTTTTTATTACATATTTTTGAAGTCAGATCTTTTTTGTTTATAGTAAATGAATTATTATTATTATTATTAAAATCAGAATTAAAAAAAAAAAAGAAAAAATATGATCATCACATAAACTTTAAATTATATATATCATAAATTATATTAGAATATTGAACAAATTTTATCGTTTATTTCCATTTCATAATATTTCCACTTTTATTTTGTTGTTAATAATTAATTTATGTGTGAAAAAGGTTTAATTTTTATATTTTTTTATTTTATTGAAAATTTGCATATATTCAATATTATACAAAATAATATAAATTTATTGATCTATATTAAAATTGGTAATAATATACCAAATACTTTAAATTTTAACATAGAATAAAAAAAAGGTCAACCAAATAGTTTATTCATAATTTAAAAGTTTAATGATCACGTATATATCGAAACGTATATATGGATTCGTTAAACAAAGAAAAACGATCTGCTGTTATACATTATTTATGTTTTAACAGAAATATATATAGTTCAATGACAATATTATGGATACGGAAATATTAACCTCATCCTAACTTATAATTTAGACGTGATAAATATCAGAATTTAGATAGGCTGAGGATTAATTCAGAGGAATGTGATTACATATATAAGATTTTAATTTTTTGAATTAACATTTATTAATTATATATAAAATCATTGTTTTTGGATGGCATTCGGTCGGTTGGCTTTCGCCCACAAAATATTATTAGAAATGAAATCAAAAGATTGTATTAATATTAATATTTGTATCTACGCAATGTATTTATAGATTGCTGAATTATCTGAACCACATATATTATATTGTATATATGAAGATGTTAATTATCCAACATTAATGTCTGTCTGTTGATTTAATTTCGGGGTTTTTATTTTAAAATATTACTATATATTTATAAGAAATTAAACGAGAAATTCGTATTAATTGATTAGAATTATTTTGATGATATTTCTTTAGACTCTATAATCTATGTATGATTTAATTTCATTGTTAAATATTATTTTTTCCAATAAATGTCTATGGAGCTCAGCTATTTTACGCACTTTCACACATCGATATCATCTAAAACCATAGAACATTTTGTATAATTTGTGGTGTTCAAGCAATTTTTGGACTACCTTTGCGTGCATCATAAATATAGATTTGCACTATGAGATTGAAAAAGAACAGCCAATTTTTTCACAGAGGAAAAGAAAATAAAGGTGATGCGCATCGTTATACATTTTTAATAATTTTTGATGAATTTCTAATGGTGTTAAACCATCCAAAATAATTTAATTACTGTATGTAATTAATCAGTGATACGGTAATATTAAGTGGTTGCCGTTAACTATATATTACTGGAATGAATTGGCAGATCAAAATAAAATTTTACTCTGCAAATGGGTAAAAAAAAAGATGGAAAATCACATTACAATTATGGTTTCACAGTTTCTAATGCACCCACCATTTAGGTGTAATGTCGAGTGTTTGAGTTGTACGTATTTTTTTATTTTATTATATAATCTAATTGTTATTATAGAAAAATAAATTTATCATATATTTATCACACAAAAAAATTACTAATGAAGATTATAACATTTGATAATCAAATTTTCTTACAATTATGTATATATGATAATTTTGTAACAAATACATATGCGGGTGAATTTGATTTTTCTTAATTATTCGCATTTTAAATATTACCATACATAAAAATTAAATGAATATCCAATAAGTTTTTTTTCCTTCTTTTTTTTAATGCCATTTTATAACGAATATTTTTTGCAATAAAATAAAACTATTTATGACTTCATTTTTATTATATTGCGGCGTTAAATATATATTATATTTTATATATTAAAACAATGAATAAATGTATATCCGAAACGGGTCATAAGGTTTATTATACTACTGTGTCTTATATTCTCATTTACAATAAAAATGTATATTAACATATGTATGATTTTTTATAAATACAAATGTACGTACTACATATGACCGACCAACAACTTAATGCACAATATTGAGCCCTTTTTTTTTTTTAATTTTAAATTGCAATAAAGAAAAGAAAAGAAAAAAAAACGAGACATTTATTTATTTATTTATAATTTTTTTTTTTTTTTTTTATTGCACATATATATATTTTTGTTGTATTTATTATGGTAAATTTGATGGGTGTCTCTGTCATTAAACATTTGCATGTTAACATTTTTAAATGCAGCTGTGCAGTATTATTTCTTTTGTTAAAAACAATTATGTTCGAGAAATAATAGACATTAAAATTTTATAAACAATTGTACTAATAAAATATATAAAGAAAAACCAATATCTTGTCATAAAAGACGAATGACATAGTATGTTCAGTAGACGAACGAGGAGGCACCTTGAACCTTAATATTTAAGTAACACAATGCATAATCACCATACTGTAACTTATTAAACTTATTATCCTTATACACCACATATTGTATATTATATTGCGATATATACTAAAACAATAAATATAAAATACATTTTACTTGTACACGTACACTTAAATGTAAAAGTGCAACATAAAATTTAATTTATGTTTCTCTATATGACATTGAAACAATAACATAATTATATTGTAATAATAAAAGTGAAATTCTAAAATTTTATTATTTTATTTAAATTTTAAATAGGATGTGATACATTAATTTAATATAGGTATTGTGCGTTTTAGTTTTTTTTTTTTTTTGCCTTCTTTAACCAACAAGACACACACACACATACACACACACACGAGTATTTAATTTATCATAAATTATTATAAAAACATATATAAAAAAAAAAAAAAAAAAAACACAAACACAGAAAATTAAATGATTATAGTAAAATTTATATCATAAGTGTGACGAGAGCCATTTAAATTTTAAATACCTTTTAAAAATTTATTTATTTATTATTTTTGTTTGTAGTATTTGTATTTCGTATAAAAATACAATAAAAAAAGGAACATATAAACAACTTTCAATTATTAAAGTTTTTTGAAAAGAAATTGTTTTTTTTTTTTGTATTTTTTCTGCATTGTTATTATAATAATTTTTTTGTTTGTTCGTCGTTTTTTCCTTTTAAATATAAATACTATAATAAAATAATAAAAATGTTTATGCATATATTTAGAAAATTATTATAAATTGTTTGCATAATTTATTTTTTATATTTAATAATATTTGGAATTTTTTAAATATTATTAATTTAAGAATAATTAATTAACGTAAAAATCGATTTAGATAGAACTATTAAAAAGTTATTAGTATTGCCTTTTAGAGTATTTATGTTTGGGTTGTTAAATAGTGTGTTTTATGAAATTTCTTACTCGAAAGTACACATATGATAATATTTTGAACGATTGTTCGATATTTCTGAACATTGTAAACATGACAATTTAACGTGTACGCCAATACCATCCTAATTCCTATACAAGAACTGATGTTCTTCATATTATATTTGCAATGAGATTAAAAATAAACATGCATTGTACAGCAATTTCCTCGTTTACGCAGAATACACTTAATAATAAATAATAATAAACTAATTCAAAATAATAATTTAATTAATCCATCGAAAACTGTATAATTGGAGTTCATTAATCGGTCAACTAAAAAAGTATACAACTTGAAAAAAATGTGACTGTATATATTTGGTTTTTGATAAATGAAATTTACATGTTAAATGTTTTTGGTATTTATTTTAATACTGCAATTTTTTGAGCTGGGTATGTTGTTCGGTAATGAAATAAAGAACGGATATCTTTGCAAAGATGGTTTTGAACACCACTCGCAAAAATAAATTATTCACGCATAAATATATCTATATATATTTTGTTAATTGCACATAGTATTTCTGAGTATATCGAATCATGGTATCTTTTCGTTGCCGTATCGAGTGGACCATATCGATTAATTGTTTAAACATATATTTCCAAATCATCCCATCACAATACAAATCGCCTCGTATTACTATACAAATTTTCAGTCAAGTCTATAACTTACTCTATATATATGAATATTATATAGTAATCAATTCAGTAATAAATCTGTAATTATGTTTCGATAGATATTTTATTAATTCAATTATTCGTTTGTGTAATGTATAGCGTTGTGTGTGTGTGTAATAATTGTTAATCAGTGAATAGGGTCCAATATTAAAGATGGTAATTAGTGCAGTAAGTTTACTAAAATTATTTAGGCAAAATATTGAAAGCAGTTTCTCATGTCAATGAATGTTTACTATTTTTTTTTTCTTTTTATAACGTTAATTTTATAAAATATATTTATTCAATTAATTTTATATTGTATATGCATCGACAGGAACAATATAACGAAATTCAATTGAAAATATGATCTCAAACATATATTATTAAATAATGTTATTTAAAAATATATAAATAAAATAAAAATAATAAAAAAATTAATCAAAAATAATCGCTTGCACTGATCGAAAAATCCATTAATACAATT
The DNA here is from genome assembly GCA_910594885.2 of Bibio marci. NCBI lineage: Eukaryota > Metazoa > Arthropoda > Insecta > Diptera > Bibionidae > Bibio > Bibio marci. Next base: position 38,255,624 of record OU343114.1, read on the forward strand.
AAATTAATAGAATGCAATATAATTATCATGTCAATTCACAATTGTTTAAATTTAGATTTTATAAATAAAAATTATTTGAATCATTAATACATTACACAGCCGCACACAAAAAATCCTCACACGCATTTATTGAATTATTGTTTATTTATTTATTTATATATTTTTATCAATTTATATACTATATTTAGGTACACCTACTTTTTTTGTTATTTTTATAAAATTATATTAATCAGCGTCAGCGCAGTAGTTGTTAAAAAAAAAAAAAAAAAAAAATTTCTTTGTTACGATAAAGTATGGTAAAAATTTTCGTGTAAAATGAGGAAGAAAAAAAAAAGAACTCAACTGCGTTATTAAAAAACAAAATATCACAAATTCATATATACATTTACACACACACACACACATACTTTCACACTAAAAATATTTTTTAATTATAATATGTTTTTAAAATAATAATATATATTTATTGATGTCCTTTTATTATTTTATTTTAATTACCTTTACTTTTTTTTTACTTTTAATTACAAGGAACAAAAAAAAAGCAAAAACTGGAAAAAAAAAATCACATGTGCTGCGTCATTATAAAAAAAAAAAAAAATTTGTTAAGCGAAAATTTAATTCAATTTTTCCAATAAAAAAAACACTTTTCACACAAATATTTTTACATTATTTTATGAATAATATATTAATTTAATTGTTTTTAATATTTTTATTATCAAATTAATCGATCTTAATATTTTAATTAATTAATTGAATAGGTGGTGCGTGATGATATGCAAAATATTATATTAGACGCGACACTATGAGATGACATTAGCGAAATTTACATCTAACTATACCGTGAATACGTTCGAATTAAATACCAAAAAAATTTTTTATCATATAAATAACTTTCTCTCTTCAAGTTATTCAATTCGAAATAAAAAACGTATCATATCGTTTACATACTTTTTATGTGTATTCATATAGTAAAAGTGACAACACCGACACCATCGATATTTGAGCGTGCGACTAATGGTCATTTAATGCTGGAGAGGAATGCACACATCAATATATAAAAGCAACTATATTTTTAAATGTTAAAACTATTTTTATTGATACGTCTATTCGTTCGAAATGAATAACTTGAAAAGAGAAAAATATTTATAAATAAGCTTATTTTTTTTGTAATATTAAAATCTATAAATATAGGATAGATCAGTGATCAGTGTGTGATATTTTCACAAAGCAATGACAGTATTATAATTAATTTCTTTGGTGCGTGTACCGTGCACGAGTGGTGAATTTACACACACATATCACACACTTTCACACTAAAAATATTTTTTAATTATTATATGTTTAAAATTAAAATAAATGTTTTTAAAATAATAATATCTAATAATATCTATAAATATTTATTGACGTCCTTTTATTATTTTATATAATTATTATTCAATTTTAATTACCTTTACAATTACAGAAACAAAAAAAAAGCAAAAACAGGAAAAAAAAATCACATGTGCTGCGTCATTAAAAAAAAAAATTTGTGAAAGTGAAAAGTGAAAATTTAATTCAATTTTTCCAATAAAAAAAACACTTTTCACATAAATATTTTTACATTATTTTATGAATAATATATTAATTTAATTGTTTTTAATATTTTTATTATCAAATTAATCGATCTTAATATTTTAATTAATTAATTGAATAGGTGGTGCGTGATGATATGCAAAATATTATATTAGACGCGACACTATGAGATGACATTAGCGGAATTTACATCTAACTATACCGTGAATACGTTCGAATTAAATACAAAAAAAATATTTTATTATATAAATAATTTTCTCTCTTCATGTCATTCAATTCGAAGGAAAAAACGTATCATATCGTTTACATACTTTTTATGTGTATTCATATATTAAAAATGACAACACCGACACCGTGTCCATATTTGAGCGTGCGATGGTCTTTATAAATATAAATTCGAAAGTTCAACATGATTAACTTGAATAGAGAAAGATATTTATTTGGTGCGTGTACCGTGCACCAGTGGTGAATCTATTAGAATCTTTATATAAAAATCCAAATTATCAACTAAATGACACGACATGATATAATTGATGGGTTCTGCAAGCGGAATAGAATTGTATAATATGTTTTTAATTATATTTATTTTTAAATTGTTCTTTAGACTGAAATTTATGTATCAATTGTATAAACAATATGTTAATAATTACTTTATTTCATAACTTTTTAGAAAAAGAAAATAATAGGTATATTATAAACAATTGCATAGTCACATTTGGAAATAAATAACGTCCGTTCGACTAATGCATTTGAAAAGTCATGTATAGTTAATAGTATTGTGAAATTTCTCAGTGTTTAGCATAAAAAGTTTTCCTGTACATCTACTATTTTCTGGAAATTATAGAATTTGATAAACTTTTTGATTTATAATTGAACTATATAAGAACACTGAGCACTTTGAAGAAAACAATAATATATATATATCGATATAGTTTTATGGAGCAGCAGGGTGCAGAAAATTTGAAATTTGGTCAATAGTACAATTTTGATAATATTTTCTATACATCAATTATTATTATATACATTTATGGTACAAATAAAAAGTTGATCTAAATTGAATAAGAAATGATCATATTTCGTTTTTTTTACAGAAAATATTTATTAATAAATCGGCTTGGATAATTTATATTTGGTGTTCAATTGTGTTGTCTATAGATATTTATATATATTACATATGCAGAGTCAATGGATGGATGACCCAAGCATGCTATTAATACGGCAATTTATTTATTATCATATATTTAATATTTATATATACTCGCACTATTGGCATAACAGGTTATATTTACATCATATGTTTCATTTAAATATGTATATTTATAATTTATATAATATAACTACAATATAAAGTCCATTGATATAATACATAATAATAATAATAATTAATGATGGATAAATTCCTTCGGTTCGTTTTTCTCATTGGTAACTGAATGTACGGGAGTATGGCGCTATTTGGAAAAATATCCATATATAAATGAGATTATTATACACACAAAATAAAGAAATATAATCGATTATTGATGACAGCAAAAATGTAAAGAAATTTGTGATAATGTATCAACGGGCTACCAATTGGTACGCCATTAAAACAGTATCATTATTTAATACAAAATTTCACTACAAGAACAAACGAAAAATTATGGTCATATATTTTAAACTGTACACTATTGGATTTTGATTAAATTTATTAATTCTGTAATTCATTCAAAAATATATGATAGTCACTGAAAGTCGTTTTTCCGAGAAAATTTAGAAAGTGGACATTCTAATTTTTTTTATTTTTCATAATCTAGTCTAGAGGTGTACTGTAAAAATATATAGTGATATTATAATCCAGAAGCATTTTTGCACGCTTCACAATCAATAATTAACCGGTTAACTGTTTTTGACGCGTATATTTGTCATGAAAAAAGCGCAAAATTTTGTGTTATGACAAGTATATTCGGCATGAGTAATAAGTATTGATAATTTGTAAGACGCAATTTAGATACGCATTTTCGAAAGAGATCGAAACAGTATATTGGTCATGAATAATAAAGTATTGACAATTTGTAAGACGCAATTTAGATACGCATTTTCCAAACCGATCGAAACAGTTAAGTGGTTAAAAGGACTTTGTCTTTTTAGAGGCACAAAAAAAGAATACGGGTGGTTATAAATAAATGTTTTCCGATGACATAGACTTAAAAACTTGAACATACCCACTATATATCCCCTATACCAAATATTGTATTATTATTATTATTATTATTAAAATGTTTATATAATTTGATAAAGATCAATAAACCCCGCGTGTGGTGCGTTGACAATTATAACTATACACATTCACAAAACAACGTAATATTTTTGTTTTTCTTTTTCCAAATATAACATTATTCGCACAAACAAAATCCAAAATTAAATTAAAATTCAAAACAACAACATTTTACGTTAAATAAATGTTTGTTTGTTTTTTGTTTTCTTATAATCCTGAGAAAAAGGAATTTCTATTAAATTATATTTATAGATATATAACAAGTTTTCAAATATGCGTATATATAAAACGAAACTTGTTAGCAAAAACAGAAATAAAAAAAAGTTATATTATACAAGAACAGAATTTTTTTTTTTATTTTTGTAAGATAAATAGCCAAAGCAAAATAAAATCACCACAATAATAATAATATAAAAATGTATAGTACCTTCGTTTCGCGTCTCTTACGAAACTATGGTATACATAAACATAACTACAATTACTATGTTATAAAAATAATTTCAAAAAATCAGAGAAGATGTGTGTATGGTACAGGTACAGGTACAAGTATAAAATAAGAACGCATATAAGATTAAATGGTTAACACAAAACCAACTGTATGTATTATTATAAACTTTTATATATGTATAGCTTTGTAAAGGAATTTGTATATATGAGATATATACCATTTAATAAATTTGTATACAAAACGTATAGTTTCGCATCATAAAATATAAATACATAAATACTTTATATATATAGTTACTTCTTCTATACCATACATATCCATCATATGTATTTAGTATTTATTAGTAATATATTTTATAAGAAGCAAGAAATAAGTACAATATATATAACATTAAATTAAAAATAATCTAATGCCATGGTGGAAATTATCATAAGCAAAACTGTATATATAAAATTAATATGTATACGACGAACATACAATATAATAAAAATTGATTTGCAAAAATTATTTGTGTTCCTGGAATTCATGGTTCTTTACTTTCGAATGTCGATGTCGGCATTATTCTCTGCACAAATAAATACAGATATACCTATAATTTATATATGGTATATATTATTTATATAATAATAAGAAGGAAAAACGAAAAACCTTTCCATGTGTCCGCAAACTCTTATAAATATACGTGCACACCGTTTATTAATAACATATATATATATATTCCTTTTGAATACAATTTTTGTACGTTATATATATGCAAACAGTCAGGCGGCGGCGGTGGTGGCACACAGGGACGTTTGGAAACCATTCAATATTGTATTATATAATTATGTGTTATGTGTTCTATAAATATATATAGTGTTTTCCATGAGTTTTTCATTATTGTATAATACGTACATTTGAAAAATAATCAACAATTATTTTATATAATTTAAATTTTATATTATATTATTGTTTATATATAAATAATTTAAAAAGTAAACCCAACTAAATATGAATATCAATTTGCATCACCCTTTTATATACCCAAAAAAAAACCGGTATATTCATACCTATAATTCAATATACGACTATTTTATTTATATATTGTAAACACACGGGATCAAAAATTGAGTGGACACTTGGAAAAATGTAGAAATCATTTAAACACTTAATTAATATACACATTCACTATAAAATACGTTACATTTTTGTAACAACTTTAATAGTTATTTATTATTATTTTTCCATAAACATATATGGTTCAAAAAAATTAAGTGGACAACTTTACCATCTAAAATTCATAAGTCGTTTCAAATATCTATAATTTGCCCACTTATAATTCCAAAATTAAATTAAATAAACCTTTTTTTGTCGTAATACAGATAGATTTACGATGATAGATTATGAAGCATTTTTATTCAAAATTGGGATCAAAAATTACGGGGCTTTGAGAAGGTCATTCAAATAATTTAACAGATCGTTATCTACCTGGAATAGTAGGAACGTGTGGTGAACTGTAACAAATGTGATCGATATCATAAAACTAATATGAGATATTCTTGAAGATAAAGATAATTTAATAAATAATATTTATATGAAAATAAATCTGAGTGTGAAAACAAATAAATTTTACGGAAAATCTGCATTTATGAATTTTATTATATTTTTTTAATTACGGGTCATAACGTTTAACGGATTTACATTTTTGTATACAGAATAACACAGTTTATAATCAATTGACAACGCTAGAGATTTACGAGAAGAGATTTTCAAAATCGTTTTTGCACGTGTTCAAGAAATATTACCGATTTTCCAAAAATTTCGATGACATCAAATGAAATGAAATGAATTTTGTTTTTCCAAGTCATATATTGCTCTAACTGGAGCTGTATGTCATCTAATAAATCTTTCATTACAACCATGGAAAGATATAGATGTTTTCATAATTCTTTTATTTTTATATGGATGATCAACGAATATATAGTTGTGTGTGCGTCCAACACAATATTTTCAAAGATTTCCGAATTACGGCTATATTTTGAAAATATATATTCTCTATGAAATGTTCATGAAATTGATTATTATTTAAAATTCTGTAAATGCAAAATATTGCAAAATACGTTAAACTATTGCCTGCGTAATTATAAAAAAAATGGTAATTTATAAAAGTTGATTTTCCGGAAAATTTAGTTAATTTATTTATTAAACTTCAAGAATATCTTGTTCATACAACGATTAGAAATATGTAATCCGAAGTAACGTTTTTCAACCGATTCTAGAAAATAAAAAAACAGCCTCAAATCATTATAAAACTATACCACCACAATTTTTTTTATGTTTTTACAACAAATTTTCATTTCAGTGCATTGCCCCTCCGCAGGAATTCTTCAAGTATTTTGTCGGTTTTTTTTTTCCAAACAAACAGAACTCACTTTTTGTTAAGTCCTTTTTTTTTCCTAAAATATTATTTTACATATTATTTCAACATATTTTATAGCAAAATTTATACTATTCTGATAAATGTTTGTTTGTGGGCGCGACTTTGTAAACTGATTTCTATACTAATCTCTATATAGGGGTTATTGCAATGCATACTAAATTAAATTAACTTTATATATTATCGATAAAATTTAATAACAGAATGATAAGACGTCACTCGGTATATATTGTTATAATAAGATTCATATAAGAACTACAACTAATTTATAACAATTATTTTCATTTGTCCACTCTCATTTTTGAGCCTGTTGCATGGTGTCACTTAATGCCATTTTCAATTTATCATTTACTTAAGCGACACAGTATTTCTGTACTCAAAGCTTCTTAATATTTATTATTTGATATACAACTCTGTATTTTTATATTACATCCTTTGGAAAAATAATTTCAAATTTTAATTGTATAACATTCAATACGTATTGAATACAAGTGTCCACTCAATTTTTACATCGTGTGTTATGTAGAAGAGGTATATGTGTATACCAAAATATTTGTATAATAAAAATGTATAGAAAGGTAATGATAACTAACTCCTATATGTATATAACAATATTATACACCATACACATCATTTATTATAACTTTTATACATGGTGTCCGCGAGTGCAATGCGATCATTCCGAGATATTGTTGATGGGACTCACTCCCATAATTCGTGCCCAGAGTTTTTCGTTCAATCAATTGAAATTTTATCGAATATCTTGGGACAAATTTAAGGGCTACTGTGTTTAGTATTTGTATTTTATAGATAATTATATGACTATCGAAATAAATGCATAGCACCGAATCTCTCGACATATAAATAAAAAAAAATATCTAACCACCTATAACCCATTTGAGGGGATGGGGCACTGAAATGATGAACTACCCTGTAGTATATGTATATTTATGTATATATTAAAATAGCAATTTATATATAATCGCAGTATATAATAAAACAAAGGCGATTGCCCAGCTAAAGAATGTGCCAATTAGAAATAATTTATAGGAACTGGATTTTTGATACTTGGTTAGTATGTTGAGATGAATTTTATACATTGGTAAGTATGATGGTTTGTATGTATGTGATTTGGTGTGTGTGTGTAATAAAAAAATAAATAATTAAATATATGTATAAAGGTCGAATCAGTGCAAAATCTGTCGAAAATATATACTGTGTGGCATCTACTTTACATAGATAAGATTATAATATATAAATATATTTATACGGTTTTAATTTTGTGTTTTTGGCTTTTGTTAATTTGGTTGTTGTTGTTTTTTTTTTCTCTTCTCATATTATTGTTGAAGAATTCGATCGTGTTTCTTTTCTTTTTTTGATTTTTTTTTTTTATTGTTAATTTTTTTTTCCTCTTCTGAAACCCGTGATTTCATTCAGAATTTTTTTTGTTTTTTTTTTAAAGGTGATTTAAATTTTGATTTTATCTGGTTTTTTATTTTGTGGATCTGTGCAAGCTTCAAATCAGTTTTCTTATTTTTTTTTTTTTTTTTATATATATTTTTAAACTAATTTTTTTAATTCATTTTAGATTATGTGTTTATTAATGGATTTTATAAATGTTATATATTTATTTATATTATTATTGACAAGGATTTTTAAATTGAGTTGTGACAGAAGTAAATATATAAATTATACGTGTTTTTTGGTATCACAAACATATATAGAAATTCTTTTCTTTAGATAACATAAAAAAAAAATCATTTTAAAGCAATGATCATTTATATTATGATGTGCGATGAGAATGGAAATATGGTTGAGAAGAAAAAACGAAAAAAAAAAGATACTATTATTAATTGGAGTTTAGACATCGCAAAGCATTTGTTTGACATCGTGCTTATGAACAACACACACACACATTCCAATTAAAATTCTTTTATGTATAATCAAAATCATTCGAATATTCGAACTATATAGAATGCGAAATTAGGAGGCGATAATAAACTATTGATTTTATTTATTAATATGTATTTTGTTTACATATCAACGTAATTTCCATTGTTGGTTTGTTTTTGAAGATGAACTATATATAGATGTTGGGATCAAACGTTAAATTCAATCATTTTTTAAATTGTTTTTTTTTTTTGCGTTTCGTTAATTCATCGGCATCAAAACACCTTTAACTCGATAGCAGTGATTTTTTAGTGGAATGAACGCGATGGAAAATTTGATGCGGTGGCTATGGTAATTGGTATTTGATTTGGTGATTTGGTTTCCCACGAATAATATATTAATGGTGTGAGATGTGATGATGTGATATCCATATGAGTTATATTTTTGCTTTAAATCATTTCTTTGAAATGATGAACTGCTATACGATACACTCAAACGCCTCATAAAACAGCTAATAAATAATATGCTTTATATTTTTTGTTGCAGCAGAGAATAACATGTTGTGTGTTGTTAACATGTTAAATTCATAAAATATGTGCCATAACATGTTAGACTAATTATGTGTGTTAAATGAAACAGTTGAATCAGGATATCATTTCTAATGTATGTATATAATGGAAAATTTAATATAACAATTAACAAACAAGAAATCAAACGATAATAAATTAGATTTAAAGTGTGACGGAATAACCAATAATTAAAAAAGTTAAAATTTAATTATACATAACTAATTAATATATATATATACATTTAATTTCAAGAACTTTTAGAATTAGGTTAATTTTTTTCGTACCAAATCTGTTCATATAATTACTTTAGAAAAAAAATAAATACTGGTTATATTCCCATTGGAATGATGTCAAATACCATACACATATTTACAAAATATTTGGACTAATTAAAATTTTCCCATTTTATTCAGTAATTAAAAATACTTTTTCATATATATTTAGTTGCAATTAATTATACTAATTATATATTTATATGCAATACAATTAATTAAATATTTTACAAAATTTGACTATAAAAAGCGAAGCTCCACGGCAAAACTTATCATTCTTTATTTGAAAGTCTATTCGAATAAATAATAGGGTAGCTATATAAAAGTACTCGTATAATATAATATAAATATATATTATTGTTAAATTTAATAATTTTCAAAAATAAGTGCAAAGTGAAAATTGTTTAAAAAGAATAAGTAAAAAAGCATATTTTTTTCAAATAATAAAAAAATAAAATGGAAAATAATATGGAAAATACTATGGAAAATAATATGGATAATAATAATAAAAGCATCGATAATAGTATGGATAATATGGGCGCAAGTAATGTTACCAATACTGGAACTAAAAAAAAGGTATTAAAATCCCAGGAAGTTAATGGATATTTTGTGGAATCGATCGCACCACAAATGCAAGAAAAAAATAAAGCAACTACTGATGACTATAAGCAACAGCAGAAACCTCAAATAATTACAAACACATTCGCGTCCTATAAAATGGCTTTAAATAACGCACCGCAAGCTGAACTACAGCAGGAGGATGTCAACATAGCTTACTTGATGATGGGTGACCCATCACCCAACCATGATGATCAACTACAAGCAAAACCATTTGTATTACCACCACATGATCCAGCAATTCTAGCAATTCAATCAAATAAATTTCCATTCCAATACCAGCCACTATCAATGCATTCAAGTAAAACAATGTCGTCCATAAAAATGCCAATAAATAATGGAAAGCAAACTGATCGACAGCAAAAGGACAACAAAATATATCAAAATAATTTGATAGCGCCGTTGCAATTAACTAAATTACAAAATGAAAGTGAAGAAATGTTCATAGATGACCCATATCCATTAAGATCTATGCAAACAGCAACAGCAACGCAATCACATCAATTCCAACGGAAACCAAACCACTCAAAACCGTTTCAACCACGTAGCTATCATCAACAACATTTCCGGCCCAGAAACCACTATCACCATCAGCAACGATATCAAGCACATCAATCTCATCCACAAGCATTTAAACCGCATCAATCTCATCCACAACAATCTCATCCACAACAATTTCAACTACAACAATTTCAATTACAACAATTTCAACTACAACAATTTCAATTACAACAATTTCAACTACAACAATTTCAACCAAATTATTTTCCACAACCATTTCCACCCATGGCATACTACGCATTGGTACCAGTAACTCCAACGCATATAGATTTAAATTCAACTATACAAAATCCATATCATTCACTACAAAACGACGCACAAAATAACGTTGCGAATGCAACAGTTGTACAACAATCGCCAATACCACAATTACATCATATGGATTATATGATGGCACCAATACCAGCATTAGTACCAGCAACACCAACAACTATAGATTCAAATCCAACGATACAAGACAACGATCAAAATAATTCTGCTGAATGCTATATAAAAAATGGTACAACATTTTATAATATCGATGCTCAAATAAAAAAAAAAATGGATAATAATAATTAGTATTGGTACTAATAGCGTCCAATACTAATACGTTAATGTGTTAATATTGTATTATTAATATATGTAATAAGGTATTTATAATTAATATTTTTTTATTAATATATAAATATATATTTTCAAAGATATCCGTTTTTCTTTTTTTATTCCATCAACGATCAAATGGTCACCCAGCAGAAAAATGTTAGTATTAAAATAAATACTGAAAAATTTCCTATGAAAAATAGCGGATTTGAACCGGCTATATTTCATGATTAATATATATAATATATATATATATATTTCAGCGCTATACAACTGCGCTACCGAGTGTTTCCAACATTTATATTGTTAAACATTTCAAATATTACTGGACAAAACTCGGCAAAATAATATCGTACATTAATTTTATTTAATATGAATTTTTTTTTTTTTGGTTTGTTTTTAAATTACAATACATTTCAACAAAGCACCAAATCTGGTTTAACTCAAACTATACAATATACCAATTCTTATATATACTGCGTGTTGAACAATTGCTGCGATGCGTTACTATTTTATATATGGGCATTGAGAGAACATTTTTTTCTAATTATGCTATGATGGGAAAATGTCCATGTAAAAACCAAAAATATATACATTTATTTATTACTACTTTTTATTGCAGTACATCTTGACAAAAATCGGGGATATGTTAAAGGAAAAAAGTACTCAATGTAAAATAAATAAATAAATATATAAATAAATAAATAAATAAATAAATAAATATTTATAAACAGACAAATAAATTTTATTTGTTATTTTAATCCTTATCGGCAAATTCTTTTTCATTCAAAATCCATATAAAATATATAGAATATTAAAATGTTTTTGAAAATAATTTTTTTGTGCCTGTGTAATAAAAAGTGCATCCTTTTTTTTCCTCTTTCTCTCTCTCGGTAATATTTTCACAGAAATACTAATTAAGACATAATAATACTTAAACTTCTGTTTATTTATTTAATATTATTTATAATAACTTTCTATAATATTCAATTTATATGTATTTTTTTTATTTTTTTTTGGCTTTCGGTTTTTAATTTATATAAACAAAAAATGAGAAAAAAATAAATAAAAATAAAATATATATTTTTTTTTAAATTATTTGTTTATTGATATGAAAAAATATATAAATAAAATTTAAATGTCGCATTGCATTGAGGATAGAAAAAAAAATGTTTTTTTTGTTTACATATTCGATGTTTTTTTTTTTTTCATTATTTTTATCAAACAAAAATTGCACGCAGTGTCTGGCGAGCGAGGCAAAAATAGATTTTAAGAAAAAAAATAGATTATAAAAAATTTGTGTGTGACCTATTTTCGAAAAAAAAAAAACTAAAATATATTTTATCCGTTTCTTATAATATTTTATATAGATTAGGTGTGGCTATTTGTTTTTATGGTTTCAATGTGTTCTACTACGCACTCCTCTTTACACACCACTGTATTTTAACCCCTTAAGGTTCTTGACCTTTTATGATGAAAGTCTTAAAAAGTGGAAAAACGACGAGATCAAACTATATTGACTCGTTATATGCCTTTTTTCAAAAATTCGTTAGGACGAGCCTGGCTCGTGCAAAAACCTTAAGGGGTTAAAATACTATAACCCGGAAAAGAAATGTATGATGTATCGTAACGCCAAGGCGATCGAAAAAGGATAATTTTACCATGGTTACCTAACACTCCGAAAAAAAAAAAAAACATTTTAAATCAATTTTGTTTTAAAATATTTACATAATTTTATTAAATCAAATAGAAAAGGCTGTAAATAAGAAAGAATCTGCTTAAAATAAGTCAAAATTATTTTACAATAAGTATAAAAAGAATATTTATAATAAAAATTGCAAATTATTGATTTCTTTTATTTTAAGAAGTAACATTTATTTTAAATTCTTAAATCGAATAATATTTTATTTTTAAATAGAATATTCTATTGATTTTTTAATTTAAATTCAAACCATTTTAATCGAATCATTTCAAAAGCAACATTTATTTAACTGAATTGATTTTAATTTTAAATTGAATAAAAATCATTTTTACCAAAAATACTCTTGCGTAGCTGCGTAGCTGCTTTCGTATTCCATTGTTAAAATATCGAAAGAGGGACAGAAACGCGTAATAGTCAACGTGATAAAGTTATTAAAAAGAACCTACAAAATTAATAAAATTATTAAATAAAATTAAAATTAAAAAAATAAGTGAAATTTAAACCAAAATAAAAAAATTGTGTAATTATCGACGGAGGTCATGGATTTAAATAAAATTCCGATAATTGATGCTAAATTTGTATGATATTTATTTAAATTAAGTGAATTTGATGGTTCACCTATATTCATTTATTATTATTTACCAAATGGACCAGCAAGAGATGAGATGTAATTAATGTAATTTTTTTGGAATTTTTTATTATTTGATTTTAATTTAATGCAGAAATTAAATTGTTTTTGTGATATGAAAAAAATTTCTTTTATTTATTTATTTTATATTTATATTTTTATTATTACAGAAATGTATTTATCTTAAATCAAAAAAAAAAAATGTATAAGAATACATTCTATTTAAAATTTAATAATATAATTCTAATATAATAGTTCTTGATATTTAAAATGAATCTTTATTTGATGTTAAAAGTTAATCTATTTGAATTAAATAATAAATATTTCTATTTTAAAAATGACAATAAGTAGTCATTTACAAATAATTAAACTATATTTAGATTAAAAAGGATAATGTAATTTTTAAATAGAAAACGTATTTATTTTAAGATAATTTATGCTTAACGTTTAATTTTTACAATCATTTTGATTTTAAAAAAGAAATTCAATCTTGATTTAAAACCAATACATGATTTGGCTATGATCTATGAGTTTTTCTCTTTTAAAAATACATTTGATTTAAATAGTTTTTATTTTGTTTCAAAAATTTAATTTTTCTGGGTGTATTGTAATCTGATTGATAGTGAGTATTTTAACAAGTTACATAATATAAGTCGCTATATTTTATGTTACGCATCTATATGATAAAGTAACCCAATCTAACATACGATAAATTGTAATAATTTATACACACAGTATTTGCGATGATTCTTGTTAAAGTTTCATTTGAAGAAAAGTGTCGGAAAAAATGAGAAGCACTTGGATGAGTAATGTGTTACCACATCCGACCTAGTTATTGCTCCATCCGATTATGTACAGATCGATGGCACATCAACTCTGTGCGCGCAGCACTTTTACAATTATGAAAACGTTCAAAAATACCACGATTCTGTGATCGCATCAAAAGAGTAGAAATTTTATTTTAATTCATAAAGTGCATACTAAGTCTAATTCTCAAATTCAAACAAATGCCAAATTTGTTTGGATAAGAAATGATCAAATGTGCAGGTTTTCCGGTATATATGCTCTTGAAACATCCCTATGTATAGACACAATTTTTTTAGGGAATTTCATTACAATTATTCATATACATCACAAACTACACAACAAATTTTATCAATCATTGGATGTTAAATAGTCAAGTTACTAATAAAATAACTAGAAAAACTGACTTGAGTAAAACTTTCGCAGCGTTTTGCGTTAGAATTGATCAAACAAATCCCATTATAAAAAAAATGCTCACGTATACAAAAGAAAAATTTAATACAATATATAATTAACGTATTACCGTACTACGTAGTGATATTTTTTTCAAATCCCTTGAAATATCACTATATGCGACGAAGATGTTCATTTTTCTAATCGACTGACACATTCTTATGTTCAAGGTTTGTTAAAATTTATACATATACATTTAGTAACATAATAAATATTGTGGCCACATCAAATTATTGTGTTGATACACAAATAATTTGAACTGATTTAGAAATTAGATTAATATTCAATCATAAAATGTTAAACATTCTCCAAAGTTAACTGACAGCCACATGCTGTTTAAATGTGTTAAATAAACTATATCCATCGCGTTTCATAGGGAAAATTGTCAAGCACATAAATTTAAAAAAAAACTGTAGTTAGTATAAACAAATATTTAACAAATAATAATATATTTGATAACTTAAAAATTTTAGCTTTTTGTAAATTTAAAATTTAAAACAAAAATAGAATAAATCCTTTATTATTATTATTATTATCAATTTTTTATTATATTATACAATAAATACCATATTATTGTATTTTATATTGTGTTGTAGTATGGCCTTCAGACACGTCTGTTAGGTTGGCACAAACCAACTTACCAAACTTGAACCGTGAGAAATAATATCAGAAAATGTATCGCACAAATACAACAAAATGTATATATAAAAAAAAAAAATAAATATTAATACAAAAGAGATTTATTTATTTATTTATTTATTTATTTATTTATTTATTTATTTATTTATTTACATGAGCAAGTCATTCATTTTGTTTATATTCTTATTTCTTTAAAACATTATTTATTTTTTTTTTTTGTTACAATATATTATTATAAAGTTGGCAAGTTTAAGGTATTTATTATATTTGAATTTTATATAAGTGTACGTGTATGTATTGACGTATTGTACATATATATATATAAAATTAATATAATACTCGTCCGTTCGTACGTATTTATGTGCACCGCACAAACAAACAGAAAAAAAGCTTTAATAATGGTAAGCTACTTATTAATTCCTTTATTTTCTATATCTATACTAAGAACATATATATAAATTAATATTGTTATATAAAAGTTACTGCCCTGCAGTAAATTTTGAAACTAGTTCCGTATAATAACTAATTCTTCAACTAGTGTAAAAAAGAACTAGTTACAGAACTATTACTAAAGTAATGCAAATAGAAACTATTTTAAAATACGCAATAATACAAAAATATGACGAAACGAAGATAATCAAAAACGTATTTCAACTGTTTTATAGTAATTTATAGAAATACATGTGCTGTTTTTAGACACTGTTTTGATTTTATTTTTAATAGTGTAATGCATTTCGTATTAAAAACACGTTCACAGTGATTGTGAAGTGAAAAAAAAGTTTATTGGAGTAAATTACCACCCAAAATTTCCAACAATTTTAGTGCAGTAGAAGAAGATATGCAAATTGTATCTAACGAGAGCTTTGTTAGAACTTTGCGGAAGATTGTACCAACAATATAATATGGATACTTTGGAAAACGAATCGCTACCAAAAATTGCTTTTGAAGAGAAATTAATCGATTGGTATATATTAGGAATAAACCATTCTATTTTGAAGAATTGCGTATTATTTTACGCGAGGAAAACTTAGAGGTAGCACGAAAAAATTTAAATGGAGCTGATATAATTTAAGGAAAGGTGATAAACTATGAAGCACCAGTTGCAATAATTTATAATATTTTTTAAATATGAAGTAAATTATTATTTTGTATTAAAAACATAATTAATATAAAATTATATTAAAATAAATTGGTCTACGATTTTTTTTAAATTAAATACTACCATTTTTTTTTTAAAGAACTAGTTAAAGTACTGGTGAAAGAATAGATAATCGAATTCAAATTAAAATTAACCAGTTCAGTAACTAGTTGCAGACGAACTAGTACCAGTGCTTAAGTGTTTACATTTGAATTCAGTAATTGGTTACAAATTAACTAGTTCTTCAACCGGTTGAAAAGTAATGCAGAAGAGGACAATTGTCTTTTCGTAGGACATCTCAATGTTAAAAGAAACAGTTCGCTACATGTAAAAGAGGTTTAGCGTGGAATCAGTACTATTTACTTTGTAATTAGTTGTACTACTAGTAGTAGAACTAGTTCTCTTTCCTACAGGGTATATTTTATGTGCCTACGAGTATATATTTGTGGTATATATATATATAGAAGATTTTATTGTATGGTGTGGTGTACAAGCGTTAACAAATACATTATATATATATATATAGAAAAATATTTCTTATACTATTTATTGATGATATATGAAACAAAAAGCAGATTCTTTTAAATGGAATATATTTTTATTTATTTTTTTTTTTTTGATTAATTATATTTTTAATAGAAAAATATTTTATTTTAAAAATAATATTTTATATTTGACCTTTTTTTTTCACTTTGTAGAAAACTAGTTAATGGATTATATTTAATAATTTTTATTGTTATAACTATAAATAGGTTTAAAAAAACCTATATATAATTATTATACGTACAATTAAATACGGCTACAAACAATGTAAATTTTCAAAGTAGTTAGCAAAAGAAAGTAATGTGGTTGTCTCTATACACCGATACCTCACCATACGGCCTACGTTTCCAAAGAATTTCAGTATTTGTACCACAATAAATAACAAAAGTATTAATATTTCTTTATTGTGGCGACATATTCTCTTATATAAAAATATTGGAATTAAGAAAACATTTACCTTTCGATAATTGCACGCACCAATTGACCAAATAATAAATGTTTGATAGATGTCACATATTTAAGCTCCGCTTGGAGCAACATATAACTTGTGTATCAAAATGTCAACATAATTAATGCGGTGATATGATAAAATATATTATTATATTTTAATTTATATATTATTATTTTTTATTAACAAACTAATTTTTATGTTACACTTTTCATGTTTGAATAAATTGAATTGAATATCGTGGAATTTTCAATTTACATATATATATTTGTGTATTTTATAATAGTGTGACTGTGCGGCTAATTATATATAAAACACTTTTTTTTTCTTGTACTTTAACCTTTAATTTTTATTTAATGAAATTTATTTTTATAATTTATTTATTTAATTAATTTTCCTATATTTATTACGTTATAAAACAATTGCAAAAAATCGGTTTTGTTTTACTTGTTGTTCACGCACATGTAATTGTTCATGTTTCCATTGTGAAAAAATCAAAGGTGAGAGAGTGAATTTATTTTTTGATAAGTAATGGAATGAAAATGGTTGTAAGTAACATAGATAGCTGAAAAAAAAATTGAAATTTGTCCACTTTTTGTTTGGTTAATAAAAACGCCATCAAATGGAGTGCTATATATAGAGAGTACATTTAAAGTTAACAGCAATCGGCCTGTAAAGCTTATTCTATGATGAATTTTCCGTCGAATTAACTAAATACGATTTAATTTTATTGCGGGCTTTGTTTACGAGTTACAACTTCTGAAATTTTCCGGGTAGATCTTCTTGTATGAAAATTACCAGTTACCTTTTTTTGTTATAGTGTCCTTATTATACATTATATATATAGGGTTTAGACGACTGACGCGCGAATCATTGTACAATTTACTTGTACTGGTCATTCGTGCGATATTTCGAATTGTTGGTAATGTTTGTAAATACAAAATGTGCAATATAAAAGTACGAAAATAACACCTTTAATTTGTTCAATACAAATATGTATTATATATAATCGATAATCAAAATTACCGCTCGGCTGATATCGAATCGACCGGATTATCGAATTAAATTTTTTTTCCATATAAAAATCGAGAAATATAAGTAAAATTGTTGAGATAAAACCAAATTTAGGATAGACTAACTAATTTTTTTTATAATGTCCTTGAAAAGTCCTAGATCCTTGAAATATAAGTACTCGACTGATTGCGTTTTTAATTATTATGCAAATGAAGATTCGCCTCAATCCAACAATTATCCTTGTAGGTTACTATGGAAATGTGCTTGAATTATTCTTACATCTTATTCCTTGTATTAATACCAATAACTTATTTTAAGTTAACAAGGCTTATCGAAATTTTGTCGTCCGGATTATCCTTACTTATTCGTTTCTATTAAACATATAGTTAATATAGATAAAATAAATAAGTACATTAGGAAGAGTAGCATGTGCCGGATATGAATGGGAGTCACGTAAGCCCAATAAACATAATTGATAATATAGCATAGGCTAACATTATGAATGACGACTAAGGCTAAACTAAGAATAATTAATCAATCTATTATAAAAGAACAATTTGAAAAATGAAATTGCATTCGCCCACGCAGTTTATTCAAAAGAATGTCATGATCAACAGAATCAAAAGTCCGAAAAAAAAGTTAAAGAAATCTGATAAGTATATTTTTTATTGTTGATATTAAGTGATAGTTGATAGATCAGCATTGTGAGCCACACAAAAAACCCATTGGTATATATATAAACAGATCATGATTTACAACAAAACTACCCATTATTAGTAAACGTTAGAATAAATCAACCATCAGGACATGTGCGGAGTTAGTATAAGAACTGTATTAAAAATATACATGATATATTATTAAAAGCAAAGCCAAAACTTAATCAATCAAAACGGCTTATCATCATGATCAAACGAATATATGAATTTAATAAATAGTTCAAGATTACTTATATATTGTGAAAAGAAAATAGCTCATCATAATTACAATCTAACATGAGAAATATTTGATACAGAAATCAACCTATTAATACATATTTGATGTTTATTTAGGACTTAGGTATTAGAGGGTGGTGGCAACTTCTTAATTACATATATATAGCCAAGTTCTGCTTACACTTGACACCAATCTGTCTATATGACTGTATCTGCAGGTATGTACCATATCTTATATGTATCACAAATACACATATATGTATTTTATATATAATAAGAAATTTTCCAGTAATATGTTTTTCTATTTTCTATATATGTGATGAGATCAAGCGAATGTTCATCTTAAAAAATAATAATAATAAAAAAAAAAAAAGATTAAGACAAATTTAATCAAAAATTAAATGTTTGTATAAACATAAAAATTTTCTTAAAATATAATAAATTTTTTTTTTTTTTTTGCGCCTGGAAAATCTATTTTTGTATATAAATAGAAAACTTAAGAAAAAGAAAAACAAAAACATTATTTATATACATCAGAAAACGATCGGTCTGTAATACTTGAAAAAAGTAATATATAAAAAAAAATGCAATTTAAAGCGAAGAGTAAAGCAGAGAGAGAGAGAGAGAGAGAAGCAAAAAAAAAAATAATATCCACATATAAAAATTAAATTTCTTTGTTGAAAAATACTATATAAAATATGTATAAAAAGTTTATTTTGAGCTGATGAGAATGTCTGACTGATTGGAGAAAAAAGACCATTAATGATTGAGGATGGAGAATTTTACCGATTCAAAAAATATACTTATATTTCTCATATTTAAACGCTCATGGCTGTAATGTAGTAATATTTTTTATATGAGAATTGAGCAACTATTAATTTAAACATAAAGGTTATAATACCCATTATAATGTGTATACGCATACGGACAAAATAGACGATTTCAATTTTAAATGTATGCGAATTTTAATGGTATAAAGAAAAAAATCTATTTTATATCAAAAAAAAAAAAATGAAAAAAGAATTAACATAAACGATAGCCAACACAAGTTCATTCTCTATAGAAATAATAAAATAAATCCCAAATGCAACATTTTACCAAACCTATTATAAATTTAAAATACCAATTATTATATAATAACTTTAATTAAATAAATAAATAAATAAAATACTAATATAAAATGTTAAATAAAAACTAAAGTGTAAATATAATTTCATTCATAAAAAAAAACGATGAAAAGAGAAATGGTTGTGTTAGTGTTGGTGTTAAGAAAAGAGTAGTAAAAAAAAAAAAAAAAAAGCTTTTTTAATATATTGTTAATAGTGTAAGTGAGTTATTCTCATTTTATGTGTGCACATAGAGAAAGAAAAAGGAAAATTATGACACTGGTATTTAATACAATGAAAACGGCGCTCACTCAGCTGATGTTTACACACAATAATTGCGTTTTTTTTTTATTTTCTCAAATTCATGTGTACTTTTTAACTATAACTTTATTTTTATATATTTATATGTGCCGATGGTGATGACGTTTCACATTACATTATCTACCATCTCAACATGTATATTTATCTTCGTTACTCTTACGTAATATTGTATTTTAAAAATATATACATATATTATTATTAGTAGATAAAATGATATAATAATAAATATAATATATAATAAAAGATAAAAATTAAATTATGATTATATTTATAGAATTCAATATGACTGTGCTATTGTTTTTGTTATAATAAGTATAGAAATTGTTTGTATGGTTTTGTGTGTGTTGCAATTGCGTACGAAAGAAAAAATAAGAGTGTGTGTTGGTGTGACTATCGCTGAACCACATGTTGCCCATTTATTTTATTATATATATGGTGGTGGTGGTGGTGGTGTGTATAAATAAATAATCTCAATTTATTAATTATTATGCAGGCAAGCAACGCGAACCACATAAGAAATTGTTGTTAGGAGTTAACTTTTTTCTTTTTTTTTTTTTTTAGAATGGAATTGAAATTGTGTGCGAGGGACTTGTGGACGTGGAGCACAATAACTCACTCACTCACTCACTCAACTCACTCAACTCAGCCGAAATTCAATCGGTAAATTTAAAATTTAATTTTAAATCGTGGCATTTAATTTACACCGGCGATTTAAGTTTGCATTTTTTTTTTATATATATATATATTTTTTTTTTTTAAATATTCGCTATCAGAGAGAGTATTGTTAAAAAATTATTTAATTGGGATTTTTATTGCTATAATTATATTTTTCCATATATAAAAACATCCGTACATTTGCAATTTGTATTGAGAGTTGTTTGTATTAAATTTTTATATTTTTTTTTGTATGATATAATAAAAATAATTGTATCTTAATTTTTTTTTTTTTTTCATATATACAAAAGAAACCGGCTGATTTAAAATAAAAATATATAATAATGAAGTAATTTAAGTTAACTCATCATACAATATAACAAATACAAAAACACATTTTGCTAACACACTACAAAATACATTCATAACCTACCAGCAGTTTTGAGCAGTTTTTACTATTGGGTGTGCCCGTGTGTGTATGTATGTGTGTGTGTGTGTGTATGTATTTGTGTTACTTGTTTTGACTATCTTGTTTTTTTTATTTCTAAAACAGCTGTTTTTGTTAAGTTTTTCATAAATTTATTCAGAGAAGAACATATGCATGTATAAAAAAAAAAAAAAAAAAAAGTGTTTAGTGTACACTTAGCTCCATATGAATATGTATTTTTTATATATATGCGGACAAAGAAACGGAATAATAACCGCTTTTTTCTCATCTTTAATACTTAACGAGGAACTTTTTGTATATAGTTTACTGCTCAAATCATACTCTTCGTCGTTGTTCGATCAGCAATTTTGTTTGAAATGTATAAAAACACAAACACACACACACACACACACACAAAAGATAGCACAAAAAACCGGTATCTAAAATACACATATGCGTTTATGAACACACACACACACACAACAGTGGCTGTAAAAAAAATCTATATTGTTTGAAAATATTTATACTATTTGTTTTTACTCAACACAAATGTTTATAAAATTTTAATAAGATTGAATTAACTTAGTCATTTACTTGTGGATCAGTACATTTCATTTTATTTTTAGTCTCAGTATAGTGTGACTCCTGTAAATGTGAAGAGTCCCGGAAAATATCTTTTTTTTTACTTGTAATATTATTTTATATAAATTTTTTTTTTTGAATTAATAATTCTATAGCACAAAAAAAAAAAAAAAAAAGCTATAAATAAAGTTATCCTTCTTTAAAAAGTTATTATTAAGTAAATCACTATAAAATTTTTATAGCAAAATTTGTAACAGTGGTGTCGTCGTCGTGTTCGTTTTCTTTCATACATTATTATTATTATTATTATTATTATTATTATTATTATTAACACCAATTTATCATAAAAAAAAAAAAAAAAAAAACTATACATTGTTTTTTATGTGAATAATATTTTAAAATTATTAAATAAATTTGTGATTAATTTTCATTAAATTAACAATAAATGTAAAATAAATGTTTTTTTTTTCCTCCTTTTTTCATTTGATATAATAATTATAACAAAAAAAAAAGATAATAATTAAAGCAAAAAAAAAATATATATATAAAGGTTCTTATCGTCGCTAAATAAATAAATAAATAAATAAATAAATAAATAAATAAAATAAATAGTTAAGTGAATTTTTAATTACATTTTTTTTTTTTTTTTTGATAATAACAATTTATGTAATATTAAAAAAAAAATAAAAAAAAAATATCTAATATATTATTTAAACGAGATTAAATTAAAAGCTCTCTCGTTTTCGTTCGTATATATATGTAATTAAATTTATATTTATTAATTATTTAATTTTAGTTCGTTTGTTTTTTGTTTTTGTTTTTTTTTTTTTATAAAACAAAAGTAGTTTTTTTTTCATAGTTTTATTTGTCACAAAATAATTAATTTAAAAATTTAAATAAAACGGAAACAAAAAGGATATCTGCCGCCGATATACATATATATCTTCACAACCCGTACAATATGGACCTATTGTGCCCCGAACAAGTTTTCAACGACAGTTATGACAATGATAATTATCGATCAAAAACTAATAGTCATTCACACATACATGACGAACAACATGTAAATAGAGCCACAATTGATCCTATATTTTTGCAAGACAGATGTTTAACAAATTTACTTACAGCAGAAAATAATAAAAATTATATACCATTAAATTTTAGTAAACAAAGAGAAATAACACCAAATATGCGAAAAGTTGTTGCAGTTTGGATGAGTGAAGTAAGTTATTTTTATATATTATTAATAATATTTATAATTTGTTTATGGAAAAATTATTTTATCTATTTATTTTCTTCCGGAAAAATATGTTTTCTGAAGTGGCTGTGTGCTGTGTGCTGTGTGTGTGTGTGATGTGATGTGATGTGATGGTTTGTGCCTGTGTATTATTAGCACAAATAGACGAAAAGATTTTTCTATTTTTATAAATTCTGTGTAACCAAAATTTTAGTTTAGAATTTTAATCGTAAAAATGTATTTTTCTGTTTTTTTTTTTTTTTTTAAATCGATACGAATATTTATAAATAAATGCGTAATATAAAAATAAATAAACAAAAAAAAATAATTATAAATTATATTTAAAAAACCAATTTTTAATGAACATAATATCGCCATATTTAAATGTCTACAACATACAATATTTTTACTACTATACAAAGTTTCTTCTTCTTTTTTAATTGGATAAAATATTTTTCAAAATTACTTAGGTGTAATGGTTGACTGCGGCGGACGACGCAATGATGAGCTATAGAGATACTACACCGCGAACGATATAAAATATGTCTAATAATACTTATAATAAAGATAGAATTTATTATATTTATAATACAATATAATTTCACACTTTAATTATATATTCTTTTCAAAATTATTTTTATAATATATATTATTTTTTATATTGTTTCTTAAAATTTGTAAAATATGTGTGTGTGTGTGTGTGTGTGTGTGGTAAAACAAGTTAAAACAACAAAATACAAGAATTTGTTGTATTATTTATTATATTATTTAGTTGTGTCTAAAGCTCAACACCACTGCTACACTGCTGTCTGAATTTTCTGATGTGTATCGTGATATTAAAATAATACGCTGCTACAAATCCACACCACACTGCCACAACATAAATACTATGAATTCTGATTTTTAAAAATTAAATGTCTCTCTTTGGAATCACCAAAAACAATGATTAACGGAAGATTTTCTATATTTATTTGTTAAATTAATTTGTTGTTATTTAATTATTTATTTATTTATTTAAATATTACTTTTTTTTTCATTATTGATTACAGAATTTATTATATAATTTGCGCTTAATGTGTGTGTGTGTGTGTCTGTGTACGGTAATATTTATAAATTAATTTAACCTTTTCATTACTAATGTCTACAA
Organism: Bibio marci; assembly: GCA_910594885.2. NCBI lineage: Eukaryota > Metazoa > Arthropoda > Insecta > Diptera > Bibionidae > Bibio > Bibio marci. Next base: position 38,280,578 of record OU343114.1, read on the forward strand.
ATTAATTATTTAATTTAAACGATATCACTTTTATATGTGCAACGAAAAAAAAATATAAATTAATATATTACATGAGCTATAGAAAAAATTATGATTGACTAATGATCAGCATCCCAGCATCATACTCTTTTCTTCTTGTTATTTCCCAATGCGGTTATCTTTAATATTATATATTCCCACTTTAGGTTATGCTTGTAAAATAGTTTGCATCGCCTATCACAATCAATTATATTTATGTGATACAATCAATGTACAATGTAATTTCTTTAAAAATTAAACTTATATATATTTTTTTTTGGTCCACGGAAAAATTAAACGATTTATATTCGTTGGTGGTACGACAGATAAATAAGATTTATAACAAACTTAAAAAAATTCGTTACCATATTAAATAGGTACCAATTTTTATAAGTCAATCACAACAGTAATGGAAAACTTTAACATATAGGGCGAATGTATATTAGTTGCTGGAGGCGTTACAATATTTTCTTGTAAAACTTCCAATCCAAATAAATATAATAATATACTTTAAATCTTTAAAAATATGTGTTTCCGGTAAATCTATACGCGGTTAATGTTTTGTCATTAAAATTAGGTTAGTAGATTATTTTCTACGTTTCATTTAATTTACAAACACTGTCTTTAAATATTACATAAATTTTATACTTTTACTTTCTTAATTTAAGTTTGTCCAATGGAAATTAAAATAACTATGAAATAATTCAATAATAAATATTTGAGCTACAATAAATATATCAAGAAAATCGAGAATGTTTAGAATTAGCTTAAAAATTGTGATTGACTGGTATTTTATCTAAATTGAAATAATAAATATGATAAATTAATTTAATCTAAAATTCTCGTGTCAGCTAAAATTGTACGTAATATTGTTTGGAAAAATTTGAATAATTTTCTATATAACATATTAAAAATATTACAAGGATATTGTGAAGGTGAAAAAGGAGTTTGTTCATATTTATAGTAAATATAACGTGGAATTGGAAATTTTGTATTTATATAAATTCTGAATAAAAATCAGGTATTTTTTTTTTAGATAAAAAAACATCTAATATCCGATCAAAATTTATTAATAACATTTATTTCATGCAACATTTGTGTATATATAAAACACAGATAAAGAAACAAATTATAAAAATGATAAATCGTTAAGAGAGTTAGAGTGTTTTTTTTATTATCATATTATCACAATGATATTTATATTTTAGTTTTATATTAGTTTTAATGACATCATTTCTTTTTATTTTTTGTTTTTTTCCAATTTCTATTGTAAAAGGAAAATTGTATTATAATTTATTTAAACATATATTTCATCATCTAATCGTACACAATTTTATAAATACGGTAAAGGATTTGAATGGGATTTGTGAAATTAAAAAAAAAAAAGGTTAAATATTATTCGACAACGTTTTGGCTATACTTTTATTTAATTTTATGTTAATGAAATCATGATGTGCGGTGTTTGTTCGCTTTTTATAGATTTAGATTAATGCAATGTCTCATAACATTGACCATTAAATAATTGGATTGAATTGTTCGATTATTTACAAAATTTAATTACAATGTTAGACATTGCAATGTCATAAATAAAACTGTTTTATATTATAAATAAATATTAATCTTTTTAGGTTATATTATTTTTATATGGAGCATATAAATTTTCTTATAAATTTTATAATTTAATAATACAACAATTTTTCTTTAAACAAAATTGTGCAATTTATTTATTTATTTTGTTTTTTTTATTCTTGTAAATTTATCATTAATTTTGCACTTATCTTATCATGGACGACATTTTAATATTATTAAATTTTTTGGTTTTTTTTTTCAATGTTTCAGTTGTTGTTACACTAAATGAAATATATATAATAACATAAAAATTGTCAAACATAATTATTAGTTTTTCTAAGCTATTCAAAACCGCAATTTTGAATCGATCTAATTTTCATTGAAATATAATTTCATTTCTAAAACTATTTAACATACGAAATTTTTGTATTCAAAATTAAGTGAATGGGTTGCTAAACCCCATTTTGGTTATCCATAAAAAAAAATGAGTTCTTATAAATCTATTATATTCTCAATCGTATAAGGAATTGTTTTATAGAATCTGATGTACATATAAATATTATTTTTAGAGCTTTTTGTAAAAAGGAAAAACCTGTAAGGTTAATATTAATTATTATCTAACATCAATATATTTACTTTGTAATCTATAAGTACCGATTATATAGCATTCAAAATTCACATCAATCATTCACATTTTTCTATCATTTAATGAACTTATAAATATGTCCTTCATTGTACAATAAATAAATACAATTTTTTTATTTTTTAAATTATATATTACATTTCTGGAAAATTTCTTTTTTTTTTTTAAGATATGATAAGAAAAGTTAAATGTAAATTTTAATTTAATTGTACACATAACTAAGTACTAACTAAGTACGAAAAAAGACATAAAATTTAAAAACCCGAATCGTTTCAGTATTATTTATCCTATTTATATACCCAAAAAGTTGGTATTCACATTTGAGGGAACATAAATATTCCAATCACTTCATATTGGCCTTAAACTAAATATAAATAATTCATATTTTCCATTGTATACTATGGGTGTTTTTGTTTATATATTATATACGATTAAATATTGAGTAAGATTTTTTAAAAAAAGAAATATATTGGTTAGTAAATTAAGTAATACAGAAATTAAGATAGGATAATTCGAGATTGTGTATCGCACAATTCCATATGAAGGGCCATACACTTGGAAAAACGAAACGAAAACGTCCTATCTCTATAAGATGTGTGAGATTATTTGTAATTTCGACAGTACGGCAAAAGAAAAATGATCTATTTTATATACACATACGTATGACGGGATCAAGCATACCGATATCAAATGAAATTAATATTTTATTTTATTCTAAATATAATTGAAAAATAAATAAAATTCTAAAGAGTATGGTGTGTTTCGTGTTCGAATTACAAAGCTCCACAACCAACCATTTACATCTAATATTTTTAATTTTGTTGGCTCCAAATGCGTGTCTCATTTTTTTGGGTGTACACTTTCATGAAATAAAAATATGATTCTAATAAGGTAATTCAAATGTTTATATAGGTTTGAGTAATTTTTTTTCTATGTTTTTACCAAAATTGAATGAATGAGATATTTTGGAATTTATTACAATCTAAAACAATACGTAGTAAAATTTACCATCTTTATCATCTTTTATTATTTTATCTTTTATTACATTCAGGCTATATAATGTATTGCCAATTAAATGAGAATGAAAAGTTAATTAAAACAAAATGTTGGGTCCATCCATTCATATTTTTTTTAACCCTATACATTCCTATTCCATTCATATATAGCTGTGATTCATTTTGGCAATATTAAGAAGGAATATATAGTTGAATATACATTTTATTGTCGCAAATTTCTTATATTTTACATATACCATCAATTGGTATTTTCAAGATTAGTATACTATGTTTGTTACTGTGCGAAGAATTCCATGTGATTGTCATGTATACGACCTGTGTTCAAAATAATCGATATATTGTGATGAGTTAAGAATATGAGTTTCTTTAGTAATATAGTAAATGTTATAAAAAACTCAATTAATTCGTGTAAAAAATATTTCTTAATGAATTTCACATAAAATAATAAGTTTTGATGACAATTTAACAACTATTGAAGATAGATAAAAAAAATATTTTAGATCATTATTTAATATATTATATGGAACAGAGTTTGAAAAATAATAATGTACATTTCTTCATATTGAAAATCAGTTTTTAATAATTGTAGTCAATATGTCCGAATGTTGTTACCTTTCATTAAAACTTAATATGGTGATTTTATGTGAAATTTATATCAAGAAATATTTCTTGTATTATATAACTTTGATTTTACTTATAATTACTAAAAGTTCTCTTTGAAAAGGGTAAATATTTTTATTTTCTTATAATATAATTTACCTTATTAGAATTTATAAAATTTATCATTAACAATAATACCACCAAATTTATATTATTATTCATTTTAATATTTTACCTGTACCGACTATACAATACACAATATATTTTTTATGTTAGATCAACTGCGTGTGTGGTGTTCTTCTAGTGTATACCATTAAATACATAATAGCATATTTTACATATATTAAAATTTTTATCACAAACACACAAGAACTTTAATAATAATAATAATAATAATAATAATAATAAAAAAAATAATATAATAATAATTAATTAATGGTAAATTTTCCAATTGATGATTTATAACTAAAAATCATTCAAGCAATTATTTTTTCTAAATATATATCTAACAAAATAAAAAATATTGTATATGTATTTCTTTCTTTAATTTTTGTTGTTGGTATGGTTGTGTGGTGTGTGCAAGTGTGTTTTCTTGTATATATAAGCTGCTTTTTTTTTTTGTATAAATTTTTAATTTCGTATTTTGTGCGAAATAATATCTATTTTCAAGGCAAAATGTCATTGACCAATAATGTCTAATAGAATAAATTTTTATTTTAAATACATGTCATTATATTAGTAAAGTCATATATAAACTAGTAGATAGAATATATAAGATACGTATATACGTACTAATATATTCACCCATAATAGACAATAAAAAAACCTGATTATTTATATTAGTTTTTTTTTTTTCTAGTTTTATTGCTATTTTTTTTCGTTAAAATATAAATTCTAAATTCAATTTTAAATATATAATATTAAATTTAGTTGTAAACTAATATATACAGCAGAAAGCGAAAACTTAAATATTGAGACTCACACACATACGAGATACATACGATTTTCAATATAAAAAGCTTAATTAAATAGCAAAATTTTAAATAAATCATGCTATTGATAATCGACACACACACACACACACACAGAGATACAGAGAGTGAGTGAGGAAAAATAAATAATTTTGGGTTACTAATTAAAAGTATATCACGATATTTAGTTTAAATTAAAATATATAGTTACATGTGTTAAGTTTAAAAAAAATATTACGTATATATAGGGTACCCACAAGGTACGCTTAAAAGGCCAGCTAAAAAAATGTTCTATATATAATATAATAACTTCTGGCATCGCTTTTGATCCATTTAAGCTTTTTTGGTTTTTACCTACTTATTTCAATTTTTATAACATTAGAATTTATAAAATAAATACCATTAAACCATTTCTCAATCTCAAAACAATTGTATTCGATTTCTTATGGCTTCAAACATATTGCAAAATTAAATCTAATCTTTCTATTTGTTAAAATAAAAGAAATATAACAATACTGTATTAGTGTATTGTTATCTTTATTTTATTTTAAAATCATTGATAGATGAAACCAAATAAATATAATATTTTAAAAATAAATGCAATTTTCTGAATATTTCTTATGTTTTTACAATTATTTTTATAGTACTATTTAATAACTGGCAAACTGAATCGATTTTAAAATATATGAAAAAATTCTGGCAGGTATATTTGTGTACCTTTCCGAATTTTTTTTTTTTTTTATTAAAATTCTAAATTGATTTGTAGATTTACGGATAATTTTAATGACTGATGAATGGTGAAACGCAAAACCATAAACTTAAAAGGTGATAAAAAGTGATAATATACGAGTAGTCACTATGGAGTAGTATAGTTGTAGAACAATTTTTTGCTGGATAAATATTACGCTCCTTCACAACCGGGTGTTGTGTACACGTATGTGTACTGGGATACCCTGTATAGTTAAACTTAAAATTAACTTGTATAGCGGCGCATATAATAAATGTATGTGTTGTTGTTATATCGTTGTTGTTATGAGATATAACAATTAAATAAATAATATTTTATAATAATTTCAGCACGTAATATTATATTTTGACCGGAACTATTAATTCTATTTGTAGTTTTGTTTTTTTATTTTGTTTTTTTTTTGGCCTTTAATACACTTAATAAATGCGCAATAGTAGAGGTATGGGTATGGTGGTGCAAAAATATACATTATCTAGTTTTTGAAATGTATTTTAATAGATTTGCATTATTCAATATGTATATAATTGCAATGTCATAGCAAGCAATAATGCAATATGATACGGGGTGTATATCGCCGTTAATGTGGTAAAACGTAATACCGCATATATTATGAATATTTTTGAATAAAAATAACCCCAAATTTATCTCATCTAGTTTCATTGTAATAATTTCAATTAACACTTACTTATATTACCGTCAAAAGTATATATAATTGCATTGCTATGTACATGGGAATCAAATTTTTCAAAAAATATTTTACCTATCGTTTTGCACCAACTTACCCTCCTCCAATATGACATTTAATTAATAGTGTACATTTTTTATTATTTTGAGATGGTGTTCATCCTATCCATTTTTTTGGTTGTATGCTATTGTTTAATTTTATATACTCTTTTATATATAATTGTCTTGTCACTTTCACCATATGCATCATATTTTCTTATTAATGTATAACATTATGACCTATTGGTATAATGATCCTGAGTATATATGGATTCTAAATCAACTTGTTTCAGACGCAATTGAATTTTGGCAATAATTAATTTTAATAATTGCAATTTTTTTTGCTAGAACCCATTTGCAGATATCAGAATAGATAATTGAGCGCTCTTGTTCATTGTCTAATGAAGATGTACCTATAATCTAGGATTATAGGTAACCATAAGGCATATCATTGTTTTGCAGTGCGTGTGGCCAAGTCCACTAGAATTTTATGGAGAACTATTTTATATTTGAAAAATGAAAACTTACATGTGCGTATAGGTTTTTCGTATCGACGGAGAGAGGTTAATAATATTCGAAAAAAAAACATTAACTTACTTTATTAAAACAATTATATATTTGTACAATATGTTCAAAGATATTTTTTTTGTATTTTTTTTTTTTTTTTTTGTATATATATTTGCTAAGAAAAGCTTCTTTTATAATTGACGCATATGTTTGGCGGTCAGCCAATTTTTATATAATATACAAAATTATATAGAAAGTGTGCCAAAGTTATTTATAAAACTTTCTTATTTTTCTTTTTTTTTTTTGTTACGACTTTCTTTATTATTTATACAATATTTATATAGACGTGCCTGCACGGTATAGACAAAAAAAAAAAACGTGATGTCCACACCTAAATATTTTTTACTGATAGTTTTTTTTTTTACCCCGTTTTGTCGGGAAATTTCATTAACTTTAACTTTAAAATCACTTTAAAATGTAAATGCAGCAACTCAGATAGTTAATGGAAGGAATTTTATTAAGTCCATTCACATTCGCAGAATTTATTATTAGATAATACAACACGTACAATATGTACAACACAACGTATTCTAATTGTTTTTTATTGTTTTTTTTTAATTTATGTTTATTTTTTCCAACCATATTAATTTCCTAATTGCGAATGGTTTTTTTTTATTTCATATATATATTGTATACAATATAGACAATATATAGTATTTTATAATTTATATATTTATACGTGATTCAATTCAAATAAAAATGGTCATATTATTATAATATGTATAATAATAATAATAATAAATAAAATTTCACATGAACGTGGGTACAAAAAATAAGAATTCCATTTCATTATTTAAATCCCCAACTAAGCAAATAATTTGTTGTATTTTTAAATCATATATGAAATATATATAAAATATATATGTGTGTTACCTAAGAAAGAAGAAAAACATGAAATTAAATATGTTGATATAATAGCGGTGGTAACGCGACGAAAAGAAGATATGATGACTAGAAACGCGATTAACTAACTATTATAAATATATATATATATATATATAGTACCAGAGTACATGATACTAGTATATATATATGATGATGATGCTGATGATTCCTTTTAAATTTTAAATGCCCACAAACGATTCTATTTTTACCATTTTATTTTTCTATACACAACACACACACACACACACATTCTCTAACATTCTCATATACAATTCATTTTTTTTTTTTTTAGTCTATACACTTATATTATTTTTTTTATTATATATTTTCTTTTTAATATACTTAATTAACATAATACAAAACTGTAACAATGTATCAGCTGTGAGAGTATAGTGTATTGTGTGTTTAGTAAAAATTTTCATAAGTATAATTTTCATTTTATATTTTAATCATATTAAAAAAAAATGTGGCGAATTTGCAAAAAAAAAAATAAATATCGTTTTCTTACGATATTATCATAAGCCACAATATGCGTTGGAAAAAAATTAAATAATTAGAAATGAAAATTTAGATATATATGACCTGTGTGTAATTGTGTATATATATATATATATTATAGGCATTTTTGCCATACAATCAGCAAAATACATATATATATATTGTATATAGAAATAGCTGTGCAGAGAAACAGTCGAAGCAGCTGTTTTGTAAAGAATAAGATATACCATAATATTTTCTATATCAGCACTATATCAAGAAGGTATTTTACTAGTAGGCTAACGTGAGTTTTTAAACACATACATATATACCATATTATATATTTGTATGTTATGCAGTTGAATAAATTAGAATTATATCACCCACATGATAATAAAATTGAAAAAAAAAATAAAATCGTCATATGTACAAATGATTAAGTATTCGCATTTTTTTTTTTTTTCATTTTGTCTACAACAGGGATCGCAAACTTTTTTATTTAGCTGATCAAAATGTTATTATAACGATTTCACTTCGTACACGCAATTTATTTACTATAACATTTTCTTTCTATTTATCATATAATATTAATACGGGAATTATAAAACGTTTTACAACAACTGTGGTAGAGCAGTGTGTGTAAATAGTAATTATACTATTTTTTTTTATTATAACCTTTTCAAAACTATTTTAATTTAAATCTTGTATCCTGACACATGAAATACATCATAATGTACATACACTGACAGATGTGTGAATGCAAAACCATCTCTTTTGATTGCCACTAGCCAGAACTGTATAATACTGTAGTATGATACATATATTTGTTTGGCAATGGTCTTCCATTGTATATTACATTTATTTTTATATGTTTTGCTGCCGAAAAAGTGATAGGTATTTTTAAAATAGAACAACGAATTGTCATAAAATTTCATATTGACCATGGAAAAATTGCTAATGCAAAATTTATGTTTTGTTAAAAGTAGTACGATTTGCATGGGGCGTTGTAAGGATATCGCGAAGAGTGAACTACTATATATAATTGTAATTTAAGTGACTGATAAATTTAAAATAAAATGTTTTACGCACAGCAATGCGAAAAAAATACTTTTTTTTTTTCTAAATAAAACATTTTAAATGGTTGGGATTGTGAAATTATATTTTGTTGATGACGTTGTCTGGCGTTTGGTGGTTTTTTTAGTATACTGCGTATTTATATGGCACATCGGTCGTAGTCGCCGCATTCCGTTGTATGTGTGTGTGTGTGTGTACGTGCAAAATTTATATATATACTTCTTGTACTTGCCTGCAATATACATATGCGTTGTATATTTTAGATATTATACGCATATACCATATATAAGGTTGTCAACTATCTCCCTTCCGCCTTTTTGCTCTTTATTCAATGCTTTATAAAAAGTGTTACAGTAATCGGATTTAGTTCAAATATGCGCCGTTTTGTTCGATAATCTGTTTCCATCTAGACTGCAACTTCATAATACCTCCCTCGTAGAAGCCCCCCTCCTTATTTGCGAAGAACTCGGACAGCCACTTTTCACAAGCCTCTTTTGAGATCAACTTTACACCACCAAGGGCGTTCGCCATGGACAGGAACAGGTGGTAATCACTTGGCGCTATGTCCGGGCTATATGGTGGATGCGATAAAACCTCCCATCCGAGCTCCCGTAGCTTCTGACGAGTCATCAACGAAGTGTGTGGTCTGGCGTTGTCCTGGTGGAACACTACACCCTTCGTTTTGGCCAATTCTGGACGCTTCTGGTCGATCGCCTGCTTCAAGCGGTCCAGTTGTTCGCAGTAGATGGTAGAATTAAGCGTCTGGCCATATGGGAGCAGCTCATAGTGGATGATTCCCTTCCAATCCCACCAAACACACAGCAAAACCTTCCTGGCCGTCAATCCCGGCTTGACCACTGTTTGGGACGATTCACCGGCCTGCGACCACGACCGTTTTCGCTTGATATTGTCGTATGTGATCCATTTTTCGTCGCCAGTCACCATCCGCTTCAAGAATGGGTCGAGTTCGTTCCGTTTCAGCAGCATTTCGCAAATGGAAATTCGGTCCATTAGATTTTTCACTGTTAATTCATGTGGCACCCAAACATCAAGCTTTTTTTTGTATCCAGCCTTCTGCAGATGGTTTAAAATGGTTTGGTGACTAACTCCCATCTCCTGGGCGATGTCACGAGATGCCACATGCCGGTCTAACTCGATGTATTCCATGATTTGATCGGTATTTGTCGTCACAGGTCTTCCGCCGGCTGGCTTATCCATGGTGTCGTTTTCACCGGCTCTGAATCGTCGAAACCATTCCTCCGCGGTTCGAAGTGATAGAGTACCATCCCCCAAAACACCATTAATCTCACGGAACGTTTCTCTAGCGGATTTGCCTTTAACGAAGGAAAACTTTAAAATAGCGCGAATTTCGGCGTTAGTGAACTCCATGTTTACACGTCTATAACTGTTGAACGCAATATCCAAACTAATCATACATAGCGTCGTTTTGTTTGTTATGTCAAGAGCTTTCAAATTATGTACAGTGTTGCCAGATACGAGCTCTGTAGCGCTTTGTACATAGCCGCGAAATTAAAAAGACAAAAAGGCGGAAGGGAGATATTTGACAACCTAATATATATGATATATTGGTGGTATATATATATTTGCAGTGTAAATAGACAAAATAGACGTAAAATTAATTCTATTTTAAGATTCATATTATAATTTACACTAAGATAATAAGAATTATTTTTTTATTTTTTTTTTATTAATATGTCTGTTGATGGAAAAGTTTTTTTTTTTTTTTGCTTTTCTTCTTCTGAAGACGATAATTCTTTGCGTATATATAATTATTGTATCATCATCATAATTACCGCAGTCATATGTTTGTCCAAGTGGAGCGGGGACATATTAAACCATGGAACGTACTACGTCAAGTTTATAAATTACTCTGTGTGAGAAGTGTATAATAATTCATCAATTGATTTGTAATTTTCGAAAGATATTGTTTTTAATATATGGGTGATTAGAACATTCGCATAATTATGATATTGTCAAGCTTTTAAAATTATACATCAAACATTATATTTTCAAAATTGAAATCTGTAAATCTGGTAATCAAATAATTGGTTAAATTTGTCTTTTGTAAATTTATGTTTCCAATCAATTAATATGAAAATAAATACTACTTTGAGTTAAATTATCTATTGTTTTTAAATATTGTATTCAAACGAATTTATCCAAATTATTCTATTCAATGGAATATTTTTGCCATCGTCAATTTGAACTAATATTCAATATTCACTGTATACATATATTTTTTATGTGTGTATTTTTATATGTGTTTGATTTTATAGTAAAAAAAAAATAAATATGGTACAGCAATATGCGAAATTTGTATGTATATGGGATTCTTAATATAGAAATTACATACATAATAATTTATTGAATATCTTTCTGCAACATATATATTGTAGGAAAAATGAAATTATCTGCAATAGTAAAATAAGATAGATTCGCAGTCATTTTTTTTGCAGAATGCTATACCGGAAAAAATTAATATAGATTGCAATTTTTTATTTCATAAATAATATTATTATTGAATTTTTTATTTTACACTATTTTATTTTATTGTAATTTAGCTCAAAATTTAAATTTGAATACATTGGATTACTTGGTTAAAATGTAGAGTTTTAATTTTACATTCAAAGCATTCCACTCCATATGATTTTATATATTTTAGATAAAGAATTTTTCAATCAATACTCTTCAAATTTAAAAAAATTGCTTAATCGAACAAAAACCCATTCTTTTTCTTTTATACAACTATTGGATATCTTCGTCGAATTTATACTCTGTTGAAATTAAAATTTACAGTTGTCATATACACAAATATACACATTGAAATATAGAATCACCATCGCGCATATATACAATACAATAGTTTAATGAACTTCAATTAATTTCTATATATCACAAACAATAAAATAAAAAGATTATTTTATGTTAACCCTTTTGGTGTATGTCTATATATTGACTGTGTTGTACTGTGTACGGCTTCAGTGGGAAAAATTTTATTATGATTTATGTTGTATTATAGTATAATCATCTAATGAATCCCATTCCTTATTCATATGTATTGTAGTAATTTGTTCAACTACAATATAGAATTAATTGAATAACGCGAAACAGTGAAATTACTATACAAATATTATTATATATATAAATTTCTCCTACAATATATTATTGAAGATTACTATATATAGATACTATGAATGATTATACTATACTATACTTTTGTATTATATACTATTAATGTTTTTTGCATGTGTTTTTAATTTTGTGACAGTGACAGTGATCTAGATATAATATTTCAACAAGTTATTAGAAAATTTATATATATTTTTCTAAAAAGTCATATTTTATTTTATTTATACATTTTGTAAAATACAAGTATTATGGAAAATAAATTATTTTCTCTACGGGGTGGTATTGCGTTTTTGTTCATAGTTACTAATATATATATTATTTTAATCCTATTTCTATGGCACAATAATCTTGCTAACGTAAACTAACATGAAGTGGCGGATAGACTCACCGCGTATACTTATACTATCCATTATAAATTAAAATTGGGTTAGAAATATATCCGTGTTTTGTAAGTTAATTTTAATATATATATATAAATGTTAAAGAATCAATAATATTAGGTATAACATAACTAAGGATCAACAGAATTTATAAGTGGTTTTCGTTGCATTGCATACAAAAAAATATCTATTCTTTATACCCACAATACAGAGTGGTAAACGGTCAAGTCATCCGACCACAATAGTATCCTTCGTTTTATACTATATACACATAACTATATTTCTATAAACATTATACAACCAAATTTGGTAAATTATGTGTAAAATATATATAACAAATAATAATTCACCGTAATTGTTAATCTATGGATAATCGCCTTCATTAACACCACTATTTTCCAAGATATTTTCGTGAACAAATAGTAATTCAATTGTGTAATTTTTTTGTTGCTAACTTTCAGTTTACGCCCACTGCAATACCGCACTGACATGCATATCACTATATATGGCATAGCATAAGATGAATTTATTTAAATTATTATATATAATTCTAAAATCTTTAAACTATTAGTTATTGTGTGTTATCAAGCATTCAGGCGCAATGTGTTTTAATTATTATTATTATTATTATTATTATTATTATAACCATCCATATATTCTTTTGGCCGGCTTACATTGATATATATTAGTCTTATAATATACACAATAATATATATGTTTATATAATATATATATATAGATATGCACCGTATATATATATATATGCAATACTTTGATATTCACAGCGTATAATTCAAGTATTTACAGTATTTAGTATTTATATTGGTATAGTTCAAGGTACGTAAATATATTGATTAAATAAATATAAATATATAGTTTTATAGCAAAAAATATACGTAATAACTTAACAATTTCTTTTCGGAAAAAAAATTTTCCCACACAATGTTTTATAAAATATATATGTCTCGTTAAAAGTGTTGTTGAATAAAATAAAATGCAAAAAATTACAAACCACACGCTAAATAATTAGAATTATTGTCGTTGTTTAATTTATTTTTTGTTATATTCTTTTCGTCAACTTCGAAGAACAAACAAAACACACAAGTCATTTCGTCATTTTATTTTATTTATATATTTTTTTTTTTTTATTATTATTTAAGCTTTTTTTTTTTTTAAACATACAACTTATTTTTTATTTTCAATCAGTAAATATTTTAATATTTAAATGGACAAACGAAGCCACCAATATGTCATGTCGCATATGATATTAAAATGCTTTAAATGCAAAATTCCATTTTATATATATTAATACGATATATTAATTTTATACATTTTTATCTTATATATGGTATACATTGCATATGCATAAAATCAAAATATATATTCAATAAATATGTACATAAAATATAAGCAAATTAAGCAATTGACTTTTAAATAAATTCAAGTTCAATGTCTTGTACATACCATATGTATACATTAATACTATATGTATATGTGTATTCATTCCAATTCCAATGATATAAATATAAATAATGTGATCATCATTTCATTATTATTATTATTATTATTATTATTATTATTATTATTATTATTAAAAATATTAATTTTAAAATATTATATTACATATATATAGTTTATATTATTATGTAATCAAAATAATAAGTCACACATAATCATTATAAAAATATATGACTTAAATTTAATTATATATTATTATACATACGATCAATACTATAATAATTTGATACTTTAATTAAATTAAACATTTTTGCCAATGCGCATATATATTATAATTATTATTATTATTATTATTATTGATGTTATCAAATTACGTATGTCGAATATTAATAATTATTATTATTATTATTATATCAATTATTTATATTGTAGATAGGATTTTAGTGTTATAATAATAACATTGAAAAGTTGAATAAGTTCTGGTTGTTTTCAGATAACAGTCGATGTATTAAAATGAATCGATTTGTGGATAACCTCAAGTAGTAGTTAAGTCGTTCTTTCCACATGCTGTCAGAACGGTGAGAGAAAATAGGCGCTAGCAATATATATATATATACTATCAATGACATATTCTTTATAATAAAATTATGTTAAATAAGGCATCAATTGTGTTCAAACAAACAAACAAGTACTTATAATTTCTGATATTATAATACAAAATTTATTCATTATATATATTTTCAATGTTATGGCGCGCATCATTTAAATTCCAAATAAAAAAAAACCAACAAAAAAAAAAATTAAACATTGAATGCGGTTCTTTTTTAATTGAACCAAATACATTTATATAAAATTAATTTAATTTAATTCGATTTTATTGACAATTTTATGTACAAAATTAATTATATAATAAAATATTATTTGTTTTTCGTCAGACATAAAATTATTTATATGAGAAAATTTTAAATAAATTTCATCACAATGAATTAAATGAGTTTAAATCATATATGTTGAATGGAATGGTATGTTATTATTTTTTGGGTAATACTAATAATAATAATGTGACACTTTGCGACGCAATTATAATATGTCCACAAATTAGCATTTACCATTCGAATGTTTGGTATATGGAATGTTATGCGGCAATTATTTGTTGTTAGTTAAAAGTGTTAAATGGTATGATTAAATCTCTTTGTAATTTTGGGTGCTATATTGAGGTATTTTTAATAGACTATATTATGGTCGTTTTAGTTCTATTAATTATATATGTTATAATGATCATTTATAATACATTTTAGTAAAAATTAATTTTTAATATATTTTCTTAACAATTTATATGAAGATTGTTAAATTATGCTGAACGATAAATTTAATTTAATTATTTTTTTTATTATATTATAATTAAGCATATGCCATATATTGATACTAATAATAATAAGTTAGTTTAAGAAATTGAAATGAATGTAAGTATTACATCTGCTTTTTACCCCCATTTTATAGTCGTCACACCACAAATTTTAATGTTTTTACCATTGGCGAATAATAAAAAAAAAAAAAACATTCATTGACAGCTGAACGTTTATTACCGAATTAGGTATACGATACAACAACAATTTTTATGCGATAAGTAAATTAATATTTATACAAAAAATAATAATTGTAATCTTAAAACTAATAATAAATATACAAGTAATATTATAATGTTTGTACTCGTTTTTTTTTTATATGGTATAATAGTACGCAGAGAGTTGTCATTTTAAATATTTTAAATATCATCTCACCTTGCAATATTTATTTATTGTATTATTATTTACTTATATTCATACTTGAAATGTGTTTTTAAAGTAAGATTATTATAATTATATTTATATGCATTGTATTTTGTATATATATTCACTTTTACATATATATATATATATATAGGGTAGTGACTCGTATTGTCGACCAACCCCTAATTTCCGAACACTTTTGCCTTTAAAAATTAACATCAAATGTAATGAAACATTGATAGAATGGCCAAACATTTGGCGAATGTTATTACTATTAAATAAAATCTATAAAAATAAATATGGGAATTGTATTAATATGTAGCCGAGGACGCAGAAGTCAGTACACTATATTTATAAAATATATTATGTTTAATATACCTTTAGAGTGTACGTGTTACCAACAATATAAGAAATTAAATTTCGTTTCTTTCTTTACATTCCAACACACAATACAACAACGTTTTAAAAATATATGTATACAAATAAAAGGATTTAAAGGAATGTAAAAATATATAATAAAATCAAAATTAATAGAAATAATATTACACAATACTTATGTGAAATCCATTAAATTTATTGATACCTTTCTTCAATATATTGGTGCGTTGTGTATATAATATATTTTTGGTTTTTTTTTCCTGACAAATAGAGTGAGTCAGATGAACATAAAAACAGGTGAAATAAATTCAATTATATGTAAAAAAATTGAATATAAATAAATTTATTGTAGATATTTTTATGTAATACAATAAATCTCTTACATATACCAAAATCACATCATTACCGCCACACATTTTAAATACGTATAAATAAATAATTAAATTTATACAGCATTTTATTTGCAATTTTCAATGAATAATAAATATTAATTTTATTTACATCAAAATTTCAATACAATTATTTCTAAAATGCGCAAACACTCTGTCCGGAAAAATTAACAAAATGTGTTTTAGAAAAAAACAATTATTTATTCGAAATATTCCTGCTTCGCACAACTGAAATACATCGATGCGTGTGCAGCATTTAAAACAAGTGAATATGTATGACATTTTTAATCATATCACTGATTGAAATGTTTTTGATTGCTCAATATATTGTCTTCAATTGATGTGCAAATTGCGATTTCCTATCATCGCCACATAATATATATTTGGGAATAGAATAGACAATAGTCATAAATGTCGTGCTAAATTGACAGAATAAGGTCACTGGTCTGGGTCTCGATAATCTGCCAGGTAATACAAAACATTAAACGTTATCGCACCACTTGCAACAAATGCGTTTCGATAACTTTAACAAAATCACACATACACACACTTTTTACGGATACGTTTACTTTGGTAATCGTTTATAATAATTTTAAAAGAAATTTCATATATATATATTGGTGAAAACTATATGTTTAAATTAATATTTACTGAATATTTTATAAATATCTTATAAAAAAAAATATATAGTAAAATATTGCAAATATATTTGAATAACGATAATTTATATTAGAATAAAAAATAGTGCACTCACCACTTTATCCCAAATTAGTCGCAATATAGATTAGGTATAGCGGTGTAACAGATAAATTTCACAATTAATGTAATCGAATTGACACATTTGCTGAAAAAAAACAAGAAATAAAAAAGAAATAAATTAATTTTAATATTATTATTATTATTATTACGAAAAAATGATGATTTAATATTAATTTAAATAAATGATGTATCACATCAAATAAAATATATTAATATATTCGAAATAATATTGAATGCATCATAAGACCATCACCGCAGTAGTAACAATCGATTTTTAGTAGTAGTTTATCACATCGGGCGAGTTTAATGATGTCTTTGCAATGCTTAATTATGATTAAAGATTTTTTGCAAACTTTTACGAAATCATGTACATTTTCATTATTTTCTTCCTTCAGTTTCAATTTCACATCGACCTGAATGCTCATATCATCATATCACATCTTCTCTATCATTTTTAAATATTCGAAACTACTCAAACGCACTTGTGTATTGAATAGAAAAATTATAACCATAAGCGATTTTAAGAATTTGAACCGTTTCTATAACTGTTTTACCATTCTTATAACAAAATTTAATATTGTTGATCTTTGTTCTTTATACGTATTTCGACCGATCGAGTCATATTTTCGTTTCTATACTGAATGTAATGACATGAAATTTTGACAGACACATGATGTTCTATGATTTCAATAGCCATTTCCCGGTATATTATTGGACAGAGGATGTATAAAGTATAAAATTATATATGCAAATAAAAACATTAACGAATGCAATACAACATTTATATATATATGGTAGTTATAATTATTGGAGGAAATATGCAATATATAACTCTGAATTTTTACTATTATAATATACAAAATAGAGATCATTATATTTTTTATCAATATAAATAATATATAGTGATTGTATTTTGTATTATTTATTTTATTATCAAATGCAACACGCACTTGTGATAAGGAATAAAAATAAATAAAAAAAATGAAATAAACAAGTGCATTAAAAAATTTTTATATATAAAAATCAATATAGTTTATTGACTTCTACCATATTAACAATAATTCTTTGTATAATAAAATTCTAAATAGGTTTGCTATCACTGCATATGTATGCGTGTATTTTACAATATTATGTATATATAAATATAAAATCTGATTATTATTATTATTATTAATATTATTCTTTTTATGCTATATAATAAAATATATAAATTATTAGTTAATAAACAATTTTTTTAAAATTTATGCGAGAAAATTATTGCAACGACGGCGGCGATGGTAAAATCACTAATTTATACATATATTTGTGTATACTATTAATAATGTATTATTTTATGTTTAATGAATGAACGGATTATTTGATTGTACTATACCTAATATTCATATTAGTATAAAAATATTATATTTTAAATATATACATCATTTATTATATATAAATGTATATACATAAGGATGTTGATAAATTTAAATACTAAATTTAGTATATAATATTATTTGGCGAAAATATTAACATTACAGGAAATGTTAATAATTTGAAAATTTGATAATATATGATTTTTGATAAAAATGAAATTTTATGCAAATGTAATCAGTACAGAACTCATATGTTAATATACACGTGTAATGTATTTAAGCATATGATGAAAATTAAAATTGAAATCTTAAATACATTTTTTTTTTTTTTGCAAATATGCGGTATTTTTTTTTTAACAATTGATAAGAAATGTTCTTATCAACAACACGTATATTTATTTGTCAATGGAACTTTTATATATAAATATATATATTATTTAGGTATTATATATAATATATAATTTTTTTCTCTTGAATCACCACAAAAGTCACGGGACTATATAAATTTTATAAAAAAAAAAAAAAACCACTTTCACAACCATCATTTAAATTAAAAATCTACAATTATATATATTCTTCTTCTTTAATTGCCATATCCGTTCCGGACGTTGGCTATCATCATGATGGCATTTTTACTTTATTGGCTGCAATTCGAAATAATTCCGTGGAATTTACACCAAACCATTTTCGCAGATTTGCCAGCCAAGATATATACGTCTGCGACCAGGTCCCCTGCGACCTTCAACCCTTCCTTGTATAATAACTTGTAGCAGTCGATATTTGTCATTCCTCATGACAAAGTCCAAAGTATTTCAGTTTTCGTTGTTTTATTTTATTTAATAATTCCGGTTGTCGACCAATACGTCGAATAACTTCATCATCAAAGTAATATGATCCAGATATATATTGCAAATGTAATATTATATAGGAAATATATAATCTAATCTTAAGATTAATAGTTTTTATTTTATATATAAAAGTTATATGTATTAGATATTTTTATAAAATTTATAAACGTTTTATGACTCTTGTCATTCACTGTGTTTCTACTATACTAATGTATATATATAGATGGAGGTATGCGTGATATGTATGGTAATATGTTTTTGCCTATATATATTTGTAGTAATAATATATTCATAATTTTCGCCGCATGTAATAATAACCACGATTGAATCACCCAAATATTTGTATAATTTATATTATTACACAATCGTTTCATTGATTGGTGAAAAAAAAATTATACTTTTTAATACATATATTAGTAATAATAATAATAATAATAATATATACAATTAGCGGAAGTTGAGATTTTTATATTTTATATACTACCCCCAGTATTTATTTACTACAATATATTTTTTTTTTTTGCATGAATCAATAAATATAAAATATAATAATAAAATATGTTTTTTTTTTATCATTATCATTACAGGTTTGTGAAGAGAATCATTGTCAAGAAGAAGTTTTTTTATTATCATTAAGTTATATGGATAGATTTTTGGCGTGTACACCAATTGGTAAAAATCATTTACAAATATTAGCAGCTGCATGTCTTCTATTAGCATCAAAATTACGGGAACCTATATGTCGAGGATTACCCGTTGATTTATTAGTAATATATACAGATAATAGTATAACAAGAAGAGATTTAATTGTAAGTATTAATTTATTTAATATTTTTACCATTTTTTTATTTTATTTATTAAATAGCTATTAAATATATAATAAAATTATAGTTTACAAATTTATTAATATGTTTAAAAATTTTCGATGGTTGTTCGAATTTAAAATGTTTATACAATAATTTTTATATTGTTTTGTCAATTGTTATGAATATGGTAATGAATTAAAGTAACTCTCGTGCATAGCACTATCGAGTATTAAAACTAAACCTTCCTTGCTGATACTCCACACACTCTTATTGTTTTGACAATAAAATTATGAAGCAAAATATCCGTTAAAAAGAGTTTCCATATTGAATAACAACAAAAATTTATGTTTATAATTTTAATGGTATAGTTACACTTCGGAAACAATAATGTCTAATATACTATAAATATAAAAGTTATAAATTAAAATTCCATAAATGTGTATTTGCAATAATCAATTGAATAGAAAAATAGTATATCCTTGCAGGACATAGAAAATACAAATTATTATATATATTAGTTGATTTATGTGTATACACAAAATATAGGGATATTAATAGATGAAGTTTAATAAATTAACATTTCATTCAGAAAATTAGTTATTTATTTATTTTTTTTATGAAATCTTAGGTAACGTATATTTTCATTCAATTCCTAGAAATGGTATAGATTTTCTCCAGAATAACATAAATTTATATTGATGAATGACATCAAATAAGTATACAATATATTTTTTTTCGCATATTTCTGTAAATTAAAATGTTATTTTTATTTTAAATACATTCCAACGATGAAAAATAGTCCTTTTTTTGTTTTTTTTTGAAAAGAAGAAGCTAAACCAAACAATTCATAGGAAAAACAAAAAATAAAAAATAAATAATGCACAAACATTAATGTTTTTCATATTGGTGTTTGTTTTATGTAATTATTTAATGCGGGCATACTCAAGTATCTTTAGAAAAATATATATTTATTTGTATGAACCGGAATGGTTTCGATATATGATCCTTATTTAGCACATTAACTTATTAACTTTTTCGTTTTTTTTCAGTTTTGGTCATTGTTGTTTGATTTCAAATACAGTGTTGCGAAAAAAAAAAAACAATAGCAATTTTTTAAATACTATAACTCACATAATTTCCATATGTTTTTCAATTGCAATTGATGTACTCCTAACGAAAATAATCTGTGACTGTTTGTGTTATACATTTACGGCTTGTGCAGTTGTGCTTGTATAAAAAATATTTAATCAATTGATTGGATTGAATGGAAAGATATCTCTTTTTTTTTAGTCGTAATATTTGTGTGGCATTCTTGGGTATGGTAATAGTTTTATTTATTTATTTAATGTATGTAACTATAAAAAAGGACAAGATAATTAATTAATTATGTTTACTCTTATACACCAATTATTTATGTAGTGCGATTTTGAATGTTTTTTCGAATAAATTCAAGTGGTCTGGAGCACTCTTTTTTTTTTTCTAATGGTTATCATATATCATAAAAAAAAGACTGACTATAGCGGTGACTTTCAACAATAACAAAAAATAAATGATTAGCGAATTCTAATATCTATCGTATACGAATTCAATTTGAATGTTTTAACAATAACCAACTTTATTAGCAATATGGTTAAACAATTACTTTAATAGTACATTCTTAGACAAAAAAAAAATCTATGAAAAATTCTGCTATATCCTTTTTTTTATTGACGCAACTGAAAACAATTTAGGAACGCTATAACATTTAAAAAAAAAAACCTAGAAAATAGAATTATGAATGTTTAAAATATAAATTTATAACTTATTTCGTTAGCGGCGACACCACTGTACTTCGACACCACACGCAAATATATATATATCCCAGAATATGAGAATTTTATAAATATAAATAAATGTTTGAACAAAATTTTAAGAGGAACAAATACTTCAAAGAATTTTATTATTATTATTTTTATTATTTTTTTTTCTATACACAATACAACTTTAATTTTGTTGTAAATTCTCACAGCAAGATATTAGTTTTTAATATTTTTATTTTTTATACCTTTTATAGCCAGAATAAATTATTTTATTATTGAATAATAAAATATTGAATAATATATAATAAACTATTTTTCTTGTCGCCTGAATAATACGAAATTACGATTGACCATTAAATTAATGGGAAAATATGTGCAATTTGATATAACAAAGGTAATGCGTAATGCAATCGATGCGAGCTATTTATATTTCTGTGCGATGTGACTATAGAATAGAATATAAAAAATATATTGTATAGATATATAACAAAACATAAAGTGTTATGATTTGTGTATAGTGTCAATAGAACATTAAATAACAATATAATAATAATATATATAGCTCTGAAATAAAATAACTTCCAAATATATATATATTTATAAAATATATCCTTTTTATATACAATATATTCCATTGGAATTTTTATATTTTTTTTATTTAGTAAACGATATGTCATTGCGTGCATGCACTGTTTCAAATATGCAAATAATAATAATAATAATAATAATATAACGATAGATAAATTTTGTAATGTAGAAGAACACAAATAATTTTCTCTAAATTCGACAAATGAAAAATATATATGTTGATAATTCAACATCCTCTCGCTAATTATATTTATAATATAATAACATAAATAAAAAACACACATTTTTACTATATATATTTTTTTGTTGTGTTATTTATATGAATGATATGGGATTTTGTGTGTGTATATATGGTCGCATCTCAACTTCGTTCGCTTCCCGTCCGTACACCAACAAAAAAAAAAGCAAAACAAAAATCAAATAACATTAACTTTATTAAATACAATATTTTTATTAGTCTACTATATTTACTTTTTTGTTGTAATATGCATTTATCATTTCGTATCATATTTATTTTTTTTTAATATATATAAAAATAACATAACAACAAGAGCAAATCATTAATCAGTAAATGTAAAACGCAATTTTTATGAAATCCTATTTATTTTGTTTTGTAGAATGTAATCATCAAACTGTGTTACATTACACACATCTATATATACCATATATTCAAATGATCCCTAAATTTTGAAAATTTTTATAATACAAAAAAGTACTACGAATATTTTAATCTTAAATTTATTACTGAGCATTAATGATATCATCTTTATAATACTTTATAGTCTCGAATAATATATATATATCATTCATTTTGCACTTATTTATTGATTTACTCTCGTATATATTTAAAATATACATAATAACTTTCATATGTATACGTACTATAAACCACATATATATATATTGTATAAATAACACAATAATTTCGTATTCATTGAAAATTTTTGCTAACACACAATTGTAAGTCATCAGCTGATGACCTTTTCCATTCATAATTCATATATATAAATATATATTTACGTACGAATATAATTTCATATTTTTGTTTTCATTTATATTAATATTAATATTATTATTATTATTATTATTTTTATATTTTATTTCATTACGACACGAGTCAATATCAATAACAATATTTTTTTAAAATTCTATGGAAATATAAATTTGAATTTCATTTTAATATAGAAGTGTTATATTTGTGTTTATTGTTTAATGTTATTATATTGATTATATGGCATACGGATCATCGATCGTTTCTATAATAATTATATGCGAATTCACAATAAAATGTATGTCCAATTATTGGTTAACACAAATTTATATATTGTTGCATTCATATAAATATTTTTAGTCATATTATATATATACCAATCATAAATTGTAAATAATAAGTAGTCGGTATATATTAGTTGAAATTTTTAAATTATAATGTAATCTTAATCTTAATAAATCTTTCGAAAATATTAAATAACAAATTTTTTAGAGAATTGTATATTGTAAGCCATTCGACTTCACTGTGTAATGTATAATGTTTGGTAGAGTGATGTATTATTTCATTTCCGTAACCACTAAAACACACTGCGCTGCATTGCTGTCAATCCTAACGTTATGCCGTACATTATTATCTTAATCCATTTTTTATCACCACAGTTATCCATATATAAGTTTTACAAATGAATCGATTTCTTTACGAACACACATAATATCATCCTTCCATTTGTCTGACACCTACATACATTTTTTTGTATTCCAAGTATTTTTACATTCATCATTAAATCAATCATTTCTAACTAACCACTCTCTGCTGCCAATTATAAAATGGAAATTTGTGGTTCATCAAATTTTGTCATTTGGCAAATTTTTTCATAGTTTCCGACCCGCGAGATAAGCGATAGCGTGAATCTTTGATATCATAACAAATTTTTGTAGATAAAAAGAATCCAGCATGGAGGAGGGCTTGGTATTTATTTATTTATTTAAATTTTGTCATTTTTATTTGTCATTTGGCAATTTTTTTCATATTTTCCGACCTGAGATTAGCGATAGCGTGAATCTTTGATATCATAACAAATTTTTGTAGATAAAAAGAATCCAGCATGGAGGAGGGCTTGGTATTTATTTTTTTTTTTTCTTATAATACATCATAAATTCCTACCTACCCATAGCCTTTTGAAAATGTATATAAATAATATTTATTGTATTCGTAAATAATAGTTTTATTTATATATATTTATAAAAGAAATATATTTAAATTATAATTTTCAATAGCTGAATTACGCGATTGTTATAAATATTTTATTTTCTTTTTATGTGTATGGTATATTTATTATTTTTTTTTTTCCATGTTACATCTTAAAAATAAAATGATGGAAAAAAAAAACATTAAGTGACTTTATATATATAGAAAAAAATAAAATTTTGTATGGCATTGTGAATCTGTCGTCATTTTTTTTCGCTTTGTTAACGTTAAACTAAACGAATTTCCTCATCTCTAATGCAATTATAAATTATTAATTAAACCATATAAATTTATTTACTACCTATCCTGTGTGTGTGTGTTTGTTTGTGTGAATATCAACAACTAACTGAACCCACCCAATAGAATAATTGTTCGCAATATTTAAAACACCATAAATAAAGTTTCTACTACTATTATTATTATTATTATTATTATTATTATTATTATTATTATTATTATAAAATTAATTCATATGTTTTGTTTATTTGTTTTTATATTGTATATGTTATTTCATATGTAAAGTTGATTATGTACAAATCAATATTTATAAAATAAAATATAAAATACATGCGTTTTTTTTTTTTTTTTTTTCCATTTTGCAAAGTGGCAAAAAGTTATTTTCTTTTTTTAATTATTGGTAGTTGTGTGTGTGTGTGTGTGCATGTGTGTGATATTAAAAATTGTTTTATTTTTATATAATATGCATTCGAAGCGGCGCCTTAATAAAGAAAAAATAATAATGAAAACATACAACACAAAATCAAAATATGTATATATAAGAAATGTATTGAATAAAAGTAGTTTATAATATACATATTTATTCATGTATATAATCTCACATATATATATATAGTTATTTAACACACAATGCTACTTGTGAGGCACAGTATACAGGCAAATTTCCAAGAATTTTTAGATTATTATGGTTTGTTATTCTTGTATAAATTCATATACGCGTATTAAGTATTTTATATTGAATTTACAATGCTTATTTTATTGCAAGCAGACTACACATTCGATGTGCTTTTTATTTTTTATTTTTTTTTTCCCTTCTTCATATTTCTGTTGAAAAACTATATATTTACATACATATAGTCAATTGCATATAGTAAATAAATATGTATGTATGTGTGTTTGTGTGTACCACATATATACAAAGGCAAACGATAAAAATATGAACAAGAAAAAATATAAATGCAAAATACATATAACAGCAATTGAACACAGAAACTTCCCAGGCTTTTTAAGTTATTTATTTCATATATACTCGTACTGTACATACATACAAACAAAAATTAAGAAAAAAAACGAAACGAAACAAAACAAAACAACATCTTTTAATAATATATACCATCTGAAAAAAAAAAAAAACGAATAGGGTAATTCTAAATTATATCTAAAATGTCCTTGATTAAAATGGTATATGGTATACAATGAATCTATGTTATGTATATATAATGTATATGTACACGGTAAAATATTACTTGACTATAACAAAAGATGATCAGTTCTATATATATATATATATACACAATAATAGTGATATTATCTATCTAGATATTTATATATAAGAAGAAATAAATATTAAAGAATTAAGGGTAAAGTTTTTTTTCGTAAATACATATAAGATTAAATTTGAATTCAAAATATATATAAATAGGGATTTAAAAACGGTTGCCGTTTACAAAATTATCATACGTACAGAACAGAGCACACAATTTTAAAATATATTCTGCATTTTAATAACAATGAAAAATTTCAATTTAAATATCTCTAAATTATATGAAAATAAATTGCAAAAAGGATATTTTTCTCTTCCTTTTGTATATCAATTTATTTAATCAAATATTTGTAAGTATGTGCCAAAAAAAATAAAAAAATCTAATAATAAAAAAGGATAAAATATATTAAAAGATTATATAAAGAAATTTTTTGGAAATAGGCGTTAATCTGTTAATATATAAAAAAATGCACAATTTAAAAATCTCATATTATTCATAAAATGTTTTATACAAATTACTTGGGAGATGTTTGTTAAAATTGCTGCTATAGTAAGTTTGTTAAAATAAAATCGCAACAATTTATTTTTATTCGTAATTATCTATACTCATTTAAATATACAATATGCGACTCATAATTATATAGAAACCAAAATATAGGTCACATCTGTG
This sequence comes from Bibio marci, assembly GCA_910594885.2. Classification (NCBI taxonomy): domain Eukaryota; kingdom Metazoa; phylum Arthropoda; class Insecta; order Diptera; family Bibionidae; genus Bibio; species Bibio marci. The sequence goes on from OU343114.1 coordinate 38,307,955, forward strand.
TACAACACACTACGAATTATTTAAATTTTTCATATCTATATGTTTTTGATGTATTTCAGGTAATAAATCTTGTCCACCAAATATTGTTCTTTAAAATATTAATCATTAATTGTTTTGATCCATATTAAGTAGATGTCACACATTTTTTTATGAACACAACACTTCACAACATATGATTAAAAACATGCAGATGGAAATGGTTTAATGAATGGGCGACTGTAACGCAACAGCGGAGAGGTTTTTCTTTTATGAGTTTGTTTCCCATCAATATAAATTAAGTTCTATCAGAACATATTTGTGTTTCTGAATGAGTTAAAAAATTTCAAAAAAATACTATTAACTTCGCCTCTGTAAATAAATATGTTATAAATGATCACCCTTTTTGGTTTGCAAAATCCGATCGAAAAGAAAAGAAGATTTTTATGAAATAAAAAAACAACAAAAAAACACACACACCAGAACCAGAAAATCCAGAATCATTCATATAATGAATGATAAAGAGAATGTGTGCGACCGTTGCCAAAAAAAAAAAACAAAAAAAAACGAATATATTATAAAATAAGAAAAAGGAAAATAAAAATAAGGAATTCGATAGCCTTAATTCATAAAAAGAAAAAAAAAAATTTAAAAAGCAAAGTGGATTTACAAAATTTTAAACCGTAATTTATTATATATTATTATTATTATTATTATTTCTTAACATAATCGCAATGCTTTCATATGATTGTGTGCGCACATATTCTGTTTCAAACAAACAGAATGCTGTTTGTAAAGTAACAATATATTTAAATAATATATATTTTTTTATCTGCGTTATAGAGAAAATATTGCTATATTTCTTATTCCTTTCATTATCAATTTTTATTCCATTCTAATAAATATAAACAACATAAACCTTCTAACTATAAAAATAAAATATTCTTTAGATTTTTCTTGAAAAAATTTCTTTGTGTATAAAATAATAGTCTGCACGGAGGAGGCGGATGGATGGTATTTATATTTTATATAATATGTATATTTATATATAAAAAATACACTAATATATATAACAAGCGTAATCATAACAATAATCTTTTTTTATATATAGTTACACGAATATAACTAATATATAAATAGTTATTATTATTATTATTATTATTATTATTATTATTATTATTATTATTATTTTCTTAATTCTTATATAAAGAAAATAAAAATACATTTAACATGAAGGCAAATTTTGTTTATATATAAAATGTGATAATACACATTGAAGAAAAAAAATAAAAATTCATTCATAAACATTTTGTGTATATATATATATTACAACACATAACGTATGGAGAGTGTGAAAGAAGGCTATTTAAGAAAATATAATTTTGAAATTACTATATATATATATGTACAGGGTGTCCACGAGACGAGCGGTGCGCATTCCATCAAGGCGATGATGGGCAACATAATTTTAAGTCGAAATTACAATATATAACATTTTTCGGATTTTGGACTCTGTTTTCGAGATACGGCCCCAAAGAATTGAATTCTCACGGCAGTGTCCATCGATTAAAGTACCAATAACATCTAAAGTAAGGAAAATACAGAAAATTTATACTAGTCCAAATTTGTAGACAATTAAATTCTGAATTAAATTGTGTTATACATTTTTTTTTTTTGCAAACTTCATTCAGTTTCAACAAGTTATTGAACAATATAATTGAAAATTAATATATATTTTCTCGAAAAATTTTTTACTAAAATGAATTTTTTTTTTTTAAAAGTGCAACATATTATTTTTTTTTATTAAAAATGTAAAACTAATTTATTTCGCTACTTAAAATTATAGCTATTTGAAACAAAAATGAAGAGTATTCGATGTTTGCTTATGAATAAACGAAATTAAAAATATCTATCTACTATTCTTTTGTTCCAAATAGCTATAATTTTAGTTTGTTATTTTTTTTATTTCTACAATTAAATCATTTTTTCAAACATTTATAAATTTTGAATTTGTTAGCCACAGCTAAATGGAATATTTTACAAAATTTGTAGCGAAAAAAAATTAGTCTCACATTTTTGATATAAAAATAATATGTTGCGCTGTTAGATTTATTTAAAAAAGAAAAAAAATTCATTTTAGTAAGAAAATATATATTAATTTTCAATTATATATTGTTCAATAACTTGAAATTGAAGAAAGTTATAAAAAAAATGTATAACACAATTTAATTCAGAATTTAATTGTCTACAAATTTGGACTAGTATAAATTTTCTGTATTTTCCTTACTTTCGAAGTTATGGGTACTTTAATGATGCACTGCCGTGAGAGAAAAATTCTTAGAGCCGTATCTCGAAAACAGAGTCCCAAATCGTAAATTGTCATTTAGTTATTTCGACTTAGAATTACATATCGCCTCACCTCCTTGAAGGAATGCGCACTGTTCGTGGACACTCTGTATATATATATAAAAAAAACCATCTATATATAAATAAATATATAACACATATTTAACAAATAACTAAAATAAATAAGAAACGAATTTTGGGATATATAGGGATATAATACGCACCATATTCATAAATATATATGTTTGTATATGTACGAACGAGTATATAATGAATGATGGCCTTATAACCGTCATTTTATATTATATACACACATTTATTTTTATAACATATATATATATATATATGTTGGACTAGTCGTTGTCGACGCTTATACTTGTCGGCATTAATTTATATTTGATCATCCATTGAGATGAGAAAAGAATATTTTTCTATTTAGTTTTTTTTTCATTTTTTTTTTGTTGGTTTATTTTCTTTATTCCGATGAAGGATATGCTATATACTTGAAAAATAAGAAAAAAAAATGCTATAACACCAACTACCTTTTGTTCCTTAATATTATATTATTTTTTATAGACATCACCATACACATATTCAATTTGGTACGTATTATATTACAAGAAAAAAAAAAAAAAATTGATAAACCAGAAAAATTCCATCTATTATAAATGAAGTATTTCGATTATATATCATAAAAATACTTATTATTTATATACAGAACCCGATATATAGATGGATAGATAGATAGATACATGTGGACAGGCATACATATGTGCATACCGGCTCTCTATATATAGCTGAGGAAGCGGCTTTATATTTTATACATAAATAAAAAAAATAAATAAAGCAAAAATAATATTAACTTGGAAAAAAAAAAATAATAAATAAATAAAAGTCCAACAGTCTAAATTTATATGTACAAGCGCCTCATTGAATTTTTTATTTGAATACTATACTTTTATTTATAAATGAAATTGGTCAAAAATAAAAAAAAAATATTCATTCTTACAATAGGATTCTGCGGTTTTTTCTAGTTGAAAAAAAAAAAAAACCACACAAATATATTGATGAAGATGTAAATTTATATATATTTTATTTTATTTTTGTAGAATAATGCATCGTGTATCTGCAACGAATTTTATTTAATTTTTTTCAATTTCCCAAAAAAAAAATCTATGGTTATATTTTTAATGTTATGTTAAAAATACACTTAATAAACTGTATTTACAACACACGGTACTTATGCGTTTCTGAGAAAAAAACTGTGGGTAAAAAATTAGACATATATACAAAAAAAAAAAAAACGTTGGATAGACGTTCCCAACTTTTTTTTTTTTTTTTTGCAACAAAAAAACATATAATTCCTACAAACAAATAATTCAAATTTGTGTTTTTTTTTAATTGCGTAAATAATTTAAAAAAATGTAAAATTTAATAAACATTTTTAATTTACTTTCGGTTTTTATACGTATATAAACATTTATGTTTTTGATTCTGAGAATTTTCATTGCGAAACGTTGACTGCATCAAACTCAGTTGCACTTTGCTCATCATATAGTCAAACAAAGGCGTATAGAATATGTGCGGAGTTGTGGTAGTATTTAATCATCATCGCACGTTAATTTGACTTGTGCTTCCAATATCTTTTCATTACTATATATATATACCATAAGGACTTTGTTAAGCAAAAATTTTCATCAATATGATCACTGATCGCATACTCTCACTATATGCCAAATGCTATTATCGTAGTATTTAACTCATTAAAATTTTTTGAAAGATTTGTAGCTAAACTGCACTCTATGCCAAATTACTTTCTCCATAACAGTTGTACAAAATGTAAATATAATACCATATAGAATTGGTAAAATTTTAAATTAATAACCGTGTAATTTGGGGGAATTTTTTGTATCGTGCATGTAAAAACAGTATCGAATGCATTAGAAATTTTAATCAAACTAATAAACTTTATAGTTTTAATTTATCAATATATTTTATGTGAGAAAAGTTTGTCCATATTTATATAGTAATTTTATAAAAAATGAATTATTTTGTATTATAAACAAAATTTGTTGATCATTTTTATTCATAGCATTGAAATATTATTTCTGATATGTAACAAAACAAACAAAAATGTTAATATATATATTATTATATATTACGTAATAATTTGTTCATTTCTAAATTTATATACGAATATATTTATTATCTTTCACCATATAAAAAAAAAGCGAAGAAATTTGATACAAATATTTAATTTTTCATTTTAAAATTTAAAAAAAAAAAAGCTATTATATTTATTTTTATATGTATAAAAGAATATATTACAATAACAATAACAATTATAATAATTATTATTATTTTATTTATATGTCATTTATGGTATACAACAGCCATACACAAAAATTATTGTACACCTCCATTCCAAATTGATATTTTATCTATTAAAAATATATATATTTAGTTTTTCTTGTGGAATGTGTGTCCATCCATAAAATCAGTTACATTATAAAAAAAAAAAATATATTAAACTTTTGCATATACTTATCCGACATGCGAATAAATATCTATATGTTTGACATTGTATATACTCCAATTAGTAAATAAATCTGTATTAGCTTGGAATCAGTTTAAAAAAAAATAAAATAAGATTTGATCTGACAAGTCTTTCATATGGAATGATTCATTAAGATTGCCTGCTTCTGCTTATATAAAGATATAGATTGAAAATATTGAATATTATGCCTACATTTTAAATGCATAGAGTATATGTTGGTCTGTAATTATCGTATATCAATTTTGATCCTTTTAATCCTTTGAATATATTATTCTTATGTGACTTATATATGATATAGTTTTTATTGTAATAAATTTTTGTTATGATAATAATGTTAAAAAGATTGTTTCTTTTAATTTAAAATTTTTCAATAATCCTTAACCGATGGCTTTGCGTGCATGTAAACAAAGTTTAAACAGTGTTTACCATAAAAAAAAAAAAATCTTTTTTAACGAATATTTTGTATTAATATTTTTGACACTGACTCAATTTTATATACAATTGGTTAAAATTTACTATATAGTTTTTTTTTAGGTTATAAATTAAAATATAGGTAAAATATCGCAAATATACTTTCCATATACAATAAAAGTCATATTATATAATAAAACGATAAAAACGATAATAAAATGTAATAAATAAAAGTGTACTCACCAATTGACATTTCCCCACATTAGCTGCAATAGATACCGGCGCGGTACCAGAAGAATGAATATTCTGCACATTCTTCATTGCACAAATAACAAAATCGAACCGCGAGACACATTTGCTATATCGCCTAGAAAGAGAAAAAAAAGTAATAAATTAATTTTAATATTATTAGGTAAATTTAAATGAGTGTTGTATCAAATCAATTTAAATATATTTATTTTAGTACTTTTTTTTTTTTTTCAAAATAATTTGGTACAATAATAAACATAAATACAAGCAACAGCAACAGCGACAAGAACAAGAACAACAACAATAAATGCTATGTATAAAAATGTGTGTTACCGCGGCGTCACACAGACACAATCACATTTTTTTTTTGCGTATGCATATAGGAAAAAGTCAAAATTTAATTATTAAAAAACTAAAAATCTATACCATCTTTTCCGATAAAATTAATTATTAAATAATTAGATAATTGTTGGGAAACAAATAAAATAAAAATAATTAAAACAATTATAATATTTAAATAGTTTAATGTATAAAATATAAGTGAATGAGGAGCACCACTTACCCATCCATCAATTAACACATACAAGGAAAAAGAGAAAGTTAAAATTTATTGTAGGCATTTTTTAAACACGCACTAACTAAACACTGTAACAATATTATAGAAAATAAAACTTATATAATATTAAATATTAATATTCGGTTTATAAAGTTAAACTACAATAAATAAATTATCTACTTTACACATTAATTATTAAATACACAAAAATAATTAAATGATTAATATGCAATTTTCTTTTTCCTATGTCTCTTCATGTACTACGACGCGATGTGACACAAGCGAAAACAAAAACTAGCAATAATAAAAATCGAAATTAATAATGTGACATAAAAAATTGATGACACATGAGGAAAAAAAAAACAATTGAATTTATTTCGATTTTATATGGAATTCAAATTTATTTTTTATTGTTATCTTAATTTTATATATATTTTTTAAGGAATTTTCAAATTTAAAAATTTGCTCTTTTTTGAAATTTATTCCAATAGATGTTATCACTTACGCTTGCTTAATTAATGATTTAATAATTTGATGTTACTTTTATATAGTAATGAAATTTGCTTACAAAATAAATTTATCGATTTTGATGTTATTTAATGTTATTTAAATTTTTGGCATTAGATAATCTTGAGTTTTTTAGCTTGCTATAATTGAACTCTCGCTCTTCTCGTGAAATGGTAATGCTACCAGACACAAGACTGTGAAACTTATACACAATATCATTATAAAGAAAAATCAATTATTTGCCGCATAAACTAGAATTCAAAGTTATAAGTTAATATTATAAGGACGTACATATAGATAGATATAGATAGATTTTTGTGTACAGCTGTGCTTGCTATACGTGTCACACATATCGTTATCATTTATTTAAAAATAAAATAAATAAAAAATATTGTATACTATCTTGTGGAAAAATTTGCATTATTCACTATATAATAATAAAAAAACAACATTGTTGCAGCAGTAAATAACCGATAAAGTTTATTATTTTGATAAATAAATTTTCATGTAAATATTTGTCAACAGATAGAGGATTAACGATAAAATATGCGTTTATAAGAGTATCGCTATCTATCTATATATGATAAGTGAATATTTTTATAGATAGTAACATGAATGCATAAATAATTAATGTATAGTTGATCTTTACTTATATACGATTACCGAACGGGGGTGTATATACTTATGATTCTATATCCTTATAGTAAATAATGACATTCCGAATGGTGTTGTTTCATCAGCTGTGAAAACCGCATTAAAGCTTATCATTAAAACTTATATATATGATTATCATAAAATTCACATTACCAAGCGGGTTAACTTTGATTCTAAGTGTAGTTATAAAATTTTTTTAATACATTACTATTATTCTCACAACATTCCGCTATATAGTGTGTATAGAAAAATGAAAATTAAATGTAAAACCTATAGAAATATATTTGACATGAGAAAAATTTTTGTATTTTTGTATAAACGAAATTTTTTTTTGGAAATTTTTAAGTAGACAAGTTTTTTGTTCGCATATAATTGTGTATTACAAAACATGAATAAATAAACTTATGTAAATGTACAAAAATTGATAATAATTGAAAACGTTCGAAAAAACTAGTCAGATGTGATTTTACATTTTATTTATTATTATAATGTGGTGGCATATAAATACAAATATGTTGTATGTGGGATGGACAGGTAAAAAGGCTTAAAAATAAATGAAAATTTATAATATATATTAGGTTATAGTTATTATGGTATGGATAGGATTATTTTATTTTTTTTTTCCCATCAATATCTATATTATAATAGATAATCCACATATATACAATACAATACTATTGTTATATTTATATGTGAACAACAACTTAATGTATATAATTATTTTGTAATTGGTAAACAAATAATCAGTATATTTTCGCAGCAACTAAAAATATTCCATAAAAAAAAAAAACCCTTAACCTATGAAAGTTTTGCGACTTGAAATATATATTGTATAGTAATGAAAATGCAGTAAAAAATTAAAACTATATAAGGATTTTGATTCGAATTTATTTAATAATTCAATATAGATTTTGTTAAATAAACATATTAATCGATACTATAGAATGAAATAATAAAATCGGTTTTTTTTTCCAACCACCGCGATTTGGAAGGGATTACTACGCTCGCATTATAATCTTGTCCGCACAAATACTACATATATATATATATATGTATATGTTAAGGATTGTATTTTTACTATTGTACGTATAAATCCATATTTAATTTAAATTTAATATAGTATATTTTTTTTTTCAATAATATACACAAATGATATATACTGCACAACAAAAAGAAATTTTATAATCCATAGTTTTTGTCTGTCTGGTCGCCGCCGCCGTCGTCGGTAAGCATATTGAAAATATTCATACTTTTCTGTATAACATTAAAATTTATATTTTCTATTTTAAAATTATATAAAATATTAATATTTTAAATACAATGTAATATTTTACACGTATGTCAATAAAGAAATTTAAAAAATCAATTTTATTGGATATTAAAACAGAGCGCTCGCTATATTTGTACCATATATATATATTAAATATATATATAATAATTAAATTACTATAATTTATAGAATCGTAAAATAATTTTATGATTTAATAATTATAGGTCATTAAATATGTAAATTTAAAAACAATTGTTTATGACAAGATTTTAATAACAAGTAATAAAATACGATAGGCACAAATCTTTCAAAAGCTTTTTTTTTTATACGCGTCACATAAATCAATTAAAAGTTTTTAATATGCTTAAATTACAAAGACAAAATATAAAAATATGTGTGATAATAATAATATAATTAAAATGAATGAAAAAAAACAAACATTCAAATTCATTCATATAATTTTTTAATGGGTAAGTAATGTTAAAAATACGCATATATACAAATAATATTGTATATATTATATAAAATAATTACAAATAATTAATAATACCACATGAAAATTATGATAACCTCAATACATTTTATGTTGATTTGAAAAATATTCTTTCGGTGTGGCGTATAAATTAATGTTATATAATTACTAAGCCGAAAAAAAAACAAGAACAAAGATAAAAAATAATAAATTATATTTAGAAAATCTGTCATTTCCGTCTTCCTATATATATATAAATATTTTTTTTTCGCAACATTGTCATGTTATTATTATAATTATTAAAAGAAAAACAAACAACGTCTTCTATCTTAATAATATAATTTATTATTTAACAAATAAATAATTTAATTAATTTAATTTTTTTTCACATGTATATAAAAAATAGATATAGGAAAAAAATTTCATTATTATTATTTATTACAAAATTTCTATTTAAATACTAAATATACACTATTTGGTGCCGCCAAAGAACAGAATGGTTGGAGGCGAAGATACAATTTTAAATTAGACAAGTTGTACGGTCAACGAAATATTGTCAAAACAATTAAAATTTTTTGAAATTGAGATAGCTAGGACACGTAGTACACATGGAGGAGGAGCGTGTGCCGAAAAAACTGTTAAATGGTAAAAACCAGAAGGTAGAAGGAGAGAGCCGGAAGACCTAAGACGAGATGGCTAAATGCAGTAAACTGTGATATAAAGATCCTTAAAATTCGGGATTGGAAGACATTGACTGCGCGGATAGGTCAGGTTGGAAAAGCGTGTTGGAGAAGTAGTATACATTACACGGGGTCCAGAAAATTTACTATCTACTTTAATCGATGTGACAGACGCATGCATTGAATAATTTTTTTTTTTTTTTTTTACAATATTCAGGATCAAGTGAATACCATTTTTCATTTAATTATCTTATAACTCATGTACCATATTAAATTTGCGGTCGGTTTATGTGTTGTTCTAACTTTTTCTTTCAAATAATTACACATATTTTCAATAGATGATAAATCTGTGAACTCTAATGCGGATGGCATTGTAAAACTTTAATTATGTTTTCATTTTAATATTTATTAATTATTTTTGTCATATATTACGCTTTTCTTAAGTATATTTCTAACATAAATATACATATTTGAATTGATTGTAATATAGTGTACGTTATATTGTGGGCAAAACAAATCTCAAATCATACATCTTAAAATCTTAAAACACCACGTGATTGTCGTTTAAATGTGGGATTAGCACAATCGTTATACAGGTGTTCGCCCCAATTATGGATTTTTCCGTTCGCTAATACTTTAGTTGTATTTGAGTTTCATCTATATGAGCACAATATATACACGATTCCAATAATTAATTAATGTCATAAAAATTGTTTGTTTCCTAAAATATTATCCTTTTTTTTATTATTATTTTTAGGTTGTTTATATATATTACGTACGGGATATAATTATTGTAGTGTTTATACGAACTTTTAATCCATTTATGCATATGTATTCTTCTATACATTTATTATTGATTTTGATATGTGAATGGGTTTGGAGTTAAGTTCTCTTTTCCCATGTGTTGCTGATGTTGTAATTTTATTTTTATTTGTTTGGCTAGTGTCTCTATATTTATGTTTATCCAATCGTAGTTTTTTTTTTTTCTTCATTTAGGACGGTCTGTTCTTATACTATTTTTATTATTTCCTTATGCTGTTTAAAGCTTTTATAAGGTACTTTTATATGGTTGATTAGGTACTATTCAAAATTTCTGTTTTATGCATTAAAATAGTATTTTATTTGTAGGAGTAGATATAAATTGGACCCCTTAGTGTATGTAAATAAAAGATGTGACACCAATCCCAGTAGAATATTAAATCGCTCATACTATTCTATTATTTGATATTGTCATTTAATTATTACTATACAAAAAAAAATGCTTAAAAATTAATATTTTCTTAAATTTCACTTTATTACGTACATTTTGTACATTTCAATAGGAAATAAAATAAATAAATAAACTATTGTTTTAATACCAATATTTACAAAAAACAAATTTTTCAGAATTTTAACAACAACATTTAGTAACAATTATGTGTGTGTACGGACGGCGACGGCGACGACCTTTGAGTATATAATAAAATTAGTACATATTTAAATATGCGTAATAGATCTATATAATTGTGAACGATTTACTATATTTATTCTGCGCGTACATTAACATACCGGCACCGGCCGCACCAAACCTTATAATCAATGTGGTACGCGTTTTTCAATTATTATATATTATTTTTAAAATTTACACAAACATAGAGAAAGAGTAAGTTCATTGACTCTATATTGATGTAGAAAATAGTTGATAATCATATTGTTTTTTTTTTTATTTGCTAACAATAACATTAAAACGATGAAAATTATAATGCTATTTAATTAATAGAAAAATTTTAATTGTATTTTATCTTTTTTTTTTTTCATTTTTATTTTTGTTGATTAATATTTTATTTATGATCAACATGGAAACAAGAATATATCAAAGCTAATTTTTAATTTTTTTGTCTATAGTAAATAAAGAGGGCATTACGATAAGAGTGTTTTAATTTATATAGTACTACGTTGAATGATTATTTAAAATATTGTAGTCAAATTGGTAAATTACCATATAATTATGTTTCGATAGATTCATTATTCTGTTATATGGCTGCATCGGTCAGATCGTCTTAGTTTCACCAAAAAGTCTATATATTCCATAGGAATATTTCTTTCTTCCTTGCCATTTAAATTATGTTGCACCACACCTCCACCCAACCACTTTGTGTAACATGTTAATTAGATAATTAGGTAATATCTCATATATTCTATATATATATATGGCATAGAGCAAAACGTTAAACGTTAAGGGCATCACCATACAAAATTTGGGGGGGTCAATAAATAATCTATAAATATATTCATTCCGTACATTATAATTTGTTTAAACTGACACATAACATCCATTGAAATGATTTTGCCAAAATAGAAAAAAAATGTGTTAATCATTAAACGATATTCAGAAATGTATTATTACTATGTATAAGTAGCACACGTTGCTATATAATCATTTATAGATTTGCTGTCATGTCAAAGCTTACAAATACATTCTATATAATTATAAATAATACAATATATATATACTAATGTATTTGGTATATAATGTAACTTAAGATATCACATGTGGAATATATATAAAAAAATACTTGAAAATTTGATTATTTTATTATCCATTGATTCTGTATTAATTATTTAGTTGATGGGTATGGGTGCGATACTGTTTATAAACCTTCAACAATATATCCATTGCAAGTCTATTGTAAAATATAATGTATATATTAACAGTGTCTATATAATCGAAGATATAATATGATTTGCATTTATATAGAAATAAATTAATTTAAGTATAATGTCTTTATTCTATTCATTCTATTATATATCTGTATTAATTAATTGTAATGCCAATGAAAGACCCTGTATTATATTAATTTAACATATATCAATGTGTGTGTGTGTGTGTGTGTATAAAAAATAGGTATTGTTAATTTTACCGAGGTTATAATTAATTTCGTTTGGACTTATATATATATATATATGGGTTTTTTTCTGTCATAATTTTCAATCAAAATTTTTAAAATACAATAAGTATGTACTTTGAAATCAGTATATCTTTATAAATAAATTGCGATACAATATACAACGATATAATATATTGGTCAAATATCTATATATTAAAAAAAAACAAAAAAAAAACGTATGATGATGATATGATTTCAAATATTTTCATTGAATTTTGTACCACACTTATATTATTGAATATAAATAATAGGAGATGATTTTATATGATAAATTTCAAGGCAGTATAAAAATAATTGGAAACTAGGTAATTGGCAATTGGTGTTTAGTAGGTTCACGTTTTATTTACCACATATATCGAAAAATATTTGGAACGTTAATAAGATTGTCTATACGTTGATCCACACGTTCAAAAGATATGACCACCGATTTTCCATTTGATTTCATTTAAATTTTGTATGAAATAAAATAATGGTATGGATACATTTTTTGTATCATTTGCGAATGTTCATTTTATACAATACCACAAATTTCTTTAAATTTTCTCTGTCAGCTATTGGAAAATCGATTATATCGTTTTGAACGCGTGAATAGATTTTAAAAATCTCTTTTATGAAATATTGGACGTTGATTATAATTTGCAATGCTGTATAAGCAAAAATGGAAATCCGTTAACAGTATGGGCCGTAATTAAAAAAAGATGATAATTCATAAAAATCGATTTCTGCGGAAAATTTAATTCGGTGAACATCCAGATTTTTTTTCATAATTTAATTTAATTTCACCCACGTTATAAGAAAAATATATCGATATTGAAAACTGAATGCTAATTCTCAACCTTCACCACTGAATACCACATATTTAAAATCAAATAGTTTGGATTCATTTAGGCATTTAAAATTTGTCACTTGTTTTATATAATAATCTCAATTCTTTTTTTTTTTTTATTGCAAAATCTTATTGTGTGATTGGAAGTAAAAAAAAATGAATTTGGTATTTTTATTTTCCAATAATCACATAGTGAATTCTGACAAGAATTTATAGATATAATATTGTTGTACACTAAATATGATTACAAATTTTTTTAAATATTCAGTACTCACGTACAACAAATGTCTCACAATCCGCAGTTCAATATTTCGCCGATACTGACATAGGCATATTGCATTTTCATACTTGAATATTATTGCAATTTATATAATCAAAAAACCAGTGTCCTTGAAAATATAATGTTACCCACAATAAATTATGATCGTTGTGAACTATTCACACCCATAATATAGAAGAATTATTAAATTAATACCACAAAAACATATAATTGTAACTCAATTGGTACATTATATGTATTATAAGTAACATCAGAAACTGCTATATAGGTAAAGGTTTACTAATTTAACTTGTAATGTGTTTGTTATACAGTGTAGTAGATATGCTAATGGTTGGGAATATGAAACAAGAAGAGACCTACAACATTTCATTATGTTATAGAAACAGAGCATTTCGTTATTTCAATGAATGGTTTAAATTAGATTAATAGTTCAATCATATATGCAATATATAAATAAAACAATCGTTCGAATACATAATATATGCATTTTTACATTATGTACTGATTATGTATACTCTTGTTACTTGTACATAACGCCCTACTTATATGTATCATCAATCTATTGTTTATACACGTTTCATATATATATAAAAATAAAATAAATATACGATAATAAATTAGATATAGTACAGCGATAGACTGACTGTGTCAGATAATAACCAAAAACTTATATTATTACATAAATATATAATTTCCATTTAAAAATTAAATGCCCAAAATGCTCTATATATTAATTTATTTCATTATTGTTTATACTTCCATATATATATATAATATATGTTAAATACAGGGCAGAGACAGACAAACAAAACACACCGATACTCTACTAACAAACAAATAAATAAATTATACATTAGTAACTAACTAACTAACTAGTAACACATATATATCTGGTATATGGTATATATTATTTGTGTTTATATATAAATATTTATTATATACCAATTTTTTAAATTTTAAATGTCTCTTTATCGTCGAAATAATAATAAAACTTTTTTTTATATCAATTTGTATTATTTTTTTCCTTCTATATATAAAATAATAAATACACCAGATATAGATAGAGAATATAGATGAAAAAAAAAAAAATCGACGTACTGCATATTTTGTAATATAAAAATATTTGCTGACGTATCTTACATTTTGTTGTTTATTATGTGTAGAGGCTATAACAATATATAAATGTATTATTTTAATTTTACGTAGATATAGTTAATATAAACACACAATGAATTTGATATGAAATTGAAAAAAAAATAAATATTGTTAGGTGCTTATTATTTTCTCTTTAAATTTGTTACCGCATATAAACCATATAAACCATAATTTATGTGTGTTGAGTACTGCAGTGCATGCATGCATTCATATGCAGATATACGAGTACAAAAATTAAACAATATATGAACGTACGTTAAAGAACGTTTAGAACAATTTAGGTTATCATAATATTTTGATATGAGGTTGGTAGATGGGAAAAAAAAAACCGAACAAACAACGTGCATTATATACATTATTTTATAGATTTTAGTTTAAATGGTGTTACGAAATACTTACAATAAAAACGGAAAAAAAATAAAATATTGATATTTCAACAATATTTATATGTTTTTTGAATCATATTTTTTGTGTTTCGTTTTCAAATATATTGGTTTAGTTGTAATATTAAAAATGACAAAAATGTATAATTAATACATGTGTGATTTTTGTACAAATATTGCATTTAAATGTATTGCAATTTATCGATAAGAAATAACCTATAAATATACTAATATATTTTATTATCGCAAAAAAAAAAAGTAGGTAAGTCAATCATTAAAGGCAAAAAAAAAAACTGATAAAAATCAATTTCTAATCAACTCAATTTTTAAATGAAACCAGAAAATCAACTATAACATTTTTACAAACATATTTAAAAGGAAAAAATTAATATATATCTCGACAAAATCATGGGAAAATATTTTTTAACTAATATTTAAATTTTTTAATGAGTGATTATCAATTTTTTTTTTATTTTTTGTTCACTTAATTAAGCTTAATATTGTATAATTAATTGTTTGATAATATTTTGTATAGGAGGAAGCGGAATATTAACATAATTTTGGTATATTAACACATTGAAGACGGTTCTCGTTTTTTTCACGTTTTTTTTTTCCAACCGTTGGAGACGGATGACGTTTTTTAAAATTTCAACCAATGATGTAGGTAAATTGTGCACTGTTCAATTCATTCACAGTATACAACAAGTTAAACGATAAATAAAAGGGTAAAATATAAAACAATTATTACTGCAAGTAGTAAAAAAAAATGGGTTAGTGATGATTCTGAAGTAGAAGAAGATGTAGCAGATGTTATTCAATCTGGAACGTCTACTCCTACCATGCATGCTTCTTTTTACGATCCACCAGAACGATTATCTGCGGTAATATGCGACTACATGTTTTAGAGAAAATTGTCGATAGAGGGAAAAAAAAAGTATCCATGTAAGACATGTCTTGTATGTAAGGCAAACAACAACAAGAGAAGCGAAATTCGATATATTTGCACATTTTGTTTAGTACCTCTCCATAAGGGAACTACTTTTCAAGCATATCATACGGAAAAAACACACATTAAAATAGCTTTATATATGTTAATAAATCTTTAATAATGTATCCGATTTAATTAATGTTATAATAATTGGTTTTCGAAATTATCATTTTTTATTTATATAATTTTAACAAAATATGCAGGAATTGGGGTTATATGCTATTCATCACATACCCCGTCTTCAAAGTGTTAATATATTGTATGTTTTAAAATTGATGTAAAATATGAGATTATTAAATCCTTGTCAAATTTTAATGACTATTTGCAATCCGATTTTAATCTCTTTTTATACATGGTATATTGTAATCGATTTTCTAGATAAAGAATATTTAATATAGTGTAAAATTTAAGAATTGTTCAATTAAAATAAACGTCTTTTCATATAATTAATATGTGTTTATGTATTAATGAGTGTAATAAATAATATGATGATATGCGGATATATACAGTATTTTTCATTAAGCATCCGAAAATAAATAATCATTGGCACTGAATAAATTCTTCTTTCAATAGACAATTAATAAAATATTAATTTAAAAAATCTCTATGTGGACATACTAACTCACTTACTGCAGCGTGCCAGTAAAACTCAGATGTGATTTAGACTTTTCCAACAGAAGCAATGCGCAGCTAACGTCTTCCAATTCCGAATTTTTGAAGGATCTTAATATTACACTTTACTGCATCTATATAACATTATAGGTGTTCCGGTTTCTGAATTACCATATTCAATTTCAAAATTATATTCTCCAATATATTAACAGTTTGATCTCGAATTTCTGTGCGATGCATTTATTGTCATCATATATATATATGTTTTGTCTGCATTCACTTTGACAATCCTTATTTAATGTATCGAAATCCGTCTCACACGACAGTCACACCATTACGTAATATGTGCTGTGACAAATTATACATCTCTATTATCATTTATATATTGTATATATTCAAAGAGATATGTTAATTTAAAATTAAATATTTATAATACCGCAGCAGCCAATTACAAATATACTATACACAATAATAAGATTAGCATTTATTTATTTCTATATCTCACCACCACATTTTATTATTATTATTATTATTATTATTATTATTATTATTATTATTATTATTATTATTATTATACACAGCTGATTTGAAAAACAAAAAAATATATATAATAAAATAAGTAATTAAATTTTTCATATCTTTAATTGGCATCGTTGACCTAAAAATAATTTTTTTTTTATTTTTTTCCTCTTAAAATGAATACTACTTTGTTCGAAAAAAAATACACAAAAAAATTGTGTATTTGAAAAACTAAATCATTTAATTATTTATTATTTTTCAGTAATAAGTAATCGCCGGCATTTAATTAAAAATCCATATCCACACGAGGAGGAGCAATAGATGTTTTTATAGATTTTGTTAAAGTAATTTTTAAAATTGGCTCCCTCAATGGATTAATCTTTAATCGTTTCAATGATATAAACAAAAGGTTTATCGCGAAGCGACCGAATGTATAACCATAAAATTTTTATAACATTTCAGTTGAGTATATTTTTTTCTAACAATATTTTTAATAATTGTACAAAAACCGAAAATCCAAAAAAAAATGGTTATCATTTACAAATCTCTAAAAATTCCAATATAAATATAAGAGTTAAATTTTTGTGGAAATTCTGAAAACGCTGAAATCTATTTCGTTTCGATTTTAAACGAAAAAAAATATAATATAATTACATATATATTTGGTGTTAGTATTTTGACCCAAGATTTTATTGCTCTATACTTTGGATAATTTGGAATCAGAGTAGTATAATATAGTATACATAGATACAATAAAGATAAATAACATATAATATAAATATACGTAATACTTGTTATATTTAATACATATATATATAGAAATAAATTATATCAATAGTCTTATAAACAAATAAAAATTCTTTATACGATGCGTCAACACAACCCAGAGAAAAATACAACATTGTTGCATACTATACACATAGTATTCAATCAAATATATATATATATTTTTTTATATTGTATATAATTTATTTATTTAATAATAATAACAATAATAATAATAATAATAATAATAATAATAATGTAAGAAATAAAAGAAAAAAGTCTCTAGCGCCAGAGCAATCGCTAAATATAGCGCCACATATAGTACTGCCAAGATATTATCAAGAGTTATTTATTCAACTTTATAATACAATATATTTAATACAAAAAATACACCATCATATTATATTATACCATACGCGTTTTGTATATAAAAATGCAGAAATATATATATTGTGTCCTAGGTATTACAATGTATTATTTTATATAGGAACGTACTACAACAAAATTACATGTGTTACACCTTTTTATATTTTCTCCATTTTTACTGGTATTTAATATAAGACAAAACAATAAAATACTATTTATTTATAAAATAAATAATATATCAACACTTTAGCGGAGTAGTGTCAATGTATTATTGTATACAATATTTTTATTTCATATATTAATATTAGTTAGATGTATAATTATGTATGTTTAATAAAAAAAAAATAAATATACAATAAAATTGTATAACAATTGTGAAATTTTAAAATTCACAGCTGATCAAGCTGATCACACATTACATTTTAATATATGTATTTTCCTGCGCATAGTTTCATTTCAAAAAACACTATATATCGATACTTTTATAGTCAATAATTAAATATATAAACGAATAACATTAATAATGTTATAAGAAAATGTATAATTATAATCTCAATAGGATATTTATGAGTCCGTCACATAATAGTTTTTATTCATCTATATATTGTTTGATGTAAATTCTTCTAACAATGTCTATAAGTGTTTACTACTGTCATCAACGTTATTGACTGCTCCGTCATCTTTATATTAAAAAAAATTACATTGTATATATAGAAAAAATCAAAAGTTGCATATAAAAATGTTTAATTTGATGCATACCAAGTGAATTTCAATTTAAAAATTCATTACTTAAAACATATTTATATACAGAACTATGTTATTTTCTTGATATTAAATTGTCGAACACGAATCACGAGATTCCCGTGTAACATGAACTAAATATACTATATAATTATATTTATAATCATATCTATGGCACAGGCTATGAATTAATTGTCTGTTTTTTTTTTTATTAAAGTAACATAAATTTCAATACAAACATTTTTATATATAGAAACTAGAAAAAAAATTGTTATATAAAAGTTAGGGTAGTAAAGGTGGTGCCGGCAATAAAAGATCCGCATACGATTTGATAAACTTGATCAACTTGGTGTTATTAAACCCCACAAAAAATTAATAGTCAATATATTGTAAGATATTATTATGGTGACTTATCTTATCTTATCTGTGAATATCAAAATGTTATGTCATTTTACAAAAAATTACTGGTAATATTTATAAATTATTTTTATTTTTCACATATTTATTTTTCGGCCACATTAACTAAATAATTAAATATAATTAATCTGTTCCTTTGACTTATTTAATAAATATTGATAAAATATAATCGACCAGAATTGCATATACAAACAAAAATTTGAACATTCTTCTCATCTTTCAAGATGTAACAAATAAATTATATTTTATATATGTGTATGCGTTGCGGGTGCTTTGATAGTGGGTGGCGTCGAAGTTCTATAATATCTGCGTACATTATTATATAAATATGTTGATGTGTTATTAGATGGGTCAAAGTTATTCTCTTATTATTAACTAATTATTATTTTGCGATGATGTTATTTTTTATTTTATATGTGCGTTAATAATTCGCAAAGTATTGATACTATTTATTTATTACTTTATTACATACACATTATTATTATAATATGTGTCTCTAAAATAAAACTAACTAAAGTATGTACAATATTAATATAAAAATACGTACAGACGACCATTTACTAAATATATATATTTTTATTATTATTAAAATATGGTATTTTTTTTATAAATTTAATATAGTATATTTAGCTGCCCTGCTATATGTTTAAGTCGTTGGATTTGTGTGTGGTGTGTGTGTGTGATGAACTATAATTGCGACACACACGCATTATTTTATTTTAAATAAAAATGATAAATGATTGTGTTGTGCCGCGGCAGACGGCAAACATTTATAGACGTTTTAGAAGAAAACAAAAAAAACAGATCATTTTGTATTTATTTATTTAGTTATTCTATTAATATGATGATGTAACAAAATAATAATTAAAAGATTTATTATTAATTTTAATTTATTTGTATATGGATAGTATAAAATATTTCATTAAAATGGTATATAACGTATGTAGGAAATACAATATTTATATAAATAAGAACAATTTTTATATATTAGGAGGAGTGTGATAATGGGCTTTTTTATTTTTTTTTTGTGAAAAAGTATTATTTTTTAAAGTATATTGCCCATCGTTAACCACCACTTTTTTGCCCATCAGATGCCGCGTCGACAGAACACCTCATCTTATGATGCGTTCCACTATATAGTATCTTTGAAAGATTAGATGCGTTGCTTAGCCAAGTCGTTTTTCATGGATTAACAAAAGTGGTAATCCGGTGGTGGAGCAATATCTGATGAATACGAACGCAGGCGTTTCCAAATTGGTTTTAAAAAACTACATTTTCTTTTAATGCACATGGATCAAAGACATCAATTGTTTTTTTGGTAGCGTTCACCAATGATGATTTCATTAGGTTGCATGGAACAGGAAAAAAAAAATTGCTCGCAAAATGCTATTTTATTGGCTCGTATAATATATTCGAAGCTGAAACGGTTGTTACAATTCAGACTATAATGACAGCACTTTAATTAATAGATCATTTACAGAAATGTCCGCGAAATAGCATAAGTTACGTCAAATTATAAATCCCTCAAAATTCACAATTCTTGGTTGGACACAAATTTTATCTAATATTATAATTATCATTTAAAGTCAAACTATAAAATTTATAATTTTCTTATAAATTATATCATAAACAATTATATTTATTGTCTCTTTATTTTTTCGTTTTGCAAATTAAGATATATGGGCATTTTTTTTGTTGTAGTTTATGTTTATATTAAATGAAATTATAAGTATATTAATTATAGCCTATATATTTGCTATATATACCATAGGCTCCAAAATTGGGATTATAGAGACTCGCACAATCGACGACTTATTCTATGTGTGATATATATTTGCTAATATATATTTATTTTTTTATATTTGACGATTACAACGCGTCGAAAAGAAAAATTAATTTAGCTAAACACACAATTTATTAATTTAAAAAAATGTTCGATATATGTTCTTTAGGAAAATACGTGTATACTATTATTAATAATAATAAGAAAATAATAAATTCCAAATATAAACATATTTAAATTTCGATCGATAAATATTATTACAATATATTATTTTATTATTATTCGGTTTAAATTCCATAATTTACTAATGTGTAAATATTAAATTATTATAAATACCAAAAAATTATTATTATATTATATTATTAATCACATTTTCCCATAAATATTATTTTATATTTAAAAATTTATTCAAATAAATTTATTATTATTTATTTACAGCAATGGGAATTAGTTGTTCTTAGTTGTTTAAAATGGGATATATCATCGGTGACACCACTCGATTTTTTAGATCTATTACTCAGTCGTCTACCAATTGAACATCAAAATTGTCCACACATAATGCCCGATAAGATAAGAGAACATGCACAAGCCTTTATTGCTTTAGCAGCAAAAGGTATGTTATATACGATTTATAATTTATTTAATTTATATAATATAATATTATGGTGTTATTAATTTAACAAAACTATAAAAATATATATAAAATTATTTGATCATGATTATCGCAAGCTAAATATAAATACGATATGGCGTATATTTATTTAAAATAAAAAATAACACACAACATAAAATCTAACTAACTCTCTCTCTGTATATTGATTTTTGTATTTGCGTGTTTGTGTTCAAAATAATTTAATTTAGCAAACGCGAAAAAAGAAAAATTCATTCATTCACTTCTTCAAAAAAAAAAAAAAAAAAAAAATGTTGTGCGCGGTGCGGCGGTCTTTTTAACTTGCGTTTGGTTAATTGAAGACATAAGATAAAATATAAAAACAAAAAATAAATAAATAAAAAGAAGATGAAGCAGCAAAAAAAAAATTGATGAAATACTTTATTTTATTTTTATTATTCTTATTATAATTTATAATATATATTTTTTTTTTATAGGCTTCCTATAACAAATTTATTATTGCCGTATGGCTTTTATATTATTGAATATTTTAAACTATCCTTCTTTAAATATCGTATCGCAATGTATCGTATCGCGCGTTATTGTATTATATACCAACCTGATACGTTTTTGTGTTAAATTAAATATACACGCATAATTTTGACGTATATTTATATTATAATACCACATAATTTTTTTTTATATCTTTATTATTTATTGCAATATATTACCTCATCTCATCAGTTAGTTAGTATCAAATGTTAATATATATACCTACGTACGTAATGTGTTTAAAATATATACAAAATATATATATATAAATAAAATTAAATTTAACCAATTTTGCCATACCTCATCGGACATTTGGTCGGTCAAGGTCAAATTAATATATTTATATACCTATAAGTATTATAATATAATATTTAATTTACTTTGAACATCGTCGTGAATTTATTTATTTTACATTTGTAATATAAATAAAAATATCATATAATTTAATTTTATAGAACATCACATCACAGAATTGTATATATAATCATCAAATTGTTACACATAAATTTTTTTATTTATATTGAAATTGGGGTATATATATATTTATTTATACAGTAACAGTTTAGCGTCTTCGTCTGCGAGTTGTGTTTTCATCCATCAGCCATCATCACCATTCTCATTTATTTTTGTTTCTGTGGATTTCCTTTCGTATGTCCTTCATACTTGCTCCTCTCCTTAATGTGTAATCTATCCATATGCATGTTTGTCTCCGAATCTGATGATCAATACCTTCGTGGTTTGCGTCCAAAGTTCCTCATTACCAATTGTTTCTGGCCATCGAACACGAAGAGGATTCTACAAAGGTATTTATTTACAACAAAAAAAAATATAGACGAGATCATTATACGCGTGATCGTTTCCCTATGCATTTGACAAAACACTTTTGAGTTAAAAATTCGTAATTGGACGACCCCCATCACATATTGTTTAGCATGTTAAATGAAACCGAGGCTTTTTGTTTATATCCATTTACGCACTTTTTATCACATGTTACAATAACTACCGATGCAAGCAGCAGAATTATTTAAGTCGATTGAATGCTTTCTATACGATGAAAATTTTATGTTTTACCGAATCTCATTATTCCGTTGACACCGATATTGAATAATAATGGTGAAAGGATACAACCTTGTTTTTTACTCCACAGTACTCACGCTGAAATGGTGTTTGAAGTTTGTCGGCGAAGCAATACTGCATTTCGTATAAATTTATTAACTTTACTGCGAGAAACCATAATTCAATAAAAATCTTCCAGATAAAATTCGCATTTAACCATGTTTGATAATTATGCGCAAGGTGTTTATATGATTAATGCAAGATCCATCCATATACGTAGAAAATGGTTCGATCCATTCTGAAATTCTTTGATGTAAAATAATATGGACCAGCAATTTATTGAATTATAGTGTTCAGTTTGACGTCACTGATATATATATTTATTTAATTTGTGAATATTATTTTATTGTTTTAAAAAAAAACGCGAGCCCCTATAATAATATCAATGAAAATATTTTATTTTAATTATATTCAAATGAATTTTTATTTATTTTTTTGCTTTTGCTTTACTAACGTCAATACATACAATACATAGTTGTAGAACTTAATATTTATCGGTTTATTTATTTATTTATTTTTTTTTTCAAGGAAACACGTTTATATTCAAACAAAATTATTGTTTTCCTCTGTTTTTTTTTTAAATATTTTCCATTGTTCCATACACATTACAATCCATTTCTGTTTAGATGCACTCCATTTAGGTAGCAATATTTTTTCGAGATTTACATAATTTTTGAAGAAATTCTGCCAGCATAACATATGTAACTTTGAAAATTATTGAAAAATTTGTTTGTACCAATAAATATTAAGTTCTATACGCATCATCCTATTCAGTAAATTAATATGTATATTTTTTTTTAGCAATAATACGGTGTATAAATACGTGTACAGTATAGATTTTAAATGAATGACAGACGCACTTAAATATTCATCAATAAAATTGTAGTGTAACACGTGTTTTTGTTCTTTTTTAATAAATTTATTCAACTATATGAATTATTATTTGTTATTTTATGAAATCAAATTCCACTCATATTAATAATTTTAATTATTATTAAACCATCAAGCGAAACGTAAATGCAGGCAAATTTGTTAATTGTTATATATACTCGCATACGGAGTAATTTACCAATGTTATATAGATATTTGATCGTAATGTCAGAGGGAAACTATTATTATGGAGTGATGATTTGGCGTATGTCTGAGTAATCAACCCATGGGTTCCACTCGATAGGAGAACGAAAAAGGACCCAAATAATGGTCTGATTTGATATCTGCCGTAATATTTATAAATAGGTATTAGGTATTTATATATTAAATACCAACTTATTTAATAAATTATTTTTATTGTGAGAAAACTAAACGGAAACATTAATATAATAAAGTTTAGACACATATAAAAAGAAAAAAAGAAGAAAAAAATTAAAATCTATTTCTGGTTTTAAAACAACATAATATATTAGAATAAAAAAAAAAAACTAAAGTAACAACAAAATCCATACAGTCATTATTAATTTAAATATTATTATTATATTATGGTGCTATATGTTATATACGATTTACCCATAGGTGTATATAATGGCCTAACATTATAATAAGTTATATATGAAAAAGAAACAACCAATATAAAGATTAAATGAAGCGCGGCAAAATAATTAAATTCTTTTGATAATAAAAATTAAAAAAATAAAAAAATAATTTTATTTTTTCGTGTCTCAACATTAAATTATATATATTATCATTTAATTGATTGTATGGTATATATATATACAACCTGTTTTGTTTGTATATGCGTTTAATATATAATATTATTGATAATTGCATGAAATTCCTATACGATGATGATTATGGAATCCTTATTTTCACAACATATACCACTTTTTTCTACAATTTTTGTATATATTTATTTATTTATTTATTTATTGCCATACTTACAAGACATTGCTCTTTCGAAGCATTATATTTATTCGGATCAATGCAGTTAGCACGTCAACATACACACACACACGATTCACATCTTATCAAAATAATAATTGGATTGACCAATGGATCGCTTTAAAAGATAACGACGACCGACGACAGACAGGGAATTCATAAATTGCCTGAAAGATATGTTAGTCAAAGGTTGTGACATACTTTGAATAATATACCATTTTTATATGTACTTGCTATAAATAAATATGTGATTTGAAGCAAAAAAATGGAACTTATTTTTGCATATATCCAATAATCCATTAATATATTATTAATCATGAAATATATGGGGTTCAAATCCATTATTTTTCATAGGAAATGATTCGATGTTTATTTTAATACTGAAATTTTTCTGCTGGGTGACCATTTGTTCGTTGATGGCATAAAAAGAAAAACGGATATCTTTGAAAATATGGTGTTGGACGCCATTCAAAGATAAACTATGTCTGCACACATGACTACGGGCTAATCACCCATATTAAAAAATAATGGTATTTTGAAAACATCTATCTTTCGTTAATTACAGTACAATTGGTAAATTGTTATATACTCCCGCGGAGTGCGGAGTAATTTATTAACTTGACTATAATGAAAGGTTTATTAGATGACATAAAGCTCCACTTAAAGTAAAATGTAACTTAAAAAAAAAAAAAAAAAGTAAATAATAATCCATTTAATCTCATAAAATTTGAAAATTTAATATACCAAATAAAGATAAAGATATTGTTAAAATATTTCTATATTATTGGAATTCATATTTATATTACCATTTTTTCTACCAATTTTTAAACGTTTTACTATATACGCACGTACAAAGGACATAATATATTTTTTTTTTTGTATTTAGTGATTTTTAAAAGGATACTCTATTTTCATCTATATGGATCACACCTTTAATTTAAAATCAAAATAATAAAGTTGTTATGCATTCCGTCACGTAACGTAAACAATATCTCTATATAAAATATATAATAAAACTAATATAGTAAGATTTTAGCACGTTTTTCGTTGAATAAATTTTTAAGGAATATTATAATAATAAATATTAGATCCTATATCTATAATATAAATATTATATATTGTTAAATTTAATAATATTAGACAATTTATGGTGGTCCTTTTTCTATCTATATATATATATACAGATTAGCTTATATATGGTTATTATAAGTATCATTTATTTAGTATTTTGTAAACAAATTTTTCGGAACAAACCGCATTCAACAACAAAATATACAATATTAATTTTTTTTTTTTTTGGAAAGAAAGTTATGTACATTTTGTCACGTGTTTTTTTTTTTTAATCTAATACGATATGATTGTAATAAATTAAGGAAATATTAAGATGTATAGAAATAATATTAACTATAGCCAAATATATATAAGGGAAAAAAAAAATTAGTCATTTTAAAGAAGGAAAATTATGTATAGTCAATATCTTGTTCTTATAATAATAATAATAAATTCGTTATGGCATTATATGAAGGACATTAATCTTGTTTTCTGCAGGTATATAAATTTTTTTCATATGATTCATCTTTAAATGTTTGCTCTTGAGTAGTATTTTGATTGATATATATATAATATTTTATGCGATCCTATATAATAATAATAAGGATATTAAATTTTTCTTTTTTATAGAACATATTGATGGTAGGTATATTGTAAATTCATGTTATCGCTGTACATTGTATGTAATATTCAATTTAAAGACTATATATATATATCAAAGAAAACACTGGCACCATATGTTTCAAGCTGTGTGTAATAAATTATAAATTTATATAAATTAATTGACACTGGAGTCTAAGTACTTTTGTTATATACAATAATATTTAATGTTTATGTGAAGGTCTTTAAGGATATATTTCAAAAGAATTTAATTAAGAAACGTTTTATAGTATGGTTATAAATAAAATTGGATACGCATACAACTAGGTAACATTTATCGGCATATCGTCTCCTTATTCATATATATATTGTACAATAGGCAATAAAATTAAGAGAAAATTTGGCTAATCAAAAGAGTATTGTATATTATTGATATATTATATATATATTTATTGCAGTTAAGATTATGTAATAAATGTATTTGTGAACACCCACATACCACTTATATGTATACACCATAAATATATTATATAGGATTTTTTCATTTGTATTGTAAATAAATTGTATAGATTTTTTTTTCAATTTGTAATTGAAAGATTTATCAACAAAAAAACCATATAAAAAATTGTTTATACGACCATTTATAATTCTGTGTATCGTGATTTATGCAATGTGAGAAATAAATGTTTTTATATTAAATTTAAAATAATTATAATTTATAATTTATAAAGAATTTGAAAAAAAAATATCTCACAGGGTGGTAATATTAATTATAATTCCATAATATATATATATATTTTATACAATACGTTCAAATTATACGAGAATAAATAAAATATTCTTATTAAATTAAATACAAATTTACTCTATAAGGATAAATCAACTATATATAAATATTATAATATTTATATAGACTTAATTTTTAGTAGTATATAAAAATACGCAAAGAATGCATATTTATTTTATCTTCTTTTTACCATTTCTTAATTATTATTATTATTATTATTATTATTTTTATTTTATTTATGCGTCCTTTACATTTTTAATACAAACACAAACATCATTATAAAATTATGTACATATTATTAATATTGTTATGATAAAAAAAAAACAAAATAAGACACTATATGGAATTAATACATAGTTTTATGTGTATACAAACAAATATCTCGGCGTTATAATAAAGTAAAAATATTTTATTATTTATACAATTCGCGTTAATTATAAGAAAAAATAAATAAAAATATATTTCAATAAAAATTAAATCAATATGAAAAATTGTTATAATTACAAAAAAAATATCTATCCAAATTTCGGAGCTTTTTTTATATTTTTCAATTTTTACAATGAAAATATTATTATAATGCGTTATAGTGTACAGAATATGTATGTAATGGGAGCTATTATATCGAAACGATAATAATATTTGAATGTTGAACAACGGCCAACGTTAACATTTTGATCTATATAGCGATTGGAGAAAAATAAAATCCGAAAAGTCCGAAGTTGATGACAATAATAATAGAAAAAATTTAATTTAAATTACTTTAATGATTCGATTAAATGTTAGGCAGAGCACCGCAATTATGTGTAGATTTTATCATAAATGCGGAATAATTATTTTATAAAGGACTACTCAATTAATATTGAAGATGAATAAAATGACTATGATATATTTATTTATTTCAATATTTCGATACTCAAAAGATTTATTTTAATATTACTGAGAATTTTTTTATTTTTTATATTTATTTATAATATCCTTTTACTTTCCTTTCCTTATACACTCCTTACTTCCTGTATGAAATTCAATTTTCTATGTTTTTGTGTGTAATATGATGATATTTTCTAATGTTTATTTATTTATTATATATTGAAATGAATATATGAATATACAAAATAAAATTTTTATTGCAAACATCTGCAAATATAGACAATTTTTTATATTACGTAACTATATTTGAATAAAGTATATTCCGTTTGTGAAATAAGTGCAATATATATTATTATAATGTCACATAAAAATATAAATACAACCATTTAATTCGTTTTGATTGTTAATATTTAACAACAAAATTCATAAAATATTATTTCCATTTGCAATATATGCAAAATTGTATAATATCATTAGAAATTAGAAATGCGACTACCGCACTCAATTTTGATTCCTATAGGCTGTACAGTAAATAGACAGAGATGATACACATGCACACACACACACACATAAAACCAAATATTAAAAATACACATTTTTTTTTATTTATTTATGCAGATCACATAAAGATATAAATTACATTTCTCTTATAATATTAATCAGTTGAATTAATTCCATTTTGATTGTTAAACACATTCTTGAAATAACACATTATAAATATATATATATTTTAAAAATTTTTATAAATTGTCTATACATATATATTTATTTTTTTTTTTCTGTAATATGTAATAATAATAATAATAATAATAATATTTATAATACAAAACAACAACAACAACAACACTTTACTACAACTCACATACATAACATAACAAAAACATAACAAACAACATTCGCATTATTTATAATATTATTAATCGTATATACAATACAATATAAAATACAGCAGAATAACTTGTCCTTAATGGTTTCATTTGCCCTTTAAAGTAAGACATAAAAATACCTAGGGTTGAAATATTCGCACGGTAAATAAAAACAGACAATAAAAAATTGCATATGTATATTATATATAAAAAATACATACAAACATATAGTTATATATATATTAAGTACATACTTGTATGTTGTATATATGGTATATTATATATGTATAGCAGAAAGAAATAATGTGGTTAAAATATATACAATAATATGGTTTGTTTTTGCTTTACTTAAAATACCATTGTCCGACTGATCGTCAATCCAACCAAAGAGTGTATATAGACTTGGTATTATTATTATTATATTTATGTAGTATTATTATTATTATTATTATTATTATTATGTGCGGCAATGATGTTTGAACTAAAACTAAAGTTTTGCACACTTAAATAAAATAAGTTATAACAGAGGAAAAAATAAAGTTGTTTTCCTTGAAAAATACAATATTTATACTATGTAATATCTGTACACATAAATAAATACGCATCATATGTGAATAAAATATGTATAAATATATAAATATGATATACCTAATAGCAATAGGAAAAAAAAATAAATATATTTATAAATATATAGACTTAAAGTCTGCGTAGTGCTGTTGGAAATTATCGTGAAATTATCGAGAATAGTTAAATAAATAAAAATAATATAATAATAAAAATTTATACAAAAATTATTATAAATTAATTAATGGTATATTATTATTTTGAAGAAATTTAAATTTTTCTTAATTTTAACTCTCTCTCTCTCGCTCTACCTGACCGGTGTTATTTTGTGTATATGATTCAAATATGATAAATTTACATATGTAAAATATTAGCAAAAATTCTAAATATTGAAATTATTTGTTACAGAATTTTTACAATAGGAAATTTTTTTCTAAATTATATCAATACACTCTCTATTTGACATATGTTTTTATTATATAAGCATACACACAACGCAACGCATATCCATATTTTATAAGAAATTCTACACAAAATACGCATATGCGATAATCTTATAAAATTCATATAATAAAAAAATTAAATCAACGAAAAAAAAACTAAACGTGATTTTTAAATTATATTATTATTTTTTTTTTTTTCTCTTAACTATGCGGTATGTTAAGATTTCTTTTATTCAACAACATCATATAAAAACATTGTGTTAGATATGTGTGTTATGTGTATGGAGTAGTACTAGTAACACCTTCTGTTTGAAAAATAACCGGAAACTGGATTAAATTAATTGGATTTACTTTGTTACTCGTTTAAATCGCCAGTGTTTTTTGGTTAGAAGAAAAATTACAAAACAAACATATTTCAGCTAAATAAAAATTCAGCAAATATTAAAGTTGCAATTTAATTTGTCACCCATGGTATCTATCATTTAAT
Source organism: Bibio marci (assembly GCA_910594885.2). Lineage (NCBI taxonomy): Eukaryota > Metazoa > Arthropoda > Insecta > Diptera > Bibionidae > Bibio > Bibio marci. Next base: position 38,339,212 of record OU343114.1, read on the forward strand.
GCGTTGTATTTTGGACTTACTATACACATGAATGGGAAATGCAAATAAAATTTATTTCAGATCCATATCTTATATTAGAAAGTCATTTCGATTATTTTTCGCACAATGGGTATATATATATATTCATAAATTTGTAGTATAACATTGTATTATGCCAGTCAGCCACAAAATATAACTATTAATATTAAAAGTAATATAAATTTATTTTATTATATGGTATATATGACATTTCCAAGAAATGTGTATGTATATGAATAATTATATATATAGATATACAATACTGTATACAATGAAGTAGGAATTATAAGACGTTTGAGCTTTATATTTATAATGTGCAAAATTTTATTACCATTATATTACACATGCGGATATATATTGAAAATATATCGCAGTTACACAAAAAAAAAATCGTATTTCAGTGTTACGAGTATAAATAAATTGAGAAATAATAAATTTATTATAATATTTGTATTTAAAAAATTACGATTCAGATGTGGGAAAAAAATTATAAACAATTCGAAAAACAAATAGTTTACTTTGAACAAATCACCATCCCTTGTACCAAATTATCGAACTGTATTTATATAATTTATTATTCATCATCAATTTGTTTTATATTGTATATATTGTCACAAAACTATTTAGTGATGATTTTTAAATCAAATAAAGAATAACTACTGCAAAGGTATTATAATCATGTAGGGCATTCAGGAGGCTAAACATCAAAATATCTATTAAAAATAATTGATCGCATGATTAATAATTGATAACAATGAACTTTATGTATATATAAACCATATGCGGTATAAAATCGTACAGATGGTGGTACAGAATAATATTGTAATTTCCAAATTATTGATTTAACACGTTAATCGCCACGATAATATCAGAAAAATTTTCACATGGGCCATGGTAACTTTATTAGATTGCGTAAGTCAGACATATATGTCTGGCATGGTTCATGTAGAACTTCTTAGCGTCAGACACATATGACTGACATGGCGATTAACGTGTTAAATGTCTAAAGCAGAGAAATAATTTGATTATAGCTAATACTAATATGATTTATTTAAAATAATTGTTTGTTTGTAACTGTTGAAGATAAATATTATTTATTTTTTACATTTTTTGGTTTATTTAAATAAAATATACATTTTTTAATATCGTAGTAAAAATTCTATAAACGCGACTATATCGGGGCAAAGTGCTTTGCTTTGCGTATTGATTTTATTAATTTGAAAACAAAAAAAGATATTTTCAGACACATTTGTGCTACAAAGAATATTATAATTTCAGTGTAACTGCGGCACTAATTATGGGCTATATTTTTATCAGAAATTTAAATCATATAAGTATTATGTAACGCAAATCGATAGTCGATTTTCCATTCGATGTCATTGAATAGTACACAATTTTTTTTTTTTTAAATAATCATTGACATTGATTAGATAATCGACCAGATTTCTTGAATACGTAAAGTGATTTTAAAAATCTCGTCTATTATATATGAAATGTGGGCAATTGATTATAATTTGCATATATTGTATACACATAAATGGAAATTCGTTAAAATAATAATCACCAAAAAAAAATGGTTAATTCAAAAAAATCGATTTTCCAAAAAAATTTAGTTTGCCGATATTTTTCACATATAATATATTATTTATTAAAAAAATATGCGTTCAAGATTTATTAAAATAAATAAAAATTGGCAAAATAAAGTATGTCTTATTAAACGGGGTTGCGAAACGAAATCTTTTTACATTCGATGACCACAAACAATTGATAATGAAAGTGGTTTTTTTTCTTGATGCTCTTTTCTATATATGTACACTCGTCCTCGTGGAATATATATAAGAAATTAATGATGATGACATGTATGTACATATTTAACTGATACAATTATAATTATAATATATATATATATATCAAGATCATCATAATTAAAACGCATTCATTTGTTTATTAACCCTAAAGCAGACATTTACTATATATAGATATATGTATTTTTTGTTCATATATATATGGTATAGATAGTGATTAAAACTGACTCTATTTTTAAATTATTATATATTAGATATCGTATATAATTAACTTTATATTTATCATATAATTTATATAGTATACGCAATTTTTATATTGACGATATTCATACGGATGAATCCTATCAAAAAAAAATAAAACTGTGGAATAACTTTAGCTTTAGTTTACTTTAGGTATTGTGTGAAAATTTTCTGTAAACATTTAATTATTCTCTATATTAATTATGTATATTAATAAATTGTATACAATTGTCTATGATGTCTTAAAACAAAACTGATTCATTATAGCCATAGTATACTTTTCAGTAATTTAAATTAACTGAAGCACATGTCCAAATGTATATATATATATATTTAGATTAAATGCATGCAAAAATATGCGTTATGATTTATTATTATTCATTCCAGAGATTTTTCTACGATACATTACTTCACTATATAAAATATAATATAATTAAATTTTAATGCTAATATTATAAATATATGAACGATGGTATATAACATAAAATTTTCATATCTATATATAATACATTTCCGCATTTACATTATTCAATACTTATAATAAATAAAAAAAAAATTAAAATAATATACAATTTATAAAAGTATAGATTAATTTAAAAAAATTTATTCAAACATGATTTTATTTATAATAATAGTATAAAGGTCAATTAAAAAAAAATCAAAAACAAAATCAAAAAACGTCAATTTATATAAAAAATACATATTTAAAAATCATCTCCTATATATAAAATGTGAACTCTTTAATTTTTGCCAGACATTCGTCGATATCTATATCGATAAAAATAGACGAAAAAAAACTCTGCGTATAATTTAATTTAGTTTCATGAATTTTCATAAAATGCAAAAATCACAAAACCAATCACTTACAAATAAATATACGGAGAATTAAATAAATCACATTAAAATAGATTTTTAAATTATTTTTACTTTTACGTTTTGTTCAATGAAATGCCATTTAATTAATTTTGTTTGCATATTCTGGCACCATTTCTATTATTACATACAACTGCGTAAATATATATATATATTTTATTTATTTATATATTAATAATTAACATAAATAAATGTATTTAACAGAATTGTTTTAAAATATTATAATAAAAACAATGTGGTTTTTTTTTTATTTTTAAATGACTTCAAACTATACGCATAATTATTATATGAATTGTTAATATGTATATTACGATGATATCAATAAAATTAATAGTATGTAATTTTTGACAAAAATGTTCTATATTTCATATCCAATAGATGTAATGTTTTTCGCTCGTTTTTTATTTCAAATTCAAAAATAATTATTTGTAAAATGTTTTTTTATTAATTTTCAGAACATGAATTTTGTAATTATTCGGCTAGTAAAATTGCAGCGTCAAGTATTGCTGCATCATTAAAAGGTTTATATTGGCATCAACATACAAATATTTCTATAGACGAACTATTAGATAAATTAACAAATTTTACCGGTGTCGATCAGGTAAGGTTTTTTTGGTTATTTGTTTACCATATTTTATTTTTTTTTTTTTTGTTAATCATATAAAAATAATTAATGTCTGATAATTTGATAATAATAATTACAATAAAACACGCGGCTCAAGATTTGTATAGTAATGGTATAGATTATTTTTTTGAGGGCGTTGTCGTCAAATTAAATATTTATTCAATGTCTATATATAAATAATTTAATAATGGATTTAGCGCCACTTATATATATGGTACATTATATTTTATCTTATTACAATATTATTATAATTATTAAAGGCGAGTATAAAATAGGATCTGTTTTAATTGATAATGTGTTCATAATTTATTTTGCATATATTTATATATCCAATATATGAATGCCAGTAATAATTTGTGTGTATGTGCTGCGGTGGCCATTTAATTAATGTATGCGGTATTTATATATTGTAATATGAAAGAATTTCATAAATTTTGTAATTCATTCATATAAATGGAAAAAAAAAATAAAATAAGATTAAGAAAAATGCCCCCTAGAAAGCAATTATTATAAAATATTATATGGTGTTCCTCAAAAAAAAAAACAGATGATAAAAAGTTGCAATGTTATACGCATTTTTTTTTTCGATATAATTATTATTTTATTTATATATTTTATGTGTTTTTTTTTTTCTCAATTAAATATGGAAAAATGGCACATGTTTGAAGAAAAAGATAAGCACACAAATTATTTAATTAATAATTTATATATATTTTTTTTGTATTAATGATAGAGAAAATGTAACTATTTTTTAAGTACGCACAGCACCAGCAGATGTGTACAAAACTCAGTTGTTATATAGAATTATTTTTCCATATATTTTTATTGCGTTAATTTATATAAATATATATTTTTTTTTCAAATTTTAAATACTGATCTCGTTAATCATATTTTTGTATTAAACGCAAAAAAAAAATAAAATTGTCTCCGTAGAGACACACACAGCCCCAAGTATTTCCTTTGTTTTAACAAATTTTTGTTGTAATTTATTTAATAAAACAATTATAAACATATATATTAAATAAATAAAATAAATGAGTAGTTTTTTTTTAGAGGTAATTTAAAATTATATAAATATTTAATAGAATTTTTTGCTGTTGTTTTCGTGTTACATTCCATAATATCTTAAAAGTTATAATATGCACTGAGAAAAATTTTCGGGTATTGTGAAAAATGTAATACAATAATACAATATATATTTTACATTTATTCAAATAATGATCATAATGAAATTACAATAATCGAATTGATCCGTGCGGTATTGATGTATAATTGTAAAAATCATTGAGAACACTGTCAATGCCCATATATATATATATATACTATTCTTAATGGAGGCGGTTGTGGGGTTGTTGATATAATATTTGATCAATTCTATTTTTATAAATTATAAAAATTGTCACAACAATTATTTTGCTTAGTTTATTGCTCGTCGTGTTCGCATGTTTCTCGAAAAAAAAAAGTTCATTGGTATTAAAATGCGGAAAAAATACGAAAAAAATTAACATTAAATCACATGAATCACAAGAACTTTTTTTTCTTATATACACTTTATTTTTCGTTCTTGTATTTCAACATTTGCATAATATAGTGTGTGTCTGTTTGGTTTTTTTCTGGTTTCTTATTCTCTGGTTTTGTTGTTGTTGTTGTTGTTGTTACTTGAAAATTAGCTGCTGCTTGTTGAATGAAATTATAATAATATTAAAGTGTATACGGAGGAACACAGAAAAAAACAACACAAAAATTTAACTAATGTAAATAAGAAAAAACGAAAAAAAACTTAACTAATTTTATGAATGACGCCGATCCAAAAAATTTTTGCGTTTGCTAATTCAATTTTTCTTATATATATATATATATATATATAGTTTTGCGTATACTTTTGTATGCGCTTATATATATTTATAATTATATACAGTATTGGCCACCAAAAATTCGAACAATTTGGAATTCCCGACTATTGGTCGACTCTTGTTTCTTGATTATAATTTTCTGCATTAAGTAATATCATATTATTTTTTATATATAGGTGAAACGTTTTGGAACTAGAGCGAAAATAAAATCATGTGCATGTATTTGCTAAATTCAATTGTGCCAGAATCATTTTTCGTTGTTATAACCATTTTTGATTATAGCCTTCTGTATGAATAACATTTTTGCTTATCAAATTTTCCCGATTATCGTCTTCTTGATTATTAATTTTTTGGTTATAACCTGTTACGATTTTATATAGCTATATATAGCGAAAATTTTACCATATATATAGATTTTTAAAGTAAATATTTCTAAAAATGTATACATCAATACCATAACCTGAGTATTTTTTTCTATTATACCATATATATTATAATTTATGGTCTTGAATAATTTAAAACTTAAGTGTTTAATATGATTAGTTTTCTGGATTTATATGAAATGTGGACGTAAACATTCGCTGGCGCTTATACCAACGCAGCATGGATTCCAATTAAATTGATCAATTTTACCATATTACTATTCTATATCGCCCTCCCTGCACGAGTTTCATAAATTAAAATAGATAATGCAAAAGTGCAATGAAAAGTTAATTCGCACATCAATTGGTAAACAATATATTGCGCTTTATGTTATCTAATAAACCTTTCATTACAGACAAGTTGGTAAATTACGCTACATGGGAGTATATATCAATTTACCAATTGTACTGTAATTAACGAAAGATAGATGTTTTCAAAATACTATAATTTTTAATATGGGTGATTAGCCCATAGTAATGTGTGTGTGTGTGTGTGTGTGCAGACATTGTAAATCTTTGAATAGCGTTCAACACCATATTTTCAAAGATATCCGTTTTTCTTTTTATTCCATAAACGAACAAATGGTTACCCAGCAGAAAAATTTCCTATGAAAAATAGCGGAATTGAACTAGCTGCATTTCATGATTAATAATATATATTTCGGCGCTATGCAACTGCGTTACTAAGTGTTTTTTTAATCAATTTATTTATATATTAATATTAATATATAATTAATATATACCAAAATAATTTAAAAGATACAAATGCATTTATAATAAAAAAGAAACAATCGGTTAATGACAGCGTTGCCTATTAAATAGAGCTAAAATTTTAAAGATTCTTTGCCTATATGATGGGGCTAGGTATTTTTATATTTAAACATTTTTAATTGTATTGAAATTATATGCCCAATCCAATATAAGTGAAAATGTGATTATAAAATTTCACAAAAAATTATTAATTGTTTTCTATTGACACGTTAAGATTACTATACCGCCGCACAGTTTTTTTTTTTATTAATTGTAATAATTATTATTAGTATTTTACATATACCTAAATACAATCAATTAATTAATTTTATTTATTTTCCTTTACCATTAATTACAGAATGACTTACAAAAGTGTATGATCAAATTGGAAGATTTATTTCAACAAAATAGTCGACAAGCGGCAACTGTATTTGTTAATATAACAGCTAAAACAATGGTACCTACTGATGTTATAACAATATCAAATATAGAACAAAGAAATGGTCATGGAGGTAAATTAAAAGAATCATATCAAAATGTACATTAAAAAAAAAAAAAAAAACACACACACCCACACCCACACCCACACCCACACATTGATATGTAATATTTAAACATATTACAATAAATTTAGTTTTGATATATAAATAAATAAATAAATAAATAAATAAATAAAAATTAAAAAAAAAAGGATATAAAATAATAAATAAATATGATTTTTCCATATCTTTGGTGCTACTTCAATTACATAATCCTTTAATTATTAATTTAATTTTTCTTTTTGTATTAAAAAAAAAAAAAAAATAAAATAAAATAAAAAAATAATTAATAAAATAAAATAAATAAAAAAAAAAAAAAAAAAGGAGATAGGTGAAATAAAATAAATATACGCGCGCCGCGCGACCTAACAACAATATAATTTTATGACATTTAAAAACTGTATATTTTTTCGCAATATTATTATTATATTTGTGCGCGCTCGTATATGTATAAAATTATAAAGAATTTGGGGAAAAGCAATTTATTAAAAATTCTATCATAAGATTATATTATCATTATTACTACTTTTTTTTTTTTTTTTTTTTTGTGTTTAAACTTTAAATTAGAAAAAAAAAAATGTTGTACCTTTATCGATTATTTATATAAATCGGTAAAAAAAATAAAAAATAAATAAAAAATGTCACTTATAGAGATAATCGTGCGCGGTGTAAAAAAACTATTATTTTTTCTTATATTTAAATATAAATATGTAAAAAATAAAAATAAATATATATTATTATATTATTAATAAAAAAAAAAAAAAAAAAAACAACAAAAAAAACAACAAAAAAAAAAATTAAAATTAAAATTAAATTAAAAAATATGTTTAAATATCCAAAATTAATAACAAAAATTGGGGAAATATTTTGTAATTATATATAAATTTTATGTTTTAAGAATTATACAATTATTAATATAGAAAAAATTAAATAAAATAATAAAAAAATATATATAAATAAATAAATAAATAAATAATTAAATAAATAAATAATTAAATAATTAAATAAATAAATAAATAAAAGAAATTTATTAATTTAATAAAGAAAAAAAAATTACATATACACACACACGCACACACGTATACATTTATTAATATTTTTTTTTTATAATTCTTTGAATTTTCCTTTTTTTTTTTCATTTAATTAATTTTTAATTTTTTAAGATAAAAATTTAGTTTTTTTTTTTGTATTGATTAATAATGAATGATTTTTTTAATTTTTTTTTTTTTAACAATATTTTTTACATATTAATTTATATATACAACTAAACCTCGTGATATAAGAGCAAAGGTATATCGAAACTGTTGTTTAAACAGGAAAAATTATAAGCAACAATTTTTGTGAATGCGATTTTGATAAAATTTTTGGAATATATAAGTTTAGTGTGAATTATTAACAATTAAATGTTATGAAGGAATTCAGACAACCACTTTTGACACTTTTGCTATTTCTCATACGATTTTGATGATGCAATTTGGTTTACACTTTTTTTTTGAGATTGGAATGATATGTGGGGTGAGTTTTTAAAGAAATTCAAGAAAATTAATTGCTCAAGGATCAATTTTGATCCTTTTGATTGATCAATTTGAATATTCTTCTATAATTCGATTTTGATGAAATTTAGTTTAGTTCGTTGTAAAATGGGACTTGTATGGGGTGAGTTTCTAAATAAATTCATTTTTATCAATAATCTAATTTTTAACGTACATAATTCAAATTTCATCAAAATCGGATTAGAGATAGCGAAATTAATAAGCAAGCAAGTTATTGCAGAACGTCGCCTATAGATCATTGTCCTGCATATTGATTTTAGGATAATTTCTTTACAAACTCACCATATAAATGTACAATGTCAAATATGTGCATATTTAATTTGATCAAAGCCGGATGAGCTATGCGACTAAATTTTACTGTTACCTGTAACGTGTGTCATTTGTGGCGCTATAATTTTGGGAAAAAAAAACTATACCCTTTCAAATTTGATTAAAATCGAACGAGAAACTATCAAATTATTGCTATATAATTAATAGTGAGTGTTCGTTTTCTCTGCTATTGCTGAAAATCATTATTTTACATTATATAGTTAGCTACAATTAAATAAACTGATTTTCTTGTGACATTTTTCTCATTGTACCAATAAATTAATTCGTAATTAAATGTAATATGGATAATATTTAGTTTAAATTGAAGAAGAATTATGCATTCGTTTTCTGCACAGATAAATATAATTTTAATAAAACGGTTGCCTATTATCATTTGTATTTTATTGTTTATATTTTGTACGTAATAATTTGGATGTTCGCTCCTTATCCGAGGTTTGGCCGATATATATATGTATTTAGAAAACAAAAAAAATAAATGATTTTCTCTAAATAATGTTTATAAATTTAACAAAACACACACCACACACACACACCAAACACCCACACAAACATAAAACGCATGAACTTTTTTTTTTCTTTATTTTTATGCGACAAATGGATTGCCATTAACAAACAAAATTAAAAAAATAAATAAAATAAACACCCATTTTAATATGTGTAAATAATAAACAAAAAATTAATGAAATAAATAATTATTTCCACTTTCTGTAAACAACTGGAATAAGGATAACATAAAATATAAAAAAAAAAAAAAAAATAACAAAAAAAACCAACAAAATGTACACACAAATAATAAAATGCAATCCTTTTATTTACGGGGGGGAAGGCATTTAAATACGCTTTACAAAAGACTTTCAATATAATAATAATAATAATTGTTAATATAATTATAAATAATAAAAATAAATAAATTAAATAAAAAAATAATTTCTTTTCAATAATTTATTTAAATATACGCACGCAATCACACAATACACACACACACACATATATATATATTTGAGAACCAAGCGACTGTGCGAACAATTAAAATTTATGGAAAAGAAATTTCATTTTATCTATAAATAAAATGAATAAAGATAAAAAAGATAAAAACGAAAAAAATTCATCTAATTTTTTTAGATAAAAAAAAAAAAAATTCATCTAATTTATTTAGATAAAAAAAAAAATAAAAAACTAAAAATAGATACATAAAAAAATAATTGATTGAAAATTAATAAATTAAAAGAAATACGCTTAATAATTTTTTTTCTTTATTTGTTCTGTTAAAATCATCAAAATCAAAATCCATAAAATAGATAAATAAAATATATTATTTAACACATTAATCATCGCAGCGGACAGATGTGGATGGATCGGTCGTTCGTCGATGGACTGGTCGTCTGTCGCTGCGCATCCGTTACCATATATACAAACAATAAAAATTCCAATAGACAATAATTTCCCTATATATAAAAATATACAAAACCCATAACACAACAAAAAACCCACACAAACACACACACAGACACACAATAATTAAAAAACAATTAAACAGATCTATTCGTGAAAATTTTAAAGATGGATTTAATATTTAAAAAAATAAATAATAAAAATAATAATAATAATAATAATAATAATAATAATAAAAATTAAATTAAAACTGTACATGAATAATTAAAAAATAGTCATTATTTTCCAGTCAAGAATAAAAAATAATAATTAAAAAAAAAATAAACCTCTTTAACGAACGCGAAAAGGCTATCTTTTTTTTTTTTTTTTTTTTTTAAATGAAATAAATTAGAAAAAAATCAATAATTACATTAAAAAAAAAAAAAAACAAAACACTATAAAAAATCAGTGAGCATTTTATCTTTATTTTTTATTTTTTTTTTATATTATAACAATTTTAATTATTTTTGAAATTATCGTCAAAATAACAAAAAAAAAAAAAAATAATAATAATAAAATCAATATTGTTCCTTCTAGCCGATAAAATTAGTAATAAATAATAAATTAAATAAAAAAATATTTAACAAAAAAAAAAAAACGGAAAAATAAGAAAAAGACTTGATATTAAATTAATATTTAAATTATTTTATTTCGGACTAAAATTTTTTACTTTACAATATATAGCAAAAAAAAAAAAAAATAAATATAAAAATATATTTTGATAAACCCACACACACACACACACACACACACACACACAAACACACACCGATACACATAAATATATTTTTTAAATAAATAAAAAAACAAATAAAAATAAATTCCAAATTATAACAATAAAAATCAGAGAGAGAGCGCGAAAATATGTGAATTATTAATATTTTTTAATTTAATATTTATTAACTTTTGTAGGTAACAAATGAAAAAAAAACATTAATTTTTTAACTATCATTCGTCTGCTATTATTATACATTAAAATTTTTTTGGCAATATTAAATCAGAGATCACTCAATTTTTTGGGTCCCCTTTCGTCGCCCAACACCAATAATGGAATAACATTTGAGTTGATTACTCCATAATAATAATGCCTCTCGCTTTACGCCTCGGTATATTACTGTCTTTTTAACATTGCAGTCACATTTGGTACATTACTCCGCCGCTAACCATTTTCCAACCAATTGGTCTGTATTTATGCGTCGATAGATATGTGCAGATTTTTTTAAATAAAATTATTTTTAATTAGTGAAACGTACTGTGTCCATTTTGTTGCCCATCTCTGAATAACCGTGTCCAACACTATATTTTCAAAAAAATTATTATTTCATAAACGAACAAAAATTAATTTTGAATAATTTTTACATGTCACCCACTCTCATTTTTTTCGCTCAATTGAATTAAAAAATATATAAAATAAATATAATTTGTTACTATAAAAACTTATATTTAATTTAATATAATTAAAAAAAAAAAAAAATATAATATAATAAATAAATAAATATATTTTAATTAATAAATTTTATTATTATTAAACGAAAAAAAAAAAAAAAAAATTAAAATTAAAATTAAAAATCGAAAAAAAAATAAATATATTTATTTAAATAGAGTTCCTTATTAAAAAAAAAAAAAAAAAATAATAAATAAAAAAAAACTATATATATTTAATTATAAATTTAATTATTTTTACTATTATTATAAAATACATTCTTTTTTGTTCGTCCTCCCTTACACACTCACACACACACACACACACACACACACAAACAAACAATTGCCTGAAAAAAAACAACAACAATCACATTTTAAACATAAACATAAATACAAAAAAATAAAATAAAAAACAAATGTAAATATAAAATTAAATTAAATATATAAAAAATGATTTTTTTTTTTTTTTAATTAAAATAATTTTTAAGTTTATTTTTTCTTTTTTTTTGTTTTTATTTTTTTTTTTTTCAAAATATATAGAATTTTTTTATTATAATTTATTTTTATTTAATTTTTTTTTTATTTTTTTTTTTTTCTAAAATATATTTGTTGAGGAAAAAAACAAAAAAAAAAAACAACCACATTTCAAACTGCCAATAAAATAAAATAATTAAATTAATTTAATTATATTAAAAAAAAAAAAAAAGGAAAAAAAAGGATAATAAATAGAAAAAAATTGAAAAAAAAAATACATATTTTTTATATATTTAATTTTTATCGAGCAAAAACCAAAACAAAAAAAAAAAAATAATAATAATAATTTAAAAAATAAAAAAAAAAAAAAAAAAACAAACAATAAACAAAACAATGCAATAGTCAATTTTTTTTTTTTTTTTTTTATTATTTTATTATTTTTATTTTTATATAGAATTTATTAGATTTTTTTTTTTTTTTTTACTAAAAAACAATACCTCAAATAATAAATAAAAAATAAAAAAAAACCAATAAACAAATAAATAAATTAAATAATTATATTTTTGAAAAAACTAACTAACTTTCAATACAAATACATCGCAAAAACAAATAATAATTTAAAAAAAAATGATGTCCTTTTTCTCATACACACATTACTACTACTACTACTACTACTACTCCTACTACTACTACTACTTACTACTACTTACTACTACTACTTACTACTACTACTACTACTACTGCTACTGTTACTACTACTACTCCTACTACTACTACTACTTACTACTACTTACTACTACTTACTACTTACTACTATTATTATACAATTTAAAAAACAAATGATCATAAATATATTATTATTATTATTATATATTAAATATTATATATAAATATATATTAACTATTATAATTATATTATTTTATTGTATAATAAAAATAAAAAAAAAATAATATTATTGAACTAAAAAAATAAATAAAAAAATAAAGGAAACGAAAGAATCAAAAAAAAATTAAAATTAAAATTAAAATAAATGATAAAAATTAATTGTATTATATTATTATATATATATTTTTATTCTTTTTTATAATTATACTATAATATATTTATATATATATATTAGTGACCCCCGCATTTTTATATTAATATATACTATGAATTAATAATGCTATATATACAATATATATATATATATACAGATTATTATTGATCTGATGTAAATAATTTTTATATATATAAATATTAAATATGCATATAAATAATGATAATTTTAAGAAATTTAAGTATATATATATATGAATAAAGTATTTTAATTACTTATAATAATATTAAAATTATTCTTTTTATTTAAATATCCTGACCAACTATGTTACAATATATAGAACATCGATCTTATGGCTATCTGTCAAATCTAAGATCATCAATAAGATGTAAAATTTACAATGTAAAAATTGTCAGAAAAAAACTGATATTTTATAGTCGCATAAATACCGTCGAGAAAACTCATACAACACCCGAACCAAATAATAATGGTATATCACACAAAACCAAAAAAAAACTGCAGCGACGTTACTCACATTAGCCCGACTGTGGTTGTGGTGGAGGAAAATTTTACGATATTATATTTATTATTATTATTATTATAGGCATCATCCTATTATACACGAGGATTATTAATATTAACTATATATAAACAATTAATAATTAATGGTGTAACTTTTTATTATTATTATTATTATAGAGTGCGCGGTCACACACAATTTCGAAATAAAACTATAAAATATGTATGCGTTTTTGGTTGTGTTCTTTCGTCCACACTCTCATCAAATATTCATCAATATTTTATTTTCCAAATATATATTGCGTATAATACATAAATATGATATAAATAAAAATATCGATGTACAATCAATTTATTGAGATGTATAACAATTAATAATTTTATTATTCATATTTGGTTTGATTTCAATTAAAAAAATTAAATTATAATTAATTATCATATGAGAGACCTCGTGGAATATTTATATATATATATATATGTAAATACAATATATCTGTGCCTGTCCATATTATTTGTGAATTCAATTAAATATCTATTATGATGATGCTGATTTGTTTATATGAATAAAGTATTTTAATTACTTATAATAATATTAAAATTATTCTTTTTATTTAAATATCCTGACCAACTATGTTACAATATATAGAACATCGATGTTATGACTATTCGTCAAATCTAAGATCATCAATAAGATGTAAAATTTACAATGTTAAAATTGTCAGAAAAAAAGTGATATTTTATAGTCGCATAAATACCGTCGACAAAAAACTCATACACCACACGAACCAAATAATAATGGTATATCACACAAAACCAAAAAAAGTTGCAGCGACGTTACTCACATTACCCCGACTGTGGTTGTGGTGGAGGAAAATTTTACGATATTATATTTATTATTATTATTATTATAGGCATCATCCTATTATTATACACGAGGATTATTAATATTAACTATATATAAACAATTAATAATTAATGGTGTAACTTTTTATTATTATTATTATAGAGTGCGCGGTCACACACAATTTCGAAATAAAACTATAAAAAATTTGTATGCGTTTTTGGTTGTGTTCTTTCGCCCACACTCTCATCAAATATTCATCAATATTTTATTTTCCCAATATATATATTGTGTATAATACATAAATATGATATAAATAAAAATATCGATCGATGTACAATCAATTTATTGAGATGTATAACAATTAATAATTTTATTATTCATATATTTGGTTTGATTTCAATTAAAAAAATTAAATTATAATTAATTATCATATGAGAGACCTCGTGGATTATTTATATTGTATATATATATATCTAAATACAATATATCTGTGCCTGTCCATATTATTTGTGAATTCAATTAAATATCTATTATGATGATGCTGATTTGTTTATATGAATAAAGTATTTTAATTACTTATAATAATATTAAAATTATTCTTTTTATTTAAATATCCTGACCAACTATGTTACAATATATAAAACATCGATCTTATGGCTATCTGTCAAATCTAAGATCATCAATAAAATGTAAAATTTTCAATGTTAAAATTGTCAGAAAAAAACTGATATTTTATAGTCGCATAAATACCGTCGACAAAAAACTCATACAACACCCGAACCAAATAATAATGGTATATCACACAAAACCAAAAAAAGTTGCAGCGACGTTACTCACATTACCCCGACTGTGGTTGTGGTGGAGGAAAATTTTACGATATTATATTTATTATTATTATTATTATAGGCATCATCCTATTATTATACACGAGGATTATTAATATTAACTATATATAAACAATTAATAATTAATGGTGTAACTTTTTATTATTATTATTATAGAGTGCGCGGTCACACACAATTTCGAAATAAAACTATAAAAAATATGTATGCGTTTTTTTTTTTTTATTGTCCGGCTGTAAATATTAATAATAATACAATACAACATGCTAACTCAGCAAAATACCTAGGTATGTAGTCTAGATAGACGCTTAAATTGGAAAACGCATATTATAAACAAAAACAAGCAACAAAGACTCAAGTTCAACAAACTGTATTGGTTACTGGGAAGATCGTCCCAGTTATCACTAGAGTGCAAAATAATTGTATATAAGGCAATCATAAGACCAGTATGGACTTATGGTATGGGACTATGGGGAGCCACATGTACATCAAATATAAATATAATAGAAAGATTTCAATCAAAGGTGCTCCGTAGTATAGTTAATGCACCATGGTATGTGCGCAACGATCTTTTACGAAAGGACCTCAACATTTGTTCGGTTAAAGATTTAATTACATCTAAAAGTACATCTTATTATAAAAGACTTCATGAACATCCAAATCAACTTGTGATGAAATTTTTAAATGCCAACGAACATGCACGAAGATTAAAAAGGCATATACCATCAGAATTAATAACAAGATTTAAATAAACAACACACCCATCCTAATAACAAAAAATGATTATTAATGTTTATGGTTAATTATGGGTAATTGGATCACTGGATCTAATCATTACTAACATTTCATAGTAAATCAATATAAATAATTTAAATGTCAAATAAAATTACTTAATATCTTTGGTTCTTACAGTATACAGTAAGAAACTAATATGTAAGATAGATTGTAAAGATGCTGAAACAAATAAAAAAAAAATGTATGCGTTTTTGGTTGTGTTCTTTCGCCCACACTCTCATCAAATATTCATCAATATTTTATTTTCCAAATATATATATTGTGTATAATACATAAATATGATATAAATAAAAATATCGATCGATGTACAATCAATTTATTGAGATGTATAACAATTAATAATTTTATTATTCATATATTTGGTTTGATTTCAATTAAAAAAATTAAATTATAATTAATTATCATATGAGAGACCTCGTGGATTATTTATATTGTATATATATATATCTAAATACAATATATCTGTGCCTGTCCATATTATTTGTGAATTCAATTAAATATCTATTATGATGATGCTGATTTGTTTGTGATGTGATATACAGATTGTTTTTTTTAAAAAGAGTAATGAAATACTATTGTATATATATATAATATATATAAACAATTTGGTGTGTGCATCGAATACTAGCGATATAGCATTCGTCAGACCTTATTTCTCGTAACCACCGTTACCTGTGTATAATCACAACTTTGAGCTGTAGCTAACAAAATGCACCATATACTTGAGACAATTATTTGAAAAAGTAATGATAATTCGAATATTAATTTCAAAAAATAGATATTTTATTCAAATTTATAATTCTATTACCATTAAAAACTTTATAATATATGTATTTTCATAACTAAATAAGAAGTAATATAATTGAAATGGAAGTTTGTTTGATAGGTAATAAAGGTATGTGTACGAATAAACCGTAATAACAAAGTGCCACAATAAATGGCTGTACTTATATTAGTAATTTTGAAAGAGCCTTAATGCGATGTTTTTTTTTTTTATTGTTTTGACATCTGCCAACAACATTCAGTGTGGTAAATTCCATTTATAATACAACAACATAAAATTTTATCGTGTAAAAAAAATATCTAATTTTGTGCCTTCAACAAACGATTTGTGGGTATCATTAGTTTTTTGTTATCATTTAAAGAAAAACGCAGCTGAATCTCAAAGAATGCTTGTGTAGAAGCTTTTGGTGATCATGCTCTATCATTCGCAACAAAGCAAAAGATGGTTTCAACAATTTAGAGACAAAGATTTTGATTTGAGAAATGAAGAATGTGGAAGACCACCAAAAAAGTTTGAAGACAGTCAGAATTGCAAGCATTGTTGGACGAAGATGATACACAAACTCAAAAACAACTTGCAGAAGCCTTAAATGTAGATAAAAAAAAACAATTTCTAATCGTTTAAAAGCAACGGGAAAGATTCAAAAGTGTGCAAAAATGGGTTCCACATGAATTGACTGAAAGGCAACAAGAAAATCGAAAAACCATTTGTGAATTGCACCTTCAACAATACAATAGGAAATCTTTTTTGCATCGAATCGTGACTGTTGATGAAAAGTGGATATATTTTGAGAATCCTAAACGCAAAAAATCATGGATTACACCAGGTAAAGCAGCAACACCGACTGCAAAACCAAAACGATTCGGTAAGAAGAGAATGCTTTGTGTTTGGTGGGATCAGGAGAAGGTGTGTTGTATCATGAACTTCTGAAACCTGGTGAAACTGTTAATACGGTTCGCTACCAACAACAAATAATCGATTTGAACCATGCATATTAGATAACCGACCAGAATGGACAGAAAGAAAGAAAAAATCTGTTAAGATAATTTTGCAACCATGATAATGCACCAGCACACAAAGCAAACCCAGTTCAGGATACGATAAAGTCGCTTGGATGGGAGCTGTTACCACACCCACCTTATTCACCAGACTTGGCTCCTTCGGACTACCATTTGTTTTCATCGATGGGACATGCTTTGAACGAACAGCACTTCAAAACATCTGAAGAAGTTGAAAATTGGCTATCTGAATGGTTTTCGTCCAAAGCAACACCATTTTTTCGACGTGGTATACGAAAATTACCTGAAAGGTGGTTAAAATGTCTAGAAAGCGATGGAAGTTATTTTTGATTTTTCTATTCTAAATAATGTGTTTTTCTTCCTTTAAAAAAGGCTCATTTCATACTCCTATACCTGGTATATGGAAGGATAAAAAAAAAGAATTGTCTAGTGTTGCATGGTGTGTGTGTGTGCGTGGTGTAAGGATGATATATGACATAATAAATTTAAATATTTAACTATACGAATTTGCCGATGATCGAGTGTGTGTGTGATAAAATAAATAAATAAATAAATAAATAATAGTTAAATAAAATAAAGTTATTAATTAAAAATTATTAATATTATATGGGAATAAGAAATAAATGCAATAAAAATTGGTAAGTAAAATGATAAGATAAGAAATTACAATTTAAAAATTACTTTATTTTTTTTTATAAAATTAAAATCATTAATTGTTTTACGGTAGGTAGTGCTGGAACAGTGGCGAAGGCTAAATTATTTACTTATAACCTGGGTGAAATAAAAAGAAAATTATTAAAAAAAAATTTGACTGTTCACCGAATTAAATTTTCCGTAAAAATCAACTTTTATGAATTATCATCTTTTTTAATTACGGACCATAGTTTTAAAGGATTTTCACTTTTGCTTATATTAGCATTGCAAATTATAATCAATGTCCAATTTTTCATAGAAAAGATTTTTAAAATCGATTCACGCGTTCAAAACGATTTGATCGATTTTCCAATCGATGGCAGAGAAAATTTTTAGAGAAATTTATGGTATAAAATAAACACTCGCAAATGGTACAAAAAAAATTTATTCATACCATTATTTTATACAAAATTTCAATGACATCGAATGGTAAATCTTTTGAGCGTGTGTGTATCGATTTTATAAATATCTTCTATGAAAGATTGTAAATTATTGATTATAATTTGCAATTATGTATACAAAACTGGAATTCCATTAAAACTATTGCCCTATAATTCAAAAAGATTATAATACTTAGAAGTTGATTTTTCCGGAACATTTACTAAGTGGATGTTTCTAATTTTAGTGATATTGAAATCTGAAAACATTTTTTCACGTTTTGTCACTGGACTGGAATCATATTTATGTAAATCTATCTAGCGGCGAGCCGTAAACATTCGTATTGGATATAATCAGTGCAAGATTAAATGGCAGAAAGTAAAGCAAAGAATAAATAAATTCATTCACATATTATAAGTGCGTTAAGATATATATCGGTAAAGTTACAAATTTGCGGTTTTAAAGTACAGCGATCGAAAAGATCTATTCTACCCAAACACCCTTATTCTCTTTGTTATATGGTAATTGCTATATTTACAGTTTATATATATATAATCACATAATCATATATATATATATAAACTACAGACCTGCCTCCTGCCAATTTATTTCTTGATATGAAGTCAGTTTAAGGCAAACACTTTATGGTCACACTAAGACTGTATCCTATACAGGTTCTCTTCTTCACCAGATAAAAGATCCACATTTTTTTGTGGTTTCTTTAATTATTTAATTTTGTAATTCATAATTTATCTTTAGATCCCTATTTTGGAGATGTGTCCTTAAGTATTCGTTCAGTCATGTGTAAGTATTCTTGTGCAGATGGTAAGTCGATTTCTGTTTATTATGGTACTCTTTTTGATGATGAATCCTACCATACCAACACTTCTACATTTGTTTGTTTTAAGCTTGGCTGTTTGCATAAGTTACTGTATGTAGAAAATTTTATATTTTAATAGCTAGTGTAATTGAATTTCGTTCACAATCTGTTACGTTACTATATTTATAATAATTTATTTAATTTATTGATTTAATTTAATTTTTGTATTTATTTCATTTTATTTAAAAAAAACAGTGTTATAGGTCAAAATTAAGTTGACAACTTTTTCAGCTAAAATTCATATTTCATATTTAGTATCTCCAACTTTAATAACTTCATTTATAGATATTGCTTTTTTTCTTTGACATGCTATATTCTCTGCGTAGGTTCCGAATATGTTCTTGGCTCATATTAGCCCCACTTATAGTTACCAAATTTTGATATAAACTTTATTTTGTATAATCCCGATACAGATGTTGAAGTATTTTTTTTTAATCAAGTATTAATTCATTGGGATTCAAATTGGGACAATATGTGAAGGTTAATTCAATAATTGAATTATCGAATCATAGACAAAATTTTATGAAACATGTAACCGCAACGTTTTTTTTACTGATTATTCCAAATTTACATTAATAATTTCGATGTAACTATATCGGCGTCAATATTTCTTAAGTTTTCATCCCAATTATATAAAATACAGCCCATTAAATCATCATATGGAATCACTACTATATGATTTTGTGTTTTTTTTTATTTTGTATAATCCCGATACAGATGTTGAAGTATTTTTTTTTAATCAAGTATTAATTCATTGGGATTCAAATTGGGACAATATGTGAAGGTTAATTCAATAATTGAATTATCGAATCATAGAAAAAAAATGTTATGGAACATGTAACCGCAACGTTTTTTTTACTGATTATTCCAAATTTACATTAATAATTTCGATGTAATTATATCGGCGTCAATATTTCTTAAGTTTTCATCCCAATTATATAAAATACAGCCCATTAAATCATTATATGGAATCACTACTATATGATTTTGTGTTTTTTTTACCAGACATTTTCCAATTTCCAATTGTCAGTTTTTCTTTACAAATAACCATAACTCACTTTCATTAATCCAATTAAAATATTGGTTGCATTTACTAAGAGATTTTCTAACAAAATTTATAGTTTTTCATTCGTACACATATTCTATGCCGTCATTGAATCGTCGATGTAAATTAATAATTTTAGTTTTGAATAAACAATTATCACAATATAAGCGAGATTTTAAGCATTTCAAAAGCGTATCGGTTGCATTTTTGTTATTTAAAAAATAAAACCTAAAAACTGTTGGTTCTTTGTTTTATTTTTCGAGCTCTCAAATAATTTTTTTTATTTTAAATTATTGTAAAAATAACGATACATTTTATCATATGTGGTTCTGCGTTTTCGATAACATATGTTGAAAACATTACTTTAAGAATATAGTTAAGTATGCGATGTTCCTCTGACTATACCTTGCAAGATTATTTATACATGGAAGTGGTTTCTATTTTATTGGCTGTGCACTATAATTTAATGAATAAAATTGTAAATACAATGGTATATTTTTAGAATTGCATATAATTAATTATTTAATTATTATAATAGTTATTTTAGTAATGCGTCGTTTAAAATATAAAAACACAAAATAGTTAATTATTGCATTAAAAATGACAATTTAGTAAAATCATTTGGTTAAAAATCTTATAATTAATCAATTTTTGCACTTTTTATCACCACAAATTGTTAGTTGGGATTGGAATATTTCTCTTTCATTCATAAAAATAAAATCTTGGTTTTTTTTTTATTTTTTCCATTTATTTTTAATCTATCCATATCTCCATATCATGAAAAAATAAACACTTTTTTTCTGTAATCTTGTACGTTCATTTTTTTTTTATTATTTTATACACGTCGAATGCGTTTTAATTTTTTCAAACATCA
The DNA here is from genome assembly GCA_910594885.2 of Bibio marci. Lineage (NCBI taxonomy): Eukaryota > Metazoa > Arthropoda > Insecta > Diptera > Bibionidae > Bibio > Bibio marci. The sequence goes on from OU343114.1 coordinate 38,361,263, forward strand.
GATTATCACCATATTATCAACAAATTTATATATATTATATACAATATTATTATTATCAACGACAATTGTGTGTGAATATACTAATACGGTGGTGTTATAATATAATGTGTACGTATATATTTATGTATGGGGTCTATAGGTGAATATTATAAATACATTAAATTTTTTATGTTATGGAAAAAGGGAAATTAAAAAAAACACAACTTTTTTTTAAATTTTTTATTTTATTACTAAGGCGCCGAGTGTGTTGTATTGTATACATTTATGCATTGATTAAAATTTAAGATTAAAAATTTAAAATATAATATATGTTGTGATATTTAGACAAATAAAAAACAAAAAAAAAAAAAAAAGTGTTACTTAAATTTTATGTTATTTATATAGAGAGGCGTATACGAAAATATTTTATGTATATTCATTTTTGGAGTTATATATTAATATAGATATGAATTATAATAAGTGCATAAAAAAGCATATAATACTTTTCAGAGTTAAAATAATATGAACATAATAAAAGTTATTCCTAGAAATATTATCATCACATGTATATTCTAATATAATTTGTTGTCACAAGATTAGCCGCCTAGTGGTGTTTGCATATATTGTACATATATATGTAGGTATATAAACATTGTTAACTTAACTATGGTTTCGCAACGAACGTAAACCACTGTGTCACTGAGTTAGGTTGTGATAAAAAAATATTTTGTGGTATGCATTTGCCGTCTATATGAAGTTCGCAATTTATAAGAAAAACTATAAACTGAATTTCTAGAATTTATGATGGTTATTATGATTGATAACAAAAAAAACCATTTCGTGAAAATGAAAAATTTAGTTCAAAGGAATTATTTAACAAATACATTAGAAATGTGAACCGTTTAGAATCGGAATTAAAAAATTGCTGTGACATATGGTACATTTAAAAATTTAATACAAACGGATATATATACTCGTGTTACATTTACCATATATATATATCGACTACAATATAGTGCAATATTACTTTTTCCATAATAATTAACACAGAGATAAATTGCAAAATATGCTATTTATATGGGGGCTGTAGTTTGACGAATATATATTTACTAGAAATATTTTAATAATTTTATGGGACATATGATATAAAATTGTAAATGAATAAAACAGATTTATTTACAGGGTATACTTTTTGGTTGCCTTATATTACATACATAATTATGTATTCTTTATAATAACTATTCCATATAAATATGTAATATGTAAAAATTTAAACATATCAATAGAAAATTTATTAATCCATCAAATAGAATTACATAATTATATATATATTAGATAACTAAATTGGCGAAATATTTGCGTATGTGATTTAGAATCCATTCAAATAATTTTGTCTTTGTTATTATTTCATTATTTATTTCATGTACAAAGTATAATAGAAGTTATTCATTATTTTGTTGTGTATTATATATAATAGAAAAAAAATAAAACCTCATGGTCATCTACAACGATGTTCAAAATGAATAGGCAGCCCGCAAAAAAAATATATAAAAAAATATAATAATTATTTAGAAGCAATAAGTTAATATCCACACCACATATATATATATATATCTTTTTAAATTAACAACTTTAGATAGGTGAAACTACTGGGGTGGAATCATGTATGCGGATAAGTGACAGTCACCATGGTGATATTCAAAAGTGATCACCTATTTTTTTGGCATCATGTAAGGTGATCACTTTTAAACTCACCACAAGGTGATTTTTATAATGTCATTCGGAACGGGCAGTGAGAAAGAAATATATTTTGACATGTTCCATCTTTATATTACTGCTAAAAAAAATAAAATCTACAAATAAATCATAGAAATATAATCAAAATTAAAATAATAAAATTTTAGCGTTAATAAAAAATATAAATGTTTAGTTCAGTTTCAGTGATTGAATTATATTGTTCAGGGACGATGGAACACAATGGTTTAGGATTTATTTGATTGTAATCTTCAATAAAAAATTAACTATTTTAATAATAATAAAACCCATTACAAATTTACGAATTAAAATAATTTGTAAACAATTTAAAATATTAAAATTGAATTTTCGGTCTGAATGTAGCAAATATTATATCATTATTTTTCATTTAACACAACTATAGAATATATCTCTATTGGTTATTGCCTTAAGAATATTGATAAAATATGGTATATTGCTAATCCATACTTAAAAACGCAAGTCCACAAATATTTGATAAAATATATTATTTCTTTGTTAATGTTAACAAAAAAATTACGAAATGTATTCCTTGAATATAATATGAAAACTAAATATTTTCCTTTAATTTATTTTAATTGTTTTGCGTATCACACCGAATTCACAACAAATAACAATGAAAGAATTTCTTTTTTCCCAAAAAAATATAACCTTATACACAAAACGACAGCAAAAAAGCTATCACCTGAAAATCGTCACTTTTTGGTGATAGTCACCGGTGATATCGCTATAGCCGATGGAACATATTTTAAAAAGTGACAGTGACTGTCACTTATCACCTTACATGATTTCACCCCTGTTTTTACTTACTGTATCTGTATTAAATTGTACAAATAATCAATTTTTCTCTTTATTTAAAAACATATTTTTGAGACATCTTTGGTGCCATTTATTTTTACCTTGTTCCTATAGTCAAATTTGATAGTGTAATGATTTTAGGATAGTATGATAGCAGAAGGTGTTGGTGTTTATAGTTGAATGTATGCAAAGGTAGGATATATTTTGAGCGATTTATATATACGAAGCATCACAAGTATTGGAAGACTCAATTTAATAAAATTTTTCATTCAGAATCTAAAGAATATAATTTGCCATGGATTTTTGCGATAAATTAGGAAAAATTAACAGTGAAAATAAATTTGTATATAATTTCAATGGATAGCGTTTATAACCCCATTTTTCATTGTTACAATGAATAATTCATTAATATTTTTAATTTTTAAAAATTATCTTAAAATGTATACTTGTTCATTGAATGTCAGAATTCGCGATCATTAATCGATTTATGTTTAGAATAATAAGTTAATAAATCGTACACGTTAAAAAAAAAATGAATAACATTCATCAAAACAATTCCGTAAGCCAACCAATAAGTGATTCATTGGAAAAAAATTAATTTTTGTTATTATCTTTTTAATGAATTATTCCATTGATTTAATAAATGTTATTTCATTTTAACAATGTGAACCATGTTCGTTGGAGCAAAATTAATAATAATATTTCATTGTTTTGACGTTACTTTTTAATTGACTGCATTTTTTTATTTTCTCAGTGTATATGTGCGAAAGGGAAAAAAGCATTATAAAGGCAAAAAAAAGGATATGCGGAATACTAAATACTAAAAAAAAATTTAATGATTTTATTACATAAATAATCATTTTGAACATAACTGTCTATGTATTATATACATAAACTACTTAAATATTTACGCACTTCAACATATATTTGATTATTTTAATAACAATATATTGGATATTATGATGAGGATCAATGAATGCTATATAATATGTTCAAAAAATAAATGTTAAATATATTTATAGATGGAGAAAAAAAAAGCTAAATTTCAACGAATTTGAAATAGTTAAATTTTTTTTTATAAAATAATTATTTAAAAACATAAAAATGAGTACACCTAAAATGAAACACTTTTCTCCACAGCATATATATTATTATTGCAACTGTAGACGTAATAGCAATATTTAATCTACAATATATTCATTTTATATATGATTTATACAAATCGATTTGTACTCTAACATTATCTTCATAAAAATGTGTACACAATGGAAATGTTTATCTATATATTATTTATTATTTTTGGTTATATGTTATACATCGTACTCACATACAAAAAAAAAAAACACACATATATATTCAAATAATAATTTAATTCATATATTAAATCGATATAATATTTTGTATATTATATATAAATTAAATACTATTGCCATATATTGTATTAGATATAAATAAATATATATATGTAAAATGAATATATGTTATATGGAATATAGGAAAATAAATCGAAGACGAAATTAAATTCTCACGATAATTTATCAAATTTATAATAACATAACTTATTGGTTAGACTAATAGTTGAAATGATTAACGCGTTCGCGCGGATAACAACTATACCATATATTTATTTATATTTGTATATGTATGCGTACTTATGTATTATTTATTGTATAATTTTTAAATAAAGTTAAGTATGTTTCGAAAACGGAAAAAAAAAAAATAAAAACAAAACAACAACAACAACAAAATAAAATAAAATAAAAAAAAAACATGATGACTTTGAGGATTTTAAGATCTCGATAAAAATATTTTAATACAGGTATTATTAGTAAAAAAAAAATAAAACAAAAAACATTAATATAAAAAAGGATGGGTTTCTTTTTGCTATATATATTTTTGTTATTCGCTTTTTTTAAACTGATTTCGTTTTTTTTTTGTTTTCAATTTAAATTTTAAATTTCATAATCACCACACCGCCGGTATAACGTGTGCTTTTTTTCTTATACATATATATATATATATATATATACACCAACCGTGCGTTAATCCGAACGCCAGCTAATCCGAACGTATATAGATAACCCCATTTTACACCAACATATGAAATTTCATCGATATCGAATAAGGAATACCCACATTAACCAGGATACCCAACGCTGATCAATAAAACTGCCCGTAGTATCGATATCTTAGAACTACCTTAAGATCTGTTCTTATAATCCAACTTTGAACACATATACAAAACTTCATCGAAATCGGATAAGGAATACCCAAATTAACCAGGATACCTAACTCTGATCAATAAAACTGTCCGTAGCGTCGATATCTTAGAACTACCTTAAGAACTGTTCATATAATTCCACTTTGAACACATATATAAAATTTCATCAAAATCGGTTAAGAAATGATTAATTTACAAATTTTCAGAAAATTCGTCTCAAGCACTCCCATCTGGATGTTAAATAGTAAAAAATTGGTTTAAACGTACTCATACAAAATCATTTTAAGGATATGTGAGGAGTTTCATTGACATATCTCAAAAAATACCATAGCTTTATAGAATTGATTTTACAATTATTAAAAAATAGGGTATTTTGATTCATTTATATTCCCAGAACTTCCAAGATATTAGAGTGATTAATTTTTTTTTTTTGTTAACAGGTCAACTAGAAGGCTTCAGCTATCAAATACTTTTTATTTTATGAATTTATCTTTTAAAATAAGTTAAAATTATGTGAATTTTAGTGTGTTGATATTATTTATATTTTTCCGTGCCATAATCCGAACACTCGAACATCGACATAAATGAAAAAGTAGCGTTCGGATTAACGCACGGTTGGTGTATATATGTTATTATTGTTATATATATATGTTTTACCACCCATATACAACTCACTCAATGCCAAAAAAAAAATAAAAATAAAATCTTTTTTGTTTTTAATTGGTACATAATATAACACATACATTTACACATACGTGTACCATATAAACGAGCCGGTATATATTTACATAAATATTCGTTCAAGTTTTATTATAATGTCCTTATTAATTTATCAAATGTTATATATACATTTTGAGCTGATTGAATTTGGGAAAATTAATTGTGTATTTGTACCTTTTTATATTTATTTATTGTATTCATATGTAATCCATTTGAAATATCATTTTTAATTATCTATACTGCATACGTCTGAGACACATTATTCAAAAATATTTATTCAATAATGACAATTACAATATAGATACAATATATTGAATAATACGGGTAGATTGATACAAATGTCTGCAGTGCGTAAAAACTGCATATATTTATATTTATATAATTTTATTATATACAAATACACATTGAATACAATATATAATTATGGGTTGTAAAAATCAATCATTAGATTTCTGTTATCCGATTGAAAAACTGGAGAGATAAATCAAAAGAATAGTTATACAATATTATTTTATATTCATTTGACAAAATATAATACCATTTAATAGATAAATATAGTCCAGCGTATATAATTAATAAAGTGATTATTCAAGAAAGTGATTATCCATCATTCATATTATAATTTGTTGAATCAATAAGAAAAATTTTAAAAAAAATTTCTACATAATTATATTCAGTGTATGTATAGGATTTTACATCAGATTCAAGAAACCTATGGCATATTTGATTATTTTTTTAATTTGCGTTTATTTGGATGAAATAATTAATTATTATTGATGAAGTTTTGGTATTGATTTACTCTAGTTTATTAATTTTTCTTATTCTTTTAATTTTAATTTTTTCTATGCAACCCAGTGATTGGATACGATAAATTGAAAAAGTTAACAGGAACACCATTTTTTTTGTAAGAAAATCATTAAAATTATTCCTTATATAATCCATACAATATAACTATAATTTAATGAAAATCGGTGAAGAAATAAAATGCAAAATTTCGTATTTGCATTATTTTAAATAAGGAACTTAATAAAAAAAAAACAATTGCTTTTATATAAACAAACAAAATTTCACAGGGTCCTAAAAACTACAACCGTTTGGAAACACTTGACCTGACAATACACATAATTTATTTATGAAAAATTTTTTGTCTCTAAATATTTACATAAAATTTCATCAAAATCGAGTGAAAATCGAAAGGTTCCTTCAATCAATATAAAACCGGGAAGCATATTCTGGGTATCAATCGGAATATTTATTATCTGATGTCTTGCAATAAAAAAAAAAAAAAAAATGCAACAGGAGAATAAAGCCATTTGAATGAGTTCCACATAAATTGACAAACGAAAAAATGTACTCTACCCTATAATTAATAATAATTTAGAAAATTTATCTTTTATGAAATATTTTGGGTATAATAAGAGTATATATTGTATATCAGCCATATACCATATATAGGAATTAATATTATATCCACAAATATACGGCTATAAATTACATACATAAACATATATCGGTAGATATGTTAAAAATATCACTATATCCTAAACAATTAATCAAATTCATTAAAATATAATGTTTATTTAAAAGTATACAAAAATTTAATTACACAATATAAATGCAGAAAAGGATTTTAAATGTTATCGCGTATCTCTCGTCATACATACAATATTTATAAGGAATTTAACAAAATATAAAGAAAAACTAACAAACGGTTGACGCTATAAATAAAATAAAATAAATGATTTCACATTCCAATTATAATTTTGTGTATAAAAAAAAAAAAAAGTCAATAAATTTTAAATGATCCTTTCTGATCTTTCTTTTTTCATCTTACGTATTATTTTGTCAGTGGTTTTTTTTATTTTCAAATAAAATTCTGCAATTTATATTCTCTTTAGCGCCTCATCAAACATTTACGAAACATGGAATATATATTATATGGAACTAATATAAAAAACAAAAAAAACACATCCACACACAATAAAAATTAAATATTATATTATTATGTTACATAATATTATAATATATAAAAGCCATAAGATAAAATATATTGTATAAAATATGTGCAGCAATCAACAACTGCAAGAGAATGCAAGAAAAAATAAATAAAATTTAAAGATTTTATAATATTACTACAGTTAAATTCATATGAGTTCGCTTATATGAGCTATTATATTTTGGTCTTCATATATTATACCACTGAAACTATAAAACATTTCGCCAAATTGCACTATTGCATGAAATTGAAATTTTGTTACAAATTCAGAAAATAATATATAATCGATTTCCAACATTATAAAAAAAAAAAGAGATTTTTATAAACTAACTTTAAGCGTTCACTGACACATTGATGGGAGAATCGATCATATATTTTTTTGAGCGTGTAAAGAAGAAATTTAAAAAAAAATTTATTTTTTCGAAGTTAAAGGCAATTTTCCGGAAAATTATTATAAATTATTTTTCGTAAACTATTTATAAACTTTCAAGAATATCTAATTAGTTTTTTTTTTAACAGATATCGACCAGATACATATCTCAAACAAATGTATACGAATATATATTTATATATATTTTGAAAAATTGAACATATTTTTCAAAATAATCAGTTTGCATTTAAGAGTTAAAAAAGATTATGAATTAATTAAAAAGTCATGGTGAAAAACTAAAGAAAAAGCTTTTTTTCTATGTAAATTTGACTGAAAATTTATCAAATTCATTTTATGTTAAGTAATAGTTTCGAATTTGTAAAAGTTTTTTGTTAATAATTTTATCCAAAATGGCAAGTAATACATTGTAAAACTGCATATTATTTACCAAAAAAAAATCGCTTGTGATCAGATATCAAATCACACGCACTCACATATACCGTACAGTAACAGAATATTCGCATATAACAAACTACCATATAGAGATTCTTGGTTAACATAGAACAACTGTGCTAAGGTGGCCGGCTATAGTTTCTGCACTGGCGTGCATATAAGTTCAATATACCAAGTATGAAACATCAAGAAAAATTATTTCTCTTCAAATTTTCTTCTGAAATATAATAATAATATAAAATAATCCGTGTGCGCAAATTAATATATGCTTCAATTTGATAAAATTAATATAAATAATATTAAAATAGAAATTAAATTCACATATAAATAATATATTTTTTAAATAAAAGAAAATAAGATAAATAGGTATTTATTAAATAAATTATAAATAAATTAGTGCAAATTTCTGGTATAGTCAATCTTTAATTAATTAAATATCGTAATTTTTAGAAATAAATTATTTCAATGTATTAGAAATTATGCTGGTGGCAATGATTTTTATTGAACTTTATCGGAACAAAATATCACAATTAACCATATAGAAGTTAGCAACGCAGTGGGTAGCGTTCATTTGTTAATTTATCGTAAAGTACAGCGGTTAAATCGACGAATTTGATTGAAGTTATTCAGCTGAGATTTACAATTTACTCATTTTACACGCACGCATTACATTGACCGACATATATAAAAATAATGAAATTATAATGAAAACATCATATCTTTCATATAATAATTGAATCAAAGCGATTGGAAAATTTACCAGTTAGACTGTTGTTGTTGGTTTTGGGCGTTACTCACTTGGAGTAACATGATTTTTGATGATGAGGTATACATATATGAAGTACGACTAATAGTGAATTATATTTACACTTCTTCTATAAAGAAAAGTATAAAAAAAAAAAAGCCTATATCATAAAATTAAAATTAATCAAGTATTTTTAAAGTTTATCAGAACAACTCAAATGAATTTCACTGTATAAATATCGACACACAAAGAAAAAGCTTTTTTTATTCCTTTTTTCTGTTTTTTGTTGTTTTTTTGTAAATATTATATATTATTTTGTTTGTTTTTGTATTTATTTAAGATTTGAAAACTTATATATGAAAAAAAAATTGTTTATATTTTGTTAACTTTGTAATTTATCGCACAGGAGATAATATATAAATAATATAAAGCACAAAGGAAGAATATACCATTTTTAAGCAATCTGTATTGTATTTGTAAACAGTAACTATATATAAATAATAATTTTGAAAATTTCATTAATAAAATCATAATCGTAAAAAATATAGATAATATAAATATAATTTTATATATACAAACAATATTTTTTGTAGCTGCTCTGCAAACAAGGATTTGTGGTATTCAAATAATAATAACAACACAGCACAGAAATATATTTTACTGTTGTTATTACACCGCATGAATAATTAACACGTTAATCGCCACGATAATATCAGAATAATTTTCACATGGGCTATGGTAACTTTATTAGATAATTTTGTTTAAAAATGTATCAATGGAAACTTAATGTATCACAGAAAAAAAATTTTTTTTTCGCCATAACTCATTTTATTGTTTGTAGTAAGCCAAGAAATTTTCAGAGGTGGAATCATGTACGGTGGTGATAAGTGACAGTCACCATGGTGATATTCAAAAGTGATCACCTATTTTTTTGGCATCATGTAAGGTGATCACTTTTAAACTCACCACAAGGTGGTTTTTATAATGTCATTCGTATCGGCGGCGAGAAAGAAATATATTTTGACATGTTCTTTCTTTATATTACTGGTAAAAAAAATAAAATCTACATATAAATCATAGAAATATAATAAAAATTAAGATAATAATATTTTAGCGTTAATAAAAAATATAAATGTTTAGTTCAGTTTCGATTGAATTATATTGTTCAGGGACGATAGAACACAATGGTTTAGGATTTATTTGATTGTAATCTTCAATAAAAAATTAACTATTTTAATAATAATAAAACCCATTACAAATTTACGAATTAAAATAATTTGTAAACAATTTAAAATATTAAAATTGAATTTTCGGTCTGAATGTAGCAAATATTATATCATTATTTTTCATTTAACACAACTATAGAATATACCTCTATTGGTTATTGCCTTAAGAATATTGATAAAATATATTGCTAATCCATACTTAAAAACGCAAGTCCACAAATATTTGATAAAATATATTATTTCTTTGTTAATGTTAACAAAAAAATTACGAAATGTATTCCTTGAATATAATATGAAAACTAAATATTTTCCTTTAATTTAGTTTAATTGTTTTGCGTATCACACCGAATTCACAACAAATAACAATGAAAGAATTTCTTTTTTCCCAAAAAAATATAACCTTATACACAAAACAACAGCAAAAAAGCTATCACCGGAAAATCGTCACTTTTTGGTGATAGTCACCCGTGATATCGCCATAGCCGATGGAACATTTTTTAAAAGGTGACAGTGACTGTCACTTATCACCTTACATGATTTCACCCCAGGTTTTGTTCCTGATAGGCCAACTTACGAAACAGAATGCAAATGTATCGTTTGCGTCGGACATCTGTGATTGACGTGTTCCATCTACCAAATCGTGTACATCAGACATATATATGTCTGACATGTCTCATTTAGAACTTCTTAGCGTCAGACACATATGACTGACATGGCGATTAACGCGTGTTAATATTATTATTATTATTATTATTTTGTGTGCCAAAGAATATTTTCCCATGCATTCCAATAATTGCCTGTTTTTATACTAGCAAAATTTATACCATATTTAATAATTTTAAAAAAAAAAAAATTTGAGTTGTGCCAAACTCAATTCGATCATTGTTAATTATAAAGTGATTGTATTAAATATAAAAATTATATATATTAATATATACAACGACATATATAAATAATATGTTATTTATATATATATATGGGTATTCAAATTTCATATCTTCATCTGCAATACACATATTATATAAACACCAAACAATATTTTTACCGTGCTCTTTCTATAAAGTCTCAAATTTAATATACATAAAAATAAATATACTCGTATGCATTTGTAATAAAAAAACATAAAAAAAAGGAAGATATTTACTAAATTTTACCTCCTATATTTCGGTAAATAAGTGTTTGAAGTTTTTCTAAATGATGTATGTAGCTCGAAACCTTCCAGGAAATGTTTATATATTGTATGTGCTTGTATATATTATATGTTAAAAATATATGTGCGATATACTGATAAATTATTTTTTTTTAAGTATAATATATAAATAAATACATTTTTTTGTATATTCATTTAAATAAATACTATTTACATACACATACATTTCTCGGCGATATATATTTTATTTCATTTTTTCTTTAAATTTTTTTGGTTGGGTTTTCTAAAAAAAAAAGAAGATTTTTAGGACAATAAAAAACGAGAAAAAAAAGCACTGAAATATTACAATAATATATTTTTGTGAATGAAATTTATATATATATTATTAACATTATACATTTTGGATATTATTATATTAATAAAAAAAAAACACATATGCAGATAAAGAAAAAGTCATAAAATATTTTTACCAACATATCCTCTTTTTCATATAAATTCTAATATATTTATTTATATCCTCTTATAAATATAACTTATTTATATTTTACACACAATGAATTATATGATAAGTGTAATATGTGTACCATTAACAAAGTTTCTATATATGTTTTAATAACAAAAATATATACGTATGAATGAAATGGACAAATATTTTTTTATAACATACATAATCACCACATATATCCTTGTTCCTTGTTCTTCGAGATAAACGAATATTAAATTGATGTTAAAAAAAGATAATATCACACTCTGATAAGAATTGACATTAATTTTTTTGTGGTTTTTTACTTTTATTATGTTTATACTTTTATAGCATTTTAACTATTATGTTATATATATACGCACACCGAAAGTAATATGCTGTGCATATTTAATTTTGGTATACACAATCTTTGTGTAGTATTTGTATTCATTTTATTTTACAATATATCAAAAAAAAAAAATAGGAATTCATTTTTATGTTATGTTTCATTCATAAATGTTTTTGGTGAAGAAATCAACGTAAAAATTAATATATGATTTAAAAGGAATTTTACAAGAATTGTATATTTATGTTTAAAGTTATAACAATTCTTCTATATACTAGAAACTAGAAAATTATTCATGGGTCGTCGTATTTTGTGTTCATAGAGAACATTTATTTTTTATATCGTATGTTATGTGTGTTATGATGTGGTATCAATAAGACGGTTCCATACTCAGCTAATATAAAATAATCAATTTGTTGAAGGTGAAAGGTACTCCGTGGCATATTTGGTCCAGTCAAAGAACAGAATGGTTGGAGGCGAAGATACAATTTTGAATTAGACAAGTTGTACGGTCAACCAAATATTGTCAAAACAATCAAGATCAATAGATTGAGTTGGCTTGGACACGTAGAACGCATGGAGGAGAAGCGTGTGCAGAAAAAACTGTTAAATAGTAAACCAGAGGGTAGAAGGAGAGCCGGAAGACCTAAGGCGAGATGGCTAGATGCAGTAAACTGTGATATAAAGATCCTTAAAATTCGGGATTGGGAGACATTGACTGCGCGGATAGGTCAGGTTGGAAAAGCGTGTTGGAGAAGGCTAAAACCGCACCCGGGTTGTAACGCCATGGAGTAAGTAAGTAAGTAATTTGTTGAAGCAAAAATTTTGGTGTATCCATGTGTAATGTAAACAAAAGAAAAAATGTACCACTACGTATCGTTCCAAGACGAAAGAGAACACATTTTGAAGACATCAACTGCTGTGATACAACAAGTCAAGAAAATCAAAGATATGATGATATCTTCAAACATTGAAATTTAAATTAAAAATTGAAAAAAAAAAAAAACTGATTCGGTTAAAATAAGAATTTGATTTGATTATCTATACAAGATTGTTTAAGAAAATCATAAATATTATTATTTAAAAGAATAACTAAAATATTTTTCAATGTGATTTAAATTGTTGCAATTTACATTTAACATGAAATAAAAATTATTTTACTATTTACACAGAGTCGAATATATTGTATTTGCTTTACACATCAGTGGCAACGTGTGAAAAAATGTTCTTAGATTGCAATATCAATATATATTTTTGCTGGTAGACCGGTTGAAAGTAGATTACATTATGAAAAAAAAAAAAAATTGGAATGTCCACATTTACTTAATTTTCCGGAAAATCGACCGTTAAGAATTATCATTACTTTGAATTACGCGGGCCATGGTTTTAACCGTTTTCCAATTTTGTATTCTTAGAATTGCAAATTATAATCAATTTCCAATATTTTATAGAAGAGATTTTTAAAATCGATTCATTCCTTCAAATGCTATGATTGATTTTCCATTTGATGTTATTGAAATTTTGTATGAAATAATGATACTGTATAAATTGTTTGTTTTCAACTTTATACAGTACCACAAATTTCGTTAAATTTTCTCTGCCATCGATTGGAAAATCGACCATATCTTTTCGACGCGTGAATCGATTTTAAAAATCTCTTCTGTGAGAAAAATTGGAAATTGATTATATTGAATTTGTAATGTTATTAGCAAAAATGGAAATCCGTTAAAACTATGGCCCATAATTAAAAAATTTGATAATTCATAAAAGTAGATTTTTGCGGAAAATTTAATTCGGTCAACACCCCGATTTTTTTTCATAATTTAATTTAATTTCATCTAGGTTATAAGAAAAATATGCTAATATTGAAAACTGAATGCTATTTCTCAGCCTTCGCCACTGTTTTACATGTTTTTTGTTAAATGATGATCTTGACGACCTGTAAAGTTATTCATTCTACACAATTTGTATATATATATACTCGAATACTCGTATATATAACATTTAACATTATGGTATATATATAAATCAACGCGCGTGACTTTTACACATTTTAAATACATTTTAATAAATATATATAATATATAATATGTAAAAATGTATACAACATATCTTAGACTTGTGACTGATACCAGTAATATATAGAGAATATTATGTTGTGTTGTTATAAGTTCTATTAACTATAAAATAAAATTGTTATGTGTTCGTCTTATTATTGTGTAAATTGCAAAGTCATAATTTATTGGATGTACGTATGCTTCTTCTGATGATTTTTCTGTCCTATTCGCGCACTATAATACTCGACTCAATTGAATTATATTTGTTCAACGATGTTCACAACTGCAATGGTTTCATATAGTTTTAGCTGTCATATTACATCAATCTTTGGTCTGATCCCACCATAGATAAGACGCATAACCTCTCATTTATGTATGGGAAATCATAATTTTTGAACTATCTAAGAAAAATCTCATATATATATATATATTTATATATTAAATCGTTTGTTATTACTATATAATTACTATGTATATATAATAAGATATTTTTTTCCTCAACACTCAACAAAAAACGTTCAGTAGATTTAATAAAGGATAACATAAAAAATCTGGTTTATTAAGTGTTGTTTGTTTTATACACACACACACACACACGCATACACTTTTCTGAGTGCATATATTCGAAATACTAAAATTTTACTATTTTATTTTCTATATAAAGTTATAAAATTTCTACCTTGTGATCATCACCATCACGTTAATGTTAATTGTTTATGTACATATTAAAATAAATATTTCTTGTGTAAATATGTTTTGCTACGATGTCTGCATACTTAGCCATATATATAGAATGAACTAACAATACAATTAATTTACATAATATACAAGAAGGATAAAAGCAATGCATATATATATATATATATATATTCTTTACACCGTCGTGCACACACAGTCTACATTTAAATAACAAAATGTAACATGCATTCCAAATATAATTTATAATTGATGAAAATTGTTAATGTTTTATATATTTAAATCAATTATCTATGCGTAATATTGTTACTTCATATACATTATGATATTATTTATTATTAAAATAAAAAAAAAGGTTTTGTATATTTAATTATTAAAGTTTTAAAATAATTATTACATAGATTTCACTATATATGTAGTGCATCTACTCGAAGACTTGTTCTAATATAATTAGATATTTGTGAAAATCTTCACAATCCAATAACAATATTACTATATATTCTGATGACGTGTAAAATTAAACTAAAATGTTTAAAACACCTACTAAATTCTTGAGGAAAATCGTCTTTATATCATTAAAATTATACAACGGATTTTCATTTTTGTTTATGCAAACCATTAAATTTAATCAATTCTCAATTTTTCATCGTCGCAATAGTGATATAATATTAATCTGGTATTCTGGTAAAGTGTAATTGAGTGTATGATTAGTGTTGGATTTATTTTTCTAATATAATAACGATGATTATTCTACGGAAATTGCTTCATAAAAGGATAACAAGAAAAATGAAAAAATTACAGAAAAAAACTTTTCCACTTTTTAGTTATTACAGAAAAAAAAAAACGCTGCTATATATAAATATTTATTACAAACAATTAGGAAATTAATTATTTAACCTATAGCAACACGTTTTCGTTCAATAAATCAATGTTTCTTCAATTTATTTTGTATAAATATTATACTCGTATATATTTTTATTTCGTCTTATTATACACGTATTTACGTGTGATTATATATACAATACAATATATATATACTCGTATAGTTAAAATAATATATATATATTCTTATATAATTTGTAACAATTTCTACTATAAACAAAACAAAAAATCCGTAAAAAAAAAACAAAAAGGTTTATGCAAAAAATTTGTGTGTGTGTGTGTGTGTGTGGTTGATTTGGCGCCGAAAATTAGTTGCAGCGGTAAATTGATTGAAGGCTTCTCTCGCCAAAATTGAGATGATTTATAATATTATTATATTTTGTATTATATACCGCACATACATGTAGCACTACATGAAAGCAAAATTCAGAAATTGATGATGAAAAGAATATTTACGCACAACATTTATTCCATTTAGATGCGCTTAAATTATTACATGGGTTGTGCATTAAATTCTGCACACACACACACACACACACACACACACACATTTTGAATTAAGGGAATCAAATAATGGGTACATTTACTATATATTGTATAAATATGTAAGTTTTTTGGAGGAGTTAGCATTCCGCGTACATAACTCGATTATGGAAATATTAAGTAAAAATAATTAATTCGCAACAGTATAAATTGATATGTATGCGGTGGTTCAAATGAATATATATATATATAGGTGAGATAATAATCGTATAGCTGTGACTATGATTGTTACAACAAATATATATGTGTGATTGATGATATTATTACGGGGATACTATATATATATAGTATAAATTTCATATATAATAATAAATTTAAAATCTATCAATTTAAATGCCAAGAATTTATTGGGCAGCCCACCCACACTTTTATATATATATATATATATTTTATTTCACGATTCATTGTTTCAATTTTAAATGATATTGGTATTCATATATATATATATATATGGTATACCTTCTATAACATATAGTCCTATATAGGAGGTATTTATATCAAATTATTATTATTATTATTATTATTATTATATAAACATCAAAGAAGGAATTAAATTATATTTATATGTACGTAATACTTGTTCATGTGTATATGTTGTTTATTGTATATATAAATAAATAAGATTGAATATGCATATATTTATTTATTTACTTATTTATGTATACATAACACTTTAATATACACATAACTTATATATGCGTATAGTATAGTATACCTATAATATATATTTATATAATATCGAATAAATCGCTTTTGTTAAATGTAAAATAAATCTGAAAATCTTACGTGTTAGCATAAAATAAATGTATGTGTATATTATACACTTAGTTCGTATATAATTTTTTTATACTTCATTATATTATATGAAGCTCATAAAACTTTATGTGTATACAAATATATATAATAAGAAAAAAAACAAAAATTGTATATGCAATTATATGAAGCCACCTAAAAAAACGGAAAAAAAAGCAAAAAAATTAATGTAATATACGTATAAAAACGATGTAATTTGAGTCTTGTATTTTTATAAGCGCGAAATCATGCACAAGAAGGTTAAATTTCATATAATATGTACATGAGTATATTGCGTATAGTATATAAATATGGTATATATATATATATACAATATAAGAATGTATACAGAGGTAACATATATAATAAAGATAATATTTTATTATTTGCATATAATGGGTATAGAAAGAAATCTGTCATATAATAAAAAGCAAAAAAGGAAAAAAAAAAAAAACAGATTACATTTTATTTTGAAAAATGTTCCCAAGGAATTCAATAAATTTAATAATATACCATATATTAAAAATGATAATTATAATTTATAATATAAAAATGAATAATTAAAATATTCTATATACGCATTATAATTATTGTATTAGAAAATACATATATATATATATTATTGTATAAGTGGTTCGTATATTATCATACAAACAAACACATACTATACGATTGATCGAAAAAAAAACCTAAACTAGATCAATATATTTATATTTGTTTCCTTCAAAAGTATATTGTATATATAGATGAAAAACTAATGGTCCAATGTGTGTGATAGTGGCAGCATTTTAAATAATACTTGCAAAATACATAACTAATTTAATTAACAGTATGTGGAAGAAATTCATTTAACACTATACTCACAAATCCATATCTTTTTCATCACCCAAATCGTCATGGGTAGAAAGAAATTTGGATCACAATCAACGACAGGAAGTTTTTCTTTTTAATCAAATCATTACCCATGATATATTTTTTTAATTATACTTAATATTGTAGTAGTCATAATACGGATCTGATAAAATAATATAATATAATATAATATAATACAATGTAAACGGTAATGAATAACAAACGGCAATACCATTTGATTGTAGTTAAAGATTGAAACCAAATATATTTTGAATGATATAAAAACAATTATTAAGTGTTATACCGTCGACAAGTATATTGAAATAAAATATACATTAACTATAATATTTATTCGATTAAGAGTTTAAATGATTGGTATCCAAGGCATCCTACAATATATATATATATATAATATAATGGTGCCATCAACCATATCTTTCTAATTGTTATTATAGTTTGCGCATATCATTATTGATTTGACTTTTCAACATTTTCAATAACACAAAATTTAGTGTAAACTCTATAACAAAGTTTTTACAAATTTTACAAAATATACAAATAGTGTACGATGTTAATGTTTCGTAAATAAATGTATAATAATATGATTGGGTTATTTTTGTTCAATTCAAAATAGTATTGTTAAAGGTATTTAACAAAAAAAAAATCCCTTTAATTAAATTTTAATAAATAAGAAATAAGAAATCTTTTTCTGTTTAATTACATTATATTATATTGTTAAAGTTAAAGGTAAAAAAAATAATCGAAAGTAACTTATTATATATATATTTAGCGAATCTCTTCTATTTACCAGTTTCACCAAATACACTGTATTACCGCATTATATTTATTATTTGGATTACAATTCGATGCGTTGATTTGTATCCTAGTAACAATTTGTCCGTATACTTTGAAAAATGAGCAAATAATTACCGTGGAAAAAATTCATATATTTTCGATGGAAAAGATTTATTGAAATTTGTACCAAAGAATGTCCATAGATTTTCGACTTAATATAATCGTATTTTTTTTTTTAGATCAATTGAAATCGTTGGATTGTGTGGGTAATATTTCCGCAACATATATCCGCACGGTATTGTATTCATAATTTAATTCACCAATTATCCAAAGACAGTGGTTCAAATTTTATATATTTCACTTATCTAAATGTAATCCTCACTCCCTTTAATTTATTTTCATAATTTTTAAAAAAACCACCAACTCAAATCGATAATATATTTTCGAGGAATATTGTAAGACTTTTTATGGATTTTATCCGCAGTTTTTTTATTCCATGTTTATTACAAAAAATAAATACACAATCGATAAATTTTTACCATCGTTCAGCCGCTTCATTCCGTGCACATAGAGTTTCTGGTCTATCGGTAAAAAACTGAATCAAACCACATGATCCTAAGAAAATTTATTCTGCTAATACAGACTATTCACCGGTATTATATTTGCCAAAATACATATGGACGATTGAAAGATATTTTTATATAAGTCTGTGGATATGCTCACAAAAAATATGTGTAAAAAATTCTATGGATATTCTGTGGAATAATAGCAACGAGAAATAATTCTAACGAGAATCTGTAGAAATTATCCTCGGAAATATGTGGATAATCCAAAAACAGTTTTTATAAAAATCCATGGACAATGTTGCACTCATCATATAAAATTCTATCGGACATCCGTAAGAAATCCATAGATATTTCTTCGGATTGAAACTACGGACTACTTCATATAATGCGCGGACATTTTCCGGACAAACTATGGACATTGTTACTATAGGGCAGAGCCTATATTCTATTATATACCAAGATTGTTTTTGAAAAAATTTTAAATAAATATTTATATGAGTCTCTAAAAATTCTCCCAAAACACTACTACTACTTTTAACTTTAATGGTATCAATATCATTTTTTTTATAGATAACCTACAATCGCATAGTAAGCAATTTTTTATCAGATTTTAATCAATTATAAAATATCGATTCCTAATATCTATAAAATCGCAATTTATCTGCTTACATTAAATCTGTAAATCGATTCGAAAAATACAATTACTGTACCCTTGTGCATCATTCAATTCATATATAGGGAATCCCAATTTTTACAAATATATAAATTAAAAATCTTATATAATTTGCTATAGATTGTCATTCAAATGAAATAATTTAATCAGTAAATTTATCATAATATATATTATTATTATTATTTATTGTATTATATAGAGAGACAGAGCTAAACATAACATTATGATATAGTTAAATTTAAATCAAATTATTTAATTGACATTCACCTTCAAAAAATTTATTTAATGCATCCTGTCATTTTTGATAGTATAATATTATATTAAAAAAAAAATAAAAAAAATTGGATAATTATAATTATTATCAGAGATGGACAATTTAAAATAACATAATTCTATATAGTGACCCACTGCGATGAGCTGTTGAATTCAATTTTTATATATAATATTACATTGAATCATCCATCTCCACGCTATATAAATTACATTTAAATATATGTATTTCAATATCAAGATGACTTTTATATAATAAATAGTAAAAACGTATTACATGTATATAATAACAATCATAGACATTGTGGTTAAAAGGAATTCATATTATCCGCTCAGAAAATTCAGTATTTATAACATATTTGATAAAAAAAATGGATTACAATATAGATTTAGGTCGACTACAAAAAATTTTAAATTCCATCTCTGGCTGGTTATTATATCGTATATATATATATATATATATATTGATATTAATTCATGCAGCAAACTGTTGGAGTAAAATGTACATAACGATAACTAACTATATACAATGAATGTATATAAATAAACACATGTTATATATATATAAGCGCAATATATAACCAAAACATATGTATGAACAATATAAATAAAAACCGCAATAACAATAATAATAATTATTATTATTATTATTATTACATTATAATATATAAAGATATAATTATAAATAATAATCGTTTATCAAGAGTTCCTTCCGTTTTATGAATGAATTTCTTTTTTCTGTAATTTTGATATTATAAATATAAATATACACTCTCGTTCATAAACTCATAGACATTTAAAATGCATGTATAAATATAATACATTAAAGAAATTATATAATTATTATACGTTTGTTACTAATAATCAACTAAATTTATTATAATACGTACACAAAGAATTGTTATAAGTAAAATTTATGCAACGAGCTATAGTACAAGTTAAAACAAAATACTAACAATATGCCATAAATTAAAATTCTTCTACCAAACATTCCACACACACAAAAATTAGTAAATTACTTTGCACAGGAATATTTAACAATTTATCGTATTTGATCTTCAATTATCAATATCCTTAATTCCATTATTTGCGTGATTTGAGTGATTTCCAGTTCGATAAAAGTTTTTAAATTAAATATTATTGTAATTATAGAATTCGAAAATAATTGAAAAAATGTTACATTTTAACCGGTGCTCCATTTAATATTATGGAATCTTACAAACACGTATATAGTTTTAAATTTTATATAAGCTAATATTGAATGTGTGTGTGTGTGTGTGTGTGTGTGTGTGTAAATAAATATTTTTATGTATACGCAGGTGGGTTGATATAAGGAAGGATAAACACAATAAAACAAGGGATATCGCTTTTTTATTTTTTTAAACATATCAATCGATTAATTTTTCAAGAGATTATCCTTTAAGCTTGTCACACTTTTAACATACCAACATAACATAGAAATATCCCACCAATCTCTTAAGGCTTTCTATATAAAATAAAAGGATTTGTTGAGGTCTCGCAAAATATAGCTTTGTTGTGACAATTACTTTGCAATATGATACATATCAATTTCAAGTTATAGATACTTTTTCATGTTTTTGAATGAAATTGGTAAATCTGGAGAATAAGATTGATGAGGAAGCAATTAATACGCATGAAAATAGCTTATTTGTGTATTATCGTATTAGAAAAACCTTTCTTTGCGTATGTTTTTCTTAATTTCTGTGTTCAAACAGTTCAAACAATAATATATACGCACCTCTGTTATTGTTTTATCTTCTTCCATTTGTATAGTAAATGAATGTTAATAGTTGTTAAAATTATTTTTGCCTTCCTTTCATGTGCTATGACCTAAGTTCTACTAAATGCTTCGAATGTTTTATTGTTTCTGGTATGTAATCAGCCATTCAACACACTTATGAATTGGAGTAAAAATTCTTATGGAATACCTGCAATTAAACAGATCCACACATAGTTGATAATTGGTAACACGAAGGCATTATTGATATAAATTGTGAGCTGATAGTTTTTCAAATACTAATATTCGTACGTAACACAATTAACATGTGCAGCTATCACATACATCTTTTAATTTGTGATCGTTCAACACGATATCATGAATTTTGTTGATCATTTCTTTAGTAGTCATTTTTTAAAAAACCATCTAGTGTTATTGTTTTTGTACGACCACAACGAAATTCAGTAAAAAAAAAACCCCTTATGAATCACATTAATTGAAGCGAAATTAATTAAATGAAAAAATAATTTGGTAATAGCAGCGCCCCATTTGTTAGCTGTTAGACTTTTCTTATCAAACCGTTCGCGTATGAATTAAAAGTATTTATTTTTTTTAATTTTTTTTTGCATACCACAAAATTTGCGAATGTTCCTCTTTCTACAAATGCATATATAAAACAAGACAGATAAAACAAAAACTATATATTATATTTTGGAAAATAGTGTTGGTTGTGGATTTTGTGCGTTGCAATATGTAAAGGAAAAATGCTGATGTCTATGTGTTTGAAACACGAATTAAAATAAAAAATACATATAAACTTTGTGTTCTCCTTGTTACTTTTATTAAAGTATTATTTATTATTATTTATTATTATTATTATTATTATTATTATTATTATTTTTTGCTGAAAGGAAATTATGCGTATTTTGTGTATAGACTTTGTTTTCCTTTTATTATTTTATATATATATTATTTATTTATTTATTTATTTCTCATTTTAGTTATATGTTGAATAACTTTTCTGTGTTTTTTTTTTCTTATTATTCTCTTATATATGATTTTATATTATTTTGGTTTTGCAATAAACAGGAATGTGCATTGTTCAAAGAATATATATGTATAACATGTTAGGTGGTGGTGGCGGAACATTTTCAAAGGTATTTTATATATGCATTTTTTTAAAATATATACTAAATGTATATCTAAATCTATATATATATATATATATACAATATATGAAAAAGTGCAGTAACATGTATACAAAAACCAAATATAAACACACACACACATGATAATAATAATAATAATAATAATAATAATAATAATAACAAAAAAAAAAGTAACTTTAAATATTTTATTTGCGATGTTCTTTCCATGCGGTTCAATGGCTTATACTAATTTTTTTTTTTTTTGGTTGGAAAGAATTTGATTAAAGGAAGCACAATTTTTTTTTTTTTTTTAACCACGTTTATATGATATATATTTATATAATATTTATATATATATTCAGTGACGTTTCGTACGAAATCGAATCATAATCATAAAACTAACTGGTAATAAAAATATGCGTATATGTTTCAGTAAATAGTTTTTTCTCTGTGCACGAAATTAAATTTTCCGGAAAATTGCCGTTTATGAATAAACGAATTTAATTTTTATTTTATCAATCAATTTCCCAGTCTATAGCATAGAAGAGATTTTTTATTTATCTAACTTACACTTTACGTATTTTATATATACACGATCAATTAAAAAAATTCTATCTTTTCTCGATGTTCAACTGAATAGTTTTCTGCAACGTTTTTTAAATCCGCCGTTTATACTCCTGTATTTGGCTCATATCGTTTTAAATTCAGTACAACGAATTTACTAACATCCACATATTTATACATACGTATTTTTGTTAAACATATACAATTTTTAAAAGATAGGTTCACATGAATCAGAATTATATAATTAGGAATTTTATTTACATTAAATAATCTTTTTATATGGATTCTTTTGCCATTTTTATTATATTTTATATATATAATTTATAGAACAATTGCTTGAGGACATTATTTTTGTTTATAAAATTTTTGAATTATAATATAAATATTTAATTAAGGACAGCTTTACATTTACATTTCTGTTTCTGATCAATTTTCCATTTTATTTTTATAACATGTATTTTCCAATAATACAGTTGTTTTCACTTGCATCGAATAAACAACAACAACAATATTCGGTTTCACTTGGCAGGATATTTGAATGTTTTGTTACCAAATCTATTGATTGTAATTTTAATCGACAGGATAATCTATAATAATAGTCATATTGCACTGTCTTTCAATTACAAAATTATTTCTACTATTTGTTCAATTATATATGGAATATATATAGAGTTTTGCATAGAAGTATATAAATCATCACTTACTTCAAGCAAAATAGAAATAGTGTATTTGCGTGATTTTTTTAGTTGACTTGGATATTTTTTTTTACATAATTTTATACTATACAGTTGCAAAAGTATAGCGAACGTAAAATAGATAATAATACCAGAATGTATATATATTTAAAAATAGTATTCGTGTCCAACATTTATCGATAAGCATATACTCGTGTGTCCCAAAAACTTTAATTGTTACCCGTTGTTTTATCATTGAGACACCTCTGTGATAAACAATAAATATAAGTAGTAGTCAGTAGTATAGATAATTTGTAGGTAGGATAAAATTTCAGAGAAAATTCAATTATAAAAAATGATATTATAAAAATATATTTTACTTTGATTATGAATGCATATTTTCTTTCCATTTGATTTGATTATATAACGAGAGACATATTTTCAAATAAGTTACGGTTATTTATCTATAATCAAAATTTCATTAAAAATTTACAAAAAAGTATTACAAAATACATAAATTTTTAAAAAGTGTATAATGTATTATACATTGTATGGCCTTTTGATATTACGTTGGCGCATATATATGATGATGAAAAAAAAAAAATTATATAATCAAAAATTGCAATATTATAATGTGTTTCGTTTGGATGTTGTGTGCGTGTGTGTTCAGTATTGTGTACTGGTGCTATATGGGATATCATATGATCCTTTTTGAATAAATTATGTAAATGATTAATTTTATTATTTATTATATATTGGTATGTATCTTCTTCATTATTTATTTTTATATTATTTTTTATATATATATACAATACACACAACCTATCAATAATATATAAATAATCTGCACAAATACCATATATATATATATATATATAGCAAGACAATATAACGTTACTGAGTATATAATATTGTATAATTATATAAACACATAAATATAACATTATATATAGAATTACAATAATGTACATGTACATAAAATTCTACTTAATTCTTGTAATATGTGCACAAATAATATTACCACTCCTCCGTCTGAGAAAAAAAAAGATATAAAAAAAATATATATTCTTTTTTATTATTATTTTTGTAAATGTAATTTTAAAGTAATATTTTTGTATTTTATATTTATTATTACAAGTATTATTTCATTCATGCTTATTCTTGTATTTGAAAACTAAGAATAATTAATATTATATATTTATGTTCTATAAATAGAATCTAATACAATTAGATATATTAGAATATTTCATATATTATATTATTCTAATATGAATAATTTCTATTCAATTCAATATTTTTATAATTTTTTTATTTTAGCTCAAAAGTACTCATCTATAGATTGAAAAGCATTTATGAACCTTAGTTTTACAACGTGTGTACACCAATACATAACTATGTACGTTATAAGTTATAATAACAAACCGATAATAATAATAATAATAATAGTAATGAGAAAATCTGAAGCGCTTTACTTTATGCGGAAACGTTATTATAAGCAAAACTGTTTATACCCTAGTAACAATTTGTCCGTACTTTGAAAAATGAGGGAAATTTCTGTGGAAAAAATCCACATATTTTCCATGCAAAAGATATATTGGAATTGGTCCAAAGAATGTCCATATATTTTCGACTTAATATAATCGTATTTTATTTAGGTCAATAGAAATTTTTAGATTGTCAGGATAATATTTCCGCAACATATATCCGCACGGTATTGTATTCATAATTTAATTCACCAATTATCCCAGACAGTGGATCAAATTTTATATATTTCGCTTATCTATAGATATAATCCTCACTATTTGAAAAATTATATATTTTCAATATTTTTCTCCAATATTTTATCTTTGAATTATTTTAAAACACATTTTATCCAGTTTGAAATATGCTTAAATTCAGGAAAAACTGTTTAGGTAATGTTCACTTCCTTTTTTTTTGATAAATTATATATTTTTTTAATATTTTTATCTACTATTTTATCTTTGAGTTATTTCAAATACATTTTATCCAGTTTGAAATATGCTTAAATTCAGGAAAAACTGTGTGGGTAACGTTCACTTCCTTTTTTTTTAGAAAAATTCTATATTTTCAATATTTTTCTCCAATATTTTATCTTTGAATTATTTTAAAACACATTTTATCCAGTTTGAAATACGCTTAAATTCAGGAAAAACTGTTTGGGTAATGTTCACTTCCTTTTTTTTTGATAAATTATATATTTTCAGTATTTTTATCTACTATTTTATCTTTGAGTTATTTCAAATACATTTTATCCAGTTTGAAATATGCTTAAATTCAGGAAAAACTGTGTGGGTAACGTTCACTTCCTTTTTTTTTAGAATAATTATATATTTTCAATATTTTTCTCCAATATTTTATCTTTGAATTATTTTAAAACACATTTTATCCAGTTTGAAATATGCTTAAATTCAGGAAAAACTGTTTGGGTAATGTTCACTTCCTTTTTTTTTGATAAATTATATATTTTCAGTATTTTTATCTACTATTTTATCTTTGAGTTATTTCAAATACATTTTATCCAGTTTGAAATATGCTTAAATTCAGGAAAAACTGTGTGGGTAACGTTCACTTCCTTTTTTTTTAGAATAATTATATATTTTCAATATTTTTCTCCAATATTTTATCTTTGAATTATTTTAAAACACATTTTATCCAGTTTGAAATATGCTTAAATTCAGGAAAAACTGTTTGGGTAATGTTCACTTCCTTTTTTTTTTGATAAATTATATATTTTCAATATTTTTATCTACTATTTTATCTTTGAGTTATTTCAAATACATTTTATTCAGTTTGAAATATGCTTAAATTCAGGAAAAACTGTGTGGGTAACGTTCACTTCCTTTTTTTTTAGAAAAATTATATATTTTCAATATTTTTATCTAATATTTTATCTTTGAGTTATTTCAAACACATTTTATCCAGTTTGAAATATACTTAAATTTAGTAAAAATTGTGTGGGATAATATACCCATTAAGAAATATTAATAAAAATTTAAATTTAATCCTTAAATTCATAAAAAACTGAACATTTTTAACATTTTGTATTTATAATTCACAAATGCTATACCTCAAAATAATATATATAGAAAAAAGTTAAATTTTGTACTTTTAGTACAAAACTATAGTTGAAGTCCACAAAAGTGTTTAAGTTTGTTAAAGTAAATTATCACACACTATCATATGTTCGTAGTGGTGCAGTGTTTTTATTATCATATAAAAAATCATAGAAATTATTAAAAAAAAATCGAAAATTGATGTGTCATGTGTGTGTTTTTGTTGTCAATAAATAAAAAGGGTGTATAAATATGAAACGATCGCTTGTGTCCGATGTCGGTTTCAGCTGAAAATTTTTTTGTGAACGTCTTCACGAAATATCTCTTTATCATTCAGTTTGTGTTTCTCTTACTAGCTAAAGTTTCGGTTTTTATTATCCCGCCCGGAAAGAGAAAAATTGTAAATGCGGGTTGCAGAATGCGGGCTCATAACAACCAAAGCATAAATGTGTAAAAAACAAATTTTTTTCGTTAGTTGAAAATATTGTGTTTTGTACCAGTAAAAAACTGATTTGCTGAGAGGATAGTTATTATAATATTTCATTTCATTGCGAGAAAAATGCTGCTGAAAGTCATCGAAGCTTATACAGAAAATATGCTTAAACCTTAAAGAAAGTGCAGAAGGGAGTGATTTCGATATATATATATACTGTTTTGATATTAAAAATTGAATGTTATTTCTTAGCATGCTTCGCTATACTGTATACAAACTATATGCAAATCTTACATTATACCTTAAGATTCAAGGTTATATAAATAATGTATATAATATATTTGGTACATACTCGAGTATGTGTGTGCGTTTATGTGGTTCCATTTACATATGTTTTTTCTATTATATACCACCACACAAAATATAGTTAAAATACATAATGTATTGGGATAATTAACATTTAAAATTCTATCTATTTATGTTATGCGCGCCTATAAAAAATAGAATATTATTGTAATGTATATATATAAAACAAATCAATATCCAAAATTATATAATATATGATTTTTTCGACAATTACATATATTACTTATATATATATATTAAATAAATATAGGAAGTATATAGTATCTACTTCTGACTGTGTGCAGCGGTATCAATATATACTCGTATATATATGTTTCTTCATTGATATATTTCCGAGGAATATTATAAGACTTTTTATGGATTTTATCCGCAGTTTTTTTATTTCTTGTACAAAAAATAAATGCACAATCGATGAATTTTTGCCATTGTTCAACAAATCTTCATTCCGTGTTCATAGAGGTTCTGGTCTATCGATAAAATCAACTGAATCACACCACATCATCATAAGAAAATTTATTCTGCTAATACGGACAATTCACGAGTATTATACTTGCCAAAATTAATGGACGATTAAAAGATATTTTTATATAAGTCTGTGAATCTGCTCAAAAAAATATGAATATAAATTCTATGGATATTCTGTGGAATAATACCAAATTAGCGAAAATAAACGGATAATTCAAGAACTGTTTTTATAAAAATTCCATGGACATGGTTGCACTGTTCATATTAAATTCTAGCGGACATCCGTAAGAAATCCAAAGATATTTTTTACGGATTGAAACTACGGACTACTACATATAATGCAGAAATTTTACGGACAAACGACGGACAGTGTTACTAGGGTAACAGCAATATATTAATTAAATCTGACGCAAAAGGTATGACGCTTTATAAACAAATTAATTTATGAAAAATTAAATCAAAAACTAAAAAAACACATTATTATTGGCTTCCGTCGGATGAACAAAGAAGAACCGGCAAAGCGCAAACTGTATTAAAAAAAGATCAATATCAATAATCGCCAAACAATTACATACAGCATACAATGAAAAATATAAGAAAATTGATTATACAATGATACATATGTCTTTCATCTTATATATAGATCATCTGTTATACGGCACGCTCACCATAACTCATCGGTAAAATTTCAAAACTGTATCAGAATGCTATTTAATTTTATTATTAAAACAAATGCTTTGGTTCAACTATAATTTCTTTATTATCTTATAAAACATATAGAAATGCAAAAATGTTGATGTAAACAAAACTAGTGACAAAAAGTCTATATTTTAGACTATGACTGCGACGGGGAGTGACAATCAAGCCAACATGATTGAGAAAATTGAGCGAGTAAACAGAGGTGACCGCGGAGTATTTTTTGATAGTGGTAGTGGTAGTATGTATACAAAATAATCATATTATTGTTTTACTATATTGTATATATATTAACAGCATAAAGAAATTTCTCTTGTGCCTAAGTTTAATTAATAATTGTTAATTGTTGTTACTATATATATATGTATATTGACAGCGAAAATCTTTACGCATGTTGAATTGTTTAATTAAAATAAAACGATATTTGCATATATAAATAAATGGAAAAACTCACGCTTTTTAAAGAATCATTCAAGAAATTGTTTTTAAAAATCTAACATGCCACACATAAACAATTTAAATCAACACGTTCCACTTTTTTTTTTCTATTATAAATGCGTAAAACAATGTTTGTTACAAGATATTATAATTATTTAATTATTAAATTATTTATACCCATATATAATATAATACACATAAACAAACGTATTACTTAAGATGAAGGTATATACTTTAAACTATATAAATATTAATATGTATTAATACTCGTACTGGGAAACACATATTGAAATTCATTAAATTTGATATGGATTATAATGGAACATTAAGTTAATACATTGTGATCTAATAAAATCAAAAAGATATAATTTATGTTTTATGTTTTATATATTATTTTTTTTATAAACAATAACACAGTTCACATAGCAATTAAAAATTGTATGTTATATTTTTTTTTATTAATTTAGTTTTATCTTTATATACTCCTCGTATATAAAGACCGTTTAAATGAATATAAATTTATATAATCCTATATATACTTGTAAATTCAAATACAAAAATACATATATTTTATATTTGAATAAGATTTTCGTGATTGATTATCTATAATATACTCATTCTTTTGTATAGCGTTTGTATTACAACTGATTCCATTCCACTGAGGTAGAATTTTTTATTTTACACTTTCCATGTGTTTTTGTAAAATCAAACAAAACACAAAATTAAAGATTGTAGAATTTTTTAAATACGTGTGTGTGTGTGATGATGCTGGAACATATTCACAAACAAAAAAGTGTAATTGCGTATTTTGTAGTTTCCGTGCACTGAGAAAAAATATTAATTTGATAATTGTGAGAGAAACGCGGCGGTAAATAGTGAATTTATTACATGCAAAGTAGTGGGTCCATTCTTTTCCACAAAAAAAATGGTGCATGAGAAACATAAAAATGATGAAAAGGGTCAGTAAAATATGTAACTTTTTCCAAACATTTTGGTTGTAATAAAAACACTTTTTTGAGATGCGTATAACTATAATAAAATAAATGCGAAACAAACAAACTTATACAAACATGTATTATTATAATTCTTGATTTTTACTTTGATATAATCATACAATAAATATTTTATATATAAACAGGCAAAAATAATTTAAAAGATAATATCAAAACATTATGAGTTAACAAAAAAATTACTACCTATGTATAGGGTAATAGATTCAGTGATAGAGAATTCAGTGAAATCGTAACACAAAGCAATTGATTTCAATGGGTGTATAGTAACTAATTAAAATATTATAATTATATAAATTCATTTGTATTCGATCTATTATCTATGATAAGAAAATAATTATGTTATTAATATTAGAAAATTCAAATAATATATTACTAAAAACACTGGATCCATTACTCCCTCTATATCTCTCTATCTCTCTTTGCATCTAATTATATATTCATATATTAAACGCAAAAAACACAAAAAATTAACAGGTTTTCTATATCATTTAATGTTGTATAATTTATAATAAGTTAATAAGTCAAAAACTATTTATCGCGCCCATCCATAATTATTGTATATATAAAAAGTATTATGAAATGAATATATAAAATTAAAACAAACTGAAGCCGATTTAATAACTTGAAATTATAAATGACAAATGAACACTTAATTAGTTCCAAATATTTACATTTAATTCAGTTGTTTATGTTTACAGAAAAAAAACGAAAACAATTAACTAAATAATAACAAAACAAAACAAAAAATATAATAAATAAATACAAATTTACGCATGAAACGATATTTTAGCTTCACAAAAACCAAAATAGATATATTGTAGAAAAATTAAACAAATTTTAAATTAAACTTTTAATTTTAAATCAATTATATGCGTTTTTAAGAAATTTTACCAAACGGAACGGAGACAATTCCGATGCTTGAAAAATGTACACTCTATAGAGTATTCTAATAAGTTTTTTAAGAACACAAAAATTCGCCACCGAATCATCCGTTTAGATCGACTAAAAATCACCACCAATTGGATTATTATCATATTTTCCATCGTGCTCAACTAATAATCGGATATTCTTATTCTTTTAGTTAATTTTTGTTATATCTTAATGTACGAAAATTCAAATCAACATCAAATTGATTATGTGCGAAAAATCATAAGAAATATCTTTAAATTCACCTTTTTAAGAATTATATATTATAAATACAGACAATATAAATAATATTATCATCATAACTATTGCCATATATAATATTTTTCCGATGTTAATATATAATTATATAAAATAGGAAAATAATAAGTGTCTATAAGTAAATTTGCCTGTTCTTTTTCAATGTATATAGGAAAACCACAGGAAAACAATTTTCAATATTTACCAATATAATAAGATATTTTAGAAGTTATGGTAGAATAAATGTGGAGGAGTATATATGTATAGCAAAGAAGAGGAGCGGTGCAATATACAAGGTCCACATTTGAAAAGAAAAAATCTATAGGATTTATGAAATTTTGGACAAACACTTATAATATGTGAGAGTTTTGGAACATCGATATATGCGGTAATTTTCTTTTGCTTATAGTTTCTATATATAAGAAACCTGAAGATTTTGTCAATTTTAATGAAATTTTGTCTGTACGCTAATATTTATTATGCAAATCAATTTTCTTGAATGATAATAATTTTTTTGACGTAATATTTCTTATGCAATATTTATGAAATTTAATTCAAAGAATTATAATATAAATTAAATATTAATAATTTGTAAGAAAATTCTGAAAAATTAATATCTATATTCCGGTTTTCTTAACGACTTTGCTATGAAACCTGCGAAAATTTTATTCAAATTTCTCTCACATTTGAATGCAATTCTTTATAATTTATGTGCGTATGATTTCATATTCAATCGATCAGTTCCACTTGTGTATAGACTACATAATTAGTTAGATAATAATGTGATAGAAATTAAATGAAAATGATAAAATGCTTATATATAAATCGTTACTTTATACGACTGGTAATGGATAAAGAGGAATATTACAACAAATATTTTCTATTTTTATATAAAAAAATTATTTACTGAAAATTTGGAACGAAAGAAGGATTTGCACAAACGCGGCCGGATACGAAGGACAACTATTTTCAAATGATGTATATTTGAATAGATTTTAGTTTTCCAAATACATTCAAAGCCTATATATATATTAAGATGAAATTGTTAAAGGTATGGTGGGTGGACCACAAAAATTTAATTAAAAAAATCCGATAAAATGTGTTGGTTTTTTTTTCTATGTACAATATCGAAACAATTTTCTATACAACATATATGACTTTTTTGGTTGTAGGTTATCTAGTAAAAATATAGTCAGCACTTTTTAACGGAATTATACATATATGTATATGTTTTGATCAAGCGTTGATGTAGATAATGAAAACATATTTTCATTCATTGCGTTTACAAAGGATTAAAAACTCATAATTTTCTGCTTACATCATCTGAATCTACAATCTATAGCATAATGATGATCATCGCATAATAACAACAAATTAATCAATTTTAACGGAATTATTACATAAATTATAGAATAACGCACGTGTGTGCTGTCGGTCACAAACTATATAAAACAGAGCCGAAAGCTTAAATTATTAAAATACTTTTTTCACCAAAATATACTTTTAATATTATATATATAGTCTAATGATATATGATGTACGGCACAGTCAAGCTATAGGATTTTAATAATTTTACCATATAATAACAATATCACCGCACCAATTAAATTAAGTGTTACAAAAAACGAAAGCTTTTATTTATATACGAGTATAAACTTTACGCGTATATATTGTAATGAAACAAATTTTTACTTATACCATATATATTTAGATTTTCTGTTTTGAAATAAATATTATATAGTGCTAATTTTATAAAATGAGATAAAAATATGGTATAATAATTATTTTAATTAAAAATTTAAATTATACATAAAAATTAATATAATAATATTATGTTATTTACACCTAACACATATATTATAGGATATATTATTATAATAGACATTTATTAACATACGCATAAATACGTAGAGATGTATGTATACGGACGTGTTTTTATGTTATATAAATGTATTTAACACGTTAATCGCCATTGCAGTCATATGTGTCTGACGCTAAGAAGTTCTACATGAGCCATGTCAGACATATATGTCTGACGTACGCGATTTGGTGGAAGGCCCATAGCCCATGTGAAAATTTTTTCTGATATTATCGTGGCGATTAACGTGTTAAAATCAACTATTTGTATCAATATTAGTTATTTATATTTATTTTTGATAATAATATATTTATAATTAAATATTTATTTTTCAATTTTATAATATTTTTTTTGTTCCCACATATATATATAGAGATGTAGATAGACACGTATAGTATAATATTTATATATATATATATATATGTTTTTGTGTATATAGATGGTATATATATATAATATTATATAGTTTTATAAATTATTAGTATATATATATAAGTTATAATAAGTTAACAAGCTGTCAATAAATTTTATATATGCATAAATACTCGTTTAATTCGAATAGAACGAAACTACCATATATATATATAATAAATTCTGAATTTTCAATATAAAAATATATTTTACATATACATTGAATTGAATATATATTTCTTTGTTTTATACTCGCGTATATGTTTTGATTCTTTATTTTTATTTTATTTTTTTGTATCCTTCGCGGTTTGTGTATTACCTTCTTAGCGCCGCTTTTAATCTTTTACAACACAAAATATAAATACTTGTAATCTGAGATTTAAACTAAATCCCAAATTGTATTTTAATATATACATACTTTCATATACAATATATTGTATTAATATATATATATAATATATATGAGTTGAGCTTCAGTAGTAGTATACTCGTTCGTATATAATAATATATGCATGCAACGCAGAAAGGTATATATAAAATTTAACAGAATAAAAATAAAACAACCGTAAAACTATATAGACTTTATTTAGTTATAGGTATAGAGAGACGTATGTGTTATATAAAATTATGTAAAAGACGCATTTTTATAATGAATTGAATATATATTATATTAATGTTTGTTGTGTGCGGTGAGGCACATTTTTTATTTTATTATCCATATAAATGGTATACAATAGCACATACTCGCACATACGAACGACACACACATATATTATTTTTTGTGTTTCTCTCAGATAGGTATATGATTAAATATTTCGCGAATAATAAGGATATTTTTTTCTTCATAAATTTTGGGTGATCTAAAGATAAGTCAAGTTTTTTCTTATATACCATATATACATATAGAATAGAG
Source organism: Bibio marci (assembly GCA_910594885.2). Lineage (NCBI taxonomy): Eukaryota > Metazoa > Arthropoda > Insecta > Diptera > Bibionidae > Bibio > Bibio marci. Next base: position 38,396,584 of record OU343114.1, read on the forward strand.
ATGGTTAAATATAACAGGGTCGTTATTTATTTTGATTTATTTATTTATTTAGCTTAAGGTCATATGATATATACGTACGTAAAAGGTAAATAAAAAAAATAAATAGTGATAATAGTGTATAGACCATTTTTTTTTTTAAATAAATTATAATATTTTTATATTAAATATAAAATAATTAATAATTAATGCTGTTAATAACTACTACGTCGTTTCATATAATAATCCAATTTTATTTGAATGTTTCTATTTGTATATAAATAATATAATTCTAAATCACTAGCTGGAAAAACGAATTTCTAATATATTTGTGGTGTGTATGTGGTGCGATGGGTAGTTTAACTGAATGGGTGGGCTATATGATATTTTGTACGAAAATCAAAAAAGTTATGTTGCAATTAAATTAACAATTTAATACAAATTGATAAAAATAAAATAAATAATAAAATGAAAATAATGTATAATTTATGTAAATTGTAATATTGTTTTGTACAAAAGGATATTTTAACAGTTAGCATGTGTATATTATTGAGCTTTAGTTTATATATATATATATTTGAATTCTATTGTAATTATACCAATCTTTCATATAACACATGTTATAAAATCGATTAACCTGTTCAAAAGATATATGGTCGCCAAATGATGTTAGTAAAAATTTAAAGTAATTTATGATACCATATAAAATTAACAGCCAAATGACACCAACAAAATTTATGCAGCACCATTTCATTTCATTTAAAATTTTAGTGATATTGAAAGGAATATCTATACCATATCTAAAAACGATGTGATGATATTAAAAATTCTTACCACAAAAAATCGGCATTATTATTATTATTATGAATTTAGAAAATTCGATTTTGCGACAAAATTTACTTATATTCTTTTTTTATGGATTGCATTTTTTTCTATTTCCAAATTTATCTCAACTTTACTATAGAAAATTGACTGTACCACATGAATTAAAAGAAAAATGGCTTGAACATCGGAAAACCATGTGTAAGCAGTGTTAGTTGAAAACAAAAACGAATGTGTATCGAATTATTATTACTGGTGATTAAAAATGGATACATTACAAGAATCTTGGATGAATGGTGGTCATAGGAGATGTAAATCCATTATATAGTTAAAGCGAAATATTCATTATCCCCCAGGTTATATGCTCTGGCATTGGATCAGAATGGAGTGATCAATTTACTGAAACCATAATAACCATCTGCGAAAGTGACACATGGCAATGATGAACGACCAGAATGGGAGAATAGACACACACAAACAATTAATTTTTCATCATATATTTGCAATGTAAGATTGTATATAGCTTCAAATGAAGTGTATAATTTTAATAAAATTGTATTTCATATAACGTATATATAGTTCGCAAATAACTATAATTTAAAAATTCTTTAAAAATTGGAGTAAAAAATGCATTTTCGTTATCTCATGTTAGACACGAGTTTTGCAAAGCAGTAAGTAAAGTGTTAGAAATGTGCAGAAACGCTTTTTCGCTGGTGGAAAATAATCTGAAGAAAAAATTGTTAAAAAGCATAAACATTGATAATTTAACCACAATTTTGCCACAGAAATAATTACACTACCAATCCGGATATATGTATGGATATCAGGTTTATTAAGTGAAAGAAATAAATCAACAGAATATCGGCTACCAATTCTGTTTTTATAAGCTTTATTAAAATGCCCATTTTTTTTTATATACCATATACAGCAACAACGTTTCGACGGAGATAAACTTGGAAAAAAATAGGTAAAGGTGTAGAATAATTTGCTAAAACTGAGTTGCATGCAATAAAGTATTTACTATACGCACAAAAGACCCAATGAGAAATTTTGCAAAGAATAGAATGTTAAAAATCGTTGTCATTCTATCAATCTGGAATCAAAAAGTTAATAGATTGTTGCAGGAATATGTATTATATAGTGAGAGATGAAATATTATAAATATAATTGAGTAATAAAACAATTTTTATATAATTAAAATCTATTGATTTTATTTTTCAAATCAGGTGTAAAGCTATAATCATCTATAATATAATTTGTATAGTATAGGAAAAGTGTTATTGTTAATCTTAATTATTATTTATACACAGGAACTAATATAAGCAATAATATTTTTGGATTTTATATTTTCAAAAATATCACATACAAATTACAAATCGCATATATTTAGTAGGGCAAAAACTCACAAACTGGGGAAAAAATAAATTTTCAATTGACTGTTAACTGTCAAATTCACATGAAATTATTAAGTACATATAATATATGGTATATGGTATCATTGTATTATATTTAATATTACAATGGTAATATCATATTATTATAAATATATACCGATAGATATACATATTTGTTTCACATGCGATACTTTATCAATTGGCACTTTACCTCAATTAATATAATTGCAATTGTTGCATGCATTTAATATTGGTTAATTTTTGTATATTATACAACATTACATTTTTGGTATATTATATATGCACATACAACGTATAAATGAAATTTTAATAATATACCGAGTAATGTATATATAGTTATAAAAGGCTTGTTTTCAAATTAAAAATATATTAAAATAAATAAAATAAGAAAATAAAAACAAATGAGAAACAATGTTATAAATATATATATTTATTTATACATATGTTTTCCTTGATGGGGTATAACAAAATATCGACATCATAATAATAATAATAATATAAATAAGAATTTTTGCAACTTTGTATCATATTTTACTGTATACGACACGTATGGTAAATATCGATGTATATAAATAATATAAGAATTTCATATTCTGTTATCTGTAAATTTGTTTTTTTGTTAATGATCTGAAATTATTATTATACCTATACAAGAGAGAGAGGTTCTTTATTCTTTACATTATTTCTTATACACGTAGCTAGCCAGCTATATACAACATATATATATATGTATATTAAACGTTTTATTTATATATGGTGTGGTATTTATAAAACCGGATTAAATAATATACTTTATAATAGTGTACTATATGTATGGGGTATGGGTATTTGGTATGGTATATATACTTCACATAATATATAAATAATTATCAGATAAAATTATTACCTGTCTAATTTTATTATATAAATTTTATGATAATTTAAATTAAAAAAAATATGATAAATGCAATAACGCGCACATTAAATATTTAATTAATTAATTTAAAATATATGGTAAATATACCATATATATATATATTGCATACACACGCAGTCGTTCAATAACGATGTGAAAATTATATGGGGAAAAAAAAAATCCAAATCAATTTTCTTAACCCGAAAATCTTACAATTTAACCATATTAAAATTATTGTGGGTATAAATATTTTTATATATTATATAATATATTAAATGTATAGCGTTATTATATAATATATATATAATGGAGAACGGCCAGCAATTCCAATATTGAGGTACTTGAAAGATTCCAGTCGAAAGTACTTAGAGCAATTTTGTCAATGCACCATTTTATGTACGCAACACCACCATACGAAATGACCTACATATATGCTCAGTTCCAAGAAGAAATTAGTACATCCAGTAAGAACTATCACAACAGATTAAAGAAACATCCGAATACACTCATAAATAGAATGCGAAACATACCGAAGATTAAAACGCTTCAAGCCGGCAGATTTACTGAATAGATTCTAAGATTTATATTGGTACTTTCATAAAAACACAGTGTAGTCAAAAGCAATAAATTAATTAATTAAAAGAAATGTAATTAAATTAATGTTATTAAAAGTAGTAGATCACTGGATCTCTACCCCACATGCCAATTAAAATTAACCACACAATTTATAAATATTTTATAATGTAAAATTAATACATTATATAAATAGATAGGGATAAATAAATCATAGAACTAAAAAAATGTATAGCGTGTCCACGATTGTGATCCTTTAAGGAGCTGATAACGAGACATATAATTCAAAGTGAAAATACTACTCAACACCGACCAGCACAAAATTGGCAACAAATTGTTTATAACAATTTTGTCGGAAAATAATATACTTTTTAATGTCTGCATTAATTGTAACATTTCTGTCATTATTATTATATATCATATTGTGAAAATCATGTCCATACAATAAGTGTGAAAATACTGTCAACTATTTGTCATACAATTTGTTCACCACAATTTCAGATCAATGTTTTTTTCAAATTAGTGTGATAATAAATTATTATTAACCCATTCGTCTTTACATTGTAATTATATTTTTGTCAAATTACATATTTGAATCATTTCATTTGGCATTTGGCCATAAAATTACAAAAAAAATTATTTTATTGGTAAAAATAAAATAAAACATTTTCTAATAAATAAAATAATAATAATTTCTTATTTTGATTGGCCATAAATAGTATAAACTAAAAATGTTTGAAATTAAAATCCTTTTAAATTTATTGACTAATTTTAAAAATGTTTGTGTAATTTATTATTGTGGTGGTGGTGTTGAATGTTGAAATGTTGTAGTTAATTATGGGATTAGTGTATTTTAGTTTTTTGTTTTTTTTAATTAATAAATTATTGTAAATTGGTTAGCATTAAATAAATTAATTAAAATTAATTGATTTGTTTTTATATATATAAATTAATTTATTAAATAATACAAGTAATAACATAATAATTTGTGACCAATAATGTTGCAATTATATATTATATATTTTTTATTGTCATTAAATAATGGAAAAACAACATATATTGACAACATAATTTTCAACAATTGCAGAGAAATATATGTGATATAATTGACGATACAATGAGATAACATCACGGGCCACCTTTTTTCCATCATCTAACAATTACAATTTATTGTTGAGCGCGTTTTTCAAAGTTACAATTTTTGGATTACATGCGGCCGCTACATAACTTAGATTTCTACAACTTAATTTTATAAAAAAAATAAACAATAACAACATTGGTTGAAATGAATTCAGCAATCCAACAATTGGTCAAATCTTAAACGCAGGTTAAAATATTTAAGATACTTTATTTTTTTATGTTTATTATTATTATTATATACAGGACTTTATTGAATACTGATACTGATACTATGATAATATAACTTAAGGATAATGCGCAATAAGGCTATTCTGTTTAAAAAAAATTGAACAATGATCTTGTTTATCTATCAACAATTATACTATATCTTTTTACCGATCACTGGTGAGGGGTCTGTTTATGTTTAACAATTGCACAAAATACAATCGAACTTATATAAAGAATTTTTGGACATTTATTAATAACAAAAAAAATATCATAGTAAATATTCCAGTCAAATGAACTATCGTGATAAATAAAGTAAACAATTTTTAAATTGTAGGTGAATGGTTTGTAGTTCATTTTTGGTTTTTTGACTGTCTTAATGATTATGATCTGGTTATTACGATTTTATTTTTATTATATTTGGCATGATATATGAAAATGAATTGATATTGTTCATTTATAAAAATAATATCAATTTTGGTATTACGGTATATGATGTGAAACCGATGAGTTTTACAACTCTATATATTATAAATTGTAAATGATTATTTTGGTATGGACGTAACGATATTCCTTCCATTGGTCGTTTTGCAATTTATGTAAATTTTAGTTTTCTATACAAAGTCAATACGTAAAACAAAAAAAAATTTATTCATCTTTTAAAACATTGTTAATAATTTATAAGATATTATTATTTCGATAAATTTCGACGACCTTGATGAATAATTTGGTACACGCGAAATAGAATCACATCAAAATAGAAATGATGGGAACAAAAAAAATTTTAGAATGTATTATATAGGAAAAGTTTTACATAATAGATTATAAATAATTTATAAACATGTTTTTTTTATGTTAATCGGTATTATCACCTATCTCACAAACATTCTTTTTAACTCATTTAAAACTATCTTATATATATATATATATATTGTATAAAAGATATTAATAATATATAGAATTTATAATAAACAGTATAACAGTTTGAAATTCTTAAATCTTAATACATGTATACGAATCTACCGCATTTATGAATATAGTCGAGCGTATAGTGGTGACCGCAACAGAATAAGTGACTTTAAACCAAAAAAAAAGGTATAGTTTAATGATCGTGAAATGATAATAACATTGAAACTAAACGAATTAATTTCAGATATAAATGATAATATTATATGGTTTCGTTAATTTCATAGTTTATTGGGTCGTCCAATATATATATTGAATTCATTGAAAATTTGAAAAACGCAATATATTTTTTATTATATAATAATTAATTGTTTTTAATAAAATTGTTATAATTTATTGATGTAAAAGAGATGAAGCTTGCTTATATTATATTGTTGAAAGAAAATATTAATTTATCTTGTAAATATAAGAAGCGGCGTAAAGTGTAAAGACTTTAATTTACAATAATTGAATAATAATAATAATAATAATAATTATAATAATAATTATAATAATAATAATAATAATAATAATAATAATAATAATAATAATATAAAGAAAACTGCTTGTTTTATAAGGGGAAATTCTCCAAAAGTTATAATGAGGATGCGGTAATTAAAAGTGTTATTTAAAGAAAATGTGTATTATAACTTTAAGATGTAATTTCAATATAACAATAAATTACTTGTTTGTATATGAAAATTAATTAGGTTTTCTTAAATCAGCCTGCGGTCACCACTGCATGTATATAATATATTATATTTTGCACAGGAAGATGTTCTTCTACATTTATTGTATATATAATAACATTATAATATATAATAATATATATAAAATTGTATATAGATTGTAGATATTTAAATTAATTGTTAACACAATGATTATTATATCGGTATTCGAGTGTGTGTGTGTGGGTTGTTTTATAAAATATTGTCCACGTATCTGAATGCATGCATAGGTATAAATAAATATAAATATATGGTATATAAGAGATTAATATTTTAAATTAAATATGACAAATTTGTCATATTTATTATAAAATAAAAAGTAATATACAAATATATAACAATATTAAAAATCAAAACAGGAACAGAAAATACGAAAATTATTCAGTTTTTAATAATAGTATTATTTATCTAAACATATAAATGCTTTGTATTTGTTTGCTATAATAAACAGGGTGTTTCAATGATATATCAATATATATATATACAGATAACGCAAGTGGCATTATTTTAGACCAAAAAATATTTGTATTAAAAAATAGTAGATCAAATATGTGCAATGTACACGATCCCATATAGATCCGTAATATTTTTTTAAAGAAATATTTTGCATGTTACCGATATATATATTGATTTTATATTAATTTAATATGAAATATTTAACTTAATTTATTTGTTCAATGTGGAAATGCATATGCGAGCGATTATCCTTACTTTTCCAATGTAATTATAACGATTTGTCAGTATTATCACAGAAATGAAAAGTGTTGCGTTATTCATATATATATTATTTGAATTTTATTATAAAAAAGTAAAGTGTAAATTAATACAATGTCTAAGTTTTCTACGATACGTATAATATGGACGATTTATCGTTTTGTAACCAAAACTATGAAACACCCTTTATAAAATTTTATTTAATACATAATAGAAGGAAAAACTTAATTTTAATGAATTAATTTTTTATTCTACTACAATCGTATATAAAATATTTTTAAAAAATTCGGTAAAATTAGGTGTGGTATTGGTTTTTTATATATAATATAGAAAATAATATAGTATAAAATCATGTCATAAATTAAGGTAAATCATGAATGAATTTTTATAACCAGATACGGTGTTAGATAATAATAACTTGTACAATGCCAAATAAACCACATCGTCGCAATACTGATTGTTCTCGCTATGGGTCATAATGATTGGAAAATGTTATTTGTTCATTCCACTATAAAGTTACATGAAAATAACCGAATTTTTACTAAATTCAATTTTTTTTATACTATTCTGAATACAATGTCTATGTCAAAACCGTATGGTTTCAGAGATTTTCACGAAAAATCACAAAGCATTGGTAGTAATAATATTTTTATTTACATTAAATAAATATTTACCAGAGCCAGAACCAAAAAGCGGTACGTGATGAATAACTGATTCAACACACACACACACACACATTTATATTCACACGTACATATTTATTGTGCAAGAATATATCTTATTAAATCCAGTTTCACTTGCTCACAGTGTCAAAAAAAAAAAAAATTGCTGGAAATGTGATCCTTTAACTCGAATCGTGCAGTATAGCATGGGAATAGTATCGAAGTTCTTGAATATATAGTAAATAATTCATTGAATCAAATCTTCACGTAAATTTATTTCAGCTCTATATACATATTTTTATTGCAACTTTATAAATAAAAAATTCAACGGATTTAAGACTGGAGAACGTGACTCTGTTAATTCATTTGCAGGCAATGCTATTCCAAAAAATGCTCTGCATGTACATATAGCGTTGTTAAGCAAACATTGTGTTGGTGCTTATTTTTTTGCCATCGACGATAAATACTGTAAACATTTTTGCAGTTTATATAGATAATGTAAATATTGAATTCTGTGTTGCAAAATTGCTCCATTAACTAATTGATGTTGTTTCAACGGGATGGTGTTCCAGCACGCTATACGGCAGAAATTAAACATACACACAGTTTACACACAAAGGTGGATTGTTAGAGGTGATTGTAGCCGCCGTCACGTTCCCAATACTTAATTTTTTGAAATTAATTTATATTTATGAGATAAATTCACGTGAAAAATTTATTATAATATATAGCCGACGAGCCGCTGCATATAATAGAAGATAAAAAAAAAAATAAAATATTATTATTTAACTAATATAAAAATTTAAAAGAATATTATAGTTCCCCTTTCTTTTATATGCAAAATATCTTTTGATGATAAAATCACTTTTTAAATTAATAATTTCCTAATTGAATAATATATAAATACATAGAATGCGAAAAATTATTTTATTGTAGTAATCTTTATCTTACATTACTCTATTCAATGAATATGTAGAAATAAATACATATAGATATAGCTGAGCTGAGAGAGGTTTTTCTAAACAAAAAAAAATGTATTATTATTATTATTATTTTAATATAAATTTAGGATATCCTGTTTATTATATACATATACATTACATTACACATATGTATAAGTAATTTTTAGTGTATAGTATACAATTTCATGCATTAATTGTGATTTTCTAAAAAGTGTTAAGGAATAAAACTCCAACTACCAAAAATATACTATAGATAATATAGAAATTTATACGTTTATAAATAACAAAACCATATTTTAATAATTCACACAAATTCTGTTGGATTTTTTTTGTTTTCAATCACATCCCACAAAGAAAATTTACCTATATAATTTATCATTTGCAATTATTATCTAAAAATATATACTTTTTTTTTATTCATCTATCTCGTATATCGATAATATAAAAGAGATAAAAATTATACATAATAAAATACTTATTCATATGGTAGTTATATATATGGTATAGTTATACAAAAACCAAAGAGAAATCATATCATAAATATATATTAATAAATGTTCTATTTGGTTAATAAAAATTTAAAGCAATTTCCGGTCTATATTATTTTGTTATTAGTTATTATATATATATATATATTTATATACACATATGTATTTGTATATATAATATAATATTAATATATAAACTGATATAAGCAAATACAATATACAAGCAGTTCATCATACACGGAATTCTTTGAAACTTAAAAAAAAAATAAAAAACTTTTTTAAATTAAAAGATGATTGAAGAAAGACTAAATAATAATAATAATAATAATAATAAAAATATGTACATATTATCATATTATGAATATAAATATATATATAAATACAAGAATACATACATTTAAATATAAATATACATTTTTATTATTATAAATAAATAAATACAGTAGTTGTACGATATTAGAATATCGTATTTATGCGCAACGAGACACATATTTTTATTTCCATAATTTCAAATTCATGTGATAATAATTGGAATTAAAAGAAATGTGTTCAAACTCGCATAGTTTCACATTAAAAAACGATACTACGCTGCTGCCATATGTGTATGATGCTCTATTTTGATTAATATATTGTATATATATATATATATATAATAACTATGGATGGGACTATTTATAAAATGATAATATCTTCGGAAACTATACCAACAATTTTGGAAAAAAAAATTAATAAGTAATGAAAATAACTTTAAATTGAGATACAATTATCAATTAATTAATTATTATATATGATTTGAATAAAAAAATTGTAGGTCAACAGCTTTTAAACGTATACAAACGTGTACATTTATACCAAAAGTGCAATTTCTTAACATCTTAAAAATTAAACATAATGTTGTACATCTAATAATTGTGTGTTTTTAAATATAAAGACCATGCACGGGATCAGAAAGTTACAAACGATGTGCACTGCACGTTTTTATATATATAAAATATATAAAATTAACTAATTTAAATTATTTAATAACTTAACATTTTTTAAGTTACAATTATTATTATTTTTAATAAATTTAAAAAAATGTTTACACAAATAGTTTTTTGTAAATTCAAATAATTGCCAACCAATAATAAAATTGATTTTTATCAAATCGAATTTATACATTCAAAAGAAACAGCTGATATATATACATAAAATGCGAAAAATAAATATATAAATCAATTTCCCGGAAAATTTATAGTAAGTGAATACTCACATTTTTTTTGTTCATAATATAAATTATCTTCTATAAGAAAAATATGATAAAATTGTAATTGAGAAAATTTTGTACACTTACTAAGGTGGTAAGGTAAGGTGGGGGGCTATATAGCTTAATAACTTGTTCATATATAATGTTACATCAAGTTTCGGATTGTTTTTGGGAAAATGAAAATCACACATAGTTTAGCAAAGACTCAAACTCAAATTAATACAATTTAATTGGATATAGAATTGGTTTTGATAAAATATGATCCAGAGGTACTTCATTTACCGTACAAATGACTAAAAACAATAAAATGAGCGTTAAATGTTGGTTGCAAATTAATTGAACGATCATATAGAGTTATTTTTATATATTTTTAATCTAAAATTTCATTATATAGAGAATTTGAAGAATAACAACTGCAATTCCACAACAAATGTTAAGGCTATATAATATTGTTACAAACATCTTAATAGCAGAATAACGCTATCCGATATCTTTTAAGAAAATAATTAGTTAACAATAATTCAAACACATGTTAGTTAAATTTTTTGTGTCTTCAAGAAATTTATATATTAATTGTGCTGTTTGGAATGGATTTATATACATTTTATAATTAAGAAACATATATATCAAATACGAATCGTATATGAAATGAATAATTAATTTAATATTAATATATTTTATAAAAATTTTAATGGAAAACGTGCAACTCACCACCATATTGTCGACGAAAGCATAACTTCCTGAAAGAAAAAAAATAATTTTTGTTAAATTAATAATGAATAATATATAATTTGAATAATAAGGATATATATGGCCATTCAATAACTATATAATATATCGGCGATTACACAAATTTATAAAATCATATTAACAAACTTATCTTTTAAATTTTAAGTCCATTACACCAACATTCATTCTTAAATGGAATATATTCCCGAATTAATAATTTGTATATATTTATTAAACATATTATGTTCATATATGGCAATAACCACTGTATGCATATTCATATAGCATAATAATATAAGAATAATTTCTAAGAGCCTATAAATATGACATCATCTTGATTGTCGAGACGTCTCCAAAAGCTACATATTTACATATTATTATATACACATATTTGTTAGTAATATATTGTATATATATATATATATATTGTATACACATGTCATATGTATACAATTGTTGTATTTATGATATGTGAATGAATTGTATACACCGATAGGAATAAATAAACAGCTGAACTTTGATTATGTTAGATTTTATAAATTGTAAATATACATAGCGCCAATAAATTCATTCATATTATTATTATTATTATTATTATTATTATTATTATTATTATTATTATTATTATTAAAATAGGAGAGAATATTAATACAGAATGTGAGTGTTGTGATCGCAGATATGTATATTTATAATAAAAATTTATGCTTATACAAGATCAAGCATAAGATATAGTTTTATATTATATTGTTTATTTAATAATAGAATATGTTTTAGAATTTAAAGATGAGTAATATAATTATAGATACCCGCTCAATTGTCAGGTTCAATTGCATATAGCACACCCTTTTATAATGTATATTCTTAATGTAAATTTAATAATAATTAAATCTTATAATTATTATAAAATCGCAAAAAACACATAACATATTTAAAGAATTCTATAATTTTAATTAATTTTTTTTCCAGGAACGATTTACTTTAAATATATAATAATTATTAATTCAGTTTTCTGATAATCACAGTGACAAATTATTATTCTACTATGTATTTAGTAATATATAATAAATATTTCAATGTTTCGTATGCATATAAATACTAATTTACAACCCCTTTCCCCTATACATAACATATTTATGCTTATCGCAACGCGTATATAAATGAAACATATATGAAATGATAATATAATAAAAATATACAATATATAGATTATTTTATACGATTGATATAGACATATACAAAATATAATATAATACCTATTTCATCTATGAGAATTTAATTGAATATTTCAAGATATGTTAATAAGTGTATATGGGATTTATTAAATTATGTATAAATATAAACTATATATATATATATTAGTACACTTTAGAAGCAAATAGATAAGAGAACATTATAATATTTAATTTAGATAATATTTTATTATGGATTATTATAAATTTAATATTGAATTATAGTTATTTCAATTATATGTCGTGTATCTATCTATATCTATATAACATATGGACGATATTCTCTTATAATAGTATCGAATAATTAACATTGTTTTGCAAAAGTTATATACACAAAATTAAGATAAGTAAATAAAATGCATGAATGTTGTGCGCCGTTTGTTATAATTAAATTTTTATGATTTATGGATATATTCAGGTTTCGAGGACTAGTACTAGTAAGATATTAATAATTCAAATAGTTACATAAAAATTATGTGAGAATTTATATTATAGTTAGAATGAAAATGCTTGCATCAACATTTTATACATTTCACAGCATTGAATAAAATTAAGACATTCTTCCTGCTACCGCATCCACAATGGTTAAGGATATTTTTATAACATTTATTTTTGAGATTTGAAATAAATTTGTCCATGCAGGAAATATATTCTTTATAAAATTTGTATACGATGGACCCCCCAGCAGTATAATAATTATGTAATGTACAATATGTGCGAGGATATTGCGCACATATTTCATTAACCTAAATTAATAATAGATATTATTAGACATTGAAAATCAAACTCGAATTTCAAAGCATCGAGAAAAATATTAAAGATTCTTTGATATAGCTAACTCCCATATATAATAGCATTATTAGATCGAGTCATTCGGTTGTGTCAACAAACCTGATGGATTTTAGCTCCAATAATGCTCAATAGTATGGTAACTTTATTTACAATTAATCTACTATATGAATTGACAATCACCATTTTACAACCCTTACCAATTGGTCACTTGAAAGCACAACAATAAATATACGCAGTTTGTGCAGTGAAAGACATACAAATTCGTTGAGAAAATTATGATTATTTTATAAAGATAAAATACCTGAATCTTGACAATTATCGAACATATGGTATCTATAAAAACAATCATTACATATAGTCAAGGTGGTAAATTACTCATCATGGGACTATATAACAAAAATTATTAAACGGTAGATATTTTCTTTATTCTATTGGAAATTCCCTGGAATTGTGACCCGGTATTTGACGAGTGATTAGCATATATTTGAATGTTATTGTGCAACAAAATTTCTTTAGTATTTTTCGACGGATCCAATAATTTGTGCGCTCCTTTTCCTTCACAATTCATAGATAGGTTTAATCAACCTCTAAATTATACCATTGGTTTCATAAAAATACGATTTTAGTTTGATTTTTACAAAACCTGTGAAAAACGGTAGACAAACTTATTTTTACTCTTTATTTTTGCATTGAACGATAATGCTTTTTATAATTGCGTTACTGTCCTATAGAATAGAAATTTGTTTTTCTATAAATGTCCTGAACGAATATGCATTAATTTGTTTGGTATAGACAACACTCGTAGTGGCACAACATATTATATGGGCAGCATTCAGCATTAATTCCAAAAATTAACGTGTGAAATTTATTAGTATATTTATACCATTTCTTCCGTCTATGGATGCAAAAATATCTTCGCAAAATTATGGTATTGGATGTAATAAACAGATTTTCATTGTCTACATACATCATCTAATCAGCAGTCAAATAAACATATTGGATTTAGTGGAAATATCAGTATACCATATATGTTTCGTGAATTGTATTATATAATACTGACATTGTGCGAGTAATTTACTTGAACTTAAATGTAAATATTGACAATGAGTAAGAGAATATAATATTAAAAAATAATAAAATAAAAAAACCCAAATGTACTAATCTAACACAGAAACTGAAAAATCAACCGGATGGGATGGTATACATAAACGATTGTTTTGACAGAAGATTATTTTGGATAGAATAATGTTGAAGATTTAAGCTATAAAATGATGTACATTTTTGGTTATCTTTAAAAATAGACTATGTGATAACTATTACAATAGATAAGAAGAATTAAAACAAACCCCGGGCTACCCTATTTATATATACAATATCAATAATCTTATATATAACCAAAATCGCATAGCACATATTCCTGCCTACATATAACAAATATATGATTTATATAATTATTAAAATATAAATAATAATTTTTTGTGGAAAAAATATCATGATTTTCTTATTTATTGTGCCCACTACCGCTCACACACACTTATAATATATACCAATACAATACATAGACTATATTTATATATTGCCCTTCACAAAAATTAAGAAATTTAACAGAATAACTTTAATTTTAGTAAAAATCAAAATAAAAATTTACGAATGTGTCTAGATATGGTCTAGACATATTTGAATGCATAATGAATTTTATAAATATCATATATATGTTACATATAGTAATAAATAAGTATATAACAATTCATTCATACATTATAAATTGTTATGATAAATATTTCTCTATACTATACACACAATGCTAATAGTATTCGTCTTTTTCGTGTCCATTTGGCAAGATATGGTGGTGTATATACAGTACGTTGTACATGTATAGAGAAAATATTTGCATTGTTGATGTTGCACCCAAACAAAATGGTATGTATATAGTTGTTGAGTTGGATGGATGGAATATATATATTGTCGGCGCTTTGTATACATCTTGGATATATCTTTAGGTTATCAAATAAGTATATAGTAAAATTTTATTATAATAAATATATAGTGTGTGTGTGTATAAGTTGAAGAAATTCGAGTGTGTGTAGTAAAAAAAATACATAATTTATATGGAAATAATTGTTACTTTTTAATGTTCATTTTGTTCTTAGAATCAAAAATGTATGTATTTATTTGTACACATATTTCTTTAGAGAGAGAGAGGATAAAGACATTTTAACAGCTGATATTAATTTTATAATTGGTAATTTTTTTTCCCATTTATTTATCATTATTTTATAACATCCGTTTGTTTCTTTTTTCTATACCATATATATGTCTGAGAAATATAATACATAAACTCAACAACAAATTTTCATCAACTTAAAATATAAGGCCAATTTTTCTTTAATAATTTTTTTTTAAACCAATGAATTAATTCTTATACAAAAATTAGCTGAAGAAAAGACAGTTCACAATTTTAAAATTAAATATGGGTTACAATTTTTATAAATTTACAAATGCAGATGTTAGGTACACGTACAGTTTAAATATAAAGAATTTACGCAGGCAACGTAAAAGAAAGATTTTACTAAATTAATTTTTTAATTCATGTTATATAAAAAGGAAAATCAACTGTGGAAACATAATTATAATTTTATATTTTGCTGGTTTACTGATTAATTTAATATTTTTATTAATTATAATATAAATGGAAAGCAATAATTATAAGGAAGTGGGTGATTTTTTTTCCTTTATTTTTATATCTAATGCATTTTATTAAAAAGTAATTTTTTTCGAATTTTCTAAGTTATGAATTTTAAATAAATAACCTAATCAATTAAATTATAAGAAATCATTGTTACGATGAAAAATATCAGTGACGAAGGCTGACAAATAGCATTCAGTTTTCAATATTACCATATATTTCTTATAACCTGGATGAAATTAAATTAAATTATGAAAAAAATCAGGGTGTTGACCGAATTAAATTTTCCGGCAAAAAATCGATTTTTATGAATTATCATATCTTTTAATTGCGGGCCATAGTTTTAACGGATTTCCATTTTTGCTTATATTAGCATTGTAAATTATAATCAATTTCCAATCTTTTGTAGGAGAGATTTTTAAAATCGATTCACACGCTCAAAGGATATGATCGATTTTCCAATCGATGGCATAGAAAATTTAAAGAAATTTGTGGTACTGTATAAAGTGAACAGTCAATTGGTAACAATCCATATCATTATTTCATACAAAATTTCAATGACATCAAATGGAAAATCTTTTGAACGTGTGAATCGATTAGAATGATTTGGAATGGGAATAAAAGTTTACTACACTAAGTGGTACGACGCAAAAACTAATATATCTGAGTCATTTCAACGCTTATAAAACTGGTTATCAATTCTGATCACAATTTAGACTAAACAATTTATGTTTATATATGACTCTTCGAAGTTTTGATCAAATTTCTAATTTTAGGACGAGTGTGCTTGTTATGACTATATGGAAAACTAATTATATTATTATTGTTTATTTTTCCTTTTTAACATTTTTTTAATTCCGACAACCTTCGTATTTCTATAAAAATATTCGGCTGCCTTGTTTTTCTAGAAATATAATTATTGTAGTCCCCTTTGGAGTTTGTAAGCCCATCACTCGACTTCCTTTCTTTATTAGTGGTTATATATTTGCGGAATTGGAATGCTTTGCCAACGTTCTTTTATTCCTATTCGGTATATATTTTTTTCATATGATAAGGAATGTCCTTTGAATATTTTTTATTTTTAGAAATTTTCTTTATTAATACACGCATATTTATAAAAAAAATACTAGTTATTATATAAAAATATTCACACAGTCAATAAAAAAAAAGGAACGAAAAAAAAAAGTTCATAATAAATACCATTTCTGAGAATTGATTTATATAAAAATTGCAATACTTCTTTATAAAGCTTTTTATTTATAATACAAAATACAATAGATCTTATCTATATATTATAAATTCTGTAATTCTGTAAATAAAATACTATAAATTCAATTATATTCAATAACATTAAAATATATATTATATATATATACCAGGGCAATCGGGATCATCATCATATAATACGACGAGTATATAATGTATACCAATGTATTTATTGTATATTTATTTATTCGTTTCATATATATAAAGTTATTTATTTTTTTTGTATACGACATAAGAGTGCTCAGAGTACAAATAAAACAAGAAATTATATATATTGAATTAATTTTAGTATTATATATTATTAAACTATATATTATTATATATTTTATTAGTATAACTATTCAATTTCATTTAAAATATACATTACAATTATACGGTATATGGTATATATTAATTCTATAATACACATAGTGATTTTGATGCTACACATATACTCGTATATATATACTATTTACCATATTTAAGGATAAATTAAAATTAATAATTATCTTGAATGCGATTGATTAATATAGAAGATCCCAAGTATCATTAAAATTTATAGAAAAATATTCAAGTTTTATAGATTTTATAGAAACTGTCTCAACAGTTGATGCAAACAAAATTCCACGATATACAAAAAATATCAAATACTTTAGGAATCTTCCTGATTATATATATAAAGGGGATTTAACTGTTACCATTACATATTGTATACGCGTATTCGTTTATATAGAATTGAAGTGTTATAGGCGTCCAGTGCCCACATTGTCGACCACTGATTTACGATTGTTTCCAAAGTATTTGTAGAAATGTATTGTTCAGAGGACAGTCGTTATTTCATGCCTTTCGTAATATTTCTATAATTTTTTTGTGAGTATCTTTTAATTGAATTTTAACAATAAAATAGGTGGTAAATTTTTAAAGAAAATAATAAAACATTACCAAAACACGGAAATTTATTCACGCACCTATATATCCTTTTGTTCTCTTTAGTTGCATATAAATAATAGTATCTTTTTGATTTCTATTTAATAATGATTTATGATATTTTTAATTTGTTAACGATTACGCAAAAACGAATTGAAAATAAAACTATAAATGTTGAGTAAATATTTCAAATGTTTAAGCATAATTGATATTAATTTTTACTGAAAATAAGTGATGTTATAAAATGTGTTTGCATTTAACACAAAATATGCAAGTCGTGTAACTCGTGCCGAATATATATATATAGGCTATGATTTGCGCGGGTGTTATATAAATATTGTATTATTATATATTTAATTTATTATATTACCATAAATTTATAATTAAAATATAACCTCGACACAATTTTTTTAATTTTTTTCTGAATTGTTGCAAATTTATGCGTACATTAATATATTTGTTTTACCTTGATTGGTTATGCGCAAACAGTGATTTATGTTGTATTTTTTTTTTTTTTAAATTATCACAAATAATAGAGTCCATAACCATAACGCAGATAACCACCAAAAAATAATTTAAAACAAATAATAATATCAAGGTAAGACAATGTATTCCAATACATATATATTTTAGTGGAAATGTGTGCATATATTTATGTTTCATTCAAAAATTATCGTACGCACACAACGCCACAACACATCACACATAAAAACCAAAATGGAAATGAAACCAATGCGTTACTTTATAGTGACATTTTATTTTAGACCAACAAAAAATGTATTAATTTTTCGTTGTTCGTTTGTAAAAACGTATCTGTCTGCCTGTGGAATATTTATATTTGTGTGTGGTATTACCAATATGTTAAGTATATATATATTTTGTATAGAGACACGGTCAGCATAATGATTGAAATCGTACATAATTTATCTTTAAAATTTATATATTATTTTGAAACGAATATGTGTATATATTTTATAATATTGATAGAAATTATTGGTAAACAAATTAATAGTCCAATTCAGATATAGTGATTGCGTATAACATATATGTGTGTAGTGAGCGCAAGAGTGCGAATTTCTTTCGAAATGTGACCGTTTTAAATGTCGAATTTTATTCGATGGTACACATTTGTACATTTGCACTTATGTTCAATTTTGATTTTCTTATAATGATACAATAAATAATCTATTTTAAATAATTTTTTAGCTGCACCAGTATATATGCAGAAAAAAAAGTGCACAATTTTTTAGGTACTCTAGCCGTACTATAGATATACAGTCACTATAAAGTTGTCCAACTTGTATCTGTATAGTGTATATACATTTACATATAGTTATACTTCACACGGAAAAGAATTTATTCACACACTAATCGCTGCAATCACAACTGATTAAATCTAATTTTAATAATTAACATAACACAAATAATGTAATATAAAGAAATATTCTCGTATATTTATTAATTTTTCATTATATAAATTTGCATATTTTATATTTTTTTCTATATATACGTAAATAATACGACGTACAAATGTTATGTTACACATGTAAAAATATACGTTTATATGTGTACATAAATTACTTGTTTGAATAAAAACAATCACTTTCAATTTTAACATAATTAAAAAATCCATAAATTTTTATTATTATCGTTTCCAATATATGTATAAATTTTCTTTGTATGCAATAAAATCTTTAAAATTTATATACTTTATGTATTTTTTTACAGAAAAACTCGGCATCGGCACCACCATAACAAAAAAAAAACCAATAAATATAGTTGGTATATAAAATTCTTTAATTTCATGTTTTCCAATATTTATATGTACCAAACGCTCACATAATGTAGTACATAATAATTATTTTTCAATGTATTAAGTATTTCTGTGAGATATTTATACATGCGTGTATTGCAAAAGAAGCATAAAAGTGTTGTGCTTTTTTTTTATTTTTTTTAATTCTTCTTATACATTTAATTAAATGGATTTTTATAAAAGAAAATGTTAACGACACCGAAAAAAAAAGTGCTTTAGTTAATGCGTATATTATAAAAAAAAAAGTCTTTGTATATACAGTTTAAATCAGACAAACATATCTACCATAAATATAAAATATATACTACATCTGATCAAAAATAACCATACCCAACTATATAAATTGCAATAAAACTGAACACTATAACATTGTAAGTAATTTTATAAAGTTGATAGATATAAATTGTTTACCCATTATCACCGAATTACATATAATTATAATAAATTTAACAGCGATTTTATAATTTACGCAATGGTAAAAATTACTGAACAAAGAGTTTTAGGGTGCAACAATATTCGTACATACATATACATAAAGAATAATCCTTACAGAGATAATAATAGGAAATTAGAATTTGGTTCAATGAAAAATTATTTGAGAGATTGGGTGAGTTTAAATAAACGTCTTTGTTGTCATAATTATTAGTGCTGATTTTATAGCACATCGGCGGTTATACAATATTTCTTTTCCAATTAAAAGCATATAAATTTATTGACACACATAATTCAATTAGATAAATCAATGCCAAATTTTTCATGGAAGAAAATTATTGAAAATCGATGCAACTGCTAGACAACAAAAATTTTCCAATCAATGTCAATGTTAAATTAAAAGATAGGAAATTGATAAAATTTTTATAATAAAAAAGAAAAAACTAATAAAATGAATGTCCAAAAAAAATTTGGATAGTTCATGAAAATCGATTGAATAAATAAACACTATCAACCCATTATGTATTCCATCAAACAGAGATTATATACTTTGAAGCAGATTGATTGAGATTTATTGAATTTAATTTTACAGTACGGCCTATTTCAAATGATCAGAGTATTGTTTGAAATAATAATAATATAATTACAAAAAAAATATACTATGTTAATTTTTATGTAAGTTTTTATAAACATATTTAATTCAGTAATTTGTTTATTATTTACATTTCCTATGTGTATGCGTTTAAACGAGATTATAATATATAACCGATATATAACTCAGTGGTACAGTATTTAGCGTGCAACAATTTTTTCACACAATACTATGGCACACAGTTGCTACAATTTTTCACTGAAAATATAGACAGTTCAAAGACAAAGTAATTATATAACTACCGTATATATATTGAACGAACAACAATTAAACAATTTGAAGCAAATGCATATATTAAATTGAAAATTGACCGGAGACATTAAAAGACATTACAAAATTATTCTATACAACATGACAGCGCTAGACAGTATGTTTTAAAACAGGTCAAGGATATGTTAAAAGTATTTGGCTATAGGAAGTCCACCCAACACCAACCACCGCATTCACCATTTCTGGCCATACTATTATTTATTTCGGTTTTTTCAGGCAGCCTTTTCTGATCAGCGCTGCACATAAAAAAAACACCAATATGTTAATTGTATCCCTAGTAACACTGTCCGTAGTTTGTCCGTAAAATTTCCGCCCTATATGCAGTAGTCCGTAGTTTCAATCCGAAGAAATATCTACAGATTTGTTACAGATGTCCGCTGGAATTTTATATGTTCAGTGCAACCGTGTCCATGAATTTTTATAAAAAATGTCCTTGGATTATCTGCATATTTTCATTGATATTATTGGTATTATTCCACAGAATATCCGTAGAATTTATATTCATATTTTTTGTGAACCGATCCACGGATTTTGACAAAAATACGTCTTGAGATAAGTGCACTCGCACAAACATTTTGTTATCTAACAGTTTGTAACTTGTTGTGACAAAATTTTATGTAATAAATAATCATAATAAATAAATAAAAAGTAATAGATTTATATTTTCTTAAGTCCAAAAATAATTTTATCGGAAGCTTAAATTAATAAATTCTTAATATAATTTTGTAGAAATTTGGCAAATAAAACGCTTACATAAACAAGAAACAAACGGCTGATAAAATCCATGAAAAGTCTTACAAAATTCCTCGGAAACATATCGATTTGAATTAGTGGTTGTTTTAAAAGTTATGAAAATAAATTAAAAATACTAAAGATTATATCAATAGATAAGTGAAATATACAAAATTTGAACCCACCGGAATTGGAGAATATTAAATTATGAATACAATACCGCGTGGATATATGTTGGACATATTACCCTGACAATCCAAAGATTTAAATTGGCCTAATTAAAATTTATTAAGTGAAATATCTATGGATATTCTTTGGACCAATTCCAGTATATCTTTTCCACGGAAAATATGTGAATTTTTTCCGCAGAAATTTTCCTCATTTTTCAAAGTATACGGACAAATTGTTACTAGGGATTTTATAAGTAATTGATTTTGCGGCGTTTAAAAAAATATCATATACAATATGATATATATGCTGATCGTGTTTATATTGCTATTAATATCAATGGGTTTCAATTCAATTATTGATTGAATTCATATATATATATATTTTTATCGGCACATGATATAATTTTTTTACATTATACTTATCGTTTTTGTAAAACAATTAACCGAAATCGCGAAGCCTATATAAATTTTCATATTATTATAATATATACCACACCACCACACATACACGGTAAATTCCACATTATATTTAATTTTATGATACCCGGTCGATGTAAATATTTTAATTTAAATGAATATTTATGTATATCTACATAATTTTGTGTTATTATAATATATGCAAAATATATAGTATGTATAGATTTAGATGAGCTCTTTAAAATTTAAATAGCCAGCAGAAAAACAATGGTTCGAAAAAATAACAAAATAAACAAAACAAAACAAAAATAAAGTATAATAATACGATTTTTTTTTCATTCTTTTTTGTATAATCGCAATGATCAATTGCTATATAAATGCATTCATGAGAAATTGCTTAAAGGAATCGTTAATAATGTTTTTGTTTTTGTTATCCCATTTATATATGTTCATTCCTTATACCATATAAAATAAATATATATTTTATAAATAACTTTAAAATGTATATAATATACAATAAAATAAAACGATATTGTGTGTGTAGGTAAGTCACGAATTATTAGGATATGAAAAATTTTAATATTATTGTTATGTTATACATTATTTTTTTTTAGTTTTTAATAAACTTAAAGTCCTCCTTATGTATTTCAATATAATATATAACTATTTATTTATATAAAATACTCTATAATTCTATCTATATTAAAAAAGTATATGTGTGTTGTGATTTGTAAAAAATAATATTAAAATCCTTTCTTATTTGGATATAACCTTAATTAAAATTTTTGCACAAATAAACCATATACCAGATATAAATAACATTTATGAGTGGCCGGCTAATTATGATGAGAGTTAGGTATAAAACAATATATAATAAATAAAAATTTCAAATATACCCAATAAATTTTAAAATGACATTCTATTTTATTTTGTTATTATTTTATTCAATATATATACCCGGAAAAAAAAAAATAGTCAGGTATTTAAATATAGATTTTTTATATAATTTTTACCTTTTTATTAACGAAAATAAAAATATTTTACATTCAAATCAAGTATTTTTTTTTTTATTTGCAATAGGTACAAAAATCTTTTAATATATATTACTATAACAATAGGTGTAGAACTTAATTTTTATTGGTTTTATAAAGCTGACGGCCGTGAATTGCTTTTATATTTTACGAAAATTGCAACTAAATGTAATGTATGCCGCATGTAAAAACTGGGTTAGACAATTTAAAAGTAATGGTTTTTTTAGTGCAATATAGATAAAGAACGTCAACCAGACGAGGTCAACCAACGAAATGTTGGAGATGCTGAATTGTAAGCAATATTGGAAAAAAAATTATAATAAACAAACAATTGGCACACTGATTTGAGCAGAAATCATAAATTTTTAACATATATGTATAAAAAAAAATACTGAAACGTATAGATGTGTGTTTGCGACATACCATTGGATTTGGAATAATTCCTTAATTTATTACACAAAAGTGTGTCTACTTTATAATAATCATATATAGACATTTTTCTACTCCTTGAAGCCTTCCTTACGTTTCGTAACATATTTAATGTTTCTGCTAGTTTCTCTGTGTTTGACGTGAATCCTCGCATCGAACAGATGCGTATAATGCATTATAACATTTTTTTGATTTAAGCAGCACCTATTTTGTCATTTACATCAAAATCATCACTTTTAAAGCGTCAAATTAATATTCACAAATTTTTATAGATTTATAATAATTTACAAGCAATGAATAACTTTCACGAATAATTTTTATGAAATTACTACAATAAAAGATACAATCATCACAACCACATTCTAATCTCAAATCTGTTAATTTGAACATAAATATCATTAAATAATATTTAAAAATATCTATAAATTTCATAATAACTCATTTTAAACCATCTACCATCTGCCTATAATCAGCAAAATCATAATTTCCGATTTTATTATATATAGAAGAAATTTTTTTTACTTATTTATTTATTTATTTAAATTCCATTACTAAGTGCTAGTGTCAGCTAAAATTAAATTTGAACGTTAAATTGAAAATGTAATTTGATTTGTCATAACGTGTTAAATCAATAAAAATTAATTTGTTACTGAAATCATTATAAATAATAGCAGAGTATAGAATTTAGTGAACGAAAACGACCAAATAACTGGTAGGATAATAGTTTATTGCAAAAAAAAAATTCAATAGACAATAAGTGTCTGGAAATAATCTTCATCATCAATTTTATAAATTAATCAAATTCACTATATAAATGACAATCATAAAATAATTATTCCGATATCAGTGCAGAGTTAATGTGTTCAAAAGATTTAGTCTATATATAAACCAACAACCATAAAGTATCAGTCCAAAAGAAAGATTTCCTAATGAAAATCTCAATAATTTTCTTTGCATTAATTCAATTCAATATAGAAATATGCAAACCACAAACCACGCAGAGACCGTACACCAGGGCAAGCATAATATTTAGCTAGGGACTTAACAACAGCAATAAACAATGTTTTAGCAAAATATCTATCCAACATTTCATGCATTTCACGTTTATTGGAACCCAACACGGAATTTTACAAACGTTTAAAAGAGATGGTAAATTAAAGATAGTAATGAATAGAAATAAGTGAAAAATTTTAACACTTTAAGGTATAACAGAAAGATTCCATTGCATCGAATTGTTGTCCGTGTGGTAATTAAAATGGCGGTAGCCGTACAAAACCAGTAGTTGGGAATAAATGTTTTTAGATAACCGCGTTTTCTTTAAAATAACAAATAAAATGGATAAAAATTAAGTTCCACACCTGGTGTCTGTGGATCTTTTGTGTGTTGCGGCAAAAGTATATATTTTACTTATATTAAAACCTCTATATATTATAAATTTATGCGCATATTATCTCGTATTAGGTATACCTATAATTCGTAGAATTTTATTAAATGAAATTTGATGCTACATCAAATAAATTGAACCCGAAAATATTATAAAATATTTTAATTTTATAATATTATTTTATTTTTTTGTATTTTTTGCATATTAAATTTGGTTTTTTGTTCTGTGTTTTCATTTCTTGCTAATTTAATTTGATTTACCTAACAATTATTAAACGGTATATTAAGTTTTCATATTTTGTGTTATACTAATTTGCAATACAAGGTGATATTATATTTTTATTTCTAATTGAACCTATATTATATATATAGTTTCATATAAATTTCTAATAATTATATTGGTTGTGTGACGCTGAACGCAGATTGGTAAACATATTTATAAACCTTGGTATCAAATAAATTAAAATTTTGTATTCGATTAGCAATAGAAGGATTTCTTTAACAAATATATGTAATTCCATATTTGAATGTCTATTCGCATAAATATATATATACATTTTTTATATATATAGATTAGGTGTAACCGTTTTATCATTTATCCAGAGATTTTCTTTTTCAATATTATGTTTTGTCAAATTTGTTGCCATAGAATTGGTTAAATTGGTGAGTGCAAACTTTGCTAATCTTTGATAAGTGTGAAACATCAAATTTCCAAAGATATTTTTTGTTTTATTCCATACGGCACGAATAAATAGTAACTCATTTGGAAAATATCGCTAACCTTATCAGTCAATTTTTGTGTAAGCCTTTTGTTTGTTTACAAGTGTTATCGAAAATAAACATATGCTATAACATTCGTACCATAACGTTATAAAAAAAATACATCAACTTCTTGAATTGAATTGTTTTCACTACTGAGGCTGTTGTTAGGACAAGATGTTACAAAATGCTTGCAGAAAAACTCAGTGATTCAGTAATTATATGGACGAAGGGCAAAGGATGATTAAAAAAAACAATCGACAGATTCAGGTTGAAGTGCATCCATACAGTCTATTCACCGGATTTACCTATATAGTTCTGACTGACTGATTGGTTATCCGTACTACATAATCTGAATTGATCGTTTTATGGTTGGTGGTGTGACAATATTTTAAAATAGATAATTTCTATATGTAATTCGAAAAAACTGATAACATATAACCTTCTCTGGATGACTACACATCAAGTTTAGATGTTGCTTAATCAACGTTCTTATTCAATTTAAATTATCGTACATATAGCCCATCGTTCATTACACGTTATCTATCCTGATCATAAATTGATCATTTTTGTTACGTTTCATAATCAAATCACTGGGCATACTGTCTTAAGTATATCGAGTATTTTTACGTAGCCAAGTTTTTTGAAATGTCTTTCAATAGGTGATATGTGTGATACATTGAGCTGCTTTGCAATGTCAAGGGTTGTGCAATGAATGCAAAATCACCAGATTGAAATTTAGCAAACCAATTTTAAGCTATTTTAATGTTTTTATCAACAAACACAGTATAAAATATGTTGTCACATTTTACGATGCAGTTATTCCATTGTGGAAAATATAAAAGTATATATTATAATATGACAAAAATTCTGGCTTTTATTTTCCATTACAGCGACGCTACACGCTACCGCTATCGATTCATTTTATTAACAATTGAAATACGTGTGGATGTCAAACAATCAATTTGATTTGATGTGCCGAATGTGTAAACAGACGTAAACGCATATATAGATATATTTAACAGTGAAATATGCAATCACTTAGTTTTCTACCCACAATTCACTAAAAGAGCATTGAAATTTCACACGGATATATTATTAAAAAAAAACAAATAGTGATTAACCACCTATACACAAAAACTTGACCGCTTATCATATCGTCATACATTTATACATATTATTTTTAGTCTATATTACAATTACAATGTATATACTCAAATAAATTAATTTAATTAAAACAATAAATTTTTTTAGGAAATTTAATTATCATTTTTATATACAAAATAATCTATTTCAATGTCGGCAGTACTAAATATGCATATGTTACTTGTATTGTATTTATATGTACGCAAATAATGAGATATCATAATTATATGAAATAAATTCTTCAATTTTATGAGACACATTTAATGAGTTTTTTTTTATTTATTAAATATAAAAATGTTTTATTTTTTTTATTTTTATTACATTACATACAATAGAATTTTAATTTTGAATATGTGTTAGATAGATGATGTACAATTACAATACGACTATAATATAAATATTATATATTATATATAGTGATAATTTTGGACTGTATTTTAAATAAAATTTAAAAATGTTGTATAAATAATTAAATTTTATATATTCTTTTTGTATAATATATATGTTTTGTGTGTGGTTTGTGATGGTGTGTATATTTAAGTATATTTATATAACATAATCTGAGTCGATTCTACTACGCACGCAAATATTAAACTATGTACATTTTTGTGAATCAATAGATTTTTCCCACGAAAAACCAATTCAAGTAATATAATAATAACTTATTAAAACTTTACAGATTGGATATATACATTTAAATCTATAAGTTTTTAGCTTAATATTCCAATTTACCTGACATTCATCCATCAAATTTTATGAGTGCGTATAAATAAAATAATTAGTAGAGGGAATATGTAGTAAAATTTTATAAAATAATGTAAAATCCACATATAAAATAATTAATTCATTAATTGCTCAGAATATATTAGAAGTCGTATTAAAATATTATAAATTGGATTCGGTTCGGAACAATTATACATTTTCTCACTTTAAATCTATATATAATCAATTAAAAATATTAACAACAATTTGCAGTCTTTTCTTTAAATTAAAATTCTACATTTTATATATCATCATAAAGTCATGCTGCTTCAAGTGAAATATATATTTAGAAGCACGCACAGTAAAGCAGGACAGTTTGAAATTCAAAGGAACCATAATCGGGACATTTGATCACATTATACGTTTTTCTCTTTTATACTTGATTAGTTATTATTTTTTTTTTAAGAATCAAATATACATGTGTCGTATTACTATTGAAAATTAGAAATTAAGAGGTAGCGAAGAATAGTATTTTATAGAAAAATTCTGATCGTTATGAAAATATTTTTATTGTTCTCGCCTCATTCGGGAAGCTTTAATATACAATATAGCTAATTTTTTAAACTCAGAACTTGAAACTTATTATTATAATTATCTTAATATTAGACAACCAATTACAAAATCGAATCTTTATGCAAAGATAAAAAATTAATTAACATTGCAATTGTTAAAATATAAGCAAACATAGCATACATAGGTATTGTCACTATATTACTATGAATTCCGTAAATCCAGTGGAATTAGAACCAATGTACAATATATATATATATAGTGATACTATAATGCATTAACAATTTCGTAATAATTTTTCAGTGCTTTGTTGACGGTAAAGCAAATCAAAATTAAATAACATGTTCATTATTATATTAATTTAAATACTTTTTCAGAAATAGACATTTTGTGGGTAGCTGCGACCGCTGTGGCGCTAGGCAAATATATATAGGTTGCACGCGTGTTATAAAACAAATTATCCTTTTCACAATAGCTTATCACAAAACCTAATTACTTATTTTATTTTTCATTTATAATATAATAAAATTGAAAATAAAAAATATACAAATAATTATAATTAAGAGAAAGAGTATTTACGTGTGTATAAAATGTAGTAGAATCGATCAGAATATGTGTGTCTTTGTGGTATATGGTTATCCATCCAATACATGATACACAATTATTAATACATAGCTTCTATATACAATTTGCAAATTAATTTATACAAATGTACAAAATTAAAATTAAAAAAAAAATTGCAGGATACTTTAAATGTGCGGAAAAAATATTAATATTTTTATTTCTCTGCGTTATCACAAAACGCGACAATATATTGTATATTAAAAATAGTTAAAAGTCATATGTGTACACATATTATATTATAATTTTTTGTTAACGATTGCGAAATTGTGTATTTAGTTTGCAAATAATATTTATATATAATTTAAATGTGTTTGTATGTGCGTATATGTATAAGCATAACTATATATAGATAGACAGATATATATAAATGGTATAGGCCTACAATTATATATACGAAACTTTTCATAAATATTCAACATATGCCACTATAACTTTATATATATTTTGTATAATATTGTGTTTGGCATACAGTGACAACAAAAAATTGTTGCGAAATTTTTGTAAGTTATTTATATTTAATGCATAAAACACAAAGGAAAAAAAATTATATGTGTACACATTATAAATATAAACGAAATAATAAAAATTAATTGGGTTTTTGCCCTCCCTCAACTTAGCCAATTTTTTTTTATATACAATATTATCTATATTTCATTTGAAAGCCTAAATGTCATAGACCTTGATATTGAACTTTATAAGTATAACTTTTTGTTATGTGTGTTTTTTTTTCTGTTTTACTATTTATTGTTACTTATGCATAACTTATTACATTTATATTTATATAAGTTAAATTATAGATGGATCTAGTATATATTATATTTCAAAACATATTTATGCGGTATATATGTATAATGTTGAATGCGTATATGTGAATATTAGGTTGTTCGGTATGTAAAGTTACTTTGATTTTATAATCGTTATATAGTTTCACTTCATATTTGATATAAATATTTGCAGGATTACAAGCTATGATCGGGTACGCTTAAGTTCCGCGTCCGCCAAAGGCATAACAACATTTGAACACGAACAGTAAACAGATATATGATTTTCAATTTAACATTATATATTATAGTAACCACCAAATGCTTTTTTTATAAAAATTTTTTCAAGTCTTGTCTTACACAATTGATTATAAAAATTATTCCAAATGCATAATTTGAGAGAATCAGATAAAAAATTCTACAAAGAATATAAAAACAGATGGTCGCACAGCTATTCAATGAGACTGGAACGATATAATAGGTAATTATCGAAAAAGATAAAACAATAATGGCAAAGTAAATTATTTATTTTTTAGTGGAATAAAGAAATTTAAAATAATTAATCTGATTTGATAAGGAACCGAGCAATTCGGTTTCAGCAGCTCATGTAACACCAAATAAAATGTGTTATACACCATAATTACACTACAGCAGATTTGGTACCAAACAAGAAAATCCACATCAATTATCACTATCAACTGCGGATAAGATAATAAACAGTAGCTCAAACAATCAAAACTGAAAGTATCTTAAATATTTAGCTACTCCGTGAGGTGGTCCGAACCACCTTGCTTATACCGAATTTCATCTTGCCATACTGGAGAAAAACATTTATTTTCCATAACAATGTTTTTATAAAAATATAAAACATATACTATATATAAAAATATCTATAAGAAAATGTTTCAGATTAATGTTTCATATCGAACAACCTAATATACATACAATATATAGTTACAAGCCAACTAAAAACAAAAGAAAAACGCCTATGTCGGCAGAGATCTATATAAATTATATTACATCATTTCTGTTATTAATATTTTATTCTAATAATAATATTATAGTAAAATAGAATATACTTTAAAAATAATAGATTTTTATTATAATAGTAATATTATAATTTTAGATGTTAGTTAAAAAAAACGTACAAACGTACGAACGTAACTTATAATCTTGGTTAAATTTGAGCTTTATGCTTTAAAAATATGCTTTTTCTATTATAACAATATTAAAAATCCATTATTTATAACCAAAGAAAATTAATGTACAAAATACATCTACTTCCATGGTATAAATGTTTGTATGCGTAACTTTTGAATCCAGGCTATTTTTTATAGTAATTAGTTCCAATAACTTCTAACATGCAAATTCTCTTTAATAAATATAAATCAATGGAAGCAGATATAAATAAAAAAAATATCAATGCGAGTTTAGAATTGAATTGTACAGACAGTCCATTAAGTAGTTCCATCAGCATTGATAATCTATTAAGGATACTTTTCTCGCGCGCTACATCCTAAATGAAAGAGAATTAGACAGAACAGAAAATTGAACAGCGTCACTGAACTTATATTTTTAGTACTCTTTACAATGATATAGTTAAAATATGATTATACTAAATTGCCACAACTTTTTCATATGAGTTGTTATAGCACGACGAAAATGTGAAAATTGTCATAATAAAATCGAATAAAAGTGATAAATTATCATAAAATCCTTAATATATTTGAAACATCAATTCTAATCTATTTCCTGTTGTAAAAATCCTTTCATATATAAAGTGTAGCACAATTAAATATGAAAATTATTTATAGAAGATCCTTGAAATGTCCTTGATCATTGAAATACCAATTCAAATCTATTCCACGTTTAATTCCCTTTCATATGAAGTGTAGCACAACGAAATTTAAAAATTATTTTTATAAGATACTTATTCTAGATCCTTGAAATATAGATTCTCACATATTGCCTGTTTAATTATTAATCCGCATATGAAGTATAGACGGCTAGTACGACGAAATGCGCGATAAGTATCCTTATAACATAAATTCCACTCAATTCTCTGTCATATGAGGTGACAAACTTTTTGATACAACTTATATTTTAAAGTGTACGTATTATATAATTTTGGAATAACACACACACATTTTCTGATGGCTTTTGTTGTCGATTTAATATTATTCAAAAATAATATAATTATAAATAATTATGCATTAATAGCACCGATAATTTGGATAATGTATACCAATTTGTGTAAATCGTTTATAATTATTATGTTTAATAAACTCTCTTTGATTTTTGTAAATTTATTTAGTTAGTTTCATGTATAGTTTTTTTCTTTGTGTTACCCACCCAATTGTTACAATGTTACACAAAATGAATAATATTTATCCAAATTGATGAATAACATAATATTAGATATTTCCTTTCGATGGTTCAGGACATATGTTTCTGTGAGAACGTTAGTCGAGCCTCATGATATACGTGCTTTTAGTTAATTAATTGACTTTTTATATCTATATATATATTACAGATAATCCGATCACCATAAATTTTACTAAATACGATGTTTACCATTAGAAATTTATTAATTTGTGTGCAATTTGAATGGCATTAAATTTATATTATGGGACATTATTTAAAATTTGCATTTTATAATACTGTGGGATTTTCGTATTTACAATTTGAACGTTATTTAGTATACTTGATTTATTTAAAAAGTATCATTACACATTCCGCTCCCATCAATCCATAAAAATAGCTAAATTTTAATTAATTATTACTTATAGAAGTTAGAAAACATGTATATGGAAACAAATATACGCGAAATTACAAAATATTGCATTGAGAAATACTAAATGGGTCAGTTATTATATATTAGACAGACTGTATATTTATTAAAACATATAATATCCTTCATTTTAAATAAAACATTCCCTTTCCATCCGTCCGTACGCAATGCAATAAAAATAAGAAAAAAAATTAAAATATCGAATATTATAATTTAAATAATGGTGTAATTGGAAAATTTCAATAGCTGATTGGTTTATAAACTATATATAATATAAACAAAATGCACAACCTTATAATATCCCACTTTTGTTTTACAAAATAAAATAAAGTCGAAAAATATCAAATAAAATACATAAAATAAATATTTAAGTTTATATTTTGTTGTTGTTATATATTTTATGTATACAATACCATCACTTAATGTGATTGTATACAAAATCGGTTACACACAAATTGGAAAATATATATATATAAGGTGTTGTGCGGTAATTTTGAATAATAATAAAACCGAAGAATCTCGAGAATTCTAAGAAATTAGCTTAAACCCAAAAATTTACTCCACAGTCAGCTAATCGATCGTTAGGTATCCGGTTCAATTCTCTAAATTTGTCGGTAATTTCTTACTTTGTTTATGGAATCGAAAAAAAAAAAGTTATTAACATTAACATCTTTGAAGATAAGATGTTGGCCACACGCACATCCAGCACCATATTGGCTAATCACCCAAATAAAAATAAACATTTATAGCATCCAATAAATTGTAAGACAATTGTTGAAGTATTTTATAACGTGGGATATGCAAAGAAAATTTACCAACTTGATTTTAATGATTGGTAAATGTGTGT
The DNA here is from genome assembly GCA_910594885.2 of Bibio marci. Classification (NCBI taxonomy): domain Eukaryota; kingdom Metazoa; phylum Arthropoda; class Insecta; order Diptera; family Bibionidae; genus Bibio; species Bibio marci. Next base: position 38,430,491 of record OU343114.1, read on the forward strand.
GACAAGCGAGTTGCACTATAAGCCATGGGGTATGGGTTCAATTCGTGCATGTCTGGGCAATCAGCTCATATAGTTTAGGCATTTGTCTGCAAATTTAATACAATGTCAATGTAACAATTACAGTAATACCAACATGAAATGAATGTTTAGTATCATGATGCCATTTATATGTTTCACTTGTAGCAACTTGTCTTGATAATGATGTTAATGTAAGAACACAACACAAAAAAAGTCCCATGGCATCATTTGCAATGGTTAATATAATAACCATGAATTTTTTAAATTCAACATTTCGATTTGTGATCCAAACCAAAATATTTATATGTTTTTATATTTATATAAATTTGATTCTTTTTTTCCGCACAAGAGAAATACAATTTAAGGTATGCAATATTTAAGAAAAACCGGCTTTTCTCGTAGGTATTTTGTTGTGCGGAGACAATAACGAATACTGACATTATATGCGTATATAAATATAAAATACATTTACATATATTGTGTGAATTCCTATGACACCGTCCTTTTTTTTGGTGTACCATGTCGTTACAGTTTTTTTTTTTCAAATTATTATTGCAATACAAGCGCGTGTATATATATTAAAGAACTTGAATCATCTTTCAAATTTAGTACATGATATTTGTTTAATGTGTAAACATTAATTTTTGTAATTGAGCGTTGAATATGGACAATTTTACATCATATGCTAAAAGTATCACTCAACTATTTTCTGTCACTTCCTGATAGTTGGCGTCTGGGTAAAGCAAAGAACAGATAAAATACATTTTATGCCTAATACATTGTTGTGATTGTATGTGATTATCTCTGGAACAAGTTGAAACAAATTTTCAAAAAGAAGAATGTTAAGCTCGAAATTATCTTAAATGTATGAGTTGACTCAAGCCTTATTGTATCCACAATGGAGAAACCGAATTCATGTATCTTCCACAACTACAGAATTTTTAGATGCATTTGATTATCACAGAGTACATAACTACAGATAGATGAGCAAAGACTTTTGTTTCCAGTTAAATGCGGGCAAAAGAGCACACAGGACGCTATATATTTATATATAAAATGTAAAGAAGAAATACAAGCACAAGTGACCCTCGTCAATGGTATGCAGGTTGGGATGGAAACAGCAGTCAGGAAAAAAAAGGCAAACGGGTTATAATTTGTATGCAGAAGTCTACAGCAAACAAAACATGGAAATTACTATTATATTATATACGATATAATGTGGTCAATCAAGCACTGGGCATTAGGCATTGGATTAATAGCGCACAACTCATTACAACTATACGTATATTATAATATGTTTAAATTGTCTAGTCATTACTGATGGTGTTGTGTTGACGTTCGGAATGGTTCTATGATGATCAACATTCACTTACTTAGTTATGGAGGAAACAGACCAAAGAACAGGGATAAAAATCAGTAGCGAAAGAATAAATATAGAGGAAATGTGGGGAATTCTTTCAACAAAAATTTCACTGCCAGAAGCAACTATATAAAGTTGGCCTATAAGTGACAAAAAAAAAATAAATAAATAAAGAATATCTTCTATATACTAAAATAATGATATGTAAATATTATTAATTTTATCGTATTTACGCATTTCATTTATAATTTCATCTAAATATTATTTAATCGTATACCTATTTATAAAATTTATTTTACCAAGTACATTATACACATTTTGTTGAAATAAATTACGTGGTGTATATAATCAAAATTATAATATTATGTATAAATAAATTATTAATAATTTTACGAATTTATTTGTTTAACAACATATATATGTTGTATGTAGTATAAGCGAAGATCGATAAATATTTAGTTTAAATAATATAATATCTATAATAGATCTTTTTAAAGATTTGCGAGTATATGTAAAAAATATTCAAAATCATTAAAATTCATAAATTCATAAAATTAAAGGGATCTTTAATAATTTAAAAAACCACAATCAATATTAATAAATATATTTTATATTCGTAAAAAAATATGGATGTGTTGAAATTTAAAGCAATATTTAATACAAATTTAAATATAAAATAAACATAAATAATTTAATAATATTTGAATAAATCAAAGACATATAGACATAATCAGAGAAAAAAAAAAAGTTTAAAGGTTTTATAAGTTCAAAAAATGATTTTTAAATTGCGATTTAATTTGATTATATATTATCTTGTATAGAGATATATAGTATTTAATAATATATACCATAAAAAGATATTTGCTAATATAATTTCAGAGCCAAACCTAATTTTACGGACACCGAAAACTACAAAAAAATGTACAATAGACTTTCCATTCATACAAAATTATTTATATAATGCTTAATTGATTGATTTGCTAAATTTAATACTGGTAATTCAACTATCAAAGATGAACAACGCGTTCAGGTAGTCCAGTTGAAGATGATAACAACCAAATTGATGCCGACCAGATCAAAACACAACGGATGAGTTTATAGAGACGCTCATCGTATCACAAAGTCAAGCATAAAAAAAAACTATGGGTTATGTGTATCTAATGAACCTAAATAAATGTTACTTAACACAATGAATTATTGAATAAAATTGTTTCGTTTTGTGTGCAAAATTATTTGTTTGTTCAAATTAATATTTCTTCCTCACATATTTAAATTATTACCAGTGTAAAGCCAAATGAGAAAAGGAATTGTAAGTAGTAGAAGTTAAAAGTAAAAAAAATTACCTATGAATTTTCTGAAGTTTTCGCAAAAGAATTATTTGAGATCGATTATTATATGTATTGTTATTGTTTGCAAATAATTTAAAACACATTAACGAATATATCGGTTAATAATCATTGTTTTTATATCCAAATTACATTTTGATACACATGTTCACCGGAAATTTTATTTCTTCTTAATTTGTTCTTGTCACAATGAAATAAAAATTATTCGAACTGCATTATCGATAATTTTGCACAAAGAAATGTTTTCGATAAAAAAAAAAACACTTTAATAGTTTAATAATCCTAAACGTAAGTCCTCTCTCCGTACACTAATGAAATTCACATTAAATTAATTAAAATTAATTAATATATATTTAATAAATAATAAATTATTATTTTAAGTGAAAAAAAAAAAAATGTAAGGACACACAGGAGTTTGTTACATCATAAAAACACTAAATGAATGACGACACGACAATGCAAAAAAACATCGCACTTACACATGGTATGTTAGTTATATTTTAAAGAAACCACATTTCTAATGAATATTCTGTTTTAATTATCTATTATATATATTTTACTAATTGTTAACAACACTTTCAAAATAATTAAATGAATTTATAATTATTTTTAATATTAAATTCTATAATAAACAAATTGTTATTGCAGAGCAAATTTTATTTTATAGTCTTTAATAACTTTTCCATTTCACAACATAAAATTGAATGGAAAATAGAGTATTTTAGAGGATGTCAAATAAAATGCTCTTTCTACTAAAAAATAGAAGGCAGGAGTTTCTATGGCAATAATAGAAATTTATCAATTTTACTCAAAATTATACCAAATGTAAAGGTATAAATGAGCAAATTGATTTTCTTTTTTTTATGTTTTAGTCGATTTGTGTGGACTTGTGTCAAAGTTGTTAAACAATACAATAAAACTATCAACGTAGGAATTAATTTTTTTACAAAAATATTTTGATTTGACGTGGTGACATGGAAGTTATATTATTTTCTTTTACATGTTTTGGATAACATTAATATAATTAAATTATTATAATTTTTCTTTTCATTATTTAATTCTGGGTATATTCTTTTAATTATTTAAACTTATTTAAAATTAATACAAATATTATAATCAACACAATTGATTGGGTTTTTAATTTAAATTAAATGCATAATTTCTGTTCAAATGACGTCATAATATAAAAGAAATGTATACATATTTTTTTTTTTTAATTATATCTAATTTTTTCTCTTTTGATTTGTTTTTCTTTTATTTTTAGATATTTAGAATCAAAAATATAATTAAATTATTTATTTATGTTATGAAAAGGTGATAAAATACTATAGAAAAATAAAAACATCATGTCTAAAATTGATTCAGGTGGTGAGGGTGATAAAGATAAAGACTCGCCAGATTTTTTAAATCTTCAAAAAACTTTCAATAAACAGCAGGTAAATTGTTTTTACATTTATAACATGTTTAAAAAATGACCTGAAACCGCAAATCGATATTTTGTTAAATTTTATTTTTCATTTTAGGTTAAAATTGAAGATTTGAAAGAATTGGTTCGTCAAACCGAAATTACGCAAGGCAAAAATACAGCTAATGCACAAGAAAAAGTACGCAATATTGGGCTACGATTAACTCATATAAAGGCAAAAGCATCTCGTTCGAGGCAAGCTACAGGTAAAAACTGTTAAATCCATTATTTACATTTTGTGTTCCACTAATAAATAAACTCTAATACTATCCTCGTATAGATCCATCTAACATAACTGAAGAGATAATTTTTGAAAATGTATCAGTTCCTTCAACTGTTAATATTCCATTAACTTCAACCGTAACAACTACGACAATTTCTAGTAGTGATGATGATGATAAAAAGCTACAACATGAAGTTTATATACCAAAAACACCAATTTCAATTACAGTTCCACATCAACAAATACAAAAAGCACGTTCTGAAACACCGGGTAGTGAAAAAATTCAATTATTACGTATTCAAATGGAACAAAATCGCTTAAAAATGGCCGAACGTGAACATACAAAGCGTGGCATTGTAGAACTTGTTACACAATTAAAAGCAAAATTTGACGATAACCAAATGAGTTTAGAAAAATCTTCTCATTTAGGACGTTCAACTGGTGATTTAAGTTTAATAAATAGTTCAACTTCATTATCACATTTTCGTGAACGTAATAAATCGGTCAGTGATTTTACAACTGCAGCAGCTACAGCTACAACATTTGGTATCAATAATAATACGAATAATTTTGAAAAAGAACGTAATAAATTTTTAGAACGTCGTATTAAAGAATTGGAAATCGATATAAAATTAAAGGATCAAAATTTTTTGAATAAAAATCCAGATTCAGAACATTTAAAAATTATAAAAAATTTAGAAAATAAAATATTGGATTTGGAAGAATCGATAAAAGAAAAACAATGTATAATTGATGCACGTACACAAGCGGTTGGTCTGATGACAGAAAATCTATCGTTAAAAGGTAAATCAACAATTGATATGTTAGAAGTTACAAAAGATGAAATGAAAAAGATGCAAGAAAATTTTATACAAAATGAAAATGATTTTCAATTGGATATGGAACGTTTAAAAATGGAATTAAATGAAAAAAATAATAAAATTAAAAATTTGGAAGAAATTAATGATATTTTGGAAACAGCTAGATTTGATTTAACAATTGAAAATGCTGAGCTACGTTCGAAAATTGATAATGTACAAGATTATAATATAAAATTAAATGAAATGAGTAAAATTAATGAAAGTTTGCAACATCGCATTTTAAATTTAGAAAGTGATGTTGGTGGTGACATTTCGACGGCAAACGATAATGATGATGCTCATGAAAATATTCGTTTAACAAAAGAAGTAAATATAGAACAATTACTACAAATACAATCATTACAAAATGAAATTGAACAATTAAAATTAGAAAATTGTGAATTAAAAAAATCAAACGATGAATCAACAATTGAAAAAGAAGAGCCATTAACTATTATCGAACCGGATGTACAACAACAATTAAAAGATTTAGAAAAAATTATTGCTGAACAAAAACAAACAATTGATAATCATTTACAAACCATATCACAATTGGAGGATAATGTTGCCGAAAAAACCATGGAATATAATGTATTGTTAGCTAATTTTAATGTATTACAAGAAAATTTTAAAGCTAATGTTACACCAAAACCATTATTTTCAATGGCAACCGATGAAAATGCTGAACAAGAAATTACAAAATTAAAAACGAAATTAGACGAATCCAATAAGAATATGATAAAAATGAAATTAAATTCAAAACAATTGCAAAAACAAATTGATACATTAAAAAAATCCTCAGATATAAATCAAGAATTGGTAAAACGTACAGAAGAAAATCAACAATTACAACAAAAATTATTGGACTATTCTGATGAAAAGAAACGTTTAGAAAATCAAAATCAAAATGATATTGAATTAGAACAAAAAATTCAAATATTAGAAATAATATGTCAAAATCAAAATTCGGCCATACAATTATTAGAAGAACAAAAAATCGATATAACCGATAATTTAAATATTGCAAAATCAGAATTACTAACATTAAAAGATCGTATCAAAGATTATGATAACGAAGAAACAATTGTGACTGTACGAAAGCACATGGATTCCATTGAAATGGAAGAAACTATTGATAAACAAACAACAGAAAATGACGAATTACGTATGGAAAACAAAAAATTATTAAATGAAAATAAAGATTTGCAGAAACGTTTAGATCGTCATGTGGCCGAAAATATTGAATTATTAGATAAAATTGAAAAATTAAATAAAGGTAGTTCGGCGGAATCAATTGAAATCGTTGAATCATTTACACAACAAGAAAAATTCGAAATGGAGCAATTTCAACAATTATTATTAAATCCAAAATCAAAAAGTGAAGGTGATAAAAGTGATCAAGAAGATCATCATCCGATTGATGATGTTCCTCATTTTGTTAATACCAATAATAATCAATTAAAAAATGTAACCACTGATAGTGTTATCGATGGTAATCAAAATGAATATAATAATAAAGGCAATAATAGTAATAATGATAATAAAAATAATAATAGTAATAATAATAATAATAATAATAATAATAATAAAAATAATAGTAACAATGATAATGATAACGATGATGATAGTGATAGTGATAATGATAACGATAATGATGATGATAGTAATAATAATAATCATGATTTAAGTGATAGTTTAATAAGATTACGTGAAGAAAGTTCTGAATTAATGAATAAAATTAAATTATTTACAGATGAAAGAAGTGAAGTATTAGATAAAATGAATATTTTAAATAATGAAAATCATCAATATGTAAAACAAATTGCTGAATTAAATGCTGTTAAAAAAGAACAGGAAGAAGAATATATAATTTTGGAACAGGAGAAATTCAATGCTTTGGCTCATTCTAAAGCTGTTGAAAGTGACAAACAAGAACTATTAGAAACAATACGTGAAATTAATGAAACTAAAGTAAAATTAAAAGATGAAATTAACAAATTAATAAAAGAACGTAATGAGGCAAAGGCAACCACCGTTGTTGATATACCAATAATAAAATTATCAAATAAAAATTATTCGAAAAGTTTAAGAAATTTAGAAAAAGAATTAGATAATTATCGTAAAACAAAAGATAGAAATTTAAAATTTAGTGCATTTAAAAAATTAGTTAAAGAAGCTGAAAATATACATGAAATTATGACAACATTATTGACCGACATCGATAAAGTTGAACATCAAATCAATGAATTAAAATCTGTTGAACCAGTTTGTTGTGATGTTGATGAAGATGTAGTTGATAATAATTGTAACCAAAAGATAAAAGTTGACGATGACATTATAATTAATTTAAAATTAGAATTGGAAAAGTATAAAGAAAAATTAATTGAATCAGAAAATGTTGAAAGTGTATTGAAAGCAGAAATTGAAACGTAAGTAAAATATGACGCTTTTCGGATACAAAATTTTGTAATTAATTACACTTGAGGAAAACTATAGCTTAGATTATAAACAGCACCCGTACCACCTCCTTCAAGGTTATTAAATCTGTAATTAGAACTCAAGATTGTCGTTTCATTTTCCGTACGAAGGATGTTTGATTTGGTGGTTTTTTACTTACCGATATTTTGTCGAGTACACAACTATATTACATGCCTATACATGTGAGGGCGCTGTAGCCTCCAACATTACGGCTGCAAATTCGGGTACAAATTTGATTAGTTTTTGAACTATCTTTATTTCAGATAATTATGCTGCACATTGTAATTTAACTGGGTGAAAATTTCATTCATTTTTGTAGTAAAGTGCAATTTTAATTTAAATTTTTTATAACAATAATTGTTACCATTTAATTATTGATTCAAAATCATTGGTTTCTTAAAATATTCTTAGTATTAACTACTTTGATCCTCGCTTTTTTTATTAAGCAGAGATAAATTCAGTATAGTTTGCACATGACACCTGACTGTGAGTAGCCGACATGTGATTATCAGCCTAATACAACTTTGAATGGAGCCATCCATGTCATTCTTTTCACACGATAAGAATTCTAAATATTGTAATGATTCGATGAAGTTGTTTTCCCAATTCAGTTCTTTATCCAAATATATACCAAGATAATTTACCTAGTAGTGATATGCATGTATGTTTTGTAACTTTAAGCAATGGTGACCTTAAATGCGTCTTCTCTGAATAAAAATTATTATGGTCGTTTTCTTAAAATATATCCTAGATTATATATTCGCATACCTATTATTTGTAAAATTTCCGTATCAAAAACACAAATTCAGTTTTTAAAACAGCAGCTGTTTGCTTTCATTTGTTGCCAAAACATGTCTAACTGCAATATATATGAGAATATGTTATTAAAAATCAATTTTTGTGGTCTTGAATACATCTTAATCACCGAATATTAACGAAATCATTTCATTATTTTAATAATAATATTTTTATCATTAATTTTTTTTTTTTGTTACATATTTCCATTTTCCACTTTCAGATTGTTGAATGAAATCAATTATCAAGAAAAATTAAATAAAATTAATGTACAAAAACAACGCGAAGAAGACATTGCCGAAAATAATATAAATGTTACCGCAAAGAATGAACTGGAACACGAAAACGAACGATTACACTATAAGTTAATAATATTAAATGAACAATATGATACGTTAGTAATTTCATTCGATAGACAGTCGATGGATTTAAAAGAATTACGTAAAGAATATGATAATCATATAGAATTAACAACAAATGAAATTAATATATTAAAAACCTTAGTTAGTGAACAAAAACAACAATTAATTGAATCGATAACCGAACATGAAACAGAATTAACACGTAAATTCGATGAAATAACAAAATTAGAAAATCACATAAAACAATTAACAAATGAAATGTCATCAATAAAAAATAATAAACAAAATTCAAACGATAAATATGTTGAAACGTTACTGGAAAAAATTGAATCATTAAAATGTATATTTGATCAAAATAATGATTTAATAGATCAACAAACAACAGAATTACAAAATAAACAAGATACAATTGATGCACTAAACAAACAAATTATGGACTTATATAAATCTATGGAATCGAATTCCGAAGAATTATATGAAACACAAAATAATATTGAAAAAATGGAAAATATTATAAAATTAAATGAACATGAAATAAATGAATTAAAATTAAATAATAATGCAACCACAATTGAAATACAACGTTTAACAAATGTAATTAATGAAAAAATGAAAGAAATAGAAAAAATTCAAAATACAAATAAAATAAATAAAACAATTTTCGATGATGATGTTACAAAAGATTTAGAAAATAATAATTTAAATTTAGAAAAGAAAAATAAAGAACAGTTGGAAAAATTAAAAAAATTTGCTATAAATTTAAAGAAAAAAAATGCACAATGTTTAGAGTTAGAAGAAAAATTACGTACTTATGAAAATGAAAATAAAAAATTAATAGAATTTGAAAAATTACAAAATGAATTCACAGCGAAAATAACTGAATTCGATAATTTGCAGTTAAATTACATAAATTTACAGGCCGAAATGAATGTATTAAAACATGAAAATAATAAATTTAATAACACATTACAACAACAAAGTATCGTTGAGTCTGCAGAAAATCTAAAGCATTCATTCGAAATGGAATTGCAACAATTTAATACAGAGATTGAAAATCAAGCAAAACAAATAATGGAATTGAATGGTGAAAAAAAAAATTTACAACTTGAACTAACCGAAAAATTAGAATTAATTGATACGCAAACAAATGATTTACAATCAATACAAAAACAATTAAATGATTCGGAAGTTAATAATAAACAAAAAATTGAAAAATGTAAACAAATTTTACGTGAAAAAAATAAAGAAATTAAAAAATTACAAGAAATTGTTAGTCAATCGAATGATATAAAAAATCAAACGACTGTGTCAACGTCGCCGCCGCCGCCGCCACCAATTAATTTACCATCGCAAACATTACAAAGTGAAAGTGAAACAAAAATTATTGAATCACAAGAAATTATATCAAAATTAGTTAGTAAAATTGATACAATTGAAAAAGCTAATGATGGAAAATTACAAGAAAATTTACTAGTTATCGAAACATTACAATTAGAAAATTTAAATTTAATTGAAAAATTGTCAAAATTAGAAGAAACTAATTGTACAATTGAAAAGCAACGTACATCATTAGAATACGATGTTGAATCTTTAAATAATAAATTACAAGAAAAAACGAATGAAATCAAATACCAACAAAATGAATACCGAGAACGAGTTAATAGTTTATTAGATGAGAATAAAATTGACAATGAAAAATTAATAAAATGTCAACTAGAAAATGATGAATTGACAAATGAATTACAAGAATTTTTAATCAATATAAAACAACATAAAGAAATAATTCAAAGTAAAAACTACGAATTAAAACAGTTAAAAGAAAAGAAACTATATGAATTGGAAAAAGATAATTTTAAATTATCAAATGTTAATAAAAGTTTACAAACGGAATTACAACGTTCACAAACCGATTTAAATAAATTCCAAAAAATCAATCAAAAAGAATTCCAACAATTAGAATATGATATGTCGGTACAATTACAAAAACTAAATGATGAACGTAAAATGCAACAAGAAAACATTGAAAAATTAAATGAAAAAATTGCCGAACACAATGATGAAATAAAACATTTAAAAGAATTTAACGCAACGCTAGAACATGAAAATCAAATATTAAAATTAGACATGGATAATATTAATTATGATCAAAATGAAATGTCAAATTTACGTATGCAAATAATACATGATCAAACAGAAATCGATAATTTAAAAACACAAAATTTATCAATCGTACAAAATCATGATCTTGAATTACAAGCACTTCGGCAACAAATTACCGAATTGGATACATTACGTATGCAAGTTGGTCAAAATCAAACCGATGATCAAGTATTTATACAAAATGAAAATCAGCGTTTACAACATGTACTTGCGGAAAAAGAACATGAACTGGAAATGTTTAAACAACATATTAATCAACAACAACAACAACAACCACCACCACCTCCAAATAATTTAATATCTGTTTCTGTTGCAACAGAACCTATTGAAATTGCAACAATGTCAACAGCCACAACAGATTTACATGAACAGTCTACTGATAAAATAAATGAATTACAACAAAATGTGAATCAATTAGAATTGTTAATTACAAATTTAAAAATTGAAAATGCGAATTTATTCAAATCACTTAATGATAAAGAACAACTTAATAATAATAATAATAATAATAATAATAATAATAATAATAATAATAATAATAATAATAATAATAATAATAATAATAATAATAATAATAATAATAATAATAATAATAATAATAATAATAATAATAATAATAATAATAATAATAATAATAATAATATAAATAACTATGATGATGATATGTTAAAAAATTTAGAAAGTTTTATAATACCAAGTAATGCATCGACAAATCAATCGCATGATACAAATATACCATCATTTGATAGTTCAATATTTTTTGATTCAAATACAAATTCTATATTTGACCAAGCTATTCCATTACAACAACAACAACAGCATGCAATACCACCTGCACAACAGCAACAATTACTACCTCACCAGGAACAACAACAACAACAATTACAATCTCCGCAAACAACAACCGATTTACAACCGATAGATGAAAGTGAACTACAACCAGTTATTGAAGAAATTATTGTTCCAAAAAAAGCATATATTTGTCATCCAGAAAAAGAAGAAGATGATACCATGGTAAGTTTGGTTTTCTTTATTTGTCATCACTTCCAATGCCTATGTCTGCATAGAATATTCTGGACAATGTCACAGCGACGATAAAGAAAAGGAGGTGTCTGAATTTAATAACACAATAATACACACGTATGTAAAGTAAATTTTTCAGAATATAAAATAAGCAACAATCGGTATAGTAAATTATCGACGTGAACATGGACAAATGGTTATTAATTATAGATTTCCAGATGCAAACGATATCCTCTCGGGTGCTTTGATTAAGACATCGCATGATGGCTGCTGTGAATGTTCTATATAAAAATGACTTCATCAGTGAAATCAGATTTATTTGTATTGTCCATTTATTTAATTTTGTTTCGATGGCAACGTGAAGAACCAAGTTCGCTTAAAGGGGTCTCCGCACCTAGGATTTTGTTTAATCTACTTGTTTTGTACTGTAATCATTATTTAAATATTTATCTTTGCATGGGCCACTATTATACTCAGTAATCAAACTAAATAGTTCACTCGGTAGGGAGACGAAAAGAATACTGGTCTGATTCGATAATCCCCGAAATACTTACATATATATATATATTTATGTTGAGTTATGTAACATGGTGTTTTGTGTGCATAATATTTGAGATCACATTTTCATTTCTATGTTTGTTTCTGAACGAAATCAGAAAGTGATACCTATTTGACTTTTTTTAGTACTATATAATTTAGTATTACATATAATTAATTATTTTTTTGTTCCACATTAGATAACAATTAACAAAAATGAATTAAATGAATTAAGAAATCATATTCAAATATTAGATTTACATTTATTGAATGCTAATAAAGATATTGAAAATTATAATATTAATAATATCGAATGTGAAAGTGTTCGAAAACAATTAGAAAATCAACTTAAAGAAATAAATAACAATGTATTTGAACGAGACAATGAAATTAAAAAATTAAATAATCAATTGGTTGGAATGTCATGTGAATTAGAACAACAAAAGGAATTAATCAATAATAAAAGTGTATTTGAACAAAAAAATGTAGAACTAAATGTTAAAATAACTGAATTAGAAAAATATATTTTTGATTTAGAGAATAAATTAAAAAATATAATCGATACAAATAATGATTGTTTAAAACAATTACATGATAAATGTGAAATTATAAATGAATTTCAAATAAAAGTAAAAGAATATGATGAAAAAATAATCAATTTAGAAATACAGCTAAGACAATTTGAAGATGAACGTACACTGAAAAATGTTGAACAATTTATAATACCAGCAGGTATAAATGAAACGCAGACAAGTGTTAACATCGAACAATTGGAATCAACTGAAAATATTCCATCTTTTAATAGTTCTGTATTCTTTAATAAAGATACAACAGCAGCAGCAACTGATTTAAGTTTTGATCAACCACAACAACCACCGACAGATCAACCTCAATCCTCCTCTGTTGATTTCCCAGAAGATCCATATAAAAATCGTGTTCCAATTGTGGAAGAAATTATTGTTCCAACAAAAGCCTATATATGTCAACCAAATATTGCCGACGAAGGTTGGGGATGGGATTCCAATGAAGCAATTTTAGAAGAACAACATCAACAAAAAGTAGCGCCAACTAATACAACAGCATCATTAATTCCAACATCATCACATGCAAATTTAGAAATAAGATTACAAGAAAGTGATGATAAGGTATTAAATTTTATTTATTCTTTTCAAAATCATTTAAATACATTTTTACATATTTTTTTTTCTTTATCAGATACAAGTTTTAGAATTAGAACGTGATCGGTTACGTGAAGAAACTATTGCATTAAAAGTAAAATGTGGTAAACTACTTAAAAAATTTAAAGAATATCAACAACAACAACAACAACAACAACAACAATTTAAAAAATCTCCATCAATGGATTCAAATGATTTAGATTTAGCAATACAAGATGAATTAAATAATCAAATAAAAGTATTAGAAACTAAATTAAATGAAATGAAATGTCAACAGGATAAAGAACGCAATGAAAAATTAAATTTACAAAAACGTATCGATGTATTAAGTCAAGCAAATGAACATATGCTAGAGATGAAAGAACGACAAGACATTGAATTGGAAATAAATCATACAAAAATTAAAGAATTAACATTAAAACTAAAACAATTAGATGATTGGGACAATCACGATAAACCAATAGTTACGGAAACAATATCAACTACTGCAACATCTAAATTAAATGATGAGCAACTACAACAACAACAACAGCAAAATAATTATGCAGATTTACAAAAACATATAAATGATTTAAGTGCTGATAATGAAGAATTTCAAGCATTATTAGAAGATGAAAAATCGATGAATAAATTGTTAGAAGAAAAACTAAAACAATTACAACAAACATTATTATTAAAAAATGATGTTGAATTAAATTATGAACAATCATTGGATAAAATTAAAAAAATTGAAAATAATAATAATTTATTAAAGTATACAGTGCAAGAACGTGAACAAGAAATTGAAAATTTAAAATGCAAATTATTAAAATCAGAACAACAAATTAGTACAATTGTTGAATTATCAAATGAATCGAATTTAATAAAATTAAATTTGAATCAATTAAAAAATGAACATACCGATAAAATTAATGAAAATTCCAACTTATTAAAAGAACATAAATTGTTATCCGATAAAAATTTAGAATTATCAAATGAAATCGATCGCTTAAAATTATTGCAAGACCGGCAACAACAACAACAAGCGCAACATCAATCATTTTCATCTGAATCCCAGCATCAACAAACGGCACAACAACAAGAACAATATGAATTAATTCAGGAATTATTGGCACAAATACAATACAAAGAATCAGAAATTTTACATTTAAATCAACGAATAATTGATGTACAACAAAAAGATCAAACTGAATCACTTATTTTAGAAATTTTATTAAAAAATCAAGAAATTGAACAATTAAAATTAAAAATTGAACAACATACAGTTGCTGATAATAATTTAAAAACAGATAATAAAATTGAAGATGCTAATAAATTAAATGAAAAACTCATTGAATACGAAAATTACAATAAAGAATTATTAAACGATAAAGAATGTATGGAAAAAGAATTACAAGTACTTAATGAACAAGTTTTATTAAGTTTTGAATTAGAAGACAAAATTAAAAAAGCCGCATTAGAATTAGATATGAAAAATATTGAAATTAATGAATTAAAAAATTCATTACAACAACAACAACAACGATATTTTAGTGATGTATCTGTAAAAACAACCAATGATTTGAATGAAAATGATGAAAATGAAGATCATAATTTACAAGCAACCATTGATCAATTGAATGCCGATTGGGAACAAATTGTATTGGAACGTTGTTCAGAAATAACTGAAAACTATCAACAACAAATTGAACAATTACAAAATGATGGATTAATAAAAGATCATAATTTACAAGCAACCATTAATCAATTGAATGCCGATTGGGAACAAATTGTATTGGAACGTTGTTCAGAAGTAGCTAAAGTTTGGCGTGACCATTTAAATGTAGTGGAACAAGAAAAACAAAATATTAATAATAATAGTAATGTGTCCGGTAATAATGCAGACGAAACACAACAATCATTAGTAAAGGATGAAGAAATGCAAAATGAATATGTTAAAAATTTACAAACAGCATTAGAAAATCAAGAAATCGAAATTGTTACATTAAAAGAACAATTAGCAATACGAAGTGCTGAATATGCAAGAATAGCTGCACATATTGATCCATTTAGACAAATGTCAACATCAAATAATAATAAAATAACATTATTAACAAACGTTTCTGGTATAGATCTAGCGGCAACAACAGCAACAAATAATAATAATGGTAGTAGTGGTGGTGGTTTAAAACAAAAATTTGATTTTGCATTATATGTATTACATCAAACTGATATGCGATGTCAAGAATTAACCGAAGAAGTAAAAAAACTATTAGAAGAACGTGATACATTACAATTAAAATTATCAAATGCTATTCGTATGATTGAAGATTCTAAAATAGTTTCATCAAATGTTACAACACCGGCTGCAACAATGTCAGTGACAACACAATCATCGAATAAAGATGATAATAATAAATCATCGTGTGATAATAATAATAAAAATTTAACAGCAAAGTAAATTTTTGAATGCATATCAAACGCGTGTACGTTAATCCGAACGTCCGGCAAAATATAAATAATATCGTCACACTTAAATTCTCACAATTTTCTTATTATTTGAAAAGATAGCTAGATGATGGAAGAAAATATATTCGATAGTTTAAGCATTCAATAGCTGAAATCTTTTAAAAGATAAAATCAATTATCTTAATTGTCTTGTTAGTATCTTGGACCATAAATCGACCAAGATTTATCGCTGTCTGTTTTAATAATCTAAGATGCAAAATTAGGGCCAGTAGCTTGTCATAGGTATTCAAGTGCGTAAATTACATATTCAATATATGCCGGTCTACCTTTCTGTACCGCTCGATAATCAATCTAATCATTAAGAATTGTTCCCATTAAACAAACCTGTTGTATTATTGGCACCGATATATTTACTGTAGTTACGATATTTGATGTACAAATTTTAAGTGTCTTTATTGCATCCCACAGTTCAGTTCTTATTGCAACGTTTGTATTAAAGCGACGTGGGCTGAAATTTGGCGAAACGAATAGAAGTGTTAGAGGTATTGTTTTTGGAGAACTATTTAAATACAGTGATATATACAGATCATGGCTGTATTCTATCGTTTTAGCAGTTACTGGATAATCAGTGCCTGATGAACAACTTAACCAGATGTGTATAAAAATCATCAATCTGATCAGATTCAGTAGCTGTGTTTGTATCACCGCACGTATCAGCTGCACGCACACTCTATGAAATCTTTCTATTCAGAATATTATATTGGTTTAATAAATGTTATTATCCGTCGTGCAAAAAGTCGTACTTTTTACGACTCTCTTCAATTGATATAAGAAATACATTACTTTCTTTCAATCCGATTTGAAAGTAGATCTATAACAAAAAAAAAAAAAAAACCAGAACCTTCGTTCAGTTCTTACGCTCACAGAACTTTGAAGACAATTAAGATAATTCATTTTATTTTTTTCTTTAAGGAGTCAACTAGAAAGTTCAAACTATCAGGTACATTGTATTTCAAGAAATAAGAAAATTATGAGAATTTAAGTGTGAATGCGTTCAACTTCTCGCAAATGCGATATATAGTGTGTTCGGATTAACGCGCGTACGATTGATGTATATCATGATATTAATTTATAAATATGATAATTTATTTTATATCTTTTTAGATTATCACAATTACATTCTGTAAATCATTTACGTGACAAACGGTTTATAGAAGAACGTGAACAACGTCAGCGACACATGTCAATGCTACAACAAGATTGTGAAAATATGCCACAAGAAGCTATAGCTGAATTAATTGGTGCCGATTATACAATATCCCGAACATCACATCAAAGTTCATCGTCAACATTATTAAATTGGTTTTGGGGTACAAGGACACCAAAATCAACATTTTCATCATCATCATCATCATCAGCGTCAGCATCATCATATCAACAACAACAACCAAATTAATTTTATTTCCTAATATTGTGATTGTGATCAAAAAATATGGCGGGTTCCGGTGGTTATATAAAAAAAAACTGTTAAGTTTTTAATTGGTCACGCATCCAATTACAATCTATTTGTGCCTATGTTTATTATTCCCCATACGCAATGCTGACACTCTCGAAATGATTTATTCAGGTTTCCAAATACCAGCAAATCTTCTGCAGAAACTTTAATTCGATTTGTTCGTTTTTTCTTTTTTAACAATACTTAACCAATTGATATTCGTCTTTGTCTGGATGTCTAATTAATAATATTCGTTTCGGGATTCATTTATCACACATCCTTTGTCTTCTGTGAACATTTTGCATTTCAATTCGCGTTATGTTCTTAAAATAAACCAATCCCGTTATTATTTTGATCACAGTACATTACAGTTTATATATTTTCTCATTTTTTAATTACTCAACACATTCGCTACCCGAGAGGAAATCGTCCAACATAGTCCAGGATTTTTTGTTGTGATAATTTGATACCAAAATGGCATAGAAATTGTCTATTTATATTATACATTTAGCGAACGTGTATGATTAAAGTTTCAGCTTTTAACTATTCAACACAATCATTATTTTTTTTACACGAAATTTGTATGAGCAATTGCATTTCTAAAATATTCACAAATATAAAAACGGTACTACTATTTTATACAGGTTTTTTGTTATACGTATTTTGTGTATTTTATTATATAAATTCCATTCATCGAAATGATTTGGTCCAAAGTTTTTTTGTTTTTGTTTTTTTGTTTTTGTTTTTTTTTTTTTTTATAAAAACAAAGTCAATTAATTTTCTGTTTTTGTTTATGCGCTCCCACGATAAGTTTATGATTTTTTGTTGATTTGTTTTATCTCTTTTTGATGGAATAGAAAAGTAAACATTTTTTCTAATAATTGAGAGATAAATAAAAATGTTATCTGATTACCAATTACCATTAATTTTATTATATTTAATTTTTGTTATTATAAATGGTTATTATTTTTTTATCTTTCATTTAGTATCTTTATTAATTAATATTATTATTTTGGTTTTTTTTTTATTTTGAATTATTTTGTGCAACAATTTAATTATTATTTTCTTATGTAAATATTATTGTTTGAAAGAAAATAGAAATATATATACATACAATTTGTAATTAATTAAAATGTTAATATATTATATAATTAAATTAAATTGATGATTTATAATATTTTATCATTTCAATATTGTTTCAAATCGACCACTTTTATTAAAGTCAGATGCAAAGATCAGATTTATAGTGGCGAAATGGTCTTGGTTACGACTGTGAAATTAAGATAAGAAATTGTATTAATTAATCTACGGTTTTCTTCCTTAGCGCGTGCAGTATGTATCGGCATAAGATTTTACGTACAATATGGTAGAAACACTAAGTTCCATTTATTTGTTAGAACGGTTGATATGATAACGCTCACCATATTCGCAATGGGTGAGATAAGACATAAATAAAAGCAGTATCTATTTTTGAGTTCTTAATAAGTACAAAACTTATTTGATGGTAATTGACCTATATCTGATTCGACACAACACTCTTTAACTGGAGATTATCCGCGTCCAAAGTTCTCATTTTAGGATATTCTTTAAGATCGAATTTATGGAAAAAAGATTAAGCGATTAAATGCATTTAAACCATAAGAAATAAATAAGAAGACATTGGGACTGAAACCGTATATTATACACTGGATATACGTGCTCACTTATGTAGAGCATTGGATTGGCAAGATCCATGTGGAAATACTGCAACTTGTAGAATTTTCCAAGCATAATATAAGTGCTTAAACATAACACCAACATTATTGATAAACACTTAATCTAGGTTGGGTTGCATATTCTTCACCTATTGGCATACTGTTCGGTTGCATCAGCACAAACATTTCTGCTCAACATCCTGGTCCATCCACCTTTCTTCTGATCTGTGGATTGTATTGCAATGTATAGTCTAATATATCTACCACTATCTCATAATAATATTGTTTTAATATATTATGTATGATAAAGTGTATGATACAGAGAACCAGTATAAATATTGTAAAGCATAAATGGCAATCCATTTCTCTTTTAATTTTGAGTATACTGTATTTTGTTTCAGAATCGTAAAAATTGATAATCAAATCGTTTTTTCAATTATTTCATAAATTTTGTTCTGACACTACAAATTGTGTAGGGATAAGTTTATTGTGGTTGCTATACTATATGCAAATAGTAACATTATCATTAGTATTAATATTATATATAGTATATTTTGTGTTACTATATTAATTACAATAAGTGTATATTATTATTATTAATTTAAAAAAATGTTTCTAATATTCGTACTACTTAAGGCTATGTTTCCATTGAGTATGACAAGCATATATTCATAAGCGTATGAATAGTTATAAATATGTATTTTAAATGGAAACATCTAATATACGTGTGGCTACTCGATGTACGACGCATATGACTTCGACTATTCATACATATGTTAGATGTTTCCATCTAAAATATATATTTTTAACTAATCATACACGTATGAATGTGGTTTTCATACCCAGTGGAAACATAGCCTAACTTACACCCAAATATAAACATTATGAATGTTGTAAATAAATGGAATGAGATCCTTTAATAAATAAGTAATATATGGATTGGAAATTTTTAATCAATTAATAATATATTAATATTTTAAAATATTGCTACATAAAGTTAAATATGATACTGAGTATAATTGTAAGAAAACAATTAACGTATAGCCTGAGACATATGTAATGGTGTTAACATTAATTCTAATTCAGCATCTTTAAAATTAGCACCTCTTAAATTTGCTTCTTGTAAATCACTGCCAGATAAATTACAACGCTAAATTTTTTGCAATAGAAAAAATTTATAAATAATTAATAATGGCATTATATATTTCATGTGTGCTGTGCACCTGCATACATATTTTAATTACATACTTCTAAATCAGCTCCCGCTAATACTGCAGCACGTAAATTACAATTTTTTAAATTAGCATCCTTTAAATTGGCAACACGTAAATTTACACTAACCATATTACTACCCTCTAAACATGCACCTTTTAAATTAACACCTTCTAAATTTGTTGGTTTACCAGATGGATCTTCAAAATTACAACTTTGTAAATTGGCACCTTCCATATTCGCACATAAACCTTTAACTGAATTTAATTGTGCACATTCTAAATTTGCATATGATAAATCAGCACGTTCTAAACAACAATAACTTAAATTTGCCAATGATAAATTACAACGTGATAAATTAGCATACTATAATTTGTATACAAAAAATAAAGTAATATTTTTGTTTAGTAATATATGTTGTAAAAATAGTGCGTGCGAGAACCGAATGTTGATTTGTACAGTAAGAGATCTTGATAACATGTAAAAATTGATTATTACCTTAAAATTGATATGTCTTAAATCTAATTTTCTTAAATCAGCACCCGACAAATTAATACCTTGAAAACGTAATTCAGACGAAAAGGATGTATTTATTAAGGCATTTATAACATCACGACGTACTAATGGTGGATCATCTATTA